>NW_004624739.1:16604904-16682329 GCF_000247695.1 Heterocephalus glaber
AGAGGAAAGGAAAGAAGGGAATGGAATTAATATGAGAAAATGGAAAACTAGAAACAAAGTCTTTGTAAATAGGGAGGGATGGAGGGGTTGAAGGGAGGGCAGGGGAAGGGGAAAAAAATAAGAAGCAAGAGAAATTATGTAAAGGTGCAAGTTTCCAATGATGAATGTCATTATATTGTATACCTAAAATGTACGAATAAAATTAATTTTCAAAAATTATTTAGTTATAAAACATCTGCTAGCCTCCAGAAGTCTGGTATCCAAGTTCTTATATTTAAGTGAGGGTTTTTTTAAAGAATATGGTAACATTTGAAGTACTTTTGTATCAAGCTGATTATCTAAAATATCTAAGAGTCTTCTTTTTGGATAGAGAAAATTTTCTTAGTCAGGGAAATGATAATGGTTATTTGTATCTCTAGATGTATCCTCTCAAGGGATAAGACATTCTTATGTACATTCTTATCTGTTCATCTACATGAACAGATGGTGGCCAGTATAATGGCCTATTCTGATGGAAGGTTCTATACAACATAGTCCTCATGCTCAAGGTAATCTGGCCTGTTCACAGCAACATAAGGTAAATAGAAATTTGAGATATTTTAGTGAGGTAAGAATCTGAGCCCAAAGAATTGATTTGCTCTCCTCAGCAATTCCTACTGGTATTTATGTTATTTTTATTTTTATTTTATGAAAAATAAAACATTTTCATCAAAAACCAAAGTTGAGGCACTTGCTCAAACATCAATGAAATGTATTTTCAGTTATCAAGTTATGAAACACTTTATAAAATCTCCATACTAAGTATTAGAGGACGTTGCAAAAATGAGATAAGTCGTATGTCCAGATGGGTGTTTAAAGTGGGAACACATTTCTGGATGCAAAGGGAAGTACATTAACATTGCTATCCACTTCAAGTTAGCAATGCTACTTTGTCAATTTTGTTTTAAAGAAATACATATAAATGAAATAATGTCAATATCATAAAGTTTATATTAGGGGGAAATAGAATGAACTAAATGTCCACATACATGGGGTTCTATCAAAGTTATGCTATAACTAACTAGAGATAGGTGTTCAGATTTTAAAAGTAATGTTTTCTAAGGATACCTGAAGATTTGGAAAAATTCACTGTAAAGTAATAAGTTTTATAAAAGGAATGAACTTATTCAACAGATGCTTTTGAGAACCCACAAAATGCCACAGGACTTTTCCAGTTGCTGAGGAGATAGCAGTAAACCATATCCTCCCATGGTCTGTCTTCATGGGAGAAAGGGCTAGAAAACAAACTCAAAGACTTCCTATTCATCATATTGCACACTTAAAAGCTCTCATAGATAAACTCTTAATGACCTTCAAAATTTTAATCTGACCTCTGATTTCTTTGGCTCGGGAGAATTAATATAGGAATACCAACATGCTCTTTTCCTACACAATTCCACAAGTTGGAAAGTGAAATATATTACAGGTTCAGAAAGAAGGAACAAAATTTTAGTGAATGGCTCATTAGAAATGAGCTTTCTTTTTCTAAACATGTATCGTTAACTCAAATCATACTAAACTATGTTTTAAGAGTATCACATCTCATGCCTGGATATCTTATTCCCGGTTTCTTTAAAGTCAGTTTTGTAGGATGATTGCAGTAGCAGGAGAACTCCAGGTAGCTCTGAGAGGGGCTGCACTGGGTCCTACAGCACCTTGTATGGGCTACTTGTGAGGCCAGCCTGTGCCCAGGCCTGCCAGCACCTAGCTGTGCATCTGGCTATGAAAGTCTGAGAGTTATTAGCCAGAACGTATGGTTCTGTGCACATATTCTATCTTCAAGTACTAGAGAAATCATTTGAAAAAGATGATTCCATTTTAGTCTAATCATCTCTTTTTTTTATCACGTCTCAATTTTGGGGTCATGATCACTGAATCATTGAAATTTGATGCTAGATATGCAAGTAGCATTTGTTCCTTTATCAAATATTTACAGAATACCTTCTGTGCTCTAGAGCTGAGGACTAATATATACTGCACTTTCTTTTTACCAAGTAGATTTCAAGAGAGAAGTTTTAAAATGTTCATACTATGAGATCAGGGTTTCAATGCTATGGACAAAACAGCAGAGGACTTACGTCTAGAGGAACCAAGGAAGATTAGAGAATAGAGACATTTCAGTAGTTATTTTAGGACTCACTAAAACACATTTATAATACTGAGAAAAAGAGAAGACAAAGGCACAGGTACAGCTTCTAGAAACTATTGGAACATCAAGACAATTACTTTATCTCCCAAAGATTGACGACTCTTTCCAGTACCCTTCACCAAGCACTGAGCACAAAATACAGTTCTACAGAGACTTTTGTATGTAGCCATTAATTTTGTTCTATTTAGGTAAGAGTCAGCTTTAAAACCATGTCAGGTATAAGCAAGAATTCCCACATATATGCTTCCATTGATGCTAAAGATACCTGCTCCTATAATCCATGGGAATACCCAAGCAGAGAAGTATTCATTATTTAGCAATCTGTTTCAAAAACAACAAACATTATTTTCTGTTACACAAACTTTATTTCAGTACAATAGAGAAAAAAAATAAGAGTCACAGAGTCACAGATTCTTTTTTTTTTTTTTGGTACTGGGGATCGAACTCAGATCCTTGTGGTTGCGCAGCAGGCGCTGAAACCACTGAGCTAAATCCCTGGCCGATAAATTCTATTTTTAATGCTTTGAACATATGCTACTTAGAATCAGTCACCTCTAATCAAATATGGAACATTATAGCAGGATAAGAAGAGAATTTCAAGACAGAATCAATCTGTGGTCCTATTCAGCATCTGCTGACTGAATGAGAAGAAAATCTTGAAACAAATTTCTAGGTGGAAAAATGACCCATATTTTTGACAAAATAACCTCTAGGATGCTACCAAATTGTGCAGAAGGAATAAGTCACATTTGATAGCATCACTGTTTCTTTCTTCCATACAGCAGTCATAACACTATATAATAGCTTTCTCAGTCTCCGAGGTGGGTTGGTGTTCTGAATCAACTCTTCATGCTTCCTTTTCACGTACACATATTGACCTAAATCCTCTCACATGCTGTTCAGAAAGGAAAAGCCTTTTTTTTTTTTTTTTTGGTTCCAGATCTCATTTCCCAGATGGTATTAAAATTGAATTTGACATAGACTAGCACCTGCGTGCATAGATGTTTTGCAGTTGTTTTTTCTGGGGTTTTTCACAATGCATTTAAAATTTTTCTCATAAAATTCTAGCCAAAGAAAGAGTATTTTATAAAGAAATAAAAATAATATAAAATTAAATAATGGTTTTTTTCTCTCAAATATTTTTTAAAAGAGCAAAGAAAATAAATAAATTATTCAATTATTCTATTGAAAGGATCACACTGTAAGAATTTCTGTCTGGACTTATTATGTAATTAGATAGCAAGTCAGTTACTAAGAGTGACATTTAAAATGTAAATAATATAAGTGATTTTGAGGTTTTATTTTTTTTACTGCTGTGCTACCATATGTTTCTCGTCAGCAAAGAGGACATTCTGGTAAATAAGCAATATTCAGGAATGATATATAAAATTTATTGAAAATAATAAAGGAATTAATACATATTCCATGAGAATTATCAGGAACCTTCTTTTTTGCTATGTATCAGATATTGAAATAGGAATTCAATAAATCTATAAAGAGCAGGCAGGAGAGAAAGGTATAACAACTTTGCTAAAAATTTTTGGAGGAAAGCAATCAAAAATTAAGAGGCCTATTTTCTATAACAAGAATCAAGAATTTATTAAAGAAGGCAATTTGCAGGTATTTGGCAGGGAAGAAAAACAGAATGAACGAGAATAGATATAAAAGACTTCTATAAATAAAGAGTTCTATCATGGCAAGTTTTTGAAAAAAAGCTAAAAGCAGAATTAAGCCCCAAAATTGATGACTATGATACTTAAAAAGGAAATGATCATCTTCATTATAATTATTAAAAGTGAAATTCAAGGAGAACACAATGCTTTGGTAATAATAATTAGGGTTTCTTAAATGATTGAGGGGTATAGAAAAAAATCATAACTGATCAAATTTCATAGGGGAAGGAAAAATGAATAAATAAATCACATTTGGCACAAAGAGGAAGGGGAAGTGGGAGGGGTAGGGGAAAGGAAAGAAGGGAATGGAATTAATATGAGAAAAAGAAAAATTGGAAACAAAGTCTTTGTGTATAGGGAGGGATGGAGGGGTTGAAGGAAGGACTGGGGAATTGGGAAAAATAAGAACCAAGTTGGATTACATAAAGGTGCAAATTTCCAATGACCAATGTCATTCTATTATATACCTTAAATGTACCAATAAAATTAATTTTTTAAAAAATCACACTTTCATCTCCTAATGTTGGAATCACACTGTTATAGGATATTGAGGTGGCTTTTCTTTGGTCCCTTATGATTATGACTCTGACTGAAAACTTACCACAAAGAACTAGAAATCCAGTGTCCCAAATTGAACAGCCAATAATGGGTGGCAAAATACTCAAAAGCGACTCTACTACTACTCATCATTTAACCTTTTCTACATCCTCAGAGAAAGGTGATCAAGAAGGAAAAGATAGGAATCAGGGTAGAAATCAAAGGAGCCCAACTTAGGAGGATGAAGTGTCAGGTGAGAAACTTCTTCCACGGGTGTCCACATTAGAAGGGTGTAATGGGGCTCTGAGAAATTCAAGCAGAAAGCCAGAAGTGCCTACACGCTTTCATTTTCTCAAATTGATAAACAACACAAACACCTAATTCAGCTTGGGAAACACTAACACCAAGCATACTTACCGCGTTGTACAGAGTGATGCATTGTTTCTATCCTGTAGGTGACTCCATATTTATTGTGACAATTATAAAACATATGACAAGATCCAGGTTTTAGGAAAATACAGTTTGAGCTAGGAGAAACCTTCAAGGGCTACTAGAAGAAAGGGAAGAAATACAATGTAAATGGCCAGGAAATGTTACAATTTTGTGATAGGTACTTTATATGTGCCATATCAGTCAATCTCAATAACTATGCATAGTAAGAAGCATCTTAATCATTTTCCATGGCAAGGAAATTACTCAAATCCATTAAATACTTTTTAGCAATGCATTTCATTAAGATTTAATAATCACTTTTTTCTAAGGCTCCTTTTACCCTGACTCCCAGTATCTAAAGGAAAGTGGGGTCATTAAGACAAACAGTGGCTTTTCCCTTTTCTTTCACCATCTTTAGCTCTGTTCTCACTACATCTGATTTCTCAGATCACATGAAAACCCCTTGCAGAGGGGAATAATAGCAGTTGAATTTTGTACAGGATGAAATAAAAATTCTGACCTAAAGAAAAGTAGGAATGATGAGCATGAGAACTATAAATATGGAAATGTGCCCTGAAAAGGTATGATAAGTGAAAACCTGAAGGAACATAAAAGCAAACATGCAGTAAAACAAAATAATAATGAATTTACACAGAAGAAAAATAATGTTTTAATTACTACTTCTTACTTAGGTCAACTAAGAATAATTACCCTAATTGTATACTTGTTAGTCTTTCACGAACAGAAAAAAGTCATCTGAATTTATACATTTCAACGGCACTGATTGACAGGAATAAGTCTGGCTCGGTATTTACAGATGATATCCTCATTCTCTTTCCTTAGTCAACAATACCCCTTTAAATACAAATAAAAGGATTAATGCATTATGAGTGGACTATCTGTTGTCTCCCATTCAGCTCAACAGTGACTGCACATACTAATGAGCAGTTGATAGAAGCCATCTGGGTAGCAATGCTCAAACCTGGCCTTTCACTGTGTCATAGAATAATCTACAAAGAGAATACAAGGTAAATTTTTCTCAGCTAATTACTCTTTTTGCTAATTTCATTCATTCAGTTAACTCAATTTTAACTATAATTTAGAAGTCGAATACAGCTTTGAGATGGTTTAAACAAATCTCCTATTTAAAATGTGGGGAACATTTTAAATTATAAATTGATGGCCAGTGTGGACACGGGAGATACAATTTTGCAGACTGTTGTAATTAAAGCCTGAGTTCTTTGAAGCAATGCCATCTGCAAGCTCTGCCATGGCTTCTGCTGGTCTCCGAAGGAGTAACCTGTTTGACACTGAAAGTGCCTCCATCTGCAGGGAGGATGGAGCTGCTTAGCAGCAGACCTGGCCACTGTGCCTTAGGAGACCAATTTAAAGAGGTCTCTCTTTGTTTAGAGGCTTAACTCAAATCCTGGGCCTCAAAGGTGAAAAAAACGGGAAGTGCCCGTAATAAGCACATATGTATTCACTTGTGAGCGTGTGTGTCTACGTGTGTGTGCATGTGAATATGGTATATTGCTTTGCTGATTCTAAAGTAACAAAGAGTCAAACCTATAGGCAGAAGCCTTAAATTTTATCCTGTACCTGCTCAAGGTGAAAAAACTTTGTTGAAAGATTTTGTCCTACAATTACACATTTCAAATTCTTTTACAGGCCTGTCAGATCAGTGCTGTTTAATAAGAAGCCATTTAGCAATGTATAGACGATGGACTAAGACTAGAGGAACTGAACAGATATGCAAGAAATTGTTTTTGTACTGTGTAAAATTATTACAATAAAATGACAATGATGATGATGTGCATAACCCATATTTCTTGGAACAAAGCGTAGAATATGCAAATACAAAATAAAGTACACTGAGAGTCTGGCCATAATATTTTGTACAATCATGTGCACATATTTATGCAAATCTTGCTTCACTAGATGATAAATGTCTTCATTAAGGGACTATAGTTATTATTTTGTTTTGTTTGTTTTGTATTCTGTATTTCCATGGTATTTTAAGTAGCATCTTCAAAAAAATAAACATTCCCTCCAAGCAGAAAATAATTTATATAACTAACAGATATAGGCATTGCATTTTTAAGATTATGTAGGTAATTTTATAAGAATTGTTTTTGTGGAAATATATGATTAATATTTGTCCTCCTTTTACATAGTTCAATATGACACAAATTCATTTAGTTTCATTCTTAAGTGTACTGTATTACTTCTACCTTGCAAAAGTAGGCTGTACAAAAGAAAGTACAAAAGTAGGCATTTAGCTCAGTGGCACCATGCCTGCCTCACAAGCACAAGGTCCTGAGTTCAATCCTCAGTAGAAAAAAAAAAAAGATAAATTTTAGTATTTAGAAAGAATGGAAAGATGACAATGACATATCAGAAATGGGTGTAGAATACATGAAAAAATCTAATAAAGAGGTAGAAAGTAAGACATAAGAGAAAGAAAAACAGGAGAAGAGAGAGAGAAGTAGAAAGAATGTAAGTTAACAGGATAAAGCAGAAGGAAAGAGGAAAAATGAGCAAGATGGGAGGCCAGAAGGGGGCAGAAGAGAGAAGACCTAGAGAGGCAGAGAAGAGATGAGGAAGAGAGGAGGAGCTTGGAAGAACCAATGGAAGAAGAAAAGACAGATGGAAGAACCAATGGAAGAAAAGACAGATGGAAGAACCAATGGAAGAAAAGGCAGATGGAAGAACCAATGGAAGAAAAGACAGATGGAAGAGCCAATGGAAGAAAAGACAGATGGAAGAAAACAAGAGAAAGAAGATGGGAAAGAATTAATGTACAGGAAAAGATGTCGTCAAAGAACATAATCCCATACTGCGGAAGGTCTAACCCCCCCTCCCCCGCCCATGTATGGTCCAGATAACATTTATTCATTACCTTGAGGGAATATATCATTCCTGAAAGAGTTTCTAAGAAACCTACACTTGAAGTTAAAAGTGTATCAGACTTAGATCCTCTAACACTATTCTTGCAGCACATATAAATCTGGGAAAGAACTTCAAATTATAAACATGTTATCTTTTGTTTGATCTTTTTTCTCTATACTGGGGATTAAACCCAGGCCTTTTCACAGAGCTACATCCCTAGCCCTTTTATATTTATTTTGAGACAGGTTTTCATCAATTTGCCCAGTTTGGGCTCAAGTTTGCAATCCTCCTACCTCAGCCTCCCAAAGTGCTGAGATTACATATGTGTGACAACATGCCTGACTTAGTTCGATTTTCATGCATAGATATTTTTCATCCATGTGGAATACTAGATCACTAATGAAAATGACATGTTAAAATTTTCAAGTTTCAAAATTGTCATCATTACAAGTTATGAGCATCCTTTCTTTCCTTTTAGGATGAAAAATAAAATTTAAGGGACATTATATTTTGTTCTAGGTAGAACTAATTGAATGGATCCATTTAATTCTCCAAATAGAAAGGAGGGAATCCCCTACTTTTTTAGGGTAGTGAATAAAAGAACATATCTGGATTGTCAAGGTATAAGTGGGAGATTCTGCTGGGGGCTGGGAGGTCTAAGGCACCTATTTGAATCCTTCAATTTACTGAATGGTAGAGTGACTTGGTTGGAGGAGTTTAGGACATTAACCGTTGAAGTTCAAAGCCATGAACACAATGTGGATGAGCAGTGACTATGCTTCTGATGAGTAGGTGACTATAGTACAAAACAGATCATAAGGAAAAGCAGGGGGAATGGGAGGTCCTTAACTGATAAGGCAAGGAATGATTGAGCCAGGAGCACTATCTGCACACTCAGGGTCTGGCCCTTCACAGAGGCGTTCAATTCAGCTGTAACTAATGACAGAAGTCCTCCCGAAGAGCACTCTGACCTTGAGGAAAGCGGTCACCTGAAGGAGAACTGAAGTAGCTGCCCCGAAGAGCTCTGCAGCAGTGGTAGTAGCACGACTATGGCATAACTCGCTATGATCACGGCCGATTCACCAAGGCCAGTCCTTCTGATGAAGCACCCGTTAGAGGCACACGATGAGGGCCAATTCAGGCAGAGGACTGAAAGCCTCCTTAAGGCTTCTTATGCCAGAGCGCTTGCTTACAGTAAAGAACCCGGAGAAACTCACCTGGAAGCACCACCCAAACCACAAGGCCTACAGCTTAGATAGCAGTACCTCTGATTGGGAGAGGTGACGAAGAAAGAAATGAGAAAGTGGAGATAATTTTAGGAAGAAAGCTAGTTCAGAGAGCACAGAACAGAGTCCAGAGGACTCGGGGATGGACGTGCACGGAACTGAAGAGATGGGCGCCGTGCGAAGCTGAGAACCGCGGGACAGCTCGCGGATGGGCACTCCGGGGAGGGCAGATGAAGATGACCGCGGGGCTGCACCGCTCGGCCCTGGCCCTCTGTCTCGGCCAAAGTCAGCGGGCGAGTGGAAGGCTTGGGAAAACTTCACCGGTATAGTAAACCTGGGATTCCTGAAAGTTTGCTAGGCTGTGGATGTGCTTTCGTATTTTACATATAGGAATAATAAATTAAGTTTTGTGTTGAAACGAGAATAGGTTGCTTAGATCTCCATGAGCAATCATGAATAAAAAATAAACCTTGGTTTTTAATATGGTTTTCAGCCTTGAAGTCCATTTTTTGTATTATTAATTTTGGATTTTTGGAATTATTTTTATTTAATTTCAAACTATGTGTTACTAATCTGCTGGCAATTCTTAATGCAGTCAACTTGGCAGAGCACAATTAATGGTCACACAGACAATAATACAGAAAAAGTATTCCATAAACATAAATCTCTGCAAAGAATAAATTATATAATATTGTACAACATACAGTCCCAGAGGCTTTTCATTTCTTCCTCCTTTATGTCTTCCCAAAAGACCCTCAGAAAAGCTAGGTGATGTTGCTTTTATTATTTCAGTATTTGATTTTTCTCTTCTTATTTTATAAGATGCCTACATCATTCCCAATTGAAAAGAGACTATATTCTGCTCTTTTCCCAATGTTCTGCCAGCAGAACATCATGAGAAAACTCTATTTTCAAATTTATACATGTATAGTTACTAAAAACAACTTAGATTTCTATTTTCCCAGAACACCTGAGCAGTACTGTATAACATACATACACACATGCAAAGACACACACACACAAACTCACATACATCATAACCACAGCCCTGACAAACCAATCTCTTCTCCACTCCCTTTTCCCATATAGTACAGACCTGCTGAATCAGAATCTTCCTTAGAGTTGACAGTTTGGGATTTTTTTTAAAATGTCCCCAATACATTCCTAATGATCTACAATGATTTGGGAATAGTGGCCCTAGATAACTTACATTACAAATGAATGTGTAAGATTTAAGTGATAATTCTTAGAGATTTCTTACAATAAAAGAGTAGGAATAAAATAGAATTTGGAAGTTTAATGTTGGCAGTATAGTATTCAAAAAAATAAATCCTTTCAAGCATTTGTATGAGTTTCTATTATAGACATGATAAGGACTATGATAATCATTCTTGACAATGGAATATATGATATATGGCCTATATATAACATGAGCTTTTTTTTTTTGGTACTGGGGTTCTCAAACCTAGAGGAAGGCCCAGTTTTATATTATCTTACTCTCAAATTTTCAGTAGACTGGAGAGCAGTCATCAAAGAACTCATATCACTGTTTAAATATCCACTTGGGAATATTTAAATGAGTGTCCCAGGGCCTGGCATATTTTCAGATGTTTTTTCTTTTTGATAATAGTGCAAATACAATCTCTGTGCACATACCCTGCATACACACATGTCAATACTTTACTATTTAAACTTCTCAGTATAGGAGAAATGATTCTTAGGAATTCACAGGGAACAAAACAGAATTTTACTTTACAAATTACTTTTGCTTTTGGCAAGATATTATTTGACCAACCAGAATGAAAAATGTGGTTCCTAGACAACAGCACAGTAGTTACTCAAAAAGATACTTGCATAACTTTGTTTTTGAATTTGCATAAAAACTGAAATACAGACCAGCCAGCATGCAATTCTCAAAAGACCTCTAATCATTTCCTTGTTCAGAAACTCTTTTGCCAAGAATATTCTCTGTATCCATAGCAAACTTAAAGTTTTGCTGGAACTCTGTTATTTATGTGTTCAACACTATGGGGGAATTATACTTACACTTTAGTATTCACCATTTGGTGGATGTAGAAGAAAGTGTCAAGTATAGTCATTCAGTGTTTATGTTTGGTTAGATTGTTTAAAATTTTGGAATCTACAAAAATAAACCTAAAGTACTTTGTTTGACAGGAGTTGTCAATGATGTACTTACCAATCATTAACTCCATGTAATTAGATACTAATAGAATGATTATTGAAATTAGTCCAGAGTTCTTGAAACAATCTGGTTTGTGATTTTTGTAAAAAGCTAATAAAAGTAAAAATAGTTCAAAGTAACAATAGTCACATTGGCAAGGTTGCTTTGCCAGGATAATTGATGAAATGTTATGAAGCATTATAAGAAAGAAAGTATTCAATATTAGATTCACTGGTGTTACATTCTAACTTTGGGCAATAATGGAATAGTGATAAATAGGGTGTGGATGATGAACCTTAACTTACACAGGCATCAAGGATTAAACTCGATTCAATGAAATCAATCTTTACATGGGAGGAATTAAATATTTTCTTAGTAAGAGGGAAAGATACTCAAATTGAACAGAAAAAGGGACATTTCTAATCAAAAAGCAGTAGAAAAGTTTTCTGAGAGAAGATACCCAACTCTTACACTGATAGAGAGGCATCATACGTGGGCAGTACCTTGCAAGCAGACCAGCTCTTGGAAGAGGGGAGGGGGGATGAGAGAGAGAGGCAGAGTCAGAGACAGAGAGAAAGAGAGAGACAGAGAGAGACAGAGATGGAGAGAGACTGATTCATAGCATTTGTTTGCCATCACTATGGCCAATTCAGTATTATTGATATGATGAAGTCATTGAACTTGGTATCTTGAAAAATACTGCAGAGCCAGCTCTGTGACCTGGGTGTGCTGCCTCCAAACACCTCTGCAAGAGTGATATATGAATCCACTTTACCCTAAACTCTGGGAAGTTCCTTGACCTCTTAGGTTGGAAGTGAATGGAATTCACATCCTGGAAAAAAATGTTAATACTGCTTATAATATACTTAAGTATTTTGTTCAATAGTATAACATTCATGTCATCAATTTATCTCATTATTTATGCAGTTATAATCTAAAGATTTTGAGAGGTAAATGATTGTGTGTGTGTGTGTATGTGTGTGTGTGTGTGTGTGTGTGTGTATAAATTTCAAAATTTGTTAAGATGAGCCAGGGGTATATGCTCAAACAATTTGACATCACTCCATCAGAAATTGTATGATTTGACAATACCTCCTCAGGGGCGTTGAATCTACCTTTATGGAGCTTTTATTGTGCAGCACTATAGTTGTTTACTTGTATTTCTTCCTGGTTAATGAGGCCTGTTGTGTACTACTTGATACTGGTGCTTTGCAAAGTTCTTGGCACGCAATATATATTTAATATTTATTACCATATATGATCTGACTGAACAACAGGAAGGTCTTCAGAATTCTTGTCTTTTTTCTTCTGAAATTAATCAAATTCTAAGGTGCAACTGCAATTTCGAGCAAGACTCAACATCATTTGTGGAAGAGGGTGAGAAATATTATATAACAAGATTTACAATTTTAAAGGTGAGCTTTGGGATTTCATATTAAAATATGTTTTGAAAGTGTTTGTTTATAGGCAGTTCTCTATCTCCAATGCTTTTGTTATTGCCACTATTGTCATTTTTGGTGGTGGTTATCCCTTAACATCTTGTAAAGTTTCAGTTATCGTAATCCTCTATAAAAAGCAAAATTCTGGTTCAATCCCCTGTACCAAAAAAAAAAGCAGTATTCTGTTATGACAATGCTTAGGACAATAAAGCTTTGCTTTTGCTCTTGGATTAAGTTCTTCTGTTTCATTGATTCTAGTCCACCCAGATTGACTTTAAATAGTGTTTACTTAAACTAGTGCTGCTAAAAATGTATAAACAAGAAAGTGTGAGATGCTATTTCCATAAGTTAAAGAGTATTCTGAACACATTAAAACTTTAATTAGAAAGCACTCAGGACAAACTATTAGCTCATAGGCAGCAATGAAGTGTTGGAAGACAAAAACAGAAACATACACACCCTGCCTTCAAACTTCTGCAAAGAAAGTTATTTTGGGAAAGCAAAGCACCTCCCTCTGAAGAGAACTTAATATTAAACTTTGTTTGATTTATTACACTAGAAGTCAGGATTTCAAATTATTCCTTTTTATTTTTGTATAAAATATTACCCTTTTCTATACATAAAATAGCTTAAACCACAGCTATTTATGGACTGTATATGACGTATAAGGTATTGTGTCATAAACTGAAGTTTTTATAATAGTATTAATTATTTAAATTTAATCACTGTTCACAAAAACTCAGTCAACTGGGAATGAGACAAAAAGAGATGATGTTCCCAGATGCTCTAAGGGTGATAAATATTCGATAGTGCATTCACACAAAGTAGGAAAGTATTCTTTCAACAGGCCATAAAGAATTGACAGGGCCCAGTAAAAACTCATAGGCACTTAGGCTTGCAATTGAGATATATGAAAGCCTTTTCCAGGTGTACAAAATGGGGAGGGCACTCCAAGGGGATGGAGAGAATGAACACAACTCAGAGAAATGGTGGAACAAAGTCATTGCATAAATAGTAGTGTGGAAGAATTTTTATCAGTCGCCACATAGGAAGTAAGAATTGTGTATTATAGTAGACCTTTGTCTGAGGCACCACTGCTGAAAATTTTTTCCCACATTGTGGGTTGTCTCTTCACACTGCTGGTGGTTTCTCTTGCTGTGCTGAAGCTTTTTAATAAGAAGAGATCCCACTTGTTAATTGTGCTAGTTCACGGACAACTGAGGTTTTGTTCATAAAATATTTTCCTACACCGATGTCTTCAAGAGTTCTACCTAACCTCTGTTCCAGGAGGTTCAACGTTTCTATTTTAATATTTAGATCTTTAATCCATTTCTATTTTAGATTAGTGCATGGTGAGAGATATAGGTCTAGTCTTAGAGACATTTATTGCTAAATGGATGCACATTGAGATGATACTCTTAAGTGAAATAAATAGGACACACGTGTAAATATTGAATAGTTTCTCTAGTGTGAGAAACTGAAAGTGTAAAAAGGACTAAAAGGTATAATAGATAATGTGAAATAAGGAAGAAAAGGGGCAAAGGGGAGGGGGAAGTGGGAGGGGTAGGGGAAAGGAAAGAGGGGAATGGAATCAATATGAGAAAACGAAAAAATGGAAACAAAGTCTTTGTAAATAGGGAGGGTTGGAGGGGTTGAAGGGAGGGTAGGAGAAGGGGGAAAAATAAGAACCAAGAGAGTATGTAAAGGTGCATACCTCCAATGATGAATGTCATTATGTTGTACACCTAAAATGTACCAATAAAAGGATATACCAAAAAAAAAAGAATTGTGTATTACATCTGTGCCTGAAGCGCATTATCTGCCACCTTTGTGCTATATTTCATTTTTAGGTAGTGATTTTTAAAGAGACTGGTAGAATCCAAACTATGAGTGCGCAAACTCATGGTTAAAAATGGGAAAATAAGCTTAGCAAAGTTAGGAGAGGGTTAGGAGAGTGAGCCTAAGATATGACACAGTTTGGCCTCTTAGTGACAGCAGTCATGACGAAAAGGGGACAGAATGAAAAGAGGCTTTTTAAAATAAGGTTGAATAGCTGACTAAGGAGAAGAGGAAATGGAGGGGGAAGAAATCAAGGATAATTTAGTTTGTACTAGAAGATAGCTCAGTCAGAGAATGAGAGAACTAGAGGTACTAGGCACACCAGGCTGAGAGGAGTTTGAAATTTTCCAAGCCACTGGTTATTGAATAGCTGCTCTACTAAAGACATGAGACAAAGACAGAGGTACAGATGACTGGAAATCTTAGTCATTCTCTTCACTGTGTTTTCTCAGCCTATAACACCATTCCTCTGCAGAGCGAAAATTATCTTGCTGTCAAAATCTACATGAAATGCTACTATTTACGATGAAATCATGGTTTCCTGAGACACAGCTGCTGTGAATGAAAGACAAATTTCAGGTTTTAGAATTAGATGAGGCTGGGATCCTATCTCAGCTGTTGCCCCTTGTAACCATGTGACATTCGGTAAGCACCATGCTTCCATTTTTCCTTCCACATTTACCTTCCAAGAAATTTGGGAGGAATAAAGTAGGTGATGCATGAAACTGACTCAGCATTTATTGCACTCATAGAAAGAAAGAGGATTTCTGCAGACCCAGGCCTAAGCTCTTCATAGTTATGAGCTCACAAGACCTCCTATGAGGTAGGACACAGATGATACAGGGAAGCTAGTTTTAGTTTTTTAAAAATAGTACTTTAAGTCTCTGAAGGAGAAAAAAAGATGAATAAATCACTACTTTATTAGAAATCTTGTACCCTAAATTTAAGTATAGACTACAACAAAGTTTAGTGGAAGAACCCAAGTTCAATCCCTGGTACCAAGAAATAAAAAAAGAATACAACAAAGTTTTGGGTTTTTTTCTATCAGGGATCAAACTCAGGACCTTGCACTTGCGAGGCAGGCGGCAGCACCACTGAGCTAAATCCCCAGCCCTGTTTTGTTCTTGAAGCATGGTCTTGCTATGTAGTTCAGGCTGGCCTTGAACTTTATGTAGCCCAAATGGGGCTCAAACTAACTTGCGGCAATCTTCCTGCCTCAGCCTCTCAAATGCTGGGGTTACAGGCATGTACCACCATGCCCAGCTTCAGATAAAATTGACTACTTTCATTTTTAGTCTTTACAACATTTATAATTATAATTTCTTTTTTTTTTGCTCAAATTCTTTTATTGGTACATTTTAGGTATACAATACGTTTAAATATATCATTGGTTGTTTGTACCTGTACATGATGTATATTGGTTCTTATTTTTTCCCCATTCCCTGTGCTCCCTTTACCCCCTCCATTCTTCCCTATTTATAAAGACTCTGTTTCCATTTTTTCCTTTTCTCATAATTTTTCCTTTCCCTTCTTTCCTTTTATAATTATAATTTCTGATTACCCAAATTATTGAGAACACAGTATGCTCTATTTTAAATATTTTTTTCTTAATTTAGGCAATCTTATTTGTTGAAAAAAATATTTTTGGAAGATATACCTTCAGAACTCTGTTTTGCCACCAAGTAATTTAATGAATATCTTATAAACCTTTTAAAGTTTTCTGTTAATAATCCAAAAGCAATAACACCATAATACAAGCTGTTATGGTTTACATGTAGATATCCCATCATGGACCCATAGCTGGGGCTTTTGAGAGGTAATTGGATCATGGGGGCCAGATCATGAATCATCATGTATTAGTCCACTGGTAAGTTCAGAGCAAACTGTGATACTGGGGGGAAGCCTGGGCAGAAGGGAAGGTCACTGGGGGTGTGGCCTGGAAGGGGGCATCTCCCTTCCTGGCCCCTTCCTTCAGATCCTGCTTCCTGTCCACCATACCATGAGCATCCTCCTCTGCCATGCCCTCTGCCATGCCACCGTGCCTTGGTGCCAGAGGACCATGGACTGAAACCTCTACAACTGTGAGACAAAATAAACCCTTCCTCCTTAAGTGCTGGATATTGGGTATTGTGTCCCCAGAGAAGAGAGAAATAACAAAGACACAGATAGAATAAAACACTTCTCTTTTGAAAGTATTTTATGAGTTTTGTTATTATACTTTTGCTATTACACTAGGGCATATAAAAATAAAGGAAAATATTCCACACCAAGTCCCTCAGTGAGCACAAATAGTTTCCTTTGCAAATAATAAATTTTAAGGAAAACATTTGAACTTTATTTGCCCCTCATATTTTGGCTATAGATTGTGTCTGATGGGGGAAAAAGGAAAAGTTAAGCTCTTCAAATATGTCAGTGTAGTCTGCTTCTGATTAAGTATTCAACTTAGAATCTCTGGCACCTACAATAATGTTTCAGTAAGATTTATGAATAAATATGTCAATAACCAAACATTAATAAAATACACTTGTGGTATTAGTTAAAATTCTTCATCAGAAAATAAACAGTCACAATATACATTTCTTAAGCCATTTCCATTAAACAAAAAAATTTCTAAAATAAAAATAACATTTACCATAATAAAATTAACACAATTAAAGTTTTCTTACATTGGAATACTTATTAAGCCATAAAGATGTCACAGAATAGCATTTCATCTATTAGATTCTTAGGCTTAAATGAAGTTATGAATATCATAAGTACAGTTGGAGATATAATAGGAAGGATATTCAATAAAGAGTTACTTGTGCTCACCTCTACATTGGAATTGTATGTGATTTCAGTTTCCTTTTTTAAAGGATAGAAGGGAATGGGATTAATATGAGAAAATGGAAAAATAGGAACAAAATCTTTGTAAATAGGGAGGACTGGAGGGGTTGAAAATTTTATATTCTTAATGTTTTACAAAACAGAAGCATTCTTACTGTATATATTTACTTTGTTCAACGCATATTTTTTGAATAGCTGCAGTAGTATCAGTCACCAAGCAAAGATTCCCCAATGAACTCAATAAATTAGATTCCTGATAACATTTCACACCTGGCATATTTACAAATTACTTTTTACATATAGGCATATAACACACACACACACACACACACACACACTTAAAATACCAACACTGAAAATGTTGGTAGTAAAATAGTGAAAAATTGCTAGTTAAATGAAAGTTTGTATTTTCTCCTTAGAAAATCTTAAAGCATATATTTGGTAAGTAATAAAATATTTATACATTTAAATTCATTTTTTAACTTTAAAGTAATATATAATAATGAAATGAAAGAATAGTGAGTGCATGAAAATATTTACTGTTTCATAGTAGAAAATATTGCATTATAAGTAGCAATTTAAATGTAAGTATGCGAGATGGGAAGAGAGGAACAGTGTTATCCCTAGTAAAAACCTCCCTACAAACACCTCTGAATTATTAATTCAGGTTAGATGCAGGAAAATTACAGAGTACAGCACTGCTTATAATTTGAAGATGTAAATATTCCATTTTAGCCTCATTTGCAAGAAAATGCTTGATACTTACCTAAAAAATAATTTTTTATGTTTTGTCTTTGAAAATATTTTATCTTAAATCCTTAAAGGGCAGTCAAGGTCGGATTGAAACATACACACTGTTTGATGTAATTTCTATAAACTAGCCCCTCACTTACACCCACTCCCAAGGACACTCTGCTAACACTTACTCTGCTAACACTGTGTGGCACGATTTCTCATGGGAAAGTCTCTCTGAGTCATGGTCTTCCTTCATTTTCCCTTCTTTACCATCTCAGTAGATTGACTTCTTGAAATCATTTTCCTTCTTGAGGAACTAAGTAAAAATGCCAGCTCTTTGGTACAGATTTTTAAAGAAACTTTCAGTTTCTCTTTACTTTTTATGTGCACTCCTCATATTTCTTTTGTTTTTGTGGTTTATTCTCTCTATATATTTTTCTCTCCACTTAGGTTATAAATCTTTCAATGCAGGTTTTGTGCTTTGAAGGTTGTATTCCCCAAAACACAAACCAAGCACAAAGCTTATTCCTCCTGGGAACATGCTACATATTTATTACCTTAAATTAATTCAATTCAATATCTGTACATGACTCTGTGAACATCTATCCCAAGAGAAGAAAAGAGAGCAAGATTTGTTGCAGGTGTATCTGATTCCATACCATTTGACCTATATGCCAAAATATTATTACATCCAAAAATTGATAGAATAAAAGTCAATATGATATTTTTAATGAATTGATTCACTTTCCTGACACAAGTATTAATGTTTGTGTAGATACCATTAATATAAAATTTGTCATGTAAATTTTAACTTCAAACATAATAAGCATTGCTATAAGTGTGGTGCCCCTGGCCTCTGGCTTTTTTAACTTAAGTCTCATGATGTAATTATCTACACACCAGTGAATATTTCTAGCTTTAACAGAATTAAATTTCATATATATATATATACATATACATACATATAGACATAATCACAAGGAAGTCAAATAAGCATTTTACATGTTTGTCTAATGTAATGCCTAATTTTTAATTTGGGATCTTGCCAAGTCCTGTATGTCAGTAATGTGTATGCATTGAAATTTTCTAAACTGGGATCTTTCTGATATTTTCTCTTTCTTGTTTTGGCTTTTTGACCATTGTCAATGTTGATGCATTTACTGTTATTGTACAAAGGCCCATTCCTTCCAGAACTCCCCAAGTGACTCATGAGAATCTCCTTGCTGCTATGTCATTGGTTTATGTATTAGTCACTTTCCTTTCTCTGGGATAAAATATCCAATATTCACAATTTAAAGGAGAAGAGGTTAATTTGGGTTCAGAGTTTCAGTGAGTTCCATCTCTGGTTGGCTGGTTCCATGGCCCACAGGGAATGGCAGAACAAGAAGATGGAGGAAAGCTATTCAGCACATGGCTGCCAGGAAGCAGAAAGTGAGGAAGGAGCCAGGGTTGAGCATACACCCTTCCAAGTCACCCTCCAGTGACCCATCCCTTTGACCAGGCCCTACCTCTGAACTTAAAACTTGGGGAACTTTTTAGATCTAAACATAACAGTTCCCAACAAAGTTACTCCAGGTCCCTGGCTTAACTTCTATGGAATGAGCTTCCATTGCTTCCTGCCAGTTATCTGTGCCACCAGGTTGTCAGCTAGTATCACTGCAGATGTGAGACACAGATTAATAGTTCAGAATTGAGTTTTTTCTCAAGATAGATCTCAAATTGTTATTCTAAGACATATTAAATTATGCTTTCATTCAAAATCTGTAGTTTTTGAAAAATAATTTCATTTAATCATGCCTCTGGCAACCTTTTAAAATGTTACTATTAATAATTAAGTTCTTTACCTTTATTAGGTAATCATATTCAGGACTGAAACTTTTTCTTCAAATCCAATATTAAATGAATTAATTATTTTGACTCAACTGGAAGTTTGAAAATGTAAAAGGTTATTTTAAATGTGTGACAAGAGGGCCAGGGATTTAGCTCAGTGGTTCCAGTGCCTGCTGGCCTCACAAGCTCAAGGTCACGAGTTCAATCCCTGGTACCAAAAAAAAAGAAAAATGTGTGACAAGAATTATCCTTGCACATCAAACCTACATTGTATGTATCAATGCATACAATTACAATTGTAATTAATATATTACAACTGTAACTAATGCATTACAATTGTAATGCATACATACAATATAATTTTTGAATGCTAATCCCATTAGCAATTAAGCACTTATATTGAGCTTTAAAATTCAATATTTTAAAAAAAATCTATCATTCATTTCTAGGTCAAGTTGACTCACATAAGTTTTAATTTGCTTTCTCCCCCAAAAGTCTTTGATATTACAGAAAAACTAATCCTAGAAAAACTGGAAGGATTCCTTCCGAGGACAAGGAGAATTTCTTAAATACATAAAACAAATGGGATTTAATTGGAAAGGAAACCCCACAGAGGTGAGCAAGTGACAACTCAATAGGAACTTCTGAAAAAAGAAGGTTTTCCAAATAGAACACCCAAAACCTCCCAGGATCACAAAAGGTCTAGCTTGGGAGCCAAGGCAGCCCCTGGGGCAATTGGCAAGGTAATTAATTAAAGCACTCTACCCCTGCTGTGCAGGGATATAATTCTCAGGAACAAGCTGAGGAGCTCTAATTAAATGGGGGACCTGCCTTAGGGAACTCCCAGGGAGAGTCTGGTGCCAGGAAGAGAAGTAGAGCAATGCCCTAGTCAACTTTTGCAGCTACAAAATTGAAGCAAAATTCCCTCAAAGGGATCAGTGAAACAATAAATAGTCTCTACATAAAAGATAAAAACTCCAATAGAAGCTATTGTAAATATGTTTAGAAACTTGGATGAGAAAACTCATCATCCGAATACAAATTTCCGAAGTCATAAAGAAAAGGTTGGCATATTTGACCATACTTTATATTTAGCTTTACCTTCTTTTTGACCAGATATAGTGTTAAAAAAGGTAAATGATGAAGGGTTGGGGATTTAGCTCAGTAGCACAGTGCCTGCCTGGCAAATGCGAGGTCCTGAATTCAATCCCCAGTACCAAAAAAAAAGGTAAATGATGAATGTGTGGCGAATATATACACTCATTTATGATGGAAAAACTATGACCTACTTAAAACACAAAAACTGCTCTAAATAAATAAGAAAAATATTAAATGAGAGTATAAATTCTTAAAAAAATTTCAGCTAACAGATATTTTCATAATTTTTCATGATCAAATAAAATCAATGAAATAATGGAAATATTTAAAATATATACATTGTTATACATTGATGATATTAGGAGAATAACACTATCATTAATCTTTATTTGAAAGTAAATTTGATTCAAAGTTTTTTATAGTAAAATTTGGTGGATTTTATCAAATATAGCATTCTATCTATAAAGTTAACAAAACTTATTCCTTTCTGCATGAGGGTGAATATTGAATTAACAAAATATCTGTCTTGCACAGAAAATGTGATAAAGGTAAAATGTCAGCAGTGTTACAAGGCTAAGTTGTGAGTTGTTTATCATAAACAATTTATTACAATCATTTCTGAAATCCTTCTAGATTGGTAGTATATAGATAGTAAGAAGCCATAATTTGGGTATCCCTGGGTGTTGTAAATCTCAGTGAAGGAAAATATCTTATTTTCCTCCTAGAAAATTGGGCTTTCTTTTCTGTATTCTATATTTCCTACTCTAATGAAATATGACACTTAATGTGACCTACATTAATCTTATAATCTTGAGCATGTAGACAGATTTGTTAAGATGTCTGGTAGCCACTGAAAACTTGCACAAGCCATTTGAATTCCTTACACCTAAACAACAATACATAGTAACATGTTTAGAATATGAAAACCTTATATGCATCCAGAAATAGCAGAAGTGAAAACTTGAATACATTATGTAATATTTTTTATATTCTAATAGAATGAAAAGGATTTGTGTCACTTAAATGTAAAAAAGCCCATGAAAAAATTGTTCACTGAAAAGAATATCCTGCAAAATAATATGTATTCATTCTTGTACATGTATATGTGTTTCAGTCTCTTCTAGGATTTGGGTTACTCTAAGCACCCACCTGATTGACTGGTCTCCTATAACATCTATCCTTTAACTCACAAAAGGAATCTCCAGTTTAGACTGGTTATACATTAAAATGATCAGAAAAGTTTTCAAATACCAATGTTGGAAGTGATGTCAGCAAGAATGTAGAATAAGAGGTATCCAGCCCTTTTTTAACCCCACAGGGACAAGATTTTGCAACCATCATTAGACAAAAGTGCCTTGGTGGAAGTCTTGGGTTTTAGGTAGGAGGTTGAGAAACACTGGTGGAGGCCAAAACCAAGGATAGCTTCTTTGAGAAGGCAAGCCCATGCCCATGGCAGGCTCATCAATCATAGTTCCAGCTACAGACTCACGTACAGTCCATTCCGCTGTGCACTCAGCTCTAGCCTTGCTGTTTGTAGTTTTGCCACCAGCCCCACACCCTTAGGGACACAGGAGAAATCCTGCATATCCTAGGTAATAAACCTATCTGAAGATACAAAGTTTGCTCCATGCACCCCTGCTTTGGATCCAAGAAGTACTCCCATGAGCCCAGGACCCAGCAGGAGAAGATCTTTATCAGCCGAAACCAGTATATGAAAATTAGAAGTCTTGTTGGCTTCTTCAAAGGCATAAACACCAATGTAAGGATATACAAATCAATAGTGAAGAATCAAGCAAATAAGATACCACCAAAGGTATGGTATAATTCCACTTACCCATCATAAAAACGTAGAGATCCACACTCTGCTTCCCATGGATCAGTGAGCTATGAGAGAACGTAGACAAATAATGAAGTTGGTAAAAACTATATGAACAAAATTAGAAGGCTAATTTTTAAAAAATAGAACAAAAAAATTGAACACCAAAAAAATAACCTGTAGAAATACTGGAGCTGAAGAATGCAGTAACTAAACTGAAATTTCCAATACAGATCACTAAATGCAGACTTAGTTATGCAGAAGAATCAGCAAACTCAAAAACAATTTATTTGAAATAATCCAAAGAGAGAAATAAAATGAAAAAAAGTATATACAACTTATAAAATACCACCTAACAAAATAATTCATGCACTATGAAATAGAGAAAAAAGCAGAAAG
Source organism: Heterocephalus glaber (assembly GCF_000247695.1). The sequence continues at coordinate 16,628,014 of NW_004624739.1, forward strand.
ATATGCAAAGAAATAATGGCTTAGAACTCTACAAAACCACTTGGGAGTTATGGATGCTTTGATTTGTGAAACTCAAAATTCTCCAAACAGGTTGCAGTCAGAAAGGCCTACAGTGAGATATATTATAATTAAAATATCAAAAGCTGAAGAGAGAAATTTGCAATGAAAAAATACCTTGTCATATACAAGAGAATCTCTATAAGGCTATCACTTGACTTTTCAACAGAAAACCTGCCACCAGGAGAGAGTGAAATGACATATACAAAGTATTAAAAGAAAATCTGACAGCCAAGAATGCTTACCCAGAAAAACTGTCACTTAAGAATGAAGAAACAGATAAAAACTTTTCAAACAAACAAAAACTGAAGGAATTCATCACCACTAGATCTACCTTATAGGCAGTGCAAAAGGAGTTCAAGTGAAAGCAAAATCATTAAACAATGTGAAAGCATATCAAAGTGTAAATCTCACTGCTAAAGATACACACAAAAAGAAACAGAAAATAGTATACTATTATAATGTTGGCACATAAAACACATTTAACAAAAATGTGTAAGGGGTGATTGAAAACTACCATGAGTGTTTAAAAATACTTTATTACAGTAAAAACCACATTGTAATATGACACACACTTATTCCATTGTTCTTGGAACTTCCTGAAGCAGTTCTGGAATTACATTTTTGTGGGCTGACATCATTAACAGGTGTGATAAAAAACATGGTAAAAGTTGCTGCCAATTACCATTCAACGAAAATGTAGGCTCATGAAGATATTATATTGTCTCCTAACCCTCCTTATTCGCAGGATCTGTTACCATGTAACTTCTGACTCTTCCCCAAAGTCAAAATGTGCATGGACTCAGAACATCAAGGCAGCCATGACCATGCGACTAAAGACACTCACAGGAAAAGACTTTCCAGATCTTCTTCAGAAAGTGGCAAGATTGACAAGCTATGTGTATTTGAAGGCAGAAGGAGTACTTTGAGGGAGATTAATAGCGATGTCTCATTTACTGAAATTCTTTTAAAGACACACATGGTATTTTGTCATCATAGCTCATACAAATTAAAATAGAAAAGGTGAAAATTGCTATAACCACAGAAATTTATTAATGGATAATAATACAGAAAGAAACATAATCTGGCATCAATTACATAAAATGTAGAGAAGGTGTAGTCTTTGCATATTTGATTGAATTTAAAACACTATTAGTTTAAAATAGACTTTTGTGACTCATATGTTCAATGCGACTACCTTAATAATCAAAAACAGAAAAAACAAAAGTATGTTATATAAATAAAATATAAAGAAGAACCAATGCAGACCACTATCAAAAAAATCATCAACTCAACCAGAAAGATAACAAGAGGAGAAAAGAACAAAAAAAACCCTACAAATATGAAAAATATTAATAAACTGGACATTATAAACCCATACCTATTAATAACTACTTTAGATATAAATGGCATAAATTTTTTGACATGGACAAGTTGCTTGGTTTAAAAACAAGACCTGGCTGGGGATATAGCTCAGTGGCACCTTGCCTGCCTCAGGAGTGCAAGGCCCTGAGTTCAATCCCCAGTATGGCTAAATAAATAAATAAATAAATAACCCAACCATTCTATGGTGTGTACAAGAGACTTGCTATACATTTAAGGATACATATAATCTGAAAGTGAAGGAGTGAAGGGAGATATTGCATGTAAATGGTAGCCAAATGATATCAGTAGTGAGTGTGCACGTATCAGACATAATAGATCTTTGTGAAAAACAGTCACAAAAGACAGAGGTCTTTGTATAAGGGTACGGGTACTGATCCAACAAAGATAAAACAATTATGCATGCATAAAACATTAAAACATGTTTATGGATAGAGAAAATATAGACAGATCTAAAAGTAGAAATACATATCAACACAGTAGGAATGTATATCGTCTAGTGCTAGAATCAATAAGTAACAGAACTAATACAATGCACCCCATGACATGTACAGAACTTACTCTCAATAGCAGAGGAAAACATGTGTTCTCAAGCAAACACAGATCTTTCTCCAGAAAAGATTACATTTTAGGTCACAAAACAAATCTTATTATATTTAATAAAACTGAAATAATTTCAAATAACTTTTCAAAATACAATAAGAAGTCAAAAATCAGTAACTGTAAATGGAAGATTCACAAATATATGCACACTGAAAGCACTATTGCACAGCTATTAGAACAAACAGGATATCAAAATGAATTTTTTTAAAAAATTGAGACAAAAATGAAAATAATTTAACAAAACATGTGGATAAAGCAAGACAATAATAATAAAAGTATATTTTAAAAAGAATGAGGGCCTGGGATTTAGCTCAGTGGTGCCACCACCTGCCTCCCAAGTGCAAGGTCCTGAGTTCGATCTCTGGTACAAAAAAAAAAGGAAGAAATAACTTCAATAAACAATCTATTTTTATACTTCAAGAACTTGGAGGGGGAGTAAGCACAAAGGAAGGAAGAAATTATTACAGATTTGAGCAGGAAAAATCAATAAAAACTCAACTAACCTAAGAGTTGGGGTTTTTTTATTTTTGTTTTTGTTTGGTTGTTTTATTTTGGGAGATAGTTACTTGTTTTTATTCTTGCAGCGCTGGGGCCTGAACTCAGGGAACTTATCCCTGAGCTACATCTCCATCCCTTCCAATTTTATTTTTTTAAATTTTGAGACAGTTTCTTGATAAGTTACCTGTGCTGGCCTCAAATTTATGTTTCTCTTGCCTCAGACTCCCAAGTAACTGGGATTACAGGCATATACCACCTTACCTGGCTAGAGTTATTTTGTTTTTTTAAAAGATAAACAAAATTGACAAACCCTTACACATAAACAAAACCAGAGACGAATGGAAGACATTAAAACAGATGACTGAATAATAAAAAGATCATAAGGGATTATTACAACCCATAATACACTAACAAATTGAGGAACACAAAAGAAATGAATAAATTATTAGAAACATGCAATCTAGCAGAACTGACTCAAGAAGAAATAGAAAACATGTACAGAGTAATAAAATATGACATTGAATTAGTAATCAAAATCTTTCTAACAAAGACAACCCCAGGACCAGGTGAGCTCACAGACAAATTTCACCAAACATACAGGAAAATCCAATCTTTGTTAAACTCTTTCATAAAATAGAAGAAAGAACTTCAAAACTCATTTTATGAGTATAGGAGAGTTCAAAAATAGAGCCACACAAACAGCCCAACAATTTCGTGACATTTTTGACAAAGGTACTAAAATAAGTCCCTGAAAGATAGACAACATTTCAGCAATCGATGCTGGAGTAATTGGATATCCAGAGGCAAAATATAAGGCCTGACCTAATCCCCCACATTTCAAACTAACATTATCATAAAATGAATCATGGAAAAAAATAAAACTATTAGGAAAAGTTAAAAGACACTCTAAGGATTAAGAATATATAAAGAATACTTGGATTTGATACCAAAAGCATGATCCATAAGAGGAAAACATGACAAACCAAACTTTATCAAAATTAAAAGCTTCTCTCACTATGTATAAAATTCTGTAAAGAGGTAGAAAAGTGAATACATCGACTTGGAGAAAATATTTGTAAACTACACATAAAAAAGAAATTGCTCTAGAAAAAACTCTATGTGGTCACCAATAGAAGGACCAAAATCTATTTAAAAATGTAAACACATAGTTCCATGAAGAGATGCAAAGAAGCACATGAAGATACTTGGTCACCATACATTGATGACTGATATAATATGGTACGATGCTCTGGAAAACAAGTTGAAAGTCTCTTATAAACCTAAGACTGCAAAGATCAGGTAGTCCAGCCATTATATACTTGGGTATTCATCCCTTAAAATGAAAACATAAGCATACAAAAAGCTGTGCACATACGATTATACCAGTTTTACTTGTGAGATTAAAAAACCTGAAAACAATCCAAATGTTCTTCAATGGGTGAATGATTAAACATACTATTAAACATAATGCACTATGAACAAACTATCGATTAGCATACATACAACCTGCATAAATTCCAAAAGATTACAGTGATCACTGATTATACTACATCAAGTTGACTTCAGGAAGAACTGCCTAGCGGATTAGTAAAATTCTGCGCATATCTGAAAGACTGACCTGTGGCCTAGAAAACTTAGCAGGGAAACTCACCTCAGATGGGTGCAGCACCACCCAATAAGCTCGTAGCCTGGATGAAATAAAAAGGGAAAGAAGAAGGAAGTGTTCCCTTTTAGGGAGAACTCCAGTCTTCGCCACTGCATTTGGACTCTGATCTCCAGTCGTGCCAGTCTTCGAACTCAGACGAGCACCTACAGTGATTCTACAGTGAGTTTCCAGGCCTTCAACGTTGGACTGCCACTGGATCCTCTAATTCTCCTGTGCACAGACCACATTTTGGATTCCTCTACTTCTGATCCGGCAGACAGCCATCATGGCTCTTCCACATCCGAGCCCATAAGCCTATCTCATAAATCCCTTTGTGTAATTGCACATGTATTTTATATTTCTTCTGTTCCTCTAGGGAACCCAAATATAATTACACACTCTTTAATTCTAATTATATAACATTCTTCATGACATAATTAGAGAGGTGGGGAATAGTTGCCAGATGCTGCTGAGAAAGGAAAGGAGGTGATTACGAGTATAAAAAGGGTAGCATAAGGGATCTTTGCGATGGAACAGTTAGGAATTGAGACTCTGGTGGCTGCCACACAAATCTACATATGAGATAATTTACATAGAAGTAAATACATACAAATACATAAGAATAAGTATATGAAAAATTGGCGAAATATGAATGATTTGACACATGAATTATATCAGTGTCAATTTCCTGGTGAAGGTATTCAACTATATATAGTTGCATAAAATGTTACCACTGGTAGAAATTGGGTTAAGGGTATATGAGATCCCTTTGGTATTATATCTAATATTTGCATATTAATACACAATTGTCTCAAAATAAAAAGTTAAAACAAAGAAACAAAAAAGTTAAAACTCCAAGCCAAAGATGCTAATTTATCTTGTTTGGTGGAGCCTCAGTAATCTGTGTTGTCTTTTAAAGTTCTTCAAGCAAATATAAGTGAATTTCAAATTGAGAATTGTTGCTAGATAATGTTCCTAGCATTTAGTGTGAATCTGTTCATGGTGTTTGCTTGAGTTTAATCTGAATTTTCTGTCTGAATATTGTTCATCTGAACACTGTCTTGGATTGTCTGGCTGCTATTCATGAATTGAGCAGTTGCACTGGGACCCCTCCCCACCATAGTTCAGGTGTAGTGTCTCAGTCTATGTGATGGTTAAGATTACTTGTTGACTTGGATTGGCTTGGGACCTGCCTAGGGATTAGTAAAGCACACTTTTGGTGAGCCTAGGTGGGTCATAGAGATGTGACCTTGGGAACTATAGCTAGTCCCCAGTGCTTTCCTCCTGGGTGCTCTTTCCCTCCTTTGCTTTCCAGCTACTGTGTACTAAGCATCAGTGCTCCCCTATACACTTCTGACATGATGTTTCTGCCTTGGAGCTAGGCAACCATGGACTAAATTCCCTGAAACTGTAAGCCTAATTAAACCTTTCCTTCTTTAAATTGCGGTTGTTGAGTAATATGCCCCAGGAACAGGAAAGCTGAATAATAGAGTTCACATCATTCTATTATTGTTTTAACATACATTATTAGCTAAGTTCAGTATTATTGTCAGTAATATGCATTACTATTCTAAGAAATTATGTAAGATATACCAATAAATATTATTTAACAGAAATAAGCTTTAAAATATTTTGATATCAGAATTTCAAATATGTTTATAGTATTTTTTTAGATTTTGTTTTTTGCTACTTTCGTATACTAAACACAACATTAATTTAGCTTACTCTTGTTGAAATGTGAATATAGTTTTTTATGTTTTCAATTATTTTTCCTAACATGAATTAGCTGGTTACTATAGACACAGCCAAATGTTGTTAGCAAATAAAAGGGCAAATAAAAATGATAAAAGACAGGTCTCATTTGTAGCAGGGCAACTGAAATGAAAACTTCTACATACACAAAGTTCATGCTGTTTAGCCTACTTGTTTCAAACAACTGTAGATTAAATAAAATTCCACAGCAACAGACAGAGAGAGCCCATTGTAATCAAATCAGGCATCAGTTGTAAGTGAAAATCAATCAGCATTTCACTTCCTCCTGCTGTTGATCTAGACAACAGACACTGTAAAGACCCTGTCAGAGGAACTGGCAGACAATTATGGAGAATAATTCTAAAACCCACAGCCTCTTTGTCACAGTTACTTTAAACTATAATGTTCCTTTAGCCGAGAGACCTAAATAACATAGGTTGTAATAACCATTCCTAAGATCATTTTTGGCATTAAAATTGCTTTGTGAAGTTGTGATAGTACTACCATGACTGCCGTTGTTTTTATTAAGGCATCGTCTTCCAAACAAGCTTGTGGTACAGTCTATGTAAGTCTCACATAGCTAATGTCCTCAGTAGTAATTGATATCCTGGGTCCCTTTTTAAAGCACTGTGATTACCCTATCCCCTGAATACTAGGGAGGTCAAATGGCTAGGTAGGCATAATCACACTGCTGTAATTATGAGTGCTGCAACTTAGAATTGGAATCAAAACACAGAACTGAAAGCCAGCTGTGCCCACCATATACCAAGTTCTCTTTTTTCATAATCATGTGATGTATTGTTCTGTTTTTAAATCTTAGTCTTGTGCTTTTGTCTTTTAATAGCATTGGTAAATGAATCATTAGATTTACTAAAAGACAAGGGTATTTAAATGGTTAGATGTTATAAAAGGTAACTAAGATATATGTTACCAATACTAGACTTTGCTAAAATATAATCATTCCTTCTCAAAAAGTAACATTTTCTCATGATAGTATTAGGAGATTTGCTTTCTCATCAAGCTTCTTTCTTATTCAGGTGTACAAACTTTATTAGAAGGTCCTCATTACAGCTCAATTTACAAAATACTAGATTATTTCTTGTCAGCTAGAACAGCCCTAGACAATGGACCAATCCCATCTTCAGACAAAGATGTTTAAACAAGTTCACCTAGAATTCTGACACGTGGTATCCAGTCCTTCAAACTGAATATAATTATTTCTTTATACACTGGTCTCAACTGGAAATCAGGGATCTGTTTTTCTTTTGCCTAAATCATTCCTGTAAACCCCCATTCTTTCCCTTGTATCTTTTCAAAGAGGACCATGTATCTAGTGCTGCATGGAGAGAGGTGGGAATAGCCCCTTTCCTGGTCTTGATTGAGTTCTACACCCTTGGGAAGAGCCCTTTGGGGACAAGGGATGTACAAGAATTTTTAATGTTTTCTGACATTCTCCTTTGATCAGTTTTCTCCTTGTGAGATTGCATTTCAAGTGGTAAATCTTTGGAGAAGCAATTTGATGTTTGAGATTTTGTGTTTGAGAGGAATTTTGTCTCTCAAATAATAAGAGAAACTAGAAACACAGCCAAGAAAAAGCAATCCAGATGTTAGAGGGCTGAAAATGCTAACCCTAGATCAGGCCATTTTTCTAGACTGACCCAAGACTGAGCTTGCCTTATTTTTGTCATTATATCTGTCTCCTTTGATTTCACATCCTCAAACATTGGCGTCTAAAAAGCACCTCATATGCTTATTCACTTTGTCAATTCCTGGGCCCTTTCTATAGAGATTCCCATTCGGCATAAATAGTATGTAGGTCTCTTAACCTAGGACTGAGCAAACAATTCATGGATTGATAGAGATGTGGTCCATAAAAGGACTGAATGCAATAAACAAGGTCCATGTCTCAAGCGTCCTAATAAAAATGAAAGAATTAGTTTAAGACTATCATCAGTAATTTAGTAGAGGGCTGGGGATTTAGCTCAGTGGCACCGCACCTGCTTCGCAAGCACAAGGTACTAAAATAATAATAATAATAATAATAATAATAATAATAATAATAATAATAATTTAGACATTTCTAAATGTAACTCATCTCTTACAGAGTAGCACCTTCTCTTGACAATCAGGATAGGTTCTGTTTCTTTCTGGTGCACCTGTGCCAAAGCCATAGCATCAGAAACCTAGGCTTATTTCTCATTTCCTTTTTGCAGACATTAAGGGAAAGAAGAAAATTTGTCCTTACTGAATCAACTGCCTTATCTTGCAAAAATGCCATTTTTTTCTTCCACTAGGATTGAATGATATGAAGAACTAGATTCATTTGTTTCTTACAGATATTCCAAGATGATTCATTGAAAAAATTTTCTTTTCCATTGGAATGATTCCGCTCTTTTGCTGAAAATTAAATGATTTTGTAAATGGAGCTGTTTTTGAGCTCTTCAGCTTCATCAACTCTTTTCCTCTCTCCATCAACTCTTTATCCTTTCTTATTCAATACCACACTATATTGATACTCTAATTAATAGTAGCAATGCCAATAGTCCAGGTGCATAAATTTTCCAAGTATTTTTAAATTTAGAATTCTAAATCCTTTTGCTGTTCTATATGTTTCAGAATCAGTTTTTCAAATTATGTAACAAAAAACTCAAAAACTTGTATTATAAATGGGAATATGTTGAATCTACAGAACCATTTTTTGGAAAATTAGCATCTTAACAATATTGGAATTTTTCAATCCACAAACTTGTTTTATATTTTTAAAATTTCCATTTGTGTATATATTATGTAATTTCTCTGAGCAATATTTTCAGTAGAGCTTATATTTGTTAAATCTATTTCTGAATATTTTTACAGTTTTTGCCACTTCAATATTTGGAATTTTTAAATATTTCATTTCTAAGTACTTGTGATTATAATTATGATATTAAAGTATATATGATTATTTTTAATTAGCTTACATTTGATAACTTTTTAAATTCATTCTTAGTTCAAATAGTTGCTAGGTAGATTTCTTAGAAACTTCTGAATACATAATCATACCATGAACAAATACAGAAATGTATTTTTTTCTTTCCAATCTATTTATTTTCTTTTTCAAGATTTATTTCTATGACTAGACTCACTAGCGCAATGCTTAATAAAGGAGGTAAGAATGGACATCTTTGCCTTGCTTGCATTCCTGGGAAGAAAATAATTAATAATTTATGAGGGTATTCATAGATGACATTCAGCAGACTTAAAGACTTTTCTCTAGTTATGTTTTGAAAATTTTTATTATGAATGGGTTTATCAAATATTTTTACTATAGTGAAATGATCATTGATTATTTTTCCTTGATTCTCTTAAGATAGTGCATTAAATTGATTGATTTTAAGAGTTAAACTAACCTGAATTCCTGGGATAAAACATTTAAGTGTATTTTAAGGATTCTTGCATTTATATTTTTAATACTGATTGCATTTTATTATTATATTACTAGTTATTAATTAATTAAGGTATATTATTAGGATTATATCAGCTTCATAAAATGAATTAGAGTATTCATCACTGCTCTATAGATTGTTGGAAATCATAACTGCCTTAAATATTTGATAGAACTGCAGTAGGTCATTCTAATTTGGATTTTTTTCTTTCTGGAAAGTTTTTTGATAATGTGTTCAAGTTCTTTAATACATACAGCTTCCTCATCTATGATATAAAATTAATTAATAACATCTCTTTTGAAAAGTTTTAATAAAAATCAATTTGCTTAATATTTTTAAGGTTCTTCAAGTAGTATCTGGCATACAGAAAAGGAACCATCTGACAAATAGTTTCTATGAACATATTGTTGTTTTCCATTTTATGTTTTGTCCAGGTAATATTTTTAAGAAAAGTAAGGTATAATAGATTGATATACTTTTTAAGATACTATATTTTCTTCCTGTCATTAGGCTTTTATAATTATGTTACATGTAACTTATTAAAAAGATAACCCTATACTAAAATCTCTAGTAGCTGGAATACAATATCATATCTAATGCTTTTTTCCTATAAATTATTCGTATGAAATTCTTGGATTTGAGTCTTTGAACATGTTCACACTCTATGAACAATCAGATTGCTTCCCCAAAAGTCACTTCTTCAGCAAATATATATATATATATTTTTTGGGGGAGGAACTGGAGATCGAACTCAGGACCTTGCACTTTCGAGGCAGGCAGTGGCACCACTGAGCTAAACCCCTGGCCCCTTCACCAAACATTTTTAGCAGTATACGCATTTTCTTCCTGGCTTCTGTTACACGGTAATTTTAATTGTTGCTTATTTCATTGGTAAACCAAAACATTATTTGCTTTTTTAACTTTCTAAAAATGAGTGATACTGAACAATTGTCTTTATTATTTGTGAATTGTTTCCTGATTTAAATTGTCCATTCTTATATTTATTTACAAATGTTGTACATAGTTTTGTTCCTTTTTACTGTTATGTGAATGTTTCACATTTTGAGTTCTTAATAAGCTTAGTTCATCATTTATCGTTATGTTTTTGACTAACCAAAGTCTGTCCCTCTCAGGTATATCAACCAATTCACAGTTATTTGATTATATTTTTAAATTTCCCCTGTTTTGAAAATTGTTGCTTTTTAAAATCCAACATCTAGCTATATTTTGTTCATTTTATCAAATATTTATTTTTAATCTTATAATTATTTCTTTAATTTAAGATTTATTCTTAATTCATGGTAAAAATAAATGAGACATTTTATTATCTCCACTTCAGAAGACAATGATTGCCAGAGAGTTTACCTGACCTAGCCAGGGTTAAACAACTATTAAATAGTGGAGCTGGGATTTTATCTCCTAACACTCCTATGCTACAACCCATCCTAAGTCTTATTAAAAGCATATTGCCAAATCACCATTTTTTTTTTTGCTTTACTTTCTATCTGAACAGCTAAAAGGCTTTGCATGCTCTAAAGTCTACTTACCATTGTTCACTAGTAAGCTATCCATTTGTGAATTAGGCTGCCCTAGGATCCACAAATATGGAGTTACAAGATCAGTTAGAAAATGTTGCATGTGAAGTGCAGTGACATAAAGTGGCTGGAATTACAGTAGAATAGGAAAGATCTATTTTCCTCCATTGGTGTTAAAAGTCATTGTTCAAAAACACTTGCTGTTCACCCCTGGAATGTCTGTAGGATTGAACTCACAGGGCATCACTGGGCTCTAAGATCACTACATTTACAAACTTAAACTATAATGTCAAAATCTTTGTCAAATCCAAAGTAGTTCCCCACCTTGAAAGATGGAATTTAGACTCCCTGTGCACAAACCTATAGCCATGTAAACGTTTTCTCTGATTTCCTTGTCAAGTGACACGGTTAAGACTCTGTTATGTTGGTATTTTTGCTGTTTACAGTGAACTTGAATCCACATGGCTTATGGTCTGATTGTGCAGTGGTATTTTGGGGAGTTCAAAACTGACAAAAAATTAATATTAAGATAGAAAAGATAAACGTTGGTATGTTATGAGGGGGAATCTGCTCAACTCCAAGTATTGTTCTTATGGCCAGCCTAGGTCATGAATGGATTATACCTGGCTAACAGTGAGAAGAAATTACTAATACCATGAAAATACACAGGGACAATAAGAAGATTAAGAGGAAGAGCATTTTATCCATGACCACCATGAAATTTGTTCACGATTTGGAATCAGTGACTGATTTTTCTCATCTGGTAGGTTATTTGTGTCTTTGAAAAACTACATAAAATGTGGAAACTTCATTACTATTCAAAGACATAGAAATTAATCCCATATGATTTTTCATCTATTTCCTTTATAAAAAAGACAATACATGAATTTTTAAAAATAAAGAAATATCTTTGGAAGGATTAAATGTTAACACTATACCAGAAGACTACAGAAGAAAGAAAATGTATGAGCTGGCCTCTAATAGTGGTTTAATGTAACATAAATACTTTAATAATAAAATATTTCCAAATGCTTACTAGTAGTGGTATACAAGTCAGGGAATGAGTAGTGGTGTAGAGACCTATGTGTCTCAAACATAAGGAATATTATACAACAGGCATTTTTTAGAATTTCCAGCACATGGTGATGATAGAAAGCAGACAAAGTTTTAGTGGCTTAAAGTTTTAATATAGTTTTTGAAATCTCATGGACAATTGATACCTCTGCTGTTTCCACTGTGGCAAACTGCTCTTTGCTGCCATACCCATTTCCAACACTATACCATGCTGCCATTTACAGCTACCTTGCAGGTCTCAGTTTTCATAAAGACATTGAGGTCACTTCAAGTAACAGGAAGTACCACATGTTCCACATACAGTACTTACCGTTTCAGACAAGGTCATCATTCACAAGGAAATCCGCAGCAATAAAGTCTTCTTTTTGGGGAAAAAAAGCCATAGCTGTCTAATGTTCACTAAAACATACCTTTTGGGTAATTCTTAAATTTCTTTTACTATTAGAGAAAAAAATATGACCCTGAATCAGCATAGCAAATATCTTCTTTGATCTTTCCAGAACAGTCTTTGACAAGTAATATTAAAAGTTAAATTTCTAAGTGGAAAACAGAGATCCACAGGCATTCACAAGAAAAAATATATTTACAGAAATAGTTACTGCATCTCTGCTTTGCAATTCTCATAAAATAGACCCCAGCGATCTGACCATGGTCTTGATTGAATACAAATGATTTTTAGCTCTCCCAGGATAAAATTTTCTCATACAATTTCAGTTGTATAGCCTACCATATTTACCTACCTTATTACCATATGTCTAAGATGAAGTCTCAGTGAAGTAGGCTGTATTAAATTAAAAGATCCCTGGCCTAAACCGCACTTTTTTTCCCATTAAGTTTGTTGGTACATTTTAGGTATACAATACAGTTACATGCATCATTGGGATCTTGTATCTTTACATGATGTATCTTGTTTCTTATTTTTCCCCCATTCTCATGCCCTCCCTTCACCCCCTCCACCCTTCCCTGTTTACAAAGACTTTGTTTCCATTTTTTCCTTTTCTCATATTTTTTCTTTTCCCTTCTTTCCTTTCCCCTCCCCCTCCCACTTCCCCTACTGCTTTAGACATTTCTTCCTATTTCACATTATCAATTATACATTTTGATCCCTATTTACACTTTTAGTTTTTCACACCAGAGAAACTATTTCGTATTTACACGTGTGTCCTATTTATTTCATTTAAGATTATGGCCTCAATGTGCATCCATTTAGCTATTTAAAAAAACCACATATTTTTTATGATAAAAAATACTCTTCAGTGGCCCATGGATAGCTCAAAATTAGAATTTGAGTATGGAATAAGAAAGAAAGTTTGGATTATTGATTTATTAGTACATACATAATATATAATTAATACATATATAACATGTAATTAATATTTACCATGTTTTAGACACAAGGCTAACCTTTTTCATGAGCTATTTTACTTAAGTGTTTCAAAAACACACTAGAGAAGGAGTAAAATTAAATATGTTCTCTAAGAATTATTATTAAAATGCCCAAGATCAGACAGAGAATATTCACCCTTGGCAATTTCACTACAAATTCACTACTCTGAGCTGCTACACTGTACTGCTTGTTGTGTACAATTCTCAGTGTTCTCCAAGGGGGCCAACTTACTGGGAACTAGAGCTATGTTTCCTTCTGGCTTGGCTGAATGAGAGTTAAATCTCCCAGCTTGGCATCACACTTCTTAGAGCCACTCCATAGGATTTTGTACGATATGCACAAACATAAACTGGCCTAGACTGTATTCTCTATTCTTTGATGCTGTAGCTTGTGATTGATATTTTTTACTAGCAGTTCAGTAATGGCATAAGATGTGAAAGTAGAGACTCTCTTCTTCATACTTACAGTGGAATCACATTTCTAGGGGCTTTTTATGTTCCAAGAAAATATTCCAGGGCATATTTCAAACTTTGATCTCTGCCAAAGGTACCCTAGATTTGATTAGCTAAAGGTAAAATTAAATTATGATGAAGAATTTTAGCCAGCAGAATGCTACAGGAAGCTAGTAAGCACAGAAAAACTTCCTATATCATGATAATTACAAATAGAAATTTTTCTTTACAACCCCCTCTTCAGGTGCAGGCATAAATTTGCTTTTGTTAAATGTCTAGGCCCACTCGCAGATGTCTATATTGCTCACCATGTAAAAAAATTACTAGGTTAAGTTTAAAAATCTGCTAAATTTCTTTTTGAGAGAGAAGTATCACTACCTAGTATGTATCATAAGCTCTTAAAAGTTATTTCCTGCCAAATCCATTTTTAAAAAAATTGACAGAGACTCATATGAAGTCTGCCAGAAAAGCTTATATTTATAATGAAAAGGACAATCTGCATCATTTCATGCTTTCTTTTTTGTCCAAGTACAAATTCATACTTTAAGAAGCCATGAAATGCATTGGATAATCACTAATCTAAAGAAAATTTGTAGTAACACATAGGAGTTAAACATATATGAAGATACACCTAATCTTTTAAAATATAACATTTCTTATTGGTTTAAGAAAATAGACTTTAAAACCAAACTGTCTGTATTTTATTCCATTTTTTATTCTAACCAAATGGATGATCCTGGGAAAATTTATTACTTACCCTGTATCTCATCTACCTCAGCTTGAAAAGGTGAAATAATAATTGCTCCAAAATAATAAGATTATTATAAAGATTGAGTGAGATCACATATGCAAAGCCATAATAAGCTATATAAGTATTATGGCAATAACAATATCAAGTATTATTATAATTATTTCTTAATCTAAGACAACATTTTATTGATTGTCATCCCAAGTAGCAGAAGTCTTGTATGCTACAGTTAAAAATAAATCCAAAATAAGAAAATATGACAAAAGAAAACTAACTGAAAATTTTAGTTAAAAATGACAAAATTCTAAATTAAATAGACAAAAAGATTCAGTTACTGAGTTAAAATATGACAGGAATAAAAAATCTATAAACAAATGCATTACTCAGCTCCTCTTTCTCTCAATCTTCAACCTCTTCCTCATCTTGACTGTGTTCTTATATTTTCCCTTTATGGCCTTAACAGGTTTCCTACGGAGTTACTCCAGGGACTCAAAGCTCTATCCAGCAGAGAGAAGTCCCCCAGTGCGATGCTGCTTTGTCACATGGCCACCTGGGTGTCAATGGCTGTGCCTGGGAGAGAAGAGGATGGAGCCACTTTGATTGATAGCTCCACTAGATTTCCCAGATCAGAAGAGGTGTTCACATAAAGAAGAGATATAGAGAAATATGTGTATACTTTAAAGTGATGTGGGGATGCCATTGCTTAATGAAAAAGTGAAAATCAAAGGTGGAATTTACCCAAAGATTGGACAGAGAAATGAACTATAAGTCGTTATACTGAAACTTTGCCAAGAAACTTATATGGATATCATCAAACTGGTACATGCTCTCCGCTATAAAATTACAACTTTGATATTCTTTGACATTTAGCTCAGTCAGTATATTAGGCCTTCATTTATTTTGCTGCTCCTTACCTATTGCAAGAAATATTTTGTCCAGGAATATTACATTTTAATGAGCACACATGGAGATAAGACCAATGACAATCATAGCTACACAAAATGTAAAGCACGTTATGTTTACCAAAAATTAACTACCCTATTAAAAGTTTTAAGCACTAGGTCTAAATGACAGAGCAAAACCAGAGTCAGGGTGAAAAAGTGATTAGATGACTTTTATGAAATCTGGAAGTTTTTAGAAATTTCATTATCATTTGAAAAAATTTGGTAGTTAATAAATGAATTAATATTTTTGATGATGTCACATGAACAAGACATCACTAATAAATTGTCCAAAGTATTCTTTTTTTTTGGTACTGGGGATCGAACTTGGGTCTTTGCGCTTGCAAGGCAGGCGGTGGAACCACTGAGCTAAATCCCTGGCCCCAAAGTATTCTTCTTTTGACCTTTTCAACAGGCTGGTAAATCATTAGGATGAAAGAGTTTATAGATTAAATTACAAATTTGTCACCGTTGGTTAAGACTGAGTCAGCTCTAAGGTAATATAGATTATAGATAGTAATATTAGCAACATTTATTAAAATACTGGTATCTTATTTACTAATAGTTTGGCTTTGGGCATAAAACTTTACCTTTCTGAATACTGTTTAGTCATTTAATGTGATGGGAGTAATAAAACCATGTATTACTATGAAGATGAAATATGAAGGCAGCTTAGTGCATAAAACGATTTCCTTGATTTCCAAATCATGTAGCTTAGGCTGCAGGAATATGATTTGTAAGGCCAGGACATGGCGCATTTTGAAACATTAAGGACTGGTAATATTTTTTAAAGACCCAGTTGCTGTCTGAAAGCAATTTAATTTTAAATAACACTTTTATTTGAACTATGTAATTAATATTTTTCTTTTTCTATTACCTAGTCAATGTAAATTAATGCAAAAGGTTTTCACTGCAACTGTGTTTGGAACAGGTGGTCTGGATTTTACTTCCCACATAGTTCTAAGTTTATCTAATACTTCTCTATCACCAGCAGTAGAATCATATTATTTTTATTATGTAAGTCTTGTAAGATTTTGAAAATGCCACAAACTACTCTGTTTATTCATAGAAAAATGAAACCTAAATATATCCATCTTATTAAATTTCCCTAGAAGCAATTAAACAGAAATGCATTTTATTTTTTACACATTCTAACTTTACCATATCAAAACAAGTCTACTCACAAGTTGATAAATACATCACTGAAGATAATGTGAACTATTTCTGATATGGGAAGATAGTTAAACATTTTGGATCCATTTTTTCTTTGCCTTAAATGCAATGACTAGTAGCTAGTAATTACTAGTTTCCATGACTAAGTCTTGTCTTAAAATCAGTTGAAAATCTATAAGCTAATTCTACCAAAATATGAGTAGACTGCAAAGAAATCAGAGTCGTTATTAAATACTGAAACTTTAATATTTTTTCACATTTAAACATAAACATGAAGTTTTGTTTCCATGGTGAAGAATACGAGAAAAGGGAAGGGGGTGATTAATACCATGTGGAACCCAAGTATCTTGAGTAATTGTGGAGTTTCCTGCTGTAGACTCAGCTCTGCTACCCTTGTTATCACATCCTCCAAGGAGGGAATGAGGCAAGACAAGTGTATATACTTTTTTTTAACATCAATTGAAATTTTGGACCAAAAACTTGATATACTATCTGGGCAAGTGCAATTAGACTAAAGTGAAAATCAATGGTATTTTACTTTCAAAATGGAGGGGCCCCAGGCCCCACAAGTTGCATGGAATTCCAAGAAAGACAAGTCTTTGGAAGAGACAGTAAAACCCAAGCAAAGGTTTTAAACGGGCTGGGTAAGGAATCCAGATAGAGGACTACTGAAGAATATGGACTTTAACTGTTCAATTTGTTAAAATAGTTTTATTGTGCAATATGTTAGACTTTGGACTGAACCCATGTCTAGTAACATTTCTTGTTTTGAGAAATGTTAAGGAATTTTGAGCATCTAAAACTGGAAAATTCTGTTCAATTTTTATTATTCTGTCAAGTAGGTAAGCAGGACCATTAGTTCTAAAATAGTCAACCAGAAGAAAATATAACATTTCTGCTCTTAAAATTTGAAAAAACTCCTTTCAATCTCTATGGGAATAAAGGAGATTAGATTGCTCATTCTTTAGAGATTTCAATGGAATTTTTCAATATTTTCTCCAAAATATAATGCATAATACATAAGGAAAATATTTTTTTCCATTTTATTTTTATTTCTTTAAAATACTAACCTGTACACTGGGCTGAGAAATCTTTCACATTGTATGTTGCATGTCAGACTATAGTCACACACTGGAGATTACAATAAGAATATTCTGGAATCAGTGTTGGATTGATAGTATGACCAACAAATAAATATGTATTGTTTTAGTCCGAGATTTCACAGTTATTACTCTGCATAACCCAGCCTATTCTGATGTTGAGAGGCAAATGCTACAGATAGTGATGTTTAATATGTATACAAGGACTGTGCTTGCTTCAGGAACATATATACTAAAGTTGGAATGATAAAGAAAACTTTAGCATGGTGCCTGCACAGGAATGCCCTGCAAATTTGTGAAGTATCTCATTCTTTTAAGTAGAAATGATCAATGAGAGGAGAAAGTTTCCAAATTAGATAAAGTAGAGGCAGAAGAACATATACTCAGACACACCTTAAAAACAAGAGACCATGGAAACTATCCAACAACTGCTGTATGACTCAAGGAAAACTAAACTAAGAACTATGGAAGTTAAAGAAAAGCTAGAAGACACCACAAAAGATAGCAGAAAATTTTCCAGGTTTAGGGAAGGAATTCAAGTTCAAGCTAAATGAAGCATATAGAACCCCAAATAACCAGGATCAAGAACTTCCCCACGACACACCAGAGTTAACATCCCAGATAGCCAACACTGGGGCAGAATTTAAAAAGCTGTTAGAGAAAAGCAACAAATAACTTATAAAGGCAAACCTATCAAAATTATAGTAGATTTCTCAATACAAATCTTAAAAGGTCAGGAGAGCTTAGAGTGGAGTTTTTTCAAGCCTTAGCCGAAAATGTCAATACAGATTAATGTATCCTGCAAAACTATCTTTCAAAACTGATGGAGAAATAAGGACTTTCCATGACAAAGAACGCCTTAAGGAATTCATGACCACCAAACTAGCACTACAAAAACTATTCGGAAAAATTCTAGACACAAACAGTGAGGCCAACAATATGAATGAGCATAACATGATAATACATCAAGCAGTGTGAGCAGTTAGGCAAATGGGAAACACAAAGGAATCAGCAACAGAAAAATAATGCATGAAATGAATCAGTCGATAGCTTTCAGTAATAACTCCCAATGGAAATAGTCTTAACTCCCCAATCAAATGACACAGATTGGCTAACTGGATCAAAAACAAAACTCAACTGTATGTTGCTTACAAGAGATAGATTTAAACGGTAAAGAAACTTATAGACTAAAAATAGTTTTGAAAACAATACTCCATGGAACAGGAGCCTGAAACTAAGCAGGAAGGGCTATTCTACTTTCAGAAAAAGTAGACTTTAATTCAAATCTGATTAGAAGAGATAAAGATTACTACATACTGACAAAAGAAACAATTCAATATGAAGACACAAAAAATTGTAAATATATTTCCACTGAATGCCAGCACCCACTTTCATGAAACAAATACTACTGGACATAAAAGATCAGATAAACAGCAACATGCTCATAGTGAGAAACTTCAGTATCCCACAGTCACAAATAGACAGGTTCAGACAAAAACGTCAACAAAATATCAGAAATATCAGACTTAAACCACAGCTTTGAAATGAATTTAATAGACATCTACAGAGTGTTCCACCCAACAACAGTATGCACATTTTTCTCAGCAGCCCATACTGACTTCTCCAGAATAGACTACATATTAGGCCATAAACCTAATTTATGCTTATAGAAATACAAAAGAATCAAAATAATCTCAAAATTATTATCAGGTCAAAGTATAATGAAACTAGAAATAAATGGTAAAATAAATCACAGAAATTATAGAAACACATGGAGATTAAATAATCCACTCTTAAATAGTAAATAGGTTACAGAAGAATTCAAAGAACACATTAAAAAGTCCCTAAAATCAAATTATAAGGGCAGTACAATATACCAGTACCTATGGGACAAAATGTAAACAGTCCAAAGAAGAAAGTTTATAGAAATGAATGCCCACATCATAAAAACAGAGTGTTATGGTTTGGGTCTAGATGTCCCCCAAACCCTTATGGAGTCATAGGTGACTTTTTCAGAGACAACTGAAACTAGAGTGTGTGATGCTGGGATTAAGGGCATGTGGTTACTAAAACAGTACACTGATTGGTTTGGCACCATCCTAATCTCAGTAGTCTGGATAAGATAAAAGGGGCAGAAAGATGTTAAGGTTTCTTTGTTGCTTTTGCTACTTTCTGGCCACCATGAGCTGTTTCTCCTCTGCAAGTCCTGCCTACCACACCAATCTGCCTTGGAGCCAGCCAATAATAGACTGAAACCTCTACAAGCTGTGAGCTAAATAAACCTTCCCCTTTAATTTGAGTATTGAGTATTTTCTCTCAGCAATGATAAAAGTAACTAACAGAATTTGGTACCAGAGAAATGGGGTCGTTGCTGTGACACCTGGCAATGTGACTCAAGAGCCTTTGGACCTGTCTTGTGGGAAGGTAGAGAATTAGGAAAGGTTCAGAGATGCTGGCTGAAAAAGTAGAGCTAGAACACCTTAGGCTGTACTGGATGAGAGATTCTGGACAGAGCTCAGAAGACCAGAAAGCTGGTAAATACCAGCCTCAGGAGGTTTCTGCTGGAAAGAAGGACTGCACTGGTTGTTGGACTCCAGACAATATGTATTATACCTTGGCAGAAAGTTTGTCTGAAGTTTGCTCATGCCCAGAGACTTTGTCTGAATCTAAGATTAAAGACAGCAGGCTAATTATCTTGAAGAAGAAATTTCAAGATAGGCTAATGTTGAGGCAGTGGCATGGCTACTGTTAGGGGCTTTTAGCCAGATCTACGGTGAGAATCAAGAGCAAAGAGCACAGCAGAATGATGCAAAATGTTGTGAATGCAAGAAGAAAGAAAGTTCCAGTAAAGTTGTGGCCTTCAAAGATGGAACAGAGGAGAAATTAGTTGCTAAAAAGTCTATCAAGAAAAAGCCAATTTTTTTTTGTTTGTTTGTTTGTTTTGTTACCGGGGATCAAATTTGGATCCTTGCACTTGCAAGGCAGGCACCAGAACCACTGAGCTAAATCCCTAGCCTTAAAGCCAAGTATTTTAGAAGAAGACAACAGAAAAGATAGCCTGAGGATATCACAAGAACCAATAGGATTCCAGCCTTTGTGGCCTCAGAGTTGCAAAGATGAAAGATTTTGCTTTGAGAAGAAACTCCTAGATGACCATATTCCAGAATGGAAGAAGCCCAGGCAAGTTGTTCCTCAGGATTTGGTTTATAGGCACTGGACCCCTACAGCTGAGAGAGAAGAAAACCTAGCTACTCTTCCAGCTGTTGACAGACTTTGGCATCATCCACGTGGTGCTGGTTTTAGGTGTATGCAGATTGCAAGAGTTGTGGGGGCAGGAAGGCTTACACCTAGATTTCAGAAGAAGGCCTGGGAGACCAGGCAGTGTGCCCCAGAAAGGGCAGTGTGTGAAGCTGTGAGTGTGAAGTCAGAGGTGCAGAGGAGACTCCAGACATTTTCAGAACCCAGGAATGTGGATCATTTGAGGAAAACTGCAAGGAGGAAGCAGAGCCAGTCCAAGAGATAAGCCATATGAAGTATAACCATCAGAAGTGCCATAGGGATGGAGCCACCCAAGTCTTTTGTAGTTCACAAGTTACAACAGATTGCTGGGGATCCTGTAAGTGGAACTGTGGGATTTAACGTCTGCCCTACTGTATTTTGGTCTTGCTTTGTTCCTATTCCTTGTTCTCTCCCTGTTTGTAACCTTTGGAATAGAAATCTCTATCTTGTGGCATTGAATGTTGGAAATGCTTAACTCTTTTCATTTGTACAGGGGCTTGTAGCTAAGAATTTGCCTTAAATTTCTAAGGTGACTTTGGACTTGGAATTTTCAGTGATACTGAAACCTTTAGATTTTGGCAACTCTTAGAAACAGACTAAATGCCTTTTGTGTAAAGGAATGTACCTGAGTCTTTGTGGGGGGACAGGGATGGAATGTTATGGTTCAGGTCTAGATGTTCACCCAAAGCCAGGTGCAGTCATAGGTGGATTTTGCAGAGGTGGCTGAATCTAGAGTGTGTGATGATGGGATTAAGGCTGTATGATTTCTAAACCAGTACACTGATTGTAACTTTGGGTGTCAGATATTTTGTCTCAGCAACAACAAAAGTAACTAACACAGAGAACAAGTTCAAATAACCAATTTCATAATTCACTTCAAAGTTCTAGAAAAACCAGAGCAATCCAAAAACTGATGTAAGGAAGGAAACTATAAAGATCAGAGAGAAAAATTAATGAAATTGAGTTTCAAAGAACAATACAAAGAATAAATGAATTAAAGAGGTCATTCTTTGAAAGGATAAACAAAAAAGACAAACTCTTAGCCAAAATTAACACAAGAAGAAATAAGAAGACCCATATCAATGCAATTAAATATGAAAAAGGTGAAATCACAACAGATGCTGACCAAATTCAGAAAATTATAGTTATCTACTTTGAAAACTTGTCTTCCAATAAATTGGAGAATCTAGAAGAAATGGTTAGATTCCTAGCCACATACAAGGTACCAAAACTGAACCAAGAATATATAAAAACCCTGAACATTCCAAAAACAGGGAATAAAATCCTACCAATTAAGAAAAACCAGGTCCTGATGGACTTGCTGCCAAATTTTACAAGAACTTCAGGGAAGAATTAATGTCAGTATTCCTCAAATTTTTCTATAAAATTGGAAGGCAAGAAGCACTTTCAAACTCATTTCTTAAAGACAGTATTACCTTGATACCAAAACTGGACAAGGACTTAACCAAAAAAAAAAGGACAGACCAATTTCTTTAATGAAAACAGATGAAAAATCCTCAAAAACATGCATTCAAACAGAATACAACAAACTATTAACAAAGATCATACATCACAATCAAGATGGTTTCATCCCCAGTTTATCACACATAAATAAAGGTAATACATCACATAAACAGAAATAAAGACAAAAATCACATGATTAGGTCAATATATGCAAAAAGAGCTTACAAAGGTCAGCATCCATTCATGATTTTTTAAAAACATGAAAATATTGGTATAGAAAGTCTGTATCTTAAAAATGATAAAAGTCATTTATGCCGAACCTACAACCAGCATCATACTAAATATATAAAGCATTTCCATTAAAATTAGGAACAACACAAGAGAGTCTACTCCTACTACTTCACTTCAACATAATACTCAAAGGTTTAGCCACAGCAATTAGGTAAGAGAAAGAAATAAAAGGGACTTGAATAGGAAAGGAAAATTCTTTTTTTGCAGATGATATGATCCTTTACATGGAAGAACCCAAAAAACTTCGCCACATAACTATTAAAACTAATAAACAAAATCAAACATAACCATTAGTGGCAGGATACAAAATAAAAACACAAAAAATGAATAGCATTCCTATATACCAAAAATGAACCCACTGAGAAATAAATCAGAACAAACAATTGCATTCACAGTACCTTCAAAAAATATCTACCAATTATCCTCACAAAGGAAATCAACGATCTCTATAACAAAAATTTACTCTAAAAAAAGAGCTTAAAGAGTACATTATAAAATTAAAGACATTCCCTGTTCCTGGATAGGGAGAACTTAAATTGTCAAAATGACTATATTACCAAAATGAAATGTAGATTTAATGCAATCTCAATAAAAATACCAATAGAATTCTTCATTGAACTAGAAAAAAATAATTCTAAATTTTTGTGGAATTAGAAGATACCCAGAATAGCCAAAGCAATCCTGGGCAACAAGGGCAAGGGAGGAGGCATTAAAATTTCAGACTTCAAGTTATGTTCAAAATTTAAAAAGCAAGGCAGCCTGGTACTGGCACATAAGCAGAAGTATCTTCCAATGGAAAAGCATGGAGAATGCAAAAACAATTCCAGTCACCTTCAGCAATCGCCTTTTTGCCAAAGGGGCCAAGAATATGTGGAGAAAAGATAGCTTCTCTCACAAATGGTGCTGGGAAAACTCCACATGCAGAAGAATGAATCTTGAACGGTATCTCACCTGGCAATCAAAGCAAATCAAAATGAATCAAAGACCAATATATAAAAACAAAAACTCTGAATCTACTAGAAGAAAATGTTGACAAAACTTTTTAGGACAGAGGCATAGCCATGAGCACAGTACATTTGTCTTAAGAGTCTTTCGGTGGAGTTTATTTTTGGGAGTGTGGTTCTTCTATGTAAAGGATCATATCATATTCTTGAACAGAATCCCATTTGCAAAATAATACCAAGAATCAATAAGTGGGATTATATCAGATTAAAAAGCTTCTGCACAGCAAAAGAAACAACCAATAGAATGAGGAGAAACTCTACAGTATGAGAAAAACATTTCACTAGCTATTCTTTAAAGAACTAATATCTAGAATATATAAAGAAATAAAAAAAACATGTAGCCCTCCAAAATATAAAAGACCCAATAAAAATGGGCAGTTGAAATGAATAGACACTTCTCAGAAAAAAAAAATGGAAATGGCCAATAAATACATTAAAAATTGTTTAGTCCATTAGAGAAATGAAGATTTAAGCAACACTGAAATTCTGCCTTACTCCAGTAAGAATGGCCATCACTATACCTGGAAAACAGATGCATAAGTGCACAGGAAACAGACAGATGCTGACCCAGATACTATTTGTAAGCTCATGCAGATCCCAGTGAGAAGCCAACGTGGACCAGAGCTGTGCAGATACCCAGGTCTCAGCCAGGCCCCCTCTGAAACCCCTCTGGGAAAGCTGCATAGGCATGAAGGCAACAGCCAGAGGCCTTGTCAGATACCATCAGTAAGTGAGCCAAGACCCCAGCCAGAAGCCTGCTCAGATGTTAGTGACTTGGGTGCACAGCCCCCAGCCAAACATCCTCCCAGAAAACAGCTTTGCAGGTGAGCATCCCTCAGCCAGAGGCAAGGCCAGATAACATCCTAAGTGTGCATAGGGCCCAGTCAGAACCCTGAATGAACAACAGCCCAGCACAGGGATCCAGAAGGCCATCATTCTAAATCCTGGAATTGGTGAAGTGGGGAATAGGAGAGAAGAGGGCTCTCTGAGGCTTGCTGAGAATTGAAACCCATTAGGTGAGCAAAATGTCACCTCAAAAAAGGTGCAGAAGACTGTATCTGTTGAAATGAGAAGACGCATAAACAAGATTCAAAACCAAACTTCAAGATCACCTAAAGCAACCCCAAAGATCAATGAGATGGAACAATCTGATAGTCAACCACCTGGACTCCCTGAACTGGCAATGAAAGAGGATCTGGAAAAAATGAAATTGGAAATAATTTCTCAAATAACAACAAAGATTGTGCCCATAGTGAAAGACAGGATTAATAACACTTTCATAGAAACAGATTAAAAACAAAATAGAGGAGCTGAGGAACATGGTGGAATCCCAGCATAGGAAACAAATGGAATCCATAAAAAAAGATCAAAACAAATATCCAGGAGATTAAAACTCCATTGAAAGTTTACACAGCAGAATGAGCTAATGTGAGGACAGAATATCAGATATAGAAGAGAGGATTGCAAAAAAAGAAAAAAGAAAAATTTCTTGAAAATAGTAAGGGACCACAAGAAATCAATCCAGCAGCTGCTAGATGATGGAAATAAGAATACCATAAAACTGATTAGAGTCAAAGAAGAAATAGAACAGAGTATAAATGACATAAAAAAAAAACTATTCACAGAAGTAATGGCAGAAAACTTACCAAGTAGGGGGAAAGAATTTTACATACAGATAAGTGAAGTATATAGAACTCCAACTAGCCATGATCAAAAAATCTACATGTAGGCATATAATAGTTAGGAATCCAGAAACCCAACAGAAGAATAAAATACTACAAGCAGTTAGAGAAAAGAAACAAATCACATACAAAGGAAAGCCCATCAGAATCACAGCAGACTTCTCAGCACAAACACTCAAGTCAAGAAGAGCCTGGTGTGAAGTATTTCAAGCCCTAAAAGAAAACAACCTCCAACCCAGATTGTTGTACCCTGCAAAACTATCTTCCAAAATTGATGGTAAAATAAGATACTTTCATGACAAAGAGCACCTGAGGAAGTTCATGAATACCAACCAGCACTTCAAAAAAGTTTCAACAATATCCTAGGAAAAGACAATGAGTATCACAACCCCAGGAAGCACAGCAGAATGATTTCATCAAGCAAGACAAGAAATTAAATGCAAAGAGGGAGAATCAAACAACAGGAAAAGATCACGACAATGATAAGTCAATACATATCAGTTAGAGCCATCAATATTAATAGTCTCAATTCACCAATCAAAAGAAATAGACTGGCAGAATGGGTCAAGATGCAAGATCCAACAATATGCTGCAGAAAAGAAACACATTTAATGCAAAAAGAAACTCATATACTGAAAGTTAAAGGGTAGAAAACAATATTCCATGCAACAGGATCCCCCAAAAAAGCAGGAGTAGCTATCCTCTTTGCTATCAAATGGATTTCAAACCAACACTAATTAAGAGAGACAAAGAAGGCCACTACATCCTTGTAAAGGGAAAAATCTAAGAGTAAGACATGACAATTATAAATACATATGCACCAAATACTAGTTCACCCAACTATATAAAACAAATAGTAACAAACATGAAAAATCAAATAAGGGCTAATGCAATAGTAGTGGGAGACCTCAATACCCCACTGTCACAAATAGATAAATCAAGTGGACAAAAAATAAGCAACAAAATACTAGAACTCAATAAAACTCTTGAACACATGTACTTAACAGATGTTTACAGACTGTTCCACCCCACAAAATCAGAATACACATTTTTCTCAACTGTACATGATTCATTCTCCAAAATAGACCACATACTTGCTCATAGAACATGTTTAAGTAATTGCAAAGGAATTGAAGTTATTCTCTGTATATTATCAGACCATAGTGTGATTAATTGGAGATCAATAGCAAAAGAAACCATATGGAAATTGAACCACACACTTCTGAATAATCAGAGTCACAGAGAGAATTAAAGAAGAAATCAGACAATTTCTACAATTAAATGACAATGCCAATACCACATATCAGAATTGATGGGACACAATGAAAGCAGTCTTACAAGGGAAATTTATAGCAGTGACTACTCATATTAAGAAAACAGAGTGAGCTCAACTAAACAAGCTGAGGCTGAACAACAAGCTTCTAAAAAAGAAGAGCAGGACAAACCTAAAGCTCATACAAGGAAGAAAATTGTAAAGATCAGAGTAGAAATTAATGCAATGGAAACTAAAAGAACAATACAAAAAAATCAATGAAGCAAAGAGTTGGTTCTTCAAAAGAACAAACAAAATTTACAAACCCTTAGCCAACCTTAGCCAAAAATGGAAAGAAAAGACTGAAATCCCTGCAATTAGGTGTGAAATTACAGCAGACCAAGCAGAAATCCACAGGATCATCAATAAATACTTCAAGAACCTATATGCCAATAAGATGGAAAACACAAGAAATGGACAGATTCATAGATATGTATGAATTACCAAAGTTGAACAAAGAAGGCCTAAAAATGCCAAACAACCCAATATCAATCAGCAAAATTGAAAATGTAATTAAAAGCTTCCCAATGAAGAAAAGCTCAGATCCTGATGGCTTCACTGCTGAATTCTACAAGACATTTAGAGAGGAACTACTGAAACTACTGTTTAAACTCTTCAATGAAATTGAAAGGGAAGCAATACTCCCGAATTCATTCCTGGAAGCAAGCATCACCTTGATCCCCAAAGCAGAGAAAGACCCAACTGAAAAAGAGAACTATAGGCCAATCTCGCTAATGAACATAGATCCAAAAATCCTCAATATGATACTGGCAAACAGAATGAAGAAGATCATCAAGAAGAACATGAGTTCTGACCAAGTGGGATTCATCCCAGGGATTCAGGGATGGTTCAACATATGTAAACCATAAATGTAATACACTATATTAATAGAGCAGAGAGTACAGATCATATGATCATCTTAATAGGTAGAGAAAAAGCATTTGACACCTATTCATGACAAAAACCCAAGAGAAAATTGGAATGCATGGTCTCGATCTCAACCTGATAAAAGCCATCTGTGAAAACAATAGTCAATATCATACTGGTCAAAAACTGAAATCCTTCACATTAAAATCAGGAACAAAACAAGGATTCCACTATCACTACTCCTGTTCAATATAGTTTTGGAAACATTAGCCACAGCAATTAGACAATAGAAAGAAATAAAAGAATAGAGATAAGAAACAAAGAAGTTAAATTATCATTATTTGCAGATGACATGATAGTCTATGCAGAAGACCCCAAGAAGTTCACCAAAAGTCTTCAAGATTTAATAACCAAATTCAGTAAAGTAGCTGGATACAAGGTCAACATGAAAAAAAATCAAAAGCCTTACTTTACATGAACAACAGCCTCACTGAGAGAAGAACTGGAGAACTTCTTTCAAAATAGCATCCAAAAAAATGAAATATCTAGGAATCAATCTAATGAAAGAAATCAAAGACTTCTACTCTAAAAACTATAGCACTCTGAAAAAAGAGATCAAAGGGGATATTAGAAAATGGAAAGACATCCCTTGTTCCTGGGTAGGAAGAACCAATATAGTGAAAATGGTAGGGCCGGGGATTTAGCTCAGTGGTTTCGTCACCTGCTGCGCAAAGGCAAGGACCCGAGTTCAATCCCCGATACCCCCAAAAAAAAAGAAAAAGAAAAAGAAAATGGCCATACTTCCAAAACTGCTATATAGATTCAATGCAATCCCAATAGAAATTCCAACAGCATACTTCACAGACCTTGAGAAAACAATCCAAAAATTTATTTGGAACAAGAAGAGACCTAGAATAGCAAAAGCAATTCTAGGCATCAAAGATAAGGTAGGGGATATCAAATCCCCAACTTGAAACTACACTACAAACCTACTGTGACAAAAAAAGCATGGTACTGGCAAAGAAACAGACCCAAGAATCAGTGGAATAGATTAGAAGATGCAGGAACAACTCCAGACACACTCAGCCACCTCTTCTTTGACAAAGGAGCCAAACACCCTCACTGGAGGTAAGATAGCCTCTAATAAATAGTGCTAGAAAATTGGGTTTCAACTTGCCAAAGATTGAAACTAGACCTATATCTTTCACCATGCACTAAACTAAAAATAAAAAATGGATTAAAGATCTAAATATTAAAGCAGAAATACTAAACTGGCTGGAAGAGTTTAGGTAAAACTCTTGAAGACATTGGCATAGGAAAATATTTCATGAACAAAACCTCAGTTGCCTGTAAACTAGCATGAAGAATCAACAAGTGGGATCTATTATTAAAAAGCTTCTCCACAGCAAGAGAAACCACAAACAGAGTGAAGTGACAACCCACAATGTGGAAAAATTTTTTACCAGCTGTTCCTCAGACATAGGTCTACTAACTGGAATATATAAAAAAAATTTAAAAAATCAAACCTCCCAATTCAAAAATGGGCATCTGAAATAAACACATTTCTCAAAGAATTAGAAATAGCAAATAAACACATGAAAAAATGCTCAACATCACTGTTCACTCAAGAGATGCAAATGAAAACAAAGCTGAGATTTCACCTCACCCCACAAAGAATCGCTGCTATCATGAAATCAACCAGTAACAAATGCTGGCAGGGCTATGGGGCAAAAGGATCCCTTCTCCACTGTTGGTGAGAGTGTAAACTGGTGCAACCACTGTGGAAATCAGTATAGAGATGCCTCAAAGACCTAGGATTAGAGGTCCCATTTGACCTAGCTATTCCCCTCTGCATATCTTCTCAAAAGAATTAAATGAATCATTCCACAGCAATATATGTGCACCCATGTTCATAAGAGCACAATTTGTAATAGCTAAAACTTGGAAACAGCTTGATTGCCCATCACTTGGAGACTGGATAAAGAAGATGTGAGGTTTTTTTAATAAAGTGGAGTACGATTCAGCCATAAAAAATGAGAAACTAGGGACATTTATAGCTAAATGGATGCACATATTGAGGCCATACTCTTAATTGAGATAAATAGGTCACACGTGTGTAAATACTAAATAATTTCTCTGTTGTGAGATACTGAAAATGTAAATAAGAATCAAAATGTATAGTAGATAATGTGAAATAGGAAGAAAATCAGCAAAGGGGAAGGGGAAGTGGGAGGGGTAAGAGAAAGGAAAGAGGGAAAGGAATAAATATGAGAAAAAGAAAAAATGGAAACAAAGTCTTTGTGAATAGGGAGGTGTAGGGGGATTGAAAGGAGGACAGGGGAATGGGGAAAAAATAGTAACCAAGATATATTATGGAAAGGTACAAACTCCCATTGATTAATGTCAACATATTGTGTACCTAAAATGTACCAATAAATAAAATGAAAAAAAAATGACCATCACCAAGGATTCATAAAACAGCAAATGCTGGCTAGGATTTGGGAAAAAAGGAACATGTCTACATTGTTGGCAGGAATGTAAACTAACAAAACCACTCTATGAACCTGTACAGAGATTTTCAAAACTACAAAAATAGAAATTCCTTTGACCCTGTATATTTTTCTTGATACCCTCCCAGAGCTAAAGTCATCATACTACAGTGATAAATTTCCATGTTTATAGCATCACCATCCACAATAACTGAATCATGGAAGTGACCTATATACCTATCAATAGATGAATCAATAAATGCTACTCCATCATGGCCAACTAAGTGCCAGGAGAGACAGAGAGAGAAAGAGAGAGAGAGAGAGAGAGAGAGAGAGAGAGAGAGAGAGAGAGAGACAGTCCAAAAGTACACTTGGAAGTCAGGTACGCTGAAACTGGCTGAAAAAGAAACTCAGATACAGACAGGCAAACAAAAGGAGAAACTCACCAAATCCAAATCCTGTACAAGGGAGATTTGGAAAAAATACCTGGATCAAAACTGTGCCACAAAAACCCCTTGTCTGACTTTTACGCCATCTCATGAGAGCTCCCAGAACCCTGAGAGTTGAAGCCTGCACTTCAATGGCTGCCTGGCCTCTGGAAAAGTTGCCTAACTTTCTACCCTTTCCCCCAGGAAGGGGAACACATGGACCAAGCTATTCATGGCCAAGGGCATCAGAAAAACTGAAAGCCGGTGAGTGGTGCTTGGTGGGGAAGTCGGAGACAGCTGTGTGTCCTGATTAGGGACCTGGATGTGAGTTCTGAGAAGACATCTGCTCTGGCTAAGCAAGTGGGCAGCATCTGCAAAACCGAGAAACCCTGGGGAGAGGGAGTGTTGCGCCCATGGGACATCCTGCTTGGTACCCGCAGCCCACCATCAGGTGCCCACCCACACGGAAGCCCCCGCCACCTCCTTCCTTGAGCTGCTAGATTCAGTGAGCACTGAAGCTTCACCAAGTTCAGAGGCTGGACAGCAAAAATTTAGGGACAGCAAATGGGAAAGAGCTGTGAGTGGGGAGAGAGTGGCTCCCTGACCAGAGGGAGCTCTGTGGCATGGTTGGCAGAAGGCTTGTGGAGGAAGAATACAGAAGAGTCACAGGAGTTGAGGAGCAGGCAGGGATCGAGGAGGCTCTGACAGAAATCGGGAGAAACCAGCATCCTAAGGCAATCACACTGCACCCTACCCTTCTGGAATTAACTGAATGGGCTGGATCTTAAGACAACAGTATAAGGCTACAGGGGGCCACATCCAAAACAAGGCTGGCAGCAGGGAGGTATGATCAGAGGCCATCCAGATCCACAAGCCTCCTCTCTCACAGGCAAGCAGTGGGGCAGGTCTTAGAGGCGACCACCTTAGACTTGCAGTTACAGACAGAACACTGTGGACTGGGAAGCATGAGGGGATGTAACTTGTGGTCACAGAAATGCTCAGAGGAGGACAGGAGATCAGAGAGAGTCAGATTTTCCCAAAGCTCTAAGCTTCCCCATATGCAAACGTGGGGGAAGAGCTCAATAGTTGAGCTCAGACTGCAACATAAATAGGAAAGTAACACAGTTGAGAATTGGAGAGATGTTGTTTGTTGGGGGGGGGGGGGTGCCGGGGATCGAACTCAGGACCTTGTGCTTGCCAGGCAGGCATGGTGCCACTGAGCTAAATCCCTGGCCAGAGAATTGTGTTTTTGCAACACATGTTTGGTTTTGTGATTATTATTGTTTTTCTCTAACTTTTCTTTTTGCCTCTCTTCTTTTTCCCCACCCTCTCTTTCTTATCCTCTTATCCCCGCTTTCTTCCTTTTCTGCTTTCGTCTAGCATGTATAGGAGATGTCTGTGTATGTCCAAAAGAGAATAAGCATTAAGCAGTACTTTAAACAGTATCTAAGTTACTCACCAAAATTGTGTATAGGGAATCTAAATATAAGCTAACTATCAACATACAAAGAGGTTCTGACTTTCTCACAGCATCACTGGATCTCTACTTATATCCCCCTTCTGTATCCTGCCTCCCACGAATATTCTCTCAACCTCCTCAACATTAGCCCTGAACTGCAGCTATAAAAGTAATTCCAACAGGATCAAATCTTCTGTCTTTCATCTATTGATATTTCTCTTCTCTTCTTACTGATTTACTCCCTTCCTTTCTCTCTTCCTTTGTTTTCCCCTCCCATTACATCCTGGTCAGCCTGTTAGTAGTAAGTAGTATGTTGCAGTCTGTATGAGGCATTGAGAAAAATGTGAAATTATTAAAACAAGTTTTAGTACACAGGATTGATGTATAATTGGATCTGTTGATGTGGATAAAACTGGTGGGGATTCTCTCCTTGCAGGACAATGGGCAGATCCAAACTGTTAAACTGAGTGGTTTGAAGAGGGAGATAAATGGCAAAATTCAAACAAAGCCAAGATCACATGAACAGAAGTAGGCACTAAGTAATGAGATCTCCATGGTAACAAGGAAGTCTTTCCCCTCTGATTGATTCTCAACCTTCACCGTGTGCGCATGCACGCACGCGTGCGCACACACGCACACACACACACACACACACGAGATGAATGCATAAAGAAAATGTAGTCTACGTACATGATGAAGTACAATTCAGCCATAAAGAAGAATAAATTTGAGACCTTTGTAAAAAAATTGGTAGACTCTGAGACCTTAATACTAAGTGAAACAAGTCAAAAGGTTAAATATCACATGGTTGCTCTAATATGAGAGACTCACAAATACAAATAATTTAAAGACCAAAATTAAAAAAGCTATACTAAGAAACAGGCAGGCTCTGTAGGGATAGGAAGGAGATCTGGGATTGAAGGGAAGTAGGCAAGGCTGGAGGGTGCAGGGGGAATAAAAATAATCAAGATGCAACATGTGTATGGATCAAATCCCCAAGCTGAATGTAATCACTATGTGTCACAAACATAAATTAATAAAATATTTTAAATGTCTGAAGGATAACCTATTCTACATTTTTTATCCCACATACAATTTAATCATATTAACCCCTCTAAATCCCTTCCTTGTAGAGAGAAATAAATTCTCACAAAACGTAAGAGGAAATCACTGTAAAGCATTTCTTTCTATTCTATTTCAGTCAAACCAGAGGCTTATTAAGATTTCCAGTTGGCATACAGGTCTTTTGGTTACTATTTGAGCAGGGCTGTTTTTTAAAGACCTGGGACTGATATAATGCAAAGTTAGTTTACTCAGATTTCAAGCCTCTGATGTGTTCCAATTTTCCAAAATTCCACATACACAGAAAGAAATGCAAGAAAATCACAGGACCAGTTCAACACCACTAATTTTAGAGAACACAAGCACAATTCAGAATCAACTGTGAAAATTGAAGCAGAAAATCCCAAGCTAAAACTGTGTCTCATACCACTTAAAATTAGCATAAATCTTGGCTGCTATAAGTCGATCTCAAAATGATATTGTCTTCAAAATAATACATTTCAGCAATTTGTTACTAAAATAGTATGAAGTAACAGAAGCTATAAGTACCTATGCATTAATATTTCATTGGTACCTATGTCATAATTCCATACACAGTTTAGATTCTGGTCTAGAGCAACAAGACTGTTCCCTGTCACTGATTACAAGAACTGCAATATTTTATTTTTCTGAGGAATGAAGTAAAACAAAAAAAAGAAGGGAAAAGAACCCTTTGTTAACTCAGCCTTTGTTATGTGCCAAATAAATTAAGTCACTTAGCCAGACTTCATTCCTGCTAACCGGAAGGGAAGAAATTCTATGATTCTAGGATTTTCATATCAAAGGAGATTTTTAAAAACACATTACTATGTAGATACTTCCTTATGAAGCAAGACTGAAATATCTTAATCACTTTGCTTTTCTGGCTTCATACACATGCCTTATTACAAGCATGTATGTAACATGGGAACACACCTATGTGCTCTTGGGTAAGAAGCCAGCAATCACTGTTTGTATAAACAGGAAATCAACAGCAATATCAACCAAGCATGTGGTTAGAGTATCTCAGAGAGATTGCAGACAAAACACACAACTCACACAAGGAATGTAAACATTTTGTACTATAAACACATACTAATAAAGAGAATAATCTCAACAAAAACAACAAAATACCCCAAATACCTACATTTAATCCTGCTATGTATCTCTATTCAACGTTGGATAAAACTGCAAAGTATTCAGGGAAAAGTGAAAGACACAATCAAGTAGTGGAGTAGCCACTTTTGAGCCATTCACAAGCATCTTAGCATCACCAAATAAAAAGCAGTAACCTTCAACCAGTAAAGTGGAGTTTTTCACGTTTCCTGCTAAGGTGAAACCAGGCCTAAATTTATAGATATTGTGAACTAAATATTTATCACTGAGTGTACCATGTTATATCACTATATAACATTTTCCTCTGGTCCATGTTTATTAGTGCACTTAAATATTCTTTCCCAACTAGCATGAAAGCCATAGACTAAAGAGACTTCTGATTTAAGTTCCAGCCAGGGTTTACAATCCTCAAATCTTACCCTGAGTACATGCTTAGATACTGGAGAAATTGAAAGCCACATCTATCATAGATGAGAAAATACCTATTATGAATACTTATGTCTCCTTGAGTGCCTTAATATAACTCCCTTTCAATTTTATTTCTCAGACTAGATTGACGGATGGAAATGAGAGAAAACAATTTTGCTGAAAATGTCAGAATAACACACTGAGAAGAAACAGGTATATAAAGCAGTTAACTAAACATTTTTCCTGTGTTTACTTGGTTTATGCAGATATGCTAGAAAGATTCTTGAAATAAATCTGGTTTATGGTAAGCTTGATTGCCTACAAATCCCTAAATTAGAATATCCCACAAATGACAGCTTATACTTAATTAAAGAAACCACTTATTTAACTCCTGATTGTTTCAGAGAAATCTCCTAACCTAATTCCCTATAAAAACAAAAAAAATAAGAAGAAGCAGGTTTTACAGGCCTTCAAAAGGATGCATTCATCCTTTTTATACAAGGGAGGATGGGGTGAATGCAACCAGCTTCGCACCCACACATCCCACACACTCAGCCTAGACAAGAAGACACAGAAATACTTAGGATAAGTATTCCCTGTGGATATAGATGCTGCCTGAGAACACAGGGACTAGGGACAGTGGCACCCAACACACACAGCCAGGAAACCCCAGTCCGTCTGTCGATATCCCTGTAGAGCTGCATACAGTTGCTAACCTCCCCAGGAAACCTGTGTCAGTATTCAAAAGAATCCCACAAATAATCCTCTGAGAAGTGAGACTAAAATTATTTTCTCAGAACAAAATAATAAATTTTATCCCCTCCATCAATTTTGAAGTTTCTTTGCTGTGTCATTTCTAAACTTAGGGGAAACAGATTTCAAATATAACTTTAATATTGAGTGTACTGATAAGATCTCTACTTATAAATCTAATCTTTAATTTCACTCCTGCTCTATTAGTTCAAAGACATTAGTGTAAAAATCTAAGAATTTGGGGCTGAGGATTTAGCTCAGTGGTTCTGGTGCCTGCCTCACAAGCGCAAGGTCCTGAATTCGATCCCCGGTCCCCCCCCAGAAAAAAAAATCTAAGAATTTTCTCCTTATAGATAGTACAGATTCAATGTTTTCCTTCACATAATTTCTAAGAAATGAGGTGCTTATTTCTGTATTAGTAATAGGCAATCAGTATAAAAATTACTGAAATGTTTACCTTTCTTGGTGCTGAGTCTTCAAAATCCAGTGTGTTTTTATAATTACAGTGCATCTCAGTTCAGTATACACTCAATCACCACACTTGGCTAGTAGACACCAGAGCTGCTCTATAGAGTTAGAAAAATCTATTAAAAGAAGTAGTTTGGAATTACATAGGGACTGATGGTTTCTTATTAATTTATTTGATCTTTTAAAAAGTAAGTTTATCACTTAGGCTATATTATAATTGGGGAAGCTCTTCACATTTTTTTCTATATTTATCTGTTAAAATACTACCACCTAGGTCAGCTAAATTTGGGATGGGTTCGATCACTTCTGGCACTCAGTAGGTAAATTGCCACCTAATAAGTGCTTTTTATTAGACACAGTCTCTGTTGTTTTGCACTGAAGTGCTTTCTAATTAGATCATTTTCATAAATTAAACATTCTATTTCTGGCCTTTCCACCTACAGTTTAGTTGTTCCTAAATCAGGATTTGTTCTCAGTAAGCCAAAAATTCTTTCTCTGCAATCTTGAGGAGTAACTGCCTGCCATGACCAAGAGAAAAGTCTTGGTGGAAATCGTTATTGGTAAATTTTCCTCTTCAGATCCTACAGCTCATTAATCCCCATCAAAGCACCCTAAGCAAAGTTATTTTTACCCAGCAGCAAGTTAGCCTGATCTTGCAGCCAAGCCAGCAGGTGCTTGCCCTATGTGACATGGAAAATACAAAAAGTATTCTTTGGCTCCTAACTAGTACTACAGTTTTTCTTTAAAGAACCTTAATATTTATCATATTGTTATTTTCTTCCAGATCCAGACTTTACTAAAAGGTAACTGTGGGATAGCTTATTCAAATGGTTAGCATCTGGATAGCCATATAATAAGTGATGGGAAGTAATTGATTTTAGATTAAGGGACAAAATTAAAGAGGAACCATGCTCTCTTGACAGGCTGCTATTAAAGACAGTCACAGACAAGGAGACTTGAGAGAGTACTGTTGACCTGAGTGTAAGACCGTGGTCCTTACCAAACGCTCCAAGGAGCTAACTACAGCGAAGATCACCTGGGAGGGAACACACCGGACAAGTTGTAAAATAGACCTTTATTAGTCTGGCCAGACGGCACTCTCCAAGCACCAAGCTTAGAGAGGCAACTGGCTCAGAGTCCGAGGCTGTTTTTGTAGGGGGTTGCAGGGGAAGTTGGCAAGCAGAAATACAAAAGCGGACGAGAGAGATAAAACAGACCTTTTACAGATTGTCCTTAAGATAACATATTCAGATATGGAGTTGGGCAAGCATGACGGAACACTACGCCCACAACAGACCTTCCTGGCACAACAACAAGCATGTCCCTGGAACTCGATGTCTACCTGGTGATCCATAACAGAAGCAGACAAGTTGGGGCCCTATTACAAAATGGAGTAACTGTTGTTCAGTCCCACACTGAGAAAGTTTTAACAGGACTCATCTTGCTCAGGTTTCTTTCTTTCTTTTTTCTTTTTTTGGTACTGGGGATTGAGCTTGGGACCTTGCACTTGCAAGGCAGGTGCCAGAACCACTGAGCTAAACCCCCAGCCCTCTGTTGACCTGAGAAAGTGTGGGGGCAAATAAAAAGGGTAACAGGAAAGAAAGAGATAGAGATAGAAAGTACAAGCAAGCAGGAAGGAATAGCATTGTTTCATCATTATATCTTGGGATGCTCTTCTTTAGTATATCTGAAGTTAGAGATATTTTGAAATAGTTTGATTATTCATCTATTCTACCCTATAAACTGGTAAACTGGATTCTGAGATTCCCAACAGGGAATTTATTAAGGAACTGAATAAGGTAATTTTTGGCTTAATATAAAAATGTGAAATAATTAAGCCTGTTAAACCCCGTGTTATTTTGCTAATGAAGTAGCCTAGTTGCTATGTAGAAAATTACACACTTCTCTCCTACATAATTTCCATAGAAATTTGGCTATGCTTTGTTCTCAGAGAGATACGGAATGCCCACTTTTGGAAAATGTTCAGAGAATCCTGTCTTAAGGTATAATTTTAATGTGTCAGAACTATAATTTGTTCTGGAGAACAGTGTTAGAGTCCATCGTAGGAATTTAAATAGTACATTGTTAATGGTTTCTAAATCTTCATGTGAACTGCATTAGTGTGAAATGTTATTTATTGAATCAAACACCCATTACTCACAAAAGTCAATGCACAACCCCATCTCTGCAGAGAACAGGAAAAAGCTTCTATGGTAAAGAACAGAACAGAGCTCGTATTTATGGGTACAGATGAAAAGAACTGAATGGTTTGACTCTCTTTCCTGCCCTAGCTCACAAAGTGGAATCCATAGCAGAATTAGCTACCGGATTCCTTTTCACATTGGCCTTTCCAGTGAACACTCCCTTCAGAAGCTCCGCAGCTGCTCAAGCAAATGAATTCTGCTAAGAGGGGGTTTGGAGGAAGGTGCAGAGCTGCA
Source organism: Heterocephalus glaber (assembly GCF_000247695.1). The sequence goes on from NW_004624739.1 coordinate 16,666,325, forward strand.
AGGAGGCTGCTGTGCATTCCTTTCAGTTGAGTTTTTGTTTCTTTTTTTCTTTTTTTCCTTTCTTAGTGCTAGAGACTGAACCCAGGCCTTTGCCCATTCTAAGCATGTGCTCTACCACTGCACTTCCCCCACCCCAATTCCTATCCTTCCCACCTGCACCAGAGGCATCACCCTGGGTAATGCTATGTGGGGTCTCAGAGATGTGCACATGAGCAGAAAATGCTGCTCAAAGTGGAGACTCTTTATGGGGTAAGAATATGGTGAGAATTAATTCTGCATCTAGAAAGGAGTTACTCTGTGTGTGCAGGAGGCCTAACAACACAAGGAAAAATCAGCACCAAAGAAAATGACAAAGTATTTAAATGCTGAATGCAGTATCTAATACGTTCAAATTCTAATTTGATCACTTCCTTGGCTGGGCAAGAGTCTAGCATTTATTATTCTAAGCCTGTCTCATGTTTTGATTTATACCACCTGCGCAACATTCTTTGAAGGAGTAATTATTTTTCATTTGGATGGTGAGGAAACTGAGGCATAGAGACAGTAATTATCCCTTAGCTAGGAATTGGTGGGGCTGAGTTTAAATGGGAGTTAATGACTGCAGAGTCTGGGCTCTTAGCAAACATGCAGTTTAAGTGAAGGAGACTGCTGGCTGCTTTTGACTATTTTTCTATTTACTCTTTTGTAAAATTAAAATAAACATAGTACCTCCATCATAAGGTTAAATGAGACTATGATTGTAGTAAACTGATCACAGTACTTGACCAAGTAAATGCTTCGTGGCTGTTAGCTTCACTAAATGCATGCCATTCTTCATTTTAGTTTGTAGTGAATAATCGATCTCTAATTAGTCAAAACAGCAAAATCTGTTACTGGTCCAGACTTTCAGGGCATTTCAACTTTTACAATCGACATATCTCAAGCAAGTGTCATTTAATATTCCAACTGTCAACTATTACACTGCATCTGTGATGGTGAAACTATCAACATACTACATGATACGACTAGTAATGTGGCAAAGAGTAAATCTCTCAAAAGCATGGAATAGAACCCTTAACAAATGGAATGGTTGCCAGGACTTAAATACTACTCTCATCTGACTCTCACCAAAAGGCACTATACTCTAAGCAGGTATATCTCATACCACGGGACAAACTTAAAGTATGCTAACCTAAGTCAGCATTCTGACCACGTGAATTCTAGTGAGGGCTGACAGGATTGTACACTCAGTCATGCACACCCACCCTTTCTCTTTAGTAGAGAAATGATATGAAATAAGGAAAAGACATTGTGAAAAAAATACACTGGGAGAAATCATAATTGACATGAATCCCCAAAAATATTTAGTAAAATGCACTACTGAGTTTTACACTAGATTTTTCTATTATAAATGATATGTTTAAATTATCAAGATCTAATACATGTATATATAGGTTCTCATTATAAAAATATATACACCTAATATATATAAGATATACATATGCATATTCATATATTATAGGAATTGTGTACATTCTGTAGACATTTGTAAATACATATATTTAAATGAGCATCCAAAGAACATATGTAGAGACATGATGATTTTACAAAATAATCCATTCCAAAATTTAGATGATCACAAACTTAGTGGAGATGCATTTTTAATGTATCCCTGCAAGACTTTAGCAAGGCAGGGTGATTGGGGGTTAAGGGCTCACTTTGGAGAATGACAACCTGGCCTCCAGCCTTGGCTCTGCCATTTAGCTATTGGATATCAAGCAGATTATTTAAGTTCTCTTTGCTCCCAGGTTCTCAATAATAAATGACAATAGTAATAAAATATTATTTCAAGTTTTTAGAAGGATTCGAGTATTAGTATATGAAAGAGACATCCAAAAATACTCAGCACAATGACTTTTTTATTGTAGACTTTTGTTAATAAAAAATTTGTTGAATATATCTCAATAAAATGTTATCTGTGAGTAATGAACTCCTTAGAAGTACATTATTATATTGAGAAAATGTTAACTGTTTAAGGTAATCAGTGTGCTGTTTACTTTTCAAATGTAATTTCTTATATTTTCTAAAAGAGCTTCATCAAAGTACTTCATATAACAATAGGAAAAATTCCAACTGGAACTTAAAGAACAATGTGATAGCCATACAATTTATAGAGACAGAAAAATGGATAAAATACTTCGGTCTATTCTTTGGCAAATCAAAACAGGATGTAAATATTCATCTGGAGAAGTTTAATCAGGTTAAATGTGGTGCTTCTTATAAGATGTGATGATCTCTAAGTAAGTACACTATTACAAATTAAAAAATTACTCTGTATTCATTAGTCTTGGAAAAATAATTTCATATTACTTTGAAGCAAAAGACAAGTAGAATTCAGGTTAGTAATGTAATAAACTAAAGAATAGTCAATGGCAAATTATCACGCTAAGGAAACATTACTATTTTCTCCTGTTTAAAGTTTATTTTGTTTTAAATCACTGCAGTTAGCAAAGCGCAGTAATTTGGAGAGAAGAAATATTGTAAAAGATAGTAATTCTAATGAAAAATAGTAAAAAATTAGTTGGTTTTACTGTACAGAAATAAAAAATAACTTTACCTATAATGAATAGGAAGTGTGCTTATTTTCTATTCCAAAAACCACATACCAATAAAATAAGTAAGACATAAACCAGTTATTCTCACATATCATACAGGCCACAACAGGAAATAAAGATACTAAAATGCACTAACCACAATATATCATGAATCCAGCTTTGCAGTGAATCATTGCTTAGCAACTGACCTGAAAATTTGCCAAAGCTGCAATGCTTTGACCAAGCTAGCATATTCGATTTGTAATGGTTTTCATAGAGTGCATTTTATGGCTATCTTGAAAAAAGTCATAAAATACTTGTATATGTAATTAAAGAATCTATAATGAAAATATAAAGAAAATATCAATCTACTATTAAATTATAAATTCTTTAGAAAAATTCACCAGATAAAATTTTACCATGCTTCCTCAGCATTCTTTCTGCACTCTTTTTCAGGAATATACAAGTTTTTCATACATTAAATTAGTATTTAATGTATCCATTATAAGACAGTTTGCCAATAGCTTTCATTTTATTAACCTCTTTTTTACTGATTATACAAATTAATGGGTTTCATTTTGGCAGATACATAAATGCACATAACATACTTTGATCATTTTCACTGCCACCTTTTTTGTTCTGCCTTCCCCCCTAGTACCATGTTTTTGAGGAAAGGGATTTCAATATGTGTAGAATAATATAATATATTTTTCTCATATATGTGTATTCCAATGACTCTTTTAGTATAGGCAATGAATTGAAATTCTGCTTGGACAGATGTGTCCTGAAGAATCGCTTTAAAGCTCATACTATAAATATTTGGGAAGATGGGACTATTGTCCTGGAAGAAGTATGCAGAAAACATTGATCTTTAGATATGTGACAAAAGTGGCTACATTTATTCCTGTGTAGATTGTGGCTTAAACAGGTACAGTATTAGAGCAACTTAATAAGCCCTGTGCATTCTAAAATGGGAAGGACCATCTCTTCTAAATGAAAAGACAGGAATCTATTTAGAAATTAAGAAGATCCAGTGAAATGAGAAATTATTCTAGGAATGCCAAAAAAATGAGGGGCAGAGATGAGAACAGGTAACTTACTTGCTACTGTGGTTTAAATGTGATCTACCCCCAAAGGTTCATGAGTGGGAAGATCGGACCTCAGTGGCAGTGTTGAAACAATGAGATCTTTAAGAGGTGAGACTGTAACCAATAGTCATGAATATGGATTTCAATGAAATAAGTAGTGTCTAACAGAGTAGTAAAGCACAGTCCTGGGGGTGTCTGTGGATGACTGACCTGTAGCCCAAAAAAACTGAGTGGAGAAGACTCATGCCAGGTATAGCCTGGGTGGAATAAAAAGAAGAAAAGAAAGAAATGTGCCAATTTCTGAAGATCTCTAATCTTCACTATTGCCTTTGGACATCCATATCCAGTTCCTTCAGCTTTCAAGTGCAGACACACACCAGCAACTCTACAGTGAGCTTCCGGGGTTTCAGTGTTAGATTGTTCTGCATCCTTGATCCCTCTTGTTCTGAAGCTTTCATTTTCTTGGGCTGAGCAGCAACTGGATTCTCTGGCTTTTCAGCATGCAGAGGGTCACTGTGGATTATTCAGTCTATGATCCTGCAAATAGCCATTGTAGATTCTTCCAACTCTAATCCCAAGTATGGCCATTGTAGACTATTTCACCTCTGTTCCTATAAGCCTGACTAACAAATTCCCTTGCATAATTATACATATATTTTCTATTAATTCTGTTCCTTTAGAGAACTCTAACAATATGGATATTGGTACCAGCAAAGTGGTTAATTGCTATGACTAGACCTCACTACATGGTTCAGAAGTCTTTGGAACTGGCTTGTGGGAGGAGTTTGAAAATTTTGGAGAAGTGGCCTAGAGATGCCTTAGAATGCAGAGTAAGCAGAAATCGATATAAAATTCTGATGAGAGCTCAGAAAACCAGAATACTGCTAGGCATGCAGACAGAAGAAGCCTGGAGGTTTCAGTTGGCATTAAGCATTCTTTTGGAGTTGGATTAGAGGCCATGTGTGTTACATTCTGGAAGACAATTTGTCTACATTGGGTCCATGTCCTGAGACTTTGAAGGAGACTAATCTGGTGGAGGAAATTTCTAGATGGGCCTGAATACTAATAGCTGCTTTTAGCTAGATTTATAGTAAGAAGTGGGGCCAAAAGCTAGAGCAAAAAAAAATGCCAAGAAGGATCAGTGTGTCAAGTTGGGGCCAAAGGAGATATGCATGCTAGACATTAGTCCATTTAAAAAGAAACCAAGTACTTTGTATAGGAACAAGGAAAAGATGCCTTGAGGGTATCTCAGGAATCAGAAAGATCCCACTAATTGCAGGTTCAAGGGTGCAAAAGTGTCAACCTTTCCTTTGAGAAAAAAGTTACTGGCGATTATATTCAAGAAGAACCTCCTAGAGAACTATTTTCCCATTTCACTCTGCTCAAATATCCAAGCCCTCAGAGATCACTGAAGCCACAGTTCAAGGGGATCTGGCTACAGCTTCTGCTGAGAGCAGACCTTGTTGTTATCCATGTGCTGCTGGTTATATTAGCATGCAGAATGCAAGAGTTGTGGGGTCAGTGAAGCTTCTATCCAAATTTCAGTGAGGGCTTGGTAGGCTAGAATCCTCTGAGAGGGCAATACATAAAGCCTTGAGAGTGAAGCCAAAGGAACAGTGGAGAGACTAGGAAGTTGAAAATGCTCGGAATATGGACTGTCTCAGTGTTAAGCTGTGGACCATAAATGCAGCTAGCCCAAGAGAGGCCATGTGAGTTGCAACCAGAAAGGCCAAAGGGGTAGGGCTGCCCTAGCCCTTTGAAACACATTTTACCACAGTGTGCCCTGGATGCCAGATATGGAATTACAGGGTTTAATATTCGTCCTGATGGGTTTCAGTCTTGCTTTGGTCTGATTTCTTTCTATCTCCCTATTTCTCCCTTTTCCTGTGGAAATGTTTATTTTGTTTCATTGTACCCTGGGAATATGTAACTTGTTTGTTTGTTCGTTTGTTTGTTTATTTATTTATTGGTACCAGGGATTGAACTCAGAACACTGCACTTGCCAGGCAGGCGCCAGAACCACTGAGCTAAATGCCCGGCCCCCAAAACTTGTTTTTAATTTTTTAGAGGTTTACAGCTAAGAGTTTGCCTTAAGTCTCAGAAGGGACTTAGGTGTGGACTTTTGAAAAATGATGGAAATTTTGAGACTTTGAGGAAAGGATTATTGTATTTCCAGTTATACACAAGATAGTTGTATTGTCAGGAAGAATTATGAGCTTGCTATGATCATTATTTTGAAATTAAGTATGGTTTTAAGAGATGTATTTGGATAGAAAGTTGAAAATGGATGGGATGTGGTTGTTAGGGTGGAGTTTCAACTTGATTGGCTTTGGGATCCATCCCCAAGGGAATGGTGGGACCTGGAAGGTTGGCCTTGGAATCTATATCAGGTACTTTCCCCTCTTACTCTTGTACTTTTCTCCTGCTGTGCTTCTCTGCCACCATGAACTCAGCAACTTTGCTCTGCCACACCTTTCTGCCATGATGTCTTTGCCTTAGAGTCAATCAATGACCAATGGGCTGAAACCATAAGAAAATTAAATCACTCCTCCTTTAAATTGGATGTTTTGGGTCACCATTGCCTTTGGACATCTGTCACCAGTTATCTCAGGGACAAGAAAGCTGCCTAATACCGTGGCATGGTAGAAGGTTCTTAGTCATTCGGAGTTTTTCCCTTAGAATGGAATACTGGTCTCCAGGAGTAAGTTTTTACAAGAGCAAGTTTTATCAAAGGGTGAGACTGACTTCTGAGCCTCTGAATTCCTACAAGAAGATGTGATCTCTTGTTCCCACATGTGCTACTGCCATTGCCATCCACCATGATGTGAAACAAATGAGAAGACCTCAAAAGTACTGAATAAGGTCTTCAAAAGAATAGATCACGACCCGCCCTCCGGCATGCCCACCAGTCACCAGTTTGGCCTTGGGGTCAGAAACTTCGTGAGTGGCTGCACCCTGCTCCTCCGGCTTGCCCCACCCACTTGCATCCAGGAGACTATGAGGACCCTCCCGGGCATGAACACTAGCCACCAGCTTAGCCACCCAGGCACCTGCAACAACAACCCCCTGACCCTGCCTCTGGCCTCTTGGCTGTGCAGCTTCCTGATTCCATACTACAGAGGCACAAGGGGACATAAAGGCCATTTTCCTGAACTACAGAGGTGAACAACAGAAAGAGGGCCTCTCTCAGGTTCCCTGATGAAAACTGAACACCATTGGAAAAGTGAAGAGAATCTCTGCAATAAAGGCACACCAGACCACTGTACTTGGTAAGTTGCAGGGATCATCATTTGAACCTGGACTATCTTCGGGGGAAAGGCAGCTAGAATCTGCAATTGAACCTTGCAGGGTTTAACCCTGCAGGAGGACAGGGAGCTCAACTTGGGACTTGGAGCCAGAAATCTGCCTGAATCTCATGGGTCTGTGACTGGCTTACTGAGACTCATTGACTTATAACTGCACACTGCTACACACATTGTTTATTTTGACAGCAGAGATATACCCTGAAGGAGCTCCTTCATTTTTGTTTTATATTTGTTATTTTCAAAATTACCACTATTTTTTGCTCTTATTTTTTATTTTTTTCTTCTTTTTGTACTCTTTTAAAATTTTTCTTTTTCTTCATTATTTTTATCTTTTCTTTCTCTCTTTCTCTCTCCCTCACTCCCTTGCTGTCCTACATTGTTCTTTATCTCCCTTTATGTTCCTATTCTGGCCCTAATTCATATTTCTTCTTTATTTTTATTTTCTTCTTTCTCCTCCTCTCACCTGTGCCCTCTGACCTCACTGCTAACCTTGCCCTAACCCTCTATCTAACTATTCATCCATCCCCAACTCCTTCTAACTCCCCATCCTGAAGGGTAAAGTTGCTATTTTAAAGAGTTTATTCACTATAAACATATGTTGGATTGGTCCTTGGTCTTGATTTAATTCTCCCAGTTAAAGGTGATAGATTAATAACCACCACAAATTATCATTTTCTAAAAGGTACTTGATGCTATTGTGTTGCTGAATATATCTCTTGGGTTAAGGTGTTGTGATTGATCTAATCAACTGTCCTTCTTGGTATAATGAAAATGAGATAGCCTCAGAGCTATTAGAGACTCAAAACCTAAAAACCATCTATAACTGGAAGACACCTCTGAGAAGCAATCATTCCATAAGGGTTCCAAATACAAGCAACAAAGATACTTACAATAAGCAACTTCAAAGTATCAACCCAGGAACTAAACCAAAGACAATACCAAAAACAAAAATGAGAAGATATTTAAGCAAGGCACAAACTCAGACTTCCACCCCACAAAAGGCAAATTCTGAGGGAAACGAGGTGGAAAAGTCTGATAATCAACCATCTGGACACCCTGAACTGATAACACAGGAAGTAACAAAACAGATGAATGAGGCTCTAGAAAAACTCAAAACAGAAATAATTTCCCAGATAACTACAGAGATGGTAGGCACAGTGAAAGACTTGATTAGAGGCTCTAGAACAGAAACAGATTTAAAAAAAATAGATGAGCTCAGAAACATGCTGGAAGCCATGAATGCCCAGCAAAAAAAAAAAAAAAGGAAACCATGATTGCTCAACATAAGAAAGAAATGGAATCCATGAAACAGATTCAAAGAGATATTCAAGAGATTAAAAACTCCATTGAAAGCATGCATAGAAGATTAAGGGAATCTGAAAATTGAATATCAGATATAGAAGACAGGACCGCAGTTATGGACCATGAAAACAGAGATTTCTTAAAAATAGTATGGGACCACGAGAAATCAACCCAGCAGCTGCAAGATGATGTCAAGAAGAATAACATAGGACTGATAGAAGTCCGTGAAAAATCAGGAGAAAGTACAATTAACATAAAAAAAAACTGTCCACAGAAGTAACAGTAGAAAACTTCCCAGACGGAGGTAGAAAATTGGACATACAGATAAAGTGAGGCATACAGAACTCCACCTAGCTATGATTAAAAAAAAATCTACACCTAGACATATAATAGTCAAGATCCCAGAAACCCAAAAGAAGAACAAAATCTTTCAGGCAGTTAGAGAAAAGAAAAAAATCACCTACAAAGGAATGCCCATCAGAATCATGGAAGATTTTTCAACACAAACCCTCAAATTAAGGAGACCCTGGAGTGAAGTATTTCAAGCCCTAAAAGAAAATTTCCAACCTTGACTGTTGTATCCTGCAAGATTATCTTTCAAAATTGATGGTGAAATTAGATACTTCCATGACAAAGAACACCTTAGAAATTTCATGAACACCAAACCAGCACTCCAAACAACTGTAAGCAATATACTAGAAAAAGACAATGAAGCTCACAACTCCATGAGGCCCAACAGAGGGAAGCCACCAGGCAAGGTAAGAAACTAAAGGGAAAGGGGGAAAACAAATAAATAAAAAAGTCAACAATAGTAAAACATCATAACAAGTATGAGTCAATATCTATCAGTTATAACTATCAATCTTAATGGTATCAATTCACTAATCAAAAGAAATAGACTGACAGAATGGATTAAGAAGCAAAATCCAACAATATGTTGTACACAAGAAACACGCCTAACTCAAAAAGAAATTCATAGACTGAAAGTAAAAGGATGGAATACAGTTGTCAATGGCACAGGAACCCAGAAAAAAGCAGGGGTAGCAATTTTATTTGCAGACAAAGTAGACTTCAAACTAAAACTAATTAAGAGAGATAAAGATGTTCACTACATCATTGTGAAGGGAACATTCCAAGAGGAAGAGATGACAATCATAAATATATATGCACTAAATACGAATGCCCCCAACTATACAAAACAAATATTAATGGACATGAAAAACCAAATAGCACTAATGCAATTGTAGTAGGGGACTCAAAATCCCATTATCACAAATAGACAGGTCATCTAGACAAAAAATTAACTATGAAATTCTAGAACTGAACCAAGCTATTGAACAAATGGACTTAATAGATATTTACAGAGTGTTCCACCCCAAAAAATCAGAATACACATTATTTTCAGCTGCACATGGGTCATTCTCCAAAATAGACCACATGATAGCTCATAGGACATTTTCAAGTAAAGGTAAAAGAATTGAAGTTACCCCCTGTATATTATCAGACCATAGTGCAATGAAATTGGAGATCAATGACATAAGAAACTGCAAAACTCACACAAACACATGGAAATTAAACAACACCTTCCTGAACAACCAATGAATCACAGAGGAAATTAAAGAAGAAATTAGACAGTTTCTTCAAGTAAATGATAATGTCAGTACAACATACAAGAAACTATGGGACACAATGAAAGCAGTTCCATGCGGGAAATTCACAGCAGTTAATGCCCATATTAGGAAAACAGAGAACTCAAATAAATAACCTAATGCAGAACTTCAAGCTCCTAGAAAATTAAGAGCATAACAAATGCCAAGCTCATACAAGAGAGGAAATTATAAAGATCAGAGCAGAAATCAATGCAATGGAGACTAACAGAATGATACAAAAAAAACACTGAATCAAAGAGTTGGTTTTTCAAAGGAATAAATAAAATTGATAAACTCTTAGCCAACCTTATCAAAAAAAGGAAAGAAAAGGCTCAAATCCATGCAATTAAGAATGAAAAAGGTGAAGCCACAACAGACCTAACAGAAATCCAGAGGATCATCAATACCTACTTTGAGAACCTATACTCTAATAAAATGGAAAACACAGAAGAAATGGACAGATTACTAGATACATATGAATTGCCAAAATTAAATGAAGAAGATATAGAAATTCTAAATACCCCAATTACAATGAGTGAAATTGAAAATGTAATAAAAAATTTACCAACAAAGGAAAGCCTAGGTCCTGATGGCTTCACTGCTGAATTCTACAAGACACTTAAAGAAGAACTACCACCATTACTCTATAAATGCATCAAGGAAATTGAAAGGCAAGCAAGGCTTCCAAATTCATTCCTGGAACCAAGTATTACTTTGATTCCAAAACCAGGGAAAGACCCAACCCAAAAAGAGAACTACAGGCCAATCTCCCTAATGAACATAGATGCAAAAATCCTCAACAAGATACTGGCAAACAGAATACAGAAGATCATCAAGAAGATCATACACCCTGACCAAGTCGGATTCATCCCAGGGATGCAAGAATGGTTCAACATACACAAATCAATAAATCTAATACACTATATCAACATAGTCAAGGCCAAAATCCATATGATCATCTCAATAGATGCAGAAAAGGCATTTGACAAAGTACAATATCCATTCATGATTAAAAAAAAAACCCTACAGAAAATTGAAATAGAAGGACTTTATCTCAACCTTATTAAGGCTATGAAAAACCAACAGCCAACACCATACTAAATAGTCAAAAACCGAAAACTTTCATGCTAAAATCAGGAACAAGACAAGGATATCTACTATCACCACTCCTGTTCAATATAGTTCTGGAAACATTAGCCATAGCAATTAGAAAAGAGAAAGAAATAAAAGGAATAAAGATAGGAAAGGAAGAATTTAAACTGTTATTATTTGCTGATCTGATGCTTTACATAGAAGACCCAAAAGGCTCTGCCAAAAGACTTCTAGACTTAACTGACAGATTCAGTAGAGTAGCTGGATATAAAGTCAACACTCAAAATACAATAGCCTTTTTATATGCAAATAATAGACTCACTGAGAGAGAATTTAGGGAAACAATTCCTTTTATAATAACTTCCAAAAAGAAAGAAATATCTAGGAATCAGTCTAACAAAGGAAGCAAAAGATCTCTGCACTGAAAATTATACCACTCTGAAAAAGGAGATGGAAGAGGTTATAAGAAAATGGAAAGATGTCCCTTTTTCCTGGGTAGGAAGAATCAATATAGTGAAAATGGCCATACTTCCAAAACTACTAAATAGATTTAATGCAATGCTGATTGAAATCCCAACAATATTCATTTGGAACCAGAAGAGACCTAGAATAGCAAAGGAAATTCTAGGCAAGAGAGACATGGCTGGGGGTATTATAATCCCCAACTTGAAACCATACTACAAAGGTACTATGATAAAAACTGCATGGTACTGGCAAAGAAACAGACCTGAAGATTAGTGGAATCTATTAGAAGATGTAGAAACAACTACAGATATATTCAGTCATCTCATCTTTGACAAAGGACCCAACCATCCTCATTGGAAGAAAAATAGCCTATTTAATAAATGGTGTTGGAAAAACTGGATTTCAACCTGTCAAAGATTAAAACTAGACTCATACCTATCACCATGCACTAAGCTAATATCGAAGTGGATTAAAGATCTAAGTATTAAGTCAGAAACATTAAATTTGCTGGAAGATAAGTTAGGTAGGACTCTTGAAGACATTGGCATAGGAAAAGATGTTATGAATAAAACCTCAGTAGCACAGGAACTAGCACAGAGAATCAACAACTGGGATCTGATCTTATTAAAAAGCTGCTGCACTGCAAGAGAAACCACCAACAGAGCTAAGAAAGAACCTACAATGTGGGAAAAAATTTTCAGCAGCTGTACTTTAGACAAAGGACTACTATCTAGAATACATAAAGAACTGAAAAAAATCATAACCCCCAAATTTAAAGACCCAATTCAAAAATGCACATCTGAAATGAACAGATATTTGTCAGACAAAGAAGTAAAAGCAGCAAATAAACATATGAAAAAATGTTCAACATCACTGGTCATTTAAGAGATGAATATGAAAACAACACTGAAATTCCACCTCACCCCAGAAAGAGTGGCTGTTGTGAATAAATCATCCAATAACAAATGCTGGTGGGGGTGTGGGGAGAAAGGAACCCTTCTCCATTGTTCGTGAGAGTGGAGACTGGAGCAACCACTGTGGAAATCAGTATGGAGATACCTCAAAGAACTAGGACTGTAGGTCCCATTTGACCCAGCTATTCCCCTGCTGGGTATCTTCCCAAAAGAATTAAAAGAATCATACCAAAGTAATATATGTACACAACTTGTAATAGCTAAAGCTTAGAAACAACCCAAGTGCACATCCGCAGACTGGATAAAGAAGATATGGTTTTTTAATAAAATGGAATACTACTCAGCCATAAAGAATGAGAAACGAGGGACATTTATAGCTGAATGGATGTATATTGAGGCCATCCTCTTAAGTGAATTAAATAGGACACACATGCGTAAATACTGAATAGTTTCTCTAGTGTGAGAAACTGAAAGTGTAATTAAGGATTAAAATGATTAAAATGAATAACTGACAATTTGAAATATGAACAAAAGGTTCAAAGGGTTAGGGGTGGCAGGACGGGAAGGGGAAAAATCAGAGTTACAGGCTGGAATCTGGAAAGAATCCATATAGAGATTGTGTTTAAAACTATAGGAAGAGATGTAGATAGAGCCTAGGCTGGAGCTCATCAGTGAGTTGGGAAGGAAGAGTCACTGAGATCAAAAGAGAGAAGGGTGTGTTTCCAGAAGAAGCACATACAACTATTTATAGTACATAGTACTCGATAGTGTGATAAATGACTGTTACTGTTTTAGGTACTTATCATAACATGCTATGCTTCTCATCCTTTAGACCACAATCCTACTTATATAAAAGAGTTTACTGTAAAACAGCGTGCTGCTATGCCAGTGGTAGCCTCATGTATCTCATGTTTAACTGTGTATTTGGATAATATCAACGGGTCATCACAGATGATTGTCATGTACCTTTTCAGTTTGCACTTAGAAGATGGCACTCTGTGTGGTACTTTGCGATACACATGGATGAAACTGCCTAATAACATATTTCTCAGATTATATTTCCATCACATGTTGCATGACTGTACTGAAATTTAGATTAAAAAAATTGGGCCTAGGTGGAGTCTACTAGTTAATTAGAACTTTTTCTCCAGGCCACTATTTTTTCAATATTAGTTTTGAAAATCTTTCTAAAACAAATCACATCTTCTGGTGTCTTGTTAATGCTTGAGATTTTTTTTTAACTTATATGGAAAATGTTTAAGTACTTTTCAGTTTTGCTTTGGTTGAGTTCTATTATAGTTGAATATTATTATAGGGTTTTTTTTTCATTGCACTGCTTTTCTTTGAATAATTTTAATTTTTGTATATGTGCGTGTTTAGTGAATGATAATAAAGTTATACATTAAAAAAAAAGAATAGATCAAGAACTGGGTGAGATCAGCACAATGCCCTTGGCCTCCCAAACTCTGAGCTAAATAAGCCCCTCTTTCTTTATAAAGTTAGCCTGTCTTAGGTGTTTTTTATGATAATGAACACCTGACCAATAAATCTTAACAGAGAAAAATAACAGAAAAAAGCCTTTCTTGGTTGTATTTGTGGCAGATGCTTTAGATGCTTCAGATGACCACCTTGTATCTGGAAGAATTACTGTTTGTATGAATTGAAATAGCTAAGGAAAGTGGAAGAGCGAAGGGGTCAAAGAAGCATTAGCCTAAAGGTCCTATAACATATACATGGACAAAATTCTTCACTGAGAGAAGCACTGGTCAGGTTGCTCTCAGATTTATGAGAGCATGGTAATGTCTTTGCTATAAGTGAGACCTGGGGCTTAACCCCAGGCTTAACCCCAGTCATGCTCCATCAACCACAAATCACAGTCTCCACCAACAACCTATTCATTACTTGAGGGATAATGTAAGACTGAAAGAGGCCCAACCTCTGTCCACTAAGGTACCGTAAAGCTATATGGACTTCTTAAGCACCTAAAAAGGAGAAAATTTCATCAGTGGAAGGAAGTACATTGGCCTGTTATGATGCTATGAATAGCCTGTATGGGATCCAGTATTGCACTAAGGAGACAGTGAGGAATTTGGCCTCATACCTGTTTTTGTGCGGCCTGTGAGCTATGAATAGTTTTACATTTTTAAATGACCACAGTTTTAATGATGCTGTAAATACCTCTACAATATCCTCAACATCTATCTCTTTCCCTTAAAGTTTAAAATATCTGCTTTCTTGCTTTTTACAGATAAAGTTTCCCATCTACTGCTCGAGAGTCTCAAAGTAAGAGTCATATCTACAAAAGAACCTTATAGTCTGTTTCTTGAAATTTAGATGTTGGTAGCACTCTGCCTATTAAACTTTTCATTAGAAATTCATATGTGGATGCTATTGGAGCAAAAGCCCTATGACTTTAAAGGAATTAGATAATTCATATATACTGAGTTGAATATCAGTCACATTATTTATGATTCTTAAAACACAAATTTGTATTTTCCATGTGGTACAAAAATAAGAACTAAAAGAATATCTAATATTTCAATACTAAATTGAAGATTTAGGTCTTCCAACAATTATATATGGATCATTATTGATCAGTAAGCTGAGTTGTTATAGTCATCATAATGAGTGGTATTTGTGAAATTTTAGGATACAAAGTAAAATAGGTTTTTTTTTCTTCTGGACCTCTCAGGATTTTATGTGAGAAGTACAGCGTGTTTTAGCTTTCTTTTTCATATCAGTAGATGACTTTCATTAAGGAGCCTATTCTGAATCTGTAGCTTTTGAGTTTCAAATCAGACTCTAACCCCTCATCAATGGAAATTGAATCTATGATGTGAATTTCAGCTCATCAATTGATAACAATATTGATTCATGCTCAAGACAAGCTGGTTCTGAAGACTTTTATGGAATGATTAGGAAAATTCAATCACGTTTTAATCTCCTTCTCTGCAGTGGCCCTACTAGTACTTTTGGGAGCTTGGCATTAATTTTTTAACAAATAAAATTCTATTTAGAGAGCTTTTCCACCAAGCTTATGTTTACTATGAGATTATTTTATTATTATAGAGAATGATTCTTGGAAAAAATTGCATCCATGAGAATGAGAGTGAATAACAAGTTATTTATGGCTTAAAATTTCTCAGAAACACTTCACATAGTGTGAGCAACACATAAATATCGTTGATGGATTCTCAGATATAAAAGAAAGAAAAGAAAAGAACACAAATTTACATTATTCTATAGAATTCAAAGGACATTTTTCCCTTATATGTAAGTCAAAGCATACAAAACATAAAGTTCCCTAAATTGCTACCATGCAGCAGTTGTCAGCAATGTGCTATGTAGAGGCTCAAAAAGATGTGATTGGCAGTGGAATTAAGAAGAGATAAGCACAGTCAATTCTTATAAAACTACAAAGCAGTTTCAAGTACACCACTGTATGTAGCCCTCTCCTTGTTTTGTTATTGTTAGGGGTTTTTTCCACTTAGTTTATTGGTACATTTCAGGTATACAGTACAATTACATTCATCATTGGGATCTTGTACCTTTACATGATGTATCTTGGTTCTTATTTTTTTCCCCATTCCCCTGCCCTCCCTTCACCCCCTCCACCC
>NW_004624739.1:16683113-16721651 GCF_000247695.1 Heterocephalus glaber
AAAATTTTTTCCCACATTGTAGGTTGTCTCTTAGCTCTGGTGGTGGTTTCTCTTGCTTTTTAGAAGCTTTTTAGTAAGATGAGATCCCAATTGTTGATTCTTTGTGCTAGTTCCCCTGCTATTTGTTCATAAAGTCCTTTCCCAT
Organism: Heterocephalus glaber; assembly: GCF_000247695.1. Next base: position 16,683,259 of record NW_004624739.1, read on the forward strand.
GCCAAAGTCTTTGAGAGTGCTACCTAACTTATCTTCCAGAAAGTTTAGTGTTTCTGTTTTAATATTTAGATCTTTAATTCACTTCGATTTTAGTTTAGTGTATGGTGAAAGATAGGGGTCTAGTTTTAATCTTTGGCAAGTTGAAACCCAATTTTCTAGCACCATTTATTAGAGGCTATCTTTCCTCCAGTGAGGATGGCTGGCTCCTTTTTCAAAAATGAGGTAGTTGAGTATGTCTGGAGTTGTTTCTGCATCTTCTAATCTATTCTGCTGACCCTCAGGTCTGTTTCTTTGCCAATACCATGCTGTTTTTATCACAGTGGCTTTGTAGTACAGTTTCAGATTGGGAATTGTGATACTCCTTGCTGTGACCCTGTAATTAGAATTGCCTTTTTGCTATTCTAGGTCTCTTCTGGTTCCAGATGAACTTTTGGATTTTTATTCTAGTTCTGTGAAATACGCTGTTTGGATTTCAATAGGGATTGCATTGAATCTGTATAGCAGCTTTGGAAGTATGGCCATTTTCACTATACTGGTTCTTCCTACTCAGGAACAGGGAATGTCTTTCCATTTTCTTACATCCTCTTTGATCTCTTTTTTCAGGGTGCTGTAGTAATCAATGTAGAGGTCTTTTGCTTCCTTTGCTAGATTGATTCCTAGATATTTCATTTTTGGGGGTACTATTGTGAAAGGGATTGTTTCCCTAATTTCCCTTTCAGTGAGTCTGTTATTTGTGTACAAGAAGGCTACTGATTTTTGAGTTTTAACCTTGTATCCAGCTACTCTACTGGATCTATCAATTAAGTCTAGAAGTCTTTTGGTGGAATTTTGAGGATCTCCTCTGTAGAATATCATATTATCAGCAAATAATGACAGTTTAACTTCTTCCTCTCCTATCTTTATTCCTTTTATTTCTTTCTCTTTTCTAATTGCTATGGCTAATGTTTCCAAAACTATATTGAACAGGAGTGATGATAGTGGATATCCTTGTCTTTTTCCTGATTTTAGCATGAATGTTTTCGGGTTTTGACCATTTAGTATGATGTTGGCTGTTGGTTTTTCATAGATAGCCTTTATCAAGTTGAGATAAAGACCATCTATTCCAATTTCCTGCAGGGTTTTGTTATTGTTTGTTTTTTGTCTGCTTTCAAACAAAACTTTGTGTTAAAAAGACAAGAAGAATCTACTTGATGATCGCAAGATAAAGTGACAGAGAAGAGCATTATGGAAATTAGTTGGCCTAGGAGTCTGTATTTAGACTTCCAGTAGAATTCTCACCACTGTTAATTTTACTCATATCAGTACAGGTAATATGTGTTCAAAAGAAGAATAGATAGCCTACCTGTGAATTTGAGTAATGGAATAAACTTTAGTTGTTGGAATATTCAATAGGTATTTGGAAAAATCTATTATTTGCAAATCACTATTCTGGCCTTTTTGGGGGAAATGACTATAATAACAGAATTTTCACTTGTCCTTAATTGGTCCAGATTCTGATCAAGGTGATAAACAAGAAATATGTAGAAGATTCAAAATGTGAAAGAGACATTCCATAGTGTTTTAAGAAAATGTCCAAGTACAAACCTAAACTTCATTAAAACTCTAAACTTTTTCTAGGAAAATTTTAAATTTATTTTTATTACTATAAGAATATAGAAAAAAATGTGCTTTAAAAGACTTTAAGAAACGAAGATTTTAAGCAGTAAAAAAATACTCCTTCTAGAAAACACTTTGTTTCTCTTAAAATCAACAAAGAGCTACATCTTAGGAATTATAATTCTATGCAATACCCCCAACATTCATTCAATTTAAAACATGGGCTTGTGTGAAGTCCTAAGAAGTTACTTTATCAATTTTAAGATAGGGTCAAAGTGATTTAACAATAAAATATAGGAGGTTAAAAACACTACAAGGTCTGCCATTACAATGAAATATATTTATAGATTATTTGTATTCATCATAGCATGATTCATAAGAGCAAAAGATTTATCCAACTAAAATATCTACCAACAGGGAATTTGTTAAAATTCTGGCAAATAAGGAAGTATATTGGTGCTTATGTAAGAAATAGGAAGCACTTTGGCAATGATGTGGAAAAATTTCCAAGCTATTGAATGGAAGAAAAAATAGCAAGGTATAAATGAATGGATAGAATATGTTACAATTTGTTTATAAAACAAATTATTTTTAATATAAATAAAAATCATCTCTGAAAGGAAACAAAGTGAATAATAATACTAATTGCCTGTAGGGATGAGAAATGGAAATAGAATGTAGAAGAGAGATGAGGGACAACTTTTCGCTTAATACCCTCACTATAATTATTTAAATTCACATTTTGTGAATACATCACCTCCCTCATGTAAATTTTCTCTTAACCCCAGCTAGGTCTCCTGCATTCTGCCCCAGGTGCAACTCTTTCCTTTCTAAGACTAAACACACACACACACAAACACACACACATATACACACACACACACTCACAAGGAGACCTACCATTGTTTGCAGTCCCACAGGATAATCAATTACCTAACACTTATCAAGAAACTCTGACAAAAAAAGGAACTTTCCTATCCATCTACTGGGAGAAAATTCTTTCTGTGAGAGTCAATCACCAGCCCTGGACTAACTATCAACTTTTTGAGGACTAAACTAGGACATTTTTCTTTCAAGGTTGTTTTTCCAATATTTACCCTAGTTTTCGCTATATATCATTGAGTGATTATAAACAAAAATGATGTTTTTGTGTATGTAAATGATTTGGAAAAGAAAAAAGTTTGCAGAAAATTTAGACAATGAATTGTACTGAAGACAAAATCTTATCTAGAAATGGAAAAAAATCATAGCAGAAGAAAATATCCCAGAAGGAAAACAGATATTAAATGTGTTTCTTTGCAAGGTAGATCTGAGAGTTAAAAAAAAAATAGCAATATGAGAAAAGGAAAACACGGAAACCAAGTTTTTGTAAATAGGGATGGGTTGAGGAGTTGACGGGAGGGCAGGGGAATGGGGAAAAATAATAAGAACCAAGGTATATTATGTAAAGGTACAAATTCCCAATGATGATTGTCATCATATTGTATACCTAAAATGTACCAATAAACTTAATGCAAAAAAGTAATAACAATAGTTGGCCCTTAGAGATTATCACAGTGCATCAATAAAGGAACTAAGTACTTTATTCAAATCACCTCATTAATTTTTCCAGTGCTGAACAAGTTGAGTACTACCAGTTAACTTTCATCCCTACTCACTAACATATGCATCTCACCAATATTATACAAAGCTAAAAGAAACAAACACAAAATATGAAATCTTTTATCCATCAATAGATGGGGACATATGACTTAATTGCCCCAATTTGGAGTTTGTGACATACTGAAAGAGGAGATAAAATTTAGGATTGAGTAAAAATGGAACACTCAGTTTCTTATACCCTGAGTAAATCCTAGGCATGAGCATCATGCCATGACATTTTACCATACCATTGAGAAGATAGTATTCTACTCCTTCAATCACTGAATAAAGACTGATACTCATTTTAACTGAGCATTTATGCCTACCTGAAGTAATCACTGTATCCAAGGAAATGTCATCCATTAACTCACTCTGAGTCATGTGCATATTTGCACATTTCTTAAAGGAAATGGATGTAAAATGTTGACTTACACCACCTTTACAGTAGACCCTCTGTGTTTGCTAATTGTTCCTCATGGAAGGAGGGCTCCCACAGAAACTGGAAGATCCAGATGGAGTACTATCTTTCTTGATCATCACATTTCTAAGAGATGGCTTCCAAGTCCTCCAGAAAAATACTTTTGGGTCATAAAGCTGTCAAGGGCTGAAGTGAATTGCATGCCAAGGAACAGAGAAAAGAATTTACCCATAATTACAAGCTTTCTAAAGGAAATGGTCTTAGGAAACATAAGTCAAGGGTCTAGAGTCAGGAAGAAAGCATATAAAGTTTAGCCAAGCTGAGAGGAATGATAGAATATCTTGATTACTATAAAGGGGAAACATTTAAAGCAAAAACATTTTTCTTTTTACTTTTGTTGTGGGTGACAGTAGTCACCCTCTGATTTTTCTTAGATACAGCTTGCTTTCAGAATAAAATTCCAAATTGTGAACCATCTCTGGAGAGAGTAATCCCTATACAGAACTGCCCTGCAAACCTATTCTAACATGTCTCCTTGATACTTCAAATTAAATCTGCTCAAAACTTCTGTCTGCACAAAATCGCTCATTCATTGTGTCATTCATGCATCCTGTCAGATAGATTCATATTGCTAAAATAACTAAGATTATGAATCCAAAATATTTTGAAGTAATCCACAGTGTAGAATTAGATTCAATTCTTATCAATGTAATCATAACCTATATTTCCTTTTTTACATTAGTAAATGTTTGCAGTACATAATGGTTACAGTTATCATGGGGACTCAGTACATAACACATTTGAATTTTCTTTCTCTCTCTCTCTCTCTCTTTCTCTCTCTTTATTTTAATCCCCTATCCCCCCTCCCCTCCTTCTCCACTCCCTCCAACCTTGGTCCCCTTCCCATTTCCAAAAGCTCTATTTTCATTATTCTTCCTTCCTTTTTTTCTATGCCTTCCTTCCCTGTCCTCTACCACCTTTCTTCTCTAGTTCCCTTATTCATTTCAAAAAAGATCTCCTACTTTCTATTTAATTATCTTCTATTTTTCATATATATATAATTTCTCATATAAGAGAAGTAATGAGATATTAAAGTTTGTATGTCTGACTTATTTCTTATAATTTTATGGTCTCAATTTGCATCCATTTACCTATGAATGGCTCATGTTTGTCTTTATGGTAGAGTAGTACACCATTGTGTATCAACACCACATTTTCTTTATCCATTCATCTGGTGATGGACATATAGGACATTTCTAAGATTTAGCCATTATAAATTGAGCTCTTATAAACATGGATATGTATGTAGCTCTGTGATATGATGTCTTTAACTTTTTCAGAAAGATACCTAGAAAGGGGATAGTTGTGTCAAAGATAATTTTTAGTTTTAGTTTTTTGAGGAATCTCCACATTGATTCCCATAGCAGTTGTACTAGTTTACATTCCCAGCAGCAATGCAGAAGAGTTCCTTTTTCCCCACATCCTGGCCAGCATTTGACATTTTAACGATAGCCATTCTTTCTGGAGTAAGTAATCCTTATTACTTGAACTCAGTATTGTTTTAATTTGCATTTCTCTAATGGCCAGCAATGCGGAACATTTTTTCATGTATTTATTGGCCATTTGTACTTCTTCTGAGAAGTGTGTATGTATTTTTATTTTTTTATTGGGTCTTTTATTTTGGAGATATTTAATTTTACTGAGTTCTTTATATATTTTAGATGTTATTCCTTTGTCTGAGTAATAGCTGAAAAAAGTTTCCCATTCTGTAGGTTGTGTCTTCCTCTGTTGGCTGTTTCCTTTGCTGTTCAGAAGCTTTTTAATTTGATATAATACTATTTGTTGATTTGTGGTATTACTTCTTGTGCATTGGAGTTTCATTCAGGAAGATCTTACTCCACGCCTGTCTTCAAGAGTTTTACATATTTTATCTTCCAGCAGATTGTGTTTCTCTTTTAACATTTAGGATCTTTGAGTCTTTTAATTTTAGTTCAATATATAGTGAGATATATGTCTAGACTCAATCTTCTGCATGTGGATATCCAATTTTCCCAGCACCATTCATTAAAGAGGTTATCTTTCCTCTAGTGTTATGTTTTTGGCCCCTTTGTCAAACATCACATAGGTGAATGTGCCCGGGGTTGGTTCTGCTACCTCAGTCCTGCTCCCTTGATCCACATGCCTGTTTTTGTACCAGTACCATGCTCTTTTAATCATAGTAGTTTGTAGTATAACTTCAAATCTGAATTTTTGAGGCCTCCTGCTTTGCTTCTGTTCCCAGGATTGCTTTTGCTATTCTGGGTCACTTCTGGTTTAGTGTGAATTTTAAGATTGTTTTCTTAAAAACAATTGTTTTTCTTTTCTGGTATGTTGTTCTGGCATTATCATTTAATTCTAGGAAGTGACATATTTCTTCCTTAATTTCTTCTATAACTCACTGATTATTCAAGAGTGTGCTGTTTAATTCCTATATGTTTGCATAATTTCTGTTCTTTCTTCTGCCACTGATTTCTAGTTTCATTGAACCATGATCTGATAAGATGCATGGCAAAAATTTTTATTCTATTGCATTTATTTAACAAGTTTCTACCAGCTTGAACCACTGGTGCATTGTGCATGACTGTCCCATCCAGCAGTTTGAACCACCAATGATTAGCTATTTAATGCCAGATGATAGAATTCAAATTAGTGAGACATACAAATTACAGCCCCATCATGAATGTGTTAAACATGCTTTACTAGCTAGTATGTGGACTATTCTGTGCTGCTAAGTAGAATGTGTGTTCTGTTGTTGTTTAGTGGAACACACTGTATATCTGTTAAGTCCATTAGTTCAAAATTTGTCTCAATTCTACCATTTCCTTGTTTATTTTTTCAGTTGATCTATCTATTTGTGATAGTATGGTATTAATTTCTCCCACTATAATTGACTGATGTTTACCTGATTATTTATGTCCATTATTGTTTGTTTTATGAAGTTGGGTACACCATAGTTTGGTTAATATATGTTTATAATTGTTATCTCTACTGATCGAATAGTTCCATTAACTAATGTGTAGTGTCCTTCATTACTTCCTCTGATCAGCTTTAACTTAAAGTCCATTTTGTCTGAAAATAGGATATCTACTTCATAGTTTTGGGCCCCTATTACATGGAACATTACTTACCATCCTTTAATTTTTAATGTATGAATCTATTTTTTGTGATATGTATTTATTGTATACAGCATATTGTTGAATGTTGTTTCTTGATCCATTCTGTTAATCTATGTCTATTGATTGGCAAATTGAGACCATTCACATTGATAGTTTTATAATTGACAGGTATTGACTTATTCCTGAAATTGTATTATTTTCCTGTTGCTGTTTTCCTTTCTCTACTTTCTACTTAATTGCTTAACTTATTTGGTGCATTCATTCTATTGGACTTTTGGATATTGTCAGCTTTTTTGTCTCTTTATAGAATATCCTTGAGAAATGTTTGAGTGTTAGTTTGGTGGTCATGAATTTCCTTAGGTGCTCTTTTTCATAGAAATATCTTCTTTCTCCATAAATTTTGAAAGGTAATTCTGCAGCATATATCAATCTAGTTTGGAAGCTGTTTTCTTTTAAGGATTAAACATTTCACTCCAATCTCTTCTTTCCTTTAAGGTTTATGTTGAGCAGTCTGCTGTAATTTCTTTATAAGTGTTTCATTGCTTTTCTCTAACAGTTTTTAAGATTCCATTCTCATGTTGCATCTCTAATAATTTAATTATGACATGGCATGGGGTGGGTTTTTTCTTATCATGGCGATTCAGGGTTCAGTATGACTCACTTATCTGTATGTTAAATTATTTTTCCATGTCTGGAAAATTTTCCATTACTTCTGTAAACAGGTTTTTTATGTCCTTTGCACTTGTCTTAGTTATTTTTTCTCTTAGTTACTTTTCTTGTTGCTGAAACAAAATTACCCAATACCCAAAGATAAAGGAGGAAAGTTTTATTGTAGCTCATAGCTTATAGAGGTTTCACTTCATAGTCAGCTGGCTCCAAAGCAGGGTTATATGTCAGAAAGGCTCTGCAAGGGAGAAATAGTTTGTGGTGGGCAGAAGGCAGCAAAGCAGCAAAGTAATGAAGAAGCAGCAGAGTAGAAAGTTCCAAGTGGCAATAGCAGCCCTCTTTCTGTCCCATATACTCTGTCCAGGGTAGGACACCCTTAATCCTATTATTACATTATGAATTAATCCAAACATCACACCCTTAATCCCAGGACCATACACTCTACATCCAGCCACCTCCCAAATCTCCCATCTATGACTGCATGAGCCTTTGGAGGGAATCTAGTTACAATCCATAACAGTGCTCTCTTCTAATTTTTCACTAATTCCAATTACTCTTAGATTAGTCTTCTTTGCATCATCTAAAAGCTGTTGGATTCATTTCTTATGCTTTTTGATGTTTTTAAGGTATCTCAAATTAACTGACACTAACAATAGCTCTGTCTTCTCACATTGACCACTTCTGCTGCCTATAATTTCAACTGTATTTTTTAGTCTACTGGATTTTTCTTTAGATATCTTTTATGGAATCATGCTTTTATGTGCTGGGAATTCATGTTTTGCATGTCTTTCCTTAGCTCCACTAGATTTTTATTAGTTTTTCTCTAGATTAATTGGTCATTATTTTAATTAAGATCATTACCTGTTTAGTTAAATCTTCTTTGAATTTCCAAACACCTTATTGATCTGTTGTGTTGCCTCCATTGATATTCTTTCAAACCTTTCTTCTGTGTGGCAATGCATCCCCCTGCATTGGCTCTGGGGGACTTGAGAATCTTTAGAAGCATTTTGTTGCCTTGTGTTCTCATGTTTCTATTTTTTGTTTTTTGTTTTTATATTTGTTTTGTTTTCTCTGTTCAGGTTTTCTAGTTGGTTATAGTGGTTAGCTTAACTGAAGAGATATCCTTTGTTCATGTCTATTGGTCTTCGCCTCTGTCCCAGGAGTCAGGTACCTACATTTGTTTAGGAGCAAAGGCTTTTGCTTATTTGACTCAGTACCCAGTTCTTTAAGAATATACTACAGTATTGTTTATGATCCCCTGTGTGATAGTGAACTGATTGTATCTACTTGACTAAGAAACACCCAATTAAATTGGATCAACACAGTTCAGGATGTGGCTGAAGGATTTACTGAAGACAGAAGACCCCCTCTGTGTGTAAGTGGCACCAATCAATCGGCTTGTTGACTGAATCCAGGAAATGAATAAAAGAGAAATAAATAAGGAAGGGTGGTCTCTGTTTCTCTAGAGGGGCTTCAGTCTTCCTTCACCTTGGCCATCATCTCCTGGCTTCCCCAGCACAGACTCCTCAGCCTTCCATTGAAGTCCCTTTGGGCTCTTTAAACAGACTCACACAGAACACTATAGTGAGCTCTAGGCCTTTGATCTTTAACTGGATTCTTTGGATCGCCAGTGTGCAGATAAGCCTTTTGCACTCTTCCACAACTGACTCTGCGGGTGGCCATTGTAAGCCTATCTTGTAAATTCTCTTATATTTATATATCTTGCATTAAATCTCTTTTTCTAGTAAGCATTGCTTGATACACCCAGGCAATCCAGATATTGGCATACAGAGAAAACCAATTGATAGCAACTGTGTCACCTCGGCTATACTAGTAAAGTCAGCAACAAGAATAGCATCATATATAAACTGGATATTGACAAACCCTAAGAACCATTCATAAACTACCCTTAACCAAGGCAAAGAGACTTATGATTTTTACCATAGACACTTAGGAAACCAAGATAATGACCTACAGTAAACCAGACCACTGATCTTCACTTGACGTAGGCAACAGTGTGGAGACTCCAGAAGATCTCTTGACTCAGTGTCACTAACTTCAGATCCAGCCCTGTCTGAAGGTTAAACCCACCAAACCAGGCCTCCTACCACAGAATGTAGCCGTCATGACCTTCCTGACCTGTGCCTTGAGCTTCTCAGGGGACCTCAGGAGGGAATCTAGCCCTCACTCTTTCTCAGTCTGTCACCTGTGGCTGTCTCTCAAATGGCCTCTGGAGTAGGGTAACACTTCCATGAGTGCTAGTGAGGATTAGGACAAAGAGGAATTATTACATACCTTTGGTGTGAATGTCAATTAGTACAGATATTATGGAAACAGTATAATTATTTCTCAATTAAAATAAAAGTACCATATGATCCTGTAGTCCCACTTCTAAGAATATATATAAAAAGAAATAAAACCAGAATGTCAAAGAGATATCTACACTCCAGGGTTCATTGCAGGACTATTCACAATAACCAAAAAATGGAAACAACCTAAGTATTCACCAACTGAATAATGGATTAAAAAGATATAGAACACATATGTTCTATCTTGCTTGTGGAAAACAAGTCTTGTAGACAAATGTAATAGAACAGTGGTCCCTAAAGACTGAAAAAGCTAAGGAGAGAGTAAGTGGAAAGTTTAGTAAAGAGCACCAAGACATAGAGTGCAGGAATTACTTTTGGTTCTTCTTTAGCACAGCAGTGTGATCACAAAGTTAAAACAATATATGATCTATTTCCAAATGACTAAGAAATAGTATGAAATTCCCAACCTTTAAAATATTTATTGTTTGAATTAATAGAAATACTTGTTACTCTGAGTTGATTATTATACATTGTATACATGAACTGAATTACTATAGTGTGCACCATCAAGATGTATAATGTGTTGAAATAAAGAACAAAAAGAAAATGTATACATATACACAATGGAATGCTGTTTATCAAAAAAAGAAAAAGAAAAAGAAATCCTCTTTTTTTATTTGTGAAAACATGGATGCAACTTGAGGTAATTATGTTAGTGAAATAAGCCAGGTACACAAAGTCAAGTACCATGTGATTTCAATCACATATGCAAGACAAAAATTTAATCTCATAGAATTTGGGAATAAAATGGTGATAACCAGAGGCTGGGAATACAAGAACAAGAAAATAATAAAAATGCCTGAACAGAAAGAAGTCATTCAACAACTTCAGAAATTACGAAGAGGCCAATGCAAACCATTGTTCCCACCGTGGACATCTTCATGTTCCACTGGTGGACTGTCCTTTTCTAAACACAAAGGCTGAATGTAACTCATTAAATGGCCTTTAAAAGATATTTAGTAGTAGCTTCACTATTAAATCTTCTCCTTAATTATGGAAAATCATTACAATGGACTGGGAAAGATAATTATGTAAGAAGTTTTAAGGTCAAAAGCAATGGAAAAGTCCTAATTCAACGTATGGGAATTTCTCAAAGTCATCAGAGCATGGAATTGTATATTTTCTGTGGTTTCCTAACCATTTCCAATAATATATTCATAATATGAGCAAAAATATGAGTCTGATTTTTGGTTACTTTTGAAGTAATGTTTAGTTAACTTACAGTATTATTTCAAAGACTCCCAAATGATTGCTAAAGAGAAATATTTCAAATCCAAGCACAGAATGAATTCATTGGCATTCATCATTTGAAAATGTGCTGGTCAAAAACATCCTGATAAGCTTCTGTAGAAACTATTTTCCTCTTATAAGCTATTTCAGGTTAATGTTCAGAATTATGACTTTACCAAATCATGAGGGCATGACATCTTAGTTTATAAAAAAAAAAATTTAAGGTTTATTGCTCCCAACACTTTTAACTAAAGGTCTTAAGGCAATTGCTGTGCATCTATTTAGATCTGCATGTGGTCCATAAGCTTCATTTCTTAAAAGTATATTTTGTGTCTGAATGATTTTATGGCAACATGCTAAATTTTAAAAAGTTAAAGTTATAGCAATTGCAATGGGGGTGTAAGTATGTTTGTAGTTCTACTTAAATTTATTTAAATCAGAGGTTATGGGCAGAGAGTGGACACAAAAGTAAGAATTAAATTGAGCCCAACTTGTTCAGAGTAATCTCTTTTCTCCAGAGAAATTTTTGGGAAATACAGTTAGGAGGAAGTTTGGAAAGACATATTTCTTGGCTTCTTTCTCACTTACTCTTCTAAATTGTTTTTCCATATCCTCTCCATCTTTTGACCATGAATTCAACATAAGACTATGGTGCAATTTAATCTAAATTAAGTGTGGGGCATCCAAGATGTTCCAATTTTATTGGAAGGGAATGAGGAATGGTCAAACAGATTTTGTTATATAACAGAGGTGGTAATTTTCGTGAAATTCCCCAGTAAAAGGAGGAAATTGTAGGATACATTTGTCCTTATTTACAATAGCATTTTTTTAAATAAGGCAGAAAGAACTCCAAGTATGATGCTGACAAATTTCCTCTATCATACTAAGTACACTTCTGTTGCATATTTATGGGCTTATTATATGAAATGCAAGTAGCATATTTCATCATTTCTATTTATTTAGTATTCAGAGCAGAAATTATCTATAAATTTCATTATTTGACTAACATCACAAGTAGAAAGTTTATTTTCAGGCATTTTGAATTTAGTTTGTTTCATAAAAGATATAATGGATTTTTCAACATCTGCATTTTATTAATAACATCTCATTTTTCTGAGAGAATCTGATACTTATGGTAGAAACTAAAGATAATCTTAACCTCAACTAGCTTCATACAACTAATAAGAAATGTTAGTTCACATGCAACTGCAAATTGTACCATAAGGTTTTAATTATCATTTTTACATATGTCCACAGAACAGACAAATACTAGAAGCAAAAGAAAAAAATTCAAGTATCACGTTCATTTTTCCATGTTAGACAGAGAAGGTAGCATTAGTTATAAATTGTCATTGTCTTTGACTGTTGCAATCATTGGGTTCTTTTTTAATGATTGAATCACAGACCTAAGACCAATGTCTTAAACATCCTAATCCTTTTTGCAGTATGATCCCTTCATATAGCAAGCTCAAATGATGATCAAGGTTATCTTTTCGATCACCCAAGGGACCAAGAACAATTGCTATCTCATTAAGTGGATATTTCCATAAATATATAAACTGTCTCCACACAATTACCATTAATTAAAAATGATAGGATTTATTCTTAGTTGAGTGAAAGATATGTTAGGGGGAAACAGCATATCCCAGTTGATAACTAATCACAGAAACCTACCAAGTGTAAACCCTGATTAAAATAGTATTCTAAAGAAGTCCACTTACAATAACAATAAATATCAAGTTGTTATGAAAAAACTAACATGAAATGTATAGAATATAGCTGAAGAAAAGTTTTAAAACTCTCTTGAAGGGCATAAAACATACAGGAACAATTAAAAGTAGTCAAATGCTGTTTTTAAAAATAAAGTACTGGTTTTCCCTAGTATATAAATTTTTGTTTGTTTTTGCAGTACTGGGGATTAAACCCAGGGCCTTTACACTGAGCTACATCCCTGAACCATTTTTTATTTTTATTTTTGAGACAGGGTCTCACCAGTCACTGAATTGCCCAGTATATGCCCAAAATTGTGATCTTCCTGGTTCAGTCTCCCAGAGTGCTGGGATTACAGGTAGGTTTAAGGTGCTTTCAGTGAAATTCCAAGAGAAATAAACTGATGAAAAAATTTTAAAATAATAGGTAATAGTCAGTTTTCTCTAGAAAAACAGAACAAATAGCACAGATAGATGATTGATAGATGATAGGTAGATATATAGAAGATAGAGAGATCATAGACAAACAGAGAGACTTTGATATTTAATGAACATGATTATAGTCTGAAAACTGTGGCCAGGAAAAACAAGATCCAGTATTCAAGGGCAGGGGATGCCAGAAGTCCCAGATGAAGTTCACACACACAGACCCAGAGGGACAGAGTTGGCAGCTCCTGTTATTTTGTTAAACTGAAATGATATAGGTCATTTTCCAAAGAAAATGTGATGTGTATGTGATTTCTTTTGCTGCTGTGGCACCTTTTGCTTCCACTGGTTATCTAAATATAAGAAGAGTTTTTCCAGAAAGCAATGTGTACACTAAACATCTTTTCCTTTACGTTCTGTGACAAGAGAGTGTGCAGAAGCCAATTCAGGGATCCTTGGTTTCCCTAACAAAAATTAAAAAGCCTTCTAATATACTTAATGGAAAGTTTATGAAGAATTTCTCATATAGGGAGAGCAATTTGGCAAAACCTACTGAAAATGAAATCCATTTTCTCTCTAATTTTTCTAACATACATTGAAAGTAAAAGAGAAAGGTGGAATACAGTCAGAAAATATGTTAAATTCTTCATTGAAAAGGAGTTGATACAAAGATATAAAACATATAAAGATATTTGCATGCCTCCAATCCCAGCACTCTTGGAGGCTGAGGCAGGAACATCTTCAAATTCCAGCCCAGCCTGGGCAACTTAATAACAGCAAGGTCTTGTTTCAAGATTTTAAAAAGGACTATGGATGTAGCTGAGTCTTAAGGCAGTAGGTTCAATCCCCAGCACCAAAAATATTCCCCATTACCAAAAAATATATATTTTCAGAATGACATACTAAGAGGATACATAGAAAACTAGTGAGAATGAATACCTACAGGCAAGAAATAAAATGGACAGGGACAAAGTAAAAATGAAACTTTATTAATCCATGCTGAATTAATCTTATTTTTATATTTTAACAATATGAATGGATTATTGTTTTAAAAATAAAATGGAAATCTATAAATTAATGTTGGACAAAGATAAGAAGGATAAAGATCTATGTAATCAATTCACATTCTAAAGATCTATTTTGACTTTCACATAGGACATTAGGAATGTTCACAAATAATCTGGTTCTTCTCCTTCTGCATTTGTGATAGGCTGGGATTTTGGTCAACTTGCTAAAACTAGGTGAGATTGTGTGCTTTTGTTTAAATAATGAAATATGAGTGGCAGTGACAGTCACTTCTGTGCAGAGGCATTTAATTACAAGTGCAGCAATTTTTTATTATTGCAGAAATTATTTCAGAAGCCCATGCTAAAAATAACCTTCCATCATCCTGGTCCTTATATGTATTAGAAATGACTCATATTACATGAGCAATAAAAAAATAGAGAAGACAAGGATGAAAGAGCATTTATTTGCAATAGGCATTTAGCACCAACCAGAAAATATTCTCTGATCTGAAGGCACCAGGCTTTTCCCTACAAAGAAGAGGCAGAAATATTTCTCATTGTGATTTGATGACACTAGCCATTTAAATTCAACTCCAAATAAACAAAAATTGCTGCCTAGGAACATATTCCGACTGAGAGAAAATGGGCTGCCAAGTGGACTTGAGTGTCCAATTCCCTTCACAGTAATCTTTCTCCCTGGAAATCCATCACAAAACAATTTCCTAAGAGGTAGAATTAGTCCTTTCCATTGGTCCCTGGAAGACTTGGGCCTTCTGAGTGCAAAGGAAACATCAAGAGTCTCAGTGTACTTATCTCAAGGTCAGCCTGAATCATTTGATCCTATCTGAGCAAAGTCTTAGCATGTAAAAAGGAAAATGTTGGCTACTCATACCTTTCTTATTAGTGAAAATGTAAAGTCCAACCTATCATAGCTTATATATCTGACACATATAAATATAAATTTACATAGTACTGTTTTACAGCATCTATAATAATTAAAATAGGAAATTAAGAGGTATATGATCAACAAGAGCAGCAGAACAAGAACTTAAAACAATTTAATTCTATTCAGATTAAACATTAATTAAATTTTAATAACAGGATTCACTGACCAAATAGGTCTTTGAAGGTCAACAGGTGAAAAAAAGTTCAGATGTGAAAAGCTTTACAAGTGACAAGAAATTCTATAAAAGCATCAATCTAATAAAAGCATACAAAAATGCAGCTCATTTTGTTCTCACTTTCATGTAGTTCAATTATGTTGTCAAAATTAAAATGAGATTTAACACAAGTCAAATTTCCTCCTTCCAAGGTAGCAGTCAAGATTTTCCTTTGAATTTTATTTTGTTGCCAAAGAAGAGAATACAGATGAAGAGCAGAATTCAAACATTCAAAGAATCGTATATTCATAGAGGTTAAAAAGCATGGTTAGCTATTTATATTCACAGATGTTTCAGAGATGAATTGCATGTTCTATCTACAAAGTTAGAAACAAAAGTTAGAAGTAAAACAACTAAAAGTCATACTAATTCACCAAGATTTATGTTTATTCCAATATGTTTTCACCATTAGTGATCAAAATCTTTTCCTGACACCTTTTTTTATTTTATTGAAGTAGCTAAGTGAACCTTCACTCAATATTCCAGACAAACGTGCAACTGACATTAGCTTCAGGCCAATCCATGCAGTCACTATGCCATACTGAAAGGATGCATCTCCAGTCTGTGACTATGGACCGTGAATTACATTTAGACTTCTTTCACCCTATCATCTTTAAGTTTAGAAATATGTCAATCAGGAAGTAAAAGTGAAATGTAAATCGTTCTCCGAACCCACTCAACACTCCAGCTTGAAGTCATCCCTCGAATGGCAGCTATCGATCACATGCGCTGCCCCATCTCTGACAGATTTAACGCAGTTCCTTCCGCTGATCATTAGTGAAAGCTTATTCGTTCAGTTGATATTGTGTTGATCCAAGTTTGGAAACACGATCATTTCTGAGCGTTGTATTTCAGTCCCATCTTCTCCCTTCTTTACAGTGCTTCTGTTTGTTATTTCTCCGTATCTAGTCCATATGATTTTTTTTCTTTCTTTCTTGTATTAAATTCTTTTTAAAGTACACGGGGAAACACTTGAGTGACTTTCGTCTTCTTCACCTTTCTCCTCCAACACCTCTTCTTCATCTTTTTCTCACCCTTTCCTTCTTTACGTCTCCCCACCACCTTTGCCCTCACATTTCTTTCCTGGCTCCCCTTTCTCCATTTTTCCTTTCTGCCCCACTGCCTTTGCCTCCCTCTCTCACCCTTGAGCCAGATGTGCTATTTCTGTGTCAGTGACACTATCAACAATTAAGGAAATGAAACAACAAAACAGCCGATCTGAGCTCTGATCTGGGATCTGCACGTGAATCAATATGATTTGTTGAAATTGTTTTTACAGCTTAGAAAAGCCAGTGTTGAGAAATAGATATAGCAAATATCATTTATTTGTGTATGTGTGGGGAGTGAATTTACATGCACACACCCATATTTAGAAAGCTTGAAAATCATACAAGAGAATATTAGCAGTTTTACATTTAGTATGTTCTAGAAGAAGGAGAAGCAGCTTTCCTGGTAACTGACTGGAGTAAATTGTAATTTTCACAGGAATCCCATAATATGGGAAAGGGGAAACATAATATCAAAAAGGGTTACCATATAATTTCGCATAAACTAAAAGAAGTCTCTACTTTTTACTTTTTCGTTAAAGTTTCATTCTCGGTGTAGAGTTGCTAAAGCTGTCAGCAGCTGTATAAACACTCTCCTCATTTCATTTAAGGACAGTTGCACATCAAAAGCCACCTTTCTGAACAACGTGTGGCCTCAAAGAGTGAAAAATACAAGATACTAACTTCAAGACATTAAATAATAAAGTCAGTGACTTAGAATTGTTGTTGATTTATTTTTGTGCGTTTTGGAAGACACTTTGGGGATGTTCCAAAAGGCATCAAATTCAAAAACAAAACAAAACATGTGACTACAGCCCTCCATCCAAGCGATCACTAAGGGAAGCGATTTCCTATGTAGTTTGAGAACCCTGGACTCCAGTTATGTTCATGCAAGTATTTGCAATGATACTAGCAACTACTGAGAGCAGCAAAGGGCCTGCAAATCATAGGGAGAGGAATAGAGGCACTAAAAAGGAACAAAGAAGCAGTATTCTTGTTACGTGCAGTTTATAATAAAACGAAATTCTTTTTTCAGCTTTTGAAATCTTATAAAGCAAGACTTGTCAGCCTTTTCTCATATTTGTTCCTTTCCCTCCGTTCAGTCTTTGTAAATAGGGAAGGGTGGAGGGGTTGGTGGGAGGGCAGGGGAATGGGGAAAAAATACAAGATACATCATGTAAAGGTACAAGTTCCCAATGATGAATGTAACTGTATTGTATACCTAAAATGTAACAATAAACTTAATGAAACAAAAAAAAAACTTGTAAGCCTCCAAAACATCAACCTTCCCTTCTAATCATATGTAAATGACATGAACAAACAAGTCACCTTCAAAAGTTGTTTTTCTGAGGAACTACTGAAATCATTCATTCATTCACAATACATATCTTCTATGCGGTAAAGGACACTGGTAAGTGGTAACATCTGAAGAAGTCTGAGACACCAGTAGACTTAGGAGTGATGATCAATACAAATATATATTAATGAGAATTATTGAGTTTAAAAACAGTTGATCTCACATCTGGCAAGGTACAACATCAGAATATGGACGTGGAATTAGGTAAACTTGTCTTAAATATCTATTCTACTGCCTGTGTACTCAGAGAAAAGTTACTTAAACTCATCTGTAACATAGGGTAACACTCAACTTGAAAGTTTTAAATGAGGTTAACTACCACATAAGCGTGCCCACATAAGCGTACCACATGAAGGTATGATGTACCACATTAAGCATGTATCACCTTAAACATACACATCATGTGTAAAGCCTTCCATGCTGCCTGCTCATGATGGGCATTCAACAGGTGCTAGCTATTTGCTGTGAAATGGTGAATTATTAGCAATATTTAATAATAAAAAGTAATATCAATAATTGTCAATATAATTAATCTCTATAGACACCAGAATTCCTTTGACTCTTTCAAACATTTCAATATCTAGGTGCAGCATATTTAAGTTGAGGTAATTTGTTTGTAAATCTTAGGGCTCAAGAGTTTAGTACTCAAAATTTGAAAACTCTGCACCTCATGATACACCTTCTAAAAACAACTCAACTCCTGAAATGGCATTAGCAAACTACAATCAAGTATGCTATCAACTGCATTACACTAGTTGAATAGCTTATTTGGTAAGAAAGACTTCAATTGTCAACTTTTTGCCTGTAACATGGTGAGCCATTTCTAGGAAGTGTGTTTTGACAGTCGCTGGTATGTACCATAAACTGCCAGGAGGGGGCCAGCCAATATTTCTGTGACAAGCAGTAAAAGAAAAGCTATTGTTTCGTATTTTAGATTTTTATATATTTAGCACAAGATCATGTGAAATAATCCATAAATTCATATGTGATATTTTATGTGTCAATATTTACCAGTCTTTATATGCATTAGTAAAACAAAACATGTACAGCACCAATGCATTCCCTCATCACTAAATGGGCAACACCTGTAATGTGAACAGTGATGAGTAGACTCTGAGTGATACAGACAATAAGTGATATAAATGATCTCAGATAAAGAAAGAAGATGGGAATGATAATGATTTCAAAAGGTACTGCTATCTAATCAACAAAGGGAAGATGAATTTTTAAATCTCAGCTTCATCTCTGCCCTTCTGTTTTTTGATCTCTCATACTGTTTTTATTTTTCCCAAAATTGTACTTCTTGGGCTCTTTTGCCAGTTGTTTGTCTCTTACTTTCCTCTCCAGTAGGAAGCCCTGGGAGGAGATGTACAGAAGGGAGAGGGAGAAGTACGTGGAATGGTTCAGATTCCAACTGGTGGTCTCCAAGCCAAAGGATTATTAGCTTCCTAATCGGAGGGGAAAGCATGTTCTTGTCTGCTCTCTGGTTCTTCCAACATCTTTATAACAAATCCTGCATTTCCTCCCCCATAAGGATGATTTCTGTTTTTTTAACTGAATTCTAATAGATACAGTTGATAAATTGTATGTTTCTTATCTACATACATATATATATCTAGTTAGAGAAAAGCCAAGAATAATAACTAGAAAAGTAGAGTCTGGGCAGAGTTAGATCCAAATGTTATATTATTCATATTGTAGAAATCAAATTTCAAAGAGTGCAGGACAAATACAAGCTAATCTCACTTTCTTAAAATGAATATAATGTCAGACCACACAGCTTTTCTCAAGAATGAAATACTCTCCTTATGTGTTTCTCAAAGTGCAGCTTCTATAAATATAACACTCAAATGAAGCATAAAATGTGCAGACATCAAGCTGGTACAAGCATCTAAAAGTAATATAAAATAGTATAAGAGTATAATAGTAATGACATTAATGATACCCCTGCCACCTGGAAACCTTAAATGGATAAGAAACAGGGCATCGTTAATCAAATCAAACCAAACAAATTTTTTTTCTTTTTTCTTTTTAGATTTTTGTGGTTTTTGTCCATTTTGTTTTGTTTTGTTTTTTAGCTAGGGGGAATAAAAACTTTGGGATGGTTACCCCTTCTTCCTGTAAGGGCAAAGAATTTTATAGCTACGCCTTCAGGAAATGCAGCCAGTGTGTTCTCATGATAAATAATGACTTTTTATTGAGGTCTTTTAAATTTTCAAACTCACCCACATTCTTCCCTCTATAAAATTCATATATAATAGGGGATATTTAAAGAACTACCCTTTAATCAGAATTTATATTATCGAAGGTTTAAATTCTCCAGGCCTAATGGAAATCTCACAAAATGCCTCTTAAAGACTACTAATTTTTTACATTCAGTGTAGGTACTTAGAGAGTGGACTCAAAACTCACTGAATCTAAGGAAATTCAGTCTTAAGTGCCTGTCTCCATCACCCATTCCTAAGCATAATTAAAAGTTTGCTGTATTCCTGGGGTTATCTTAAAAGTTGCTAAATTTGGCATCAAGCTATCTTTGTACCACTTTTCTAGTGAAGAAGATACCAAGGTCAAAGAAATCTCCCTACAAACAAGAGCAAGCCTTGTTCCTGGTACCAACCTCAGTATGGCCTCCATCACATCCTGCCATATGAGTGCTGCTGTTCACTTCGTGGCCACTAATAACAAATTGTTATTGTGTCTCATGCTGAGGGATTTGTAGAAAACAAAAACCATGTCTTTCAGTTGGCAATGGTTTAAAACATTTATATATGTTTTATGTATTAAAAATATAGCTGGAATATATATTTCATAAAACTTTTTTTATCTTAATGCATTTTGCTTGTCTCTTTAAAAAAAATTTTAACTTCTTTGTTTTGTTTTAGAAACCATTTTAGGCAATGTCCCTACACTGGCAGAAATCACCCAGTCACTCTGTTAAGACACTTTTACAAAAATAAACGTGAAGTTCAGCACTTTCATTGATTATAAATTACTTAAAACTGTAGATGCTTACAAGACTATTTCATTTTGTCTAGTTCTGCTGTCAAAATATTCAGTTCATTTGTTCAGTTGTAATTCCATTCAGTTTAATTTTTGAGAAATAGGGAAAGACTTGTCTTACACATCCACAAAGAAGGCAGCTAAAGAGACAAGGAGCCACATGTGGACATTTATACCTGCTGCAAACTGGCCAGTAGCACCATATATTACAATTCGACCTAAACTATATCAGTCATGAACAAACTTATGTTCTTTTTGTTTATAACAACAGCTGCCAAAAAATGATTTTTGTAGAAGGAATTGTTTCCCCCTATAATTTTGTTACCAGGATATAATGAAATCAAGACTCACGGCATGTATTTGTAAAGCAAGCATTCCTTAACAATCAGTCCCTAAATAGTTTATACAGCCTGATCATTACACTCCATGAAACCTATTATCTTGAGACAAACATAACAATCTTCCTGAGGGTGGATTCTATGACTATTGGACTCAGAATCAGGCAACAAGAAACACGCCAGAAACCAAGTTATTGTTATAAGATCCTGAAGGGTTACCATCCTGCCTAACTAGGCCTTCAGTTTCACCAGTGAGAGGCACAGTGCTGATAACCAACTCAGTATCCAGTGTGCTAACTAGCAAATACCTGTCATGTTGACAGAGTCCCCGAAAGTACAAATGTTTCTGCAAATAACTCAGGAAGGCAGCCATTCTGAAATAATGCTAACGAAAATGCTAGATTTGCTAGCGAAACAGCCCCTATAAGTGAAGATTTCAACTAACTTGTCCATTTTAAATAAATTCATGTGCTTATGTCAAAGTTTCAGATAAATTATAGATATTTTAGTATAATGTTTTTTACCTCTTTCTATATGACCTCTACTTGTTTTATTTCGGTATCTGTGTCTGAAAAATATTGGCCATTGTGAAAAATATCTGAATAAAAACTGCGTATAGATTCACATGAACACCAGCCCTATTTCTGATGGCATATTTATTGTTTTCATCCAAGGAAAATTTATTCAGTGGTTTAAAGAAAGCTTTACCATAGTAACATAGAGACTGGCTTTGCATTCAGTATAAAAATGGATTTTAATTTTTCTGTTTTATAAACAGGGTAAAAGTATTTCTGGACTTGGCAGGGATGCTAATGAGAAAAAATTTTAAAATACTAAGATGACCTTTGCTTCAAACACAAGCCAACAGTTTTATGCACTTATGAAAGTCTTCAACATTTCCAAAGTTTGTGTGAGGCAGAAATAGAATAGAATGACTTGGACAATATCTACAAAAATTTGGCAGTAAATATTTATTTTAGATATCTTATTTCCTTTTGTTTTCTCATATCTTCAAATTTGTACAAGAAGCAATGAAATTAACCAGGAGTCAAAAATCTCTACTCAAAATGTAGTCTGCTGGCCATCTTCCAGGAACTTGTTAGAAAGACATGTTCTGGGGCTTGCTTGTCTCAGGAAATCAAAGCATGTAAGACTGGCCCAGCAGGGTGAGCTTTAACAATCCCTCCAGATTACTCTTGAGTCCATTAAACTGTGCAAAGGTCTGACCTAAAAGTAGTACAACTTGTCCATTGTTACTTCTCAATATTCAAATCAAATCTGCTAAGGTGAAACCTAGCTATTTAACATATTATTTGGTAAATTTCCTCACTCCCATTGTATGACAGAAAGCAAAAAACTGACAACAGTTATAGCCTGTCAAAGAAAGCAATATGACATAAACTATGTTGTCTGTAATTCAGAAATAAACCACGGGAAATTCACTGGACAAGGAGAAAGAGGTAAGAATTCTGTTGATCTGAGATATTACACTGGAAGGACTTAAAATTTACTGAATATCAAATGCTCATAATGAATCTGAGTCTTTTCCATTTTGGAAGACCAAGTCTTTACAAAATCTTTTTATACAGATAATTTTTTAATATTAACTTTAAGTAATACCAAATCAGTTAAATTAATTTTTAAAGACTTGAGCAGATCCATGTTTTATATGATCCACAAAATCCATATGGTTTTTCAATGGGTGACAACATGACCAAAATACACAAACTAATTCATGTTTGATTATACTTTCTGGCATTATTTGGATAGTTTATTGCACACTATGCCTTAAAATAGATCTTTTATGCAGTTTGAAAGTTAATCAAGATAGCAAAAGAAGGCCTACATTTGTAGAACAAAAAGTTTTGGAATAAAATCACGTTGGAAATGTCTTGTCTTCATTCGTTCCAAATTAATTTATAATGACTGTCCAATTGGTTTGACATGAAATATTATGAAACTTGCCGGTAATTTTCAAAAATTAAAGAATTCAGTAATATAGCAAAAATAACGCATATGTTATGATGTTGAAATATTAACAATGAAGCCAATCAATTGCTAATAACAAATTATGTAAATTTCCACAGTAATTAAGGATATAAAATGTCAGCATTAACTTAGCTATATTTCTGAGTGCCAGTGTTCAGGTTTTGTTCTCAAGATTACTATTTAAAGTTGAATTTTAAAG
The DNA here is from genome assembly GCF_000247695.1 of Heterocephalus glaber. The sequence continues at coordinate 16,706,565 of NW_004624739.1, forward strand.
ACCATGAAGCTTTATCTCAAGGATCAACATTCCTAACTTTTTTCTTTTCAGAATAGAGTTAGATGGTAAACATTTGCAAAAACAAACTAAGGGTTTTTTTTAAATTGGTATCAATGGGTGGTGAGAATATGTGTGCTATTTCCTTTTTATGCAGCTTTAAATAATTTTTTTAATTAAAGCCCAATTTTTTAAAAAATTATTTATTGGTACATTTTAGATATACAATATGTTTACATTTATCATTGGGTGCTTGTACCTGTACATCATTATCTTAGTTCTTATTTTTTTCCCCATTGCCTATGCGCCCTTCTTCCCCTCCACCCTTACCTATTTACATAGATTTTCTTTCCATTTTCTTTCTTTTCTCATAATTTTTCCTTTCTCTTCTTCCCTTTCCCCTTCCCTTCCTAGCAACCCAACTCCTTTGGACCTTTTCCTATTTCAAAGTATCAATTATTCATTATTAATCCTTATTTACACTTTCAGTTTCTCACACTAGAGAAACTATTCGGTATTTACACGTGTGTCCTATTTATTTTACTTAAAAGTATGGCCTCAATGTGCATGCATTTCCCTATAAATGTCTCTAGTTTCTCATTCTTTATGGCTGAGTAGTACTCCATTTTATTAAAAAAAAACACATCTTCTTTATGCAGTTTCCAGCAGATGGGCACTTGGGCTGTTTCCAAGCTTTAGCTATTACAAACTGTGCCACTATAAACATGGGTGCACATATATCACTGTGGTATGATTCTTTTAATTTTGGGGGGAAGATACCCACCAGGGGAATAGCTGGGTCAAATGAGACCTCTAGTCCTAGTTCTTTGAGGTATCGCCATACTGATTTCCACAGTGGTTGCACCAGTCTGCACTCCCACCAACAATGGGGAAGGGTTTCCTTCTCTCCACACCCCTGCCAGCATTTGTTATTGGTTGATTTCTTGATAGCAGCCATTCTTTCTAGGGTGAGGTGAAATTTCAGTGTTGTTTTCATCTGCATCTCTCGAATGACCAGTGATGTTGAACATTTTTTCATATATTTATTTGGTGCTTTTACTTTTTTGTTTGAGAAATGTCTATTCATTTCAGATGCCCATTTTTGAATTGGGTCTTTGAATTTGGGGGGGTCTGATTTTTTTCAATTCTTTATCTATTCTCGATAGTAGTCCTTTGTCTGAGGTACAGCTTAAAGCCCGATATTTTTTAGTAGAGTAGAAGTATTCAAAATTAGTCATGGCTACTTGTTCCAGAAAGTGCCCTCCTGCCTATCTGGTCTCTTTCTATAAGTTACCATGTAGCAACTTCTGTGAATTTTAAGCAGTGTGTAAGAGAAGACAAATGATACCTAAAGCATGAGATGCCTGTTGTTATTTCTGCCAAAGTTCACTTTCACAGGACTTGACAATGCTATAGGAATACCACCATGCTTAATATGCCTGTCTTTGTTTTGACTCTTCTGCAGCTTGCTTCTCTGTTTGTGCCAAATCTCCCTATTATCTTTTCAAAGAACACATATTCTTTGGTGATTATCTACTTTTCTAGTTAGGGGACAATACACTATTCACATATGTATGTCTAATGGAAGTTTCCAGCTCAGTGTAGAGACTTGATTACTTTTATATGGTGCTTGCTTGCTGTGAATGGATATATAACCTGGCTTTGTAAGTTAGTTCCAGGTATGTTATGTGGCATTCACAGTGGTACATAATATTCTATATATCCTCCCAGGAGGAGCAGCATACATACAAGTGCCACAGGCTTTGAAATCAAAGAGAACTTGATTCAGATTCCTGATTCAGAACTTTGTTGTTGTTTTCCTAAGACCAGTTTTTTATGCCCTCTGAGATTTAAAAGAATAGTTATACAGTTTCAGTTAGGCAGTTTAAGTGAATTCTTGGTAAAAATATTTAACATGTACTACATGCTCATTAAATTATACTTATGATTATTTTTCCTGATTATAATCCTGAAACATTACCTACCAGATGCAGATTTGTTGTATTTTTAAAAACTTTCTTTCCTGCTTTAAAATTGTGAATTTCTTGGAGAACTAGAGTCATAGTATAACACCATCTTTCAAACTCCAAATGCATTCCCAACTTACTGTACATGAACCAGTGATGTAACAGGTAATGGCTTCAGTACTCTGAAATGTGTAGACTGTCCACTTGCCTATTCCATCAACTTTTATTGGCAGTTATATCAATTGAGGCATACATTTCTGGAGATGTAAATACTGAAGATGCCTCCAAAGAAGTCCCCGTCAAGTGCTTAGGATTATAGACTTTTTCATTATTAATGTTCCCATCCCACCTCCCCATAACCATATACCTAGACTACACCAAAAAACACATGACTATACCTCATTTAAAGCATGGTCTTATAGAGATCAATATTGTGTTCTAATGTTTATTATCCAGTTAATCAAATCATGTAATCCAGTAGGAACACATTAGCAGAAATATGTTATTCTATATTATAATGTATATATCTTATTATTTTTCATGAGTTATCAGTCAAGAAACAAATATTAGATTTTTATAACAAACCTATATAAGTCCAAAAGAATGGAAAAGAATCAGATCGTTGCAATTCAGAGTAAAGCAGCAGGTAATTCCCACTATTTGTGTTTATGTTAAGTGTAAGAAGAGGTCTCTGGGCGGGGGATTTAGCTCAGTGGTTTTGCTTCCTGCTGCGCAGGTGCAAGGACCCAAGTTTGATCCCCGGTACCAAAAAAAAAAGAGGTCTCTGCAAATAACCATGCCTCAGATAAAAGAAAAATGTAAGAACAGATGTTCATTTTAATTTGCAACAGTAATAAATTTGAAAAATTATACATTCAAGTAAAAATTGGCACAACTTTTTTCAAAAGAGTAAAGGAAATTTTTATCCAAACAGAAAGTTTCCATTTAGTGATTTATGAGTGATTACACTGTGTGAAAGTACAAACTGTCTCTGAAATCAGAGAGCTTGCAGGGATAGGCTTCTTGGCTCATCTTTGGTTGAAACATTCCAGATAGGTGTTTTCAAAATGTTCTGCATTCTGTGTCCAGGCAGCAATTGGGTTTGGTATGAGTGAAGCTTCAAAGCAAATGTTAGAATAAGCTAAAACACTGTTCATATTTTTCTATGTGACTTTCTCATTATAGTGCTGTCAAAACTTTCTCTTATCATTGCAGTTGGGAGTAATATATGAACCCAATGTACAAGACATCATGTGACTCATATGTAAGAATTGCCTGTACAGCACTGCAATCCCACGGGAATGAAGGCTTACAAGTCATTACAGAATGATTCCTAGTCACTTTATGCTCCTAGACATTGAACGGGGAAGAGAAAGAGTGCTTGAAAACACTGTTCAGAGCTGATAAGCAAGTCAGCAGGAAGGTCATCAAGGTTGGTTTGCAAAGAATCACTTGTAAGTTGCCACTATCTTCATTTTCCAACTGTGCTGAAAGTTATGTGCTTGCCTCTTACTAATAATTATATTTCACCATCCTTGGCTTGTAGGAGGCCTTCTTTTTATAATGGTGTTGATACATTTATGTGACAGTCTCTTGTATTTCTTTGAATATCACATTTTTTGAAAAAGGCTATCAAAAGACATTTTGGGAAAAAAATCCTATCACAAATTTAGTTAACTTCCTCAAAACGTATTAAGGGAAGAAAGCCACTGGCTGTTGAAATGATGACAGTGATATTGAAAACTCTTGTTAGCTACCATTATGAATTTCACACAAGATAGACTTTCACCTGATTTTCACTATAGTCTAGGTGTGTCTAGGACCTTGAAAATGAGAGTACATATGATTTAATTTTTTTTTCCAGCTTCAAGTCTATTGCCTATGAAAAGGCTAAAGTACAAAGGTTCCCACATACCTATAATCTTATCTGCCTGAAGCTCTTTTACCTACAAATGTTTTCCCCGTCCACTCCAAACATAAAACCTTGTCCTTTCCTTGTTTTGTAAGTCTACACATACATAAATAGACACACATACATACACACTTACAATAAGCATCTCATGAGATTGCTCTGCTGTACACATTTGATCACTCCTGTCAGAGTTCCCTCACAGAAGAAGAATCTATTACTGGGGACAGACCCCATCTGTATCTGGCTTTGAGCTGAGTGACAGCCCTTCTCCCATCCCTGCTTCCACTCCCAGTCTCTTACTTCGCTCTTAGGCGTGCTTCCCACTCTCCATTACAAGCATATTTTAAAATGTATCTTCTAAACAACTAAAGTGCAATTTTGATGCATGATATATATTTTAACTTTATCATAGCCCCAAAACTTGGAGATGAAGGTAAAAATCAGAACAGATTAGCACACAAACTTTTTTTTTCTGGTTTTGGGGATCGAAAACTCAGAACCTTGCACTTGCAAGGCAGGCATAGCACCACTGAGCTAAATTCCCGGCCCCAAGCATACAAATTTTTTTGAAGAAAAAGAAATAAAACTGAATTGTGATTAAGGGAGTGCAATCCTGAAAATCCTAGGAAGAATGAATGATATTTTTCCTCAAGTATTGGGAACTAAAATCAGCAAAAGCATCCCCCTATAAAGAAGAATATTGCTTTTTTTAGTACATTAACAAACAGCTAGTAAGAGTTGATTAATTGTTTATTGAACTATGTGGAATCAAAATTAGCAAGATATGATGCAGGAAATGCCACTCTTAATTATTCTTGGAAAGGAATTTGTCCTTAAATCTCTACATACTTGCCTTCCCAGCTGTCCTAGGATGAGTTTAGGGACCTCGGTTTCCCTGTCTTTCCCACCTCCCCTAACATCCAGAAAGGAAAAAAGCCTAAGAGCCCTGCTTCACCTTCTGTTCTCGTGAGCCCCTCCCTGGTCCTGCTCAATGTACAGCAGTGGGTGGCACATTCCAAACACAAACCACTCACTTCTCACCCCACTCTAAAGGGACCAGAGAGGAAAAATAAACAGAGAAACAGAAGGGTTATTGTCTTTGTTCAGCAAAAGCTTTGCCTATCAGTGTAGTGATCTTACTCTATCTTTGCAGTACTAGAAGCTTGTTGTGATTCTTAAATATGATTGGGGAACAAAAAGAGAAGAATAAAGTTATTTACGTTCATCAATACTTTACCAAGAAGTGAGAAAAAAACCCCACAAAGTTGTGATAAATTACATTATTTGACATTATACTTTTTAAAAAATTCTTAGAAGTACTTCCCTTACATCAAAAGGTTTAGTCTAAGTACTTGTAAGTACATTGTTATTTATATGGTGAAGAGTAGAGCTACAAAGATATAAAGTTCACAGCCATATTTTGCAAGTGCTCTATAGTTCATTGAACTATATAATTTGCAATTGCTCTGGCATGAATTAAAACTATGAGAAAAACTTTTTTAGTGAATGGTTGGCAGTATACCTAATACAATGAGGTTTTGGAAAAGCCTGCACATCATCAGGAATGTGGACCTTACCTGCAACAATAGCTTTACAGAGGACTTTCCTTCCATGTAGACAGACAGAATAGCAGAGCGCCCAAATTCTCCCTGGAGCCAGAGTAGCCAGGTGCACATTCCACAGCCACCACTTACTAAGTAACCACCTCAGGCATATTACTAAACCTCTTAGTGCTCCAGCTTTCTGAACTGGAAATAAGAATGATAAATAATACCCACTTCATAGGTTTCTTGTAAAGATTAGAGGGTGCTTGAAGTGGCACATGGTGTGTAGCTGCTGCTCCATAAATGCCAGCTATTATCATCACTTGTAAGGCCAGGATGAGCACTCCAAGGGGGCACATACTCATTTATGTTCTACTATATTTTATTACAAAAATGTTATGCCAGTTGTTTTTGGAAATACTGGGTTTGTGAAGGTTTTGTATCTTTTCCTCATTATCACAAGAGTCCACTCTATTGTCCCAGATTATCTGTGGCTTCAGGACTCCAAACAGCAAGAAAAATCTGCTGCTCTGATGCATAATTTATTCATTAACATTATAACAATACAACTTTATTTTTACTTCTCAGATCTAAGGCAAGATAGGGAATAAAAAAGCAATAATGTTCTGGGTTAAAGCAAAAAGTAATATAAGAATAAGGGAGAGGACAATTGGCAGTCTAGTTTCATCTGGAAATTTTAACTTCCCAGGTATTAAAAAAACCATTTCCTTTATATGTGCAATTGATACAGTACATTAAAAGTAAAATATTGAATATTTAAAAATATGTTAGAATTTTTTCATAGACGGAGTTTTTCCCCAAGGCAACGAAAAACACTTATAAACTGTTGTATAAAATAGATAATGAATTATTATTCTGAGAGCCTCATGTCAAATCCACTTAGAATCATCACAGTTTTTCAGTTACTACAGATTTCAGTATGAATGAACTTTTAGCAGTTTAGTTCCAGACGGACCATCTCTGTTAGGGTACATCCTCTAATACCTTCTAAAGTGGTCCATTTTGGAGACATCAATAGATATTTATAACAATAATTAATAATGACTAACAATCTTCATTGCTTGCCATTTTAAAACATGCCTATCATCATGGTAGGAACCACATCCAGTCTTCCGACTGAGAACATGCAAGCCTAGAGAGTTAGCTTTTTAGGGTTGGTGTATGTTTGTGATACATAATAATTATATTTGTTTTGCTGAATTGGTGCATATATATCAATCATATGGTGATCATTTTTGATCCCCTTCCCTCACTCCTTAAAATCATGGGTTCCCTTTTGTTTTTCTGTGATGATTTATGCAAGAATAAAACCAACTAGGTAAAGAAAGAAAAAAGGCATTTCCTGGAAATAATTCAATTTTAATAATACCTCAAGTCATTATTATAATTTCTTAGAAATGTGTTCTTACAATTACTGGGTTTTCTGAACATGCCACTGACTCATGAAAGAAAACTTAACATTTTTAAAACAGTACTTCACATCTTTGTGAGTACTTACTGTGTACTAGGCACTGAACAAAACGTGCTCTTTCATGAACCAGCTGCAGCCTAAGCAGACACACGTCATTAACAGACACACTTCAAAGTTGAGGTAACTGTAGCCCAGAGAAGATGAGCCACAGGTTACACAGCCAGTAAGTGACAGAGCTGAGCTTTGAACTCTGCCCATTCATTTCACAGTTTAGCCAACACTAATAGCCACCACGTCAAACTGCCTCCAACACACTTTAATCATCTTTAGAAAAGGCTTCCATGAATTAAGCCATCCCTTGCTTGTAAAAGCTGCCTGAAATACACAGAAGAAATTAAGAGTCTAAGTTGCAGGGAGGTTAAGCGTTCACCAGAGATCACAAGAACTTTAAAATAGTAAAGCTCAAACTCCCAATCAGATTTTATGACGTTTTGTTCCCCACTTTCCTAATATACACACTTCCTCCTCAGATGACAGTAACCAAATGGCTATATTTTATTACCCATCTCAGGCTCTTGCTTTGATATAGCTGTTAAATTTTGGCTGCAAAAGGACAGCTGCTGCTTCTCCGAGACTTCACTACTTTTTTGATGCTGGCAATGACATTCAACTACAGGGAAAGTCAACAGCGAAGGTTTGTCCACGTGCCTAGAATGTTTTCTCTTCGCTCTGGGCTCTGACTTCCTGCCTACGCCAAGTTTCCCTGGGACCTCATATAATCCTGACACAGGACAAGTTCTGTATTCGTAATTTAAATCAGAATCTGTTGGTTCTCTCCGCACTTTTCTCTGTTACATATTGAAAAATAAGCATGTTTTGACACAAAAGGATATCTCGATTTTATATTCTTTCCCATTCTATTGTGGTTGCTTTTTATCTTCATATATAAATGTTCATTTCCAAAATTGTCTTCCACTTTGAATTTATTTAGAAGACATAATTTATTCAAACATCACTCAACAAAATAAATTTTTTAAATGGATTCATTTTTAAAACTTATTAATCATGTCAGAATGACCCTCTGCTATTTCAAAAGCCCTCCAAATCACCTCAAATGCAGCTTTCCCATTTCTAGTTTCATCTATTGTAATTAATTCATTGCACAGCTAAATACTCAGCTTCTTCAAAAAGATCAGCAGTAAGGAAAGAAAAACACTTTCAATATTTACATCTATATTCAGCAATTAAGTAATTCTGCAGCACTATTAATGTCCCAGTATTCTAATAGTTCAGTGGTATAAATAGGTCTAATATTTATTTTTTAATACACATTACCTCTTTGTTTATCAAGATTCTCCTAGCACACAAACTCCAGAACTGCTGGAGTTGCCCTTCGTATTTCATGCTAGGTTTTATTCTATTCAGCCAACTAAGTCTTTCAGAAATAATAAGCGATATTACTTTTTATCACATTTTTAATAATGACAGGTTATGCTGAGAGTAGTTACTTCTAACAGAAAGAGTGCTAGAGATTTCATGATATTGACTGAATTATATGTAAATTTTGATAAAGAACAATCTATAAATATGAAGGGGATGCTAGGGAAAATCTCTTAAATTTATTTTTAAAACCATTGCTGAAAATATTTAAGATGACTACACAGAATATAGATGGAGATATTTTTTTCTAAATGTAAATCTGAAAGGAAGTTACACAGAGTTATTTCTTAGTATGGATCCAAACTGAAAAGAATGGGTATCTGTAACAGCAGCCAAAGAGCTGTTGAACAATTTGAGTCCAGACTTCTCCAGGGTCTATGTGCCTGGCATAATGTGCTTCCACCTGGCTCATGTAAGGGCTCCTAAACTGCTGAATACCTTTGTCTCCCTAGCCATTGGCATAACAGATTTACAATATAAAAAATAAAATGAGAAAACTTAAATACTTCTAATCCACTCAGAGATGGCCAGCAGTGTCAATATTTTGGTGTGTTTTTAAACTTAAGACTATAAAATTGATAAGGTATATCAATTAATATAATCTTATCTAAAGTAATTTTGCAATAAATACCAATATCTTTCAAAATGTACCTAAAATCTGATGCAAATATTATATCTCTAGAAATGTATCTCTAAGAAACAATCAGAAAATCCTCAGAAAGACTTTATACACGTACTTGTGTGTATATCTGCAAATTTGTGCATACACATATATTAGTGTGTATAGTATGTTTGCACATATATTCCTGTATATACATAAACATGCACATAATCATTGCCATTTTAAATATAAAAAGCTTTTATCTAAATTTTTTATCATAATTCTGTACCATTTAAATGGCTGCATAATATATATATAGTAGTTAACCAGTCTTCTACCATTGAGATTTACATTGTTTCCTCTTCCCTTCATAAATAACACTGTAAAATATTATTACTATGTTTACCTCTCTGCCTGTGTATTTAAATCTTCAAGGTCTTTACAAGGAATAGCTGGCTATGTTTGTAGGATGAGCTTATATTTCCACTAGCAGTACAGAACAATGTTTCTTTACTTACACTCTTTAAGTTTGTATCAGAAAAAGCAAACATCTACACAGTATATGCTAAAGATGAGTAGATATGATAACATGCTGTTTAAATCTTTATTTATGTGATCAAGAGATCAAATTTGAACTTTTGTCCTATTTATCGGTCAATAGTAGGTCTCCCTCTGAATTCCTTACCACATTTGCCATTCATGTAGCTGGCCCACTTTTCTAACCTGCTCTTAATTTTGTTCTTTTAGATTCATGAAAATGCATTATGGATTAATTATTCTAGCACAGTTATACTTTTAGCAGTTTGGCACTTATGTTTTTGATTTCTACACATGTGCACTTTTTGACAGGCTACAGTCATTGAAACTACACTTTAGGAAGCAAAAATTCCAAAAACCAAAGCATTTTTCTACTACCTTGTTCTGTTTTTTAAAGAAATGAATTTTTGCAAGGATATGAGTATTTTCAGTGGTAAAAATTGCTTTAACGGGGATGGATGCCTTGAAACTGGTCTCTTTCCTTTCTCATTTTCCTCGTGTGTTACTCAGTCCCATCACTCACCGCCAGTTCATTTCAAGATGACACGTATGACTAGAAAAATCATTAAATGTGGTAGAAATAGGTGACCTAATGTTCTAGTCAGTTTGGGTTGAATCACAGCATCACAAAGACTGATGCCTGTAAACAAGATAAATCTCTCACCCTCTAGAGGCTGAGAAGTCCAATATCAAGGTGGAGGCAGATTCAGTGTCAGTTGGGGACCAGCTTCCTCCTGAGACAGCACAGCGGAGACTGGGTTTGAATCCATCTGGTTTTCGTGGAATACATCTTACTGACATTGTTGAATTCACACAATACCGATGGTGTCATAAGCCTCCGTACTTTCATTAGAACATAGAATGTTCAGAAATACCACTTCCTCTCCATCGTGTCAACAAAACAATGGAACAAATAAATATTTTGATAAATTATATTTAACTTCTGAAAAGTCATTGTCTGAACCCAAAATATCCTTGATAAAATTTCCACCTTCTTAATATTGTTTGATATTCCATTTTTTACATTTAAATATCTTTCTAATGTTTGTTCTGATATTGTTCAAATTCCAGTGAAATCTGATTATCTGACTTTCACTGAGTTTAACGTTGATGGTGCCAATGTGTCAAGGGAGAGATCATTCCTTTGCAGTTATAGTAGATAATCTAATTTTCTAATTAATAAGTAATAAAAAACATGTAAAACAATGTGATGCCCATGATTCCAGGACCAAGACATCCTAGGAATCAAATCAAACCCTACACTGATGTTAGACTTGGATGACAATTCCACTTGTCAACATGGTGATAGTGAAAATACAAAAGATTTTAGCTTTTGAATTATGACCAAACTTCAAAATGGCATATTCATTTTGACTTAAAATAATACTTAATTTTAATACTTAACTATTTTCAACAGTGACAAGTTTTTCTTTCCCAGCAAAAGGATAAACTTGTTTGATAAAGTAGACAGATTCCTTGAAGAATGAAGTTTACCAAAGCTGACAAAGGAAAGAACAGGAAGTCTTAGAAGTAGATTATCTATTAGAGAAATTATATCTATTATTTTAAAAACTCTTTCTCTTTATGAGGTTAGTATACATTTTATTCTAATATTTGTACAGACCCCTAAAATTATAGATAAATGTCTTTCATAAATAGAGTGGAAAAATACTTAGTAAGATATTAGCAAATCAAATATTGTAAAATATAAAGTGATAATCTACAAAGTGGGGTTTATTCTAAATACAGAAGAACAGTTTACTATTTGGAAACAAACCAGTTATTTACTACTTTTAGTATGTAAAAGAGGAGTACAATATGTTTGTATCTTTTGGATGCAGAAAGACTCTTGACAAAGTTTAACATTTATGACTTTAAAAAACTTTAGCCAACTATAAAGGAGCTTTCTTAATCTCATATAAAATAGCTACAAAAATGCTACAGTAAATATATATGCAGTGAGTAAAATCTGAAAAATTTTACCCTGAGTTTAGGAAAAATTAAGGCTGCCTAATAATGCCACTTTTATTTCTTACTACATTAAAAGTCAAAGCCAATGTAATAAAGCAAAGAAAGAAGTACAGGAATGAGGTCAGGAAAGAAAAACTCAGACTATCACTATCTGTACATGGCATAATTGTATTCATAGACATTTTGTAAAATCTACAATCAATTAGAATTAATAAGTAAATTTAGCAAAATCAATGCACATGTACAAAAATTAATTGGATTTCTTTATATAGCAGCAACAAAGAGTAGAAAATAAAATTTAAAGATGAGTTTTAAAGAAACTTAAATTTTAAAAAGCTAAAATACGTGTAAAATTTTTTGACAGAGAAAAAGATTTCAAAAAAGGGAGAATCATATATATCGTATTTGTACAAGGATATTGAAAACTTAGTATTATAAAGCTGAATTCATTTCACATTAATCTGCAGAGAAACTGCAATACAATTAAAATCCACAATATTTGGATTTTGAATTTTGGATCTAGATGGCCCAGGTAAAAGGTATCATGATCAGTTTTAAAGCTATGATGCACAACACAGTGTGATCTTATCGCTGTAATATACAAATTCTCCAATGAGACATGGAAAATTCAAAATTGGTCCACACATATTCAACCACCTGACTTATGACAACTGCAACTCTCCATTAGGAAAAAGGATTATCTTTTTGGTAAACGATGCTGACTCAAGAGAAAAAAAAGGGATCATATATCCCTCTCCATTGTACCCAAAAATCAATTCTAAGTACAATGTAGATTAAAATTTCAAAGATAAATAATAAAAAAAGAACAAAACATAGTAGGATATATTTCTATTTGGTCTAAAACATTTACTAAGTAGATATAATAATGCTAGCTATAAAAATATGATATACTGGATTACACTGAGTTTTTTCTTTATTAACAACCCCATTCGAATAGTGGAGAAAATTCAAAATTTGAGGAGGTATTTGCAATATATGTAACCACCCTCCAAAAATACTCAGAATGTATAAAGTAAAAAAAAAAAAACAAAATGAGAAAAACCAATGGAAGATTTGACAAAGTCTTAAATGAACATTTTACAACAAATAATGCCCAAATGGTCAGTAATCTATGGAAAAATGATCAACTCAATTTAAAAATCCACATTACAGTCAAAATGAGACATTCATTACATACCTATTGCATGTGTGCCTCATGGTCCAGCAAGACCACTTCAAAATATATATCCAAATGAAGTATATAGGCATCTTCATAAATAAAAACCCTGCATTACAAAGTTTATATCAACATGATTCAAAATAAACAAAATTTGGAAACAATGAAAGCAAAGAATTTACAAGCACAAAAAACCAACATGGATGAATATCATAAAAATAAAGTTGAATGAAAAAGACCACAAACACAAAAAGTAGACATTATATGGATACAAGGAAGGGTTAATTGCGTAGGGCCACAATTGAGAACATTATAATTTATCTTCCTCATAGTGATCTAACTCCTTTCTTATGTTACTTATATTAATTAGCAATGTAATTTGGTTTGGCCAGTTGTGTGGGAGAGAAGTTTTTGCGTGAATTAAATACACTTCAAAATATTTTCCTCACAGTATTTCATGGGGACATATCTCTCCACTTCTCACTTTACCTCTCTAATCAACTCTAACAATGAAGATGGGAAATGAACACATGAGAAAAAAATAGAAAATACTAAGATTTTGCAAGCTCATTATTTGACCTTTGCTTCATTAGCACAGCTTTCTGATTACTCTACCCTACTTGGTCACAATTTTATTTTCATATAAGCTGCATTTTTCCATTGTATATTTGTTTAATTTAGACAAAGAGCCTGAGTTTTGCTTGAGAATTTAACACAACAGAACAGCAAATAAATATTGAGTCAAATTTATCAGTATCATACAGATCGTTAAGTCTTCACTGGGATATAGATGTATAATATTTGGTGTCTGGGAAGCTACTCGCTGAGAGTAATTGTAAAAAATAGAAAATTTCTAATTTAAACTGTCAAAGTACCTTACTAAGTGGCTTTAAAACAGAAGTGCATGCCTGATGCCACTTAACAACATTGAATCAGACCCAAATTAAACGATTCCTGTCCACATGAAACAGTGTGAATAGTTTAGAATTCATGGAATATCAAAATACTTGAAAAGTAATTAAAGATTGTTTTGGAAAATAAATGGAATAAATTTAGAAATCTCAAAATTGAAAATTTAAGAATGTAAGATGTAAATAAAAGACCATAACCACACTCTTTATAAGTCCAGTCCCTGTACTCTTTAAGACTATAGCTCAACAGAAAGAGAATTGCTTCATGTCTTTCCAGTCTTGGTTTCGTTTGAACAATGATTTTCAGTAAGTCAGAGGTAGCTATTCCAAAATTATTACTGTTCATTCCGTCGCAGCGTGCTGAGGCTGCTTCGTGGTGTGAGATGAGTGCTTTCTGATGGACACAGGTATTTAAAGATAAGAACGAATGTACAGACTATCCGTCAGCTATTGAGAAGGAGTTTAGTTTGTTAAAAAAATAATATGAATGACTTTTCAGAAAGAATAAAACATAAGAAATATTTTTAAAATGAAAGCAGTATACTTAAGATTCTATTTTTACTCTCCTTCACTATCTTTACAATGTACTAAAGTTTATGAACCATTAAATACACAGGGTTGTGGTTTTTTCATTTAAAAAGATTATTCAACTTTGAATACAAACAACAGAAAAAATTCATTTCCCCCCACATTTTATAAAATGTGAATGTTTAATACCAAAAAAGGAAGCAAAGATCCGATGCTCTTCACGGGTCAGCCAAGCAGCATTAAGCTCCTTGGCTGTGTACCTGTTCCTGGCCATGCCACGGTGAGGTTCCAGGAGGGGAATGGAACCCCACTTCCATCTGGTGCTCCGCTTAGCTACATGGGTGCCTGCAAGACCCAGTTCCACTCCCCACCCCCCAAGGCTTCCAGATCTTCTGCTACCTGGTCCCACATTACAGAGGCACAGGGGATTATACTTCATATAGTTAAATGTGATAGATTAATAACTACCACAAATTTTCATTTTCTAAGCTGCACATGATGATATGGTATTGCTGATTGTAACATTTGGCCTAACATGTTGTGATTGATGTAATCAGTTTTCCTTCCTGGTATAAGGAAAATAAAATAGCCTCAAAGTTACTAGAACCTCAAAACCTAAACACAAGCCATACCTGGAAGACACCTCTAAAAAGCAATCATTCCACAAGGGTTTTAAACACAAGCAACAAAGATACCCGCATTAAGCAATTTTGAAATATTAACCCAGGAATTAAAGCAAGGACAGTACCAAAAACAAAAATGAGAAGAAATTTAAGCAAGGCACACATGCAGGCTTCCACACCACAAAAAGGAAATTCTGGGGGAAATGAGGTGGAAAAGTCTGATAATCAACCACCTGGACACCCTGAAATGATAGCACAGGAAGTAACAAAGCAGATGCATGAGGCTCTAGAAAAATTCAAAACAGAAATAACCTCCCAGATAACTACAGAGATGGTGAACAGAGTGAAAGACATGATTAGAGGCTCTAGAGCAGAAACAGATAAGAAAATAGATGAGATCAGAAACATGCTGGAAGCCATGAATGCCCAGCATGAGAAAGAAATGGA
>NW_004624739.1:16745347-16777044 GCF_000247695.1 Heterocephalus glaber
GGGTGAAGGGAGGGCTAGGAATGGGGAAAAAATAAGAACCAAGATGTATTATGTAAAGGTACAATTCCCAATGAGAAATGTAATTGTGTTGTATACCTAAAATGTACCAATAAAAGAATTTAACAACAACAAAAAAAACATTTTGTACTTCTGAGAACTGACTGTTCATTTCATTTCCATATTTTATTGAGTATTTTATTTAGAGGGATCTAATTTTTGAGTCCTTTATATATTCTAGATATTAATCCTCTGTCCAAGGAATAGCTGGCAAACATTTTTCCCATTGTGTACATTGTCTCTTCACTCTGTTGGTTGTTTTCTTTGCTGTGCAGAAGAGTTTTTTAAAATCCTGATATGATCTCATTTGTTCATTTAAAGTATTCTCTGGTGCAATTAGAGTTCTATTCAAAAAGTCCTTGCCTACGCCTAGGTCTCCAAGAGTTTTACATGTTTTATCTTCCAACAGATTAAATGTTTGTTTTAATATTTAGATCTTTGATGTATGTTTATTTTACTTTATTACATCATGAGAAATATGAGTCTATACTCCATCTTCTGCATATGTATAGCCAGTTTTTCCACTACCATATGCTAAAGATTCTATATTTCCTTCAGCATACATTTTTGGCACCTTGTCAATTAGATAACTGAATGCGCCTGGGTTTGTTCCTGCATCCCCTCTTCTCTTCCAAGGATCCACGTGTCTGTTTTCTTCCAGTATCATGCCATTTTTACACTGTAGGTGTAAATCTGGGACTGTGATGCCTCTACCTTTGCTCTTGTTCCCCAGGTTTGGTTTTGCTATTCTGTGTCTTTTCTTATTCCATATGAATTCTAGGACTGTTTTCTCTAGCTCTGTGAAGAATGCTATTGATATTTTTATTGAAATTATATAAAATCTAGAAATCCATTTTGGAAGTATGACTATTTTGACAAAATTCATTCTCCCTATCCAGGAGCAGGAATAACTTTCCATTTTTTGATGCCCTCTTCAATCTCCTTTTTCAGAGTTACTTCTTGTTTTCCTCTACATATTTTCTTTATTTTTTCTCTTCCCTGATTGCTCTGGCTGATATTTTGAGTTGAACAAGAATGGTGATAATGGATATCTTTGTCTTGTTCCTGATTTTAGAGGGAAAGATTTTAATTTTTCCCCATTTAATAAGATGTTGGCAATAGTTTGATATAACTGACTTTTATCCATTTGAGACAAGATGCTTCTGTACCTATTTTTTTCAGGATTTTTATCATGAAGGGATTTGGGGTTTTGTCAAAGGTTTTTACTACATTTACTGAGATGATTGTGTATTTTTGTCCTTCTGTTTATGAAATGGATAACACTGACTGCTTTGCATATGATAAATTAACCTTGTATCCTTAGGGTGAGACCTATTTGGTCATGATGTATGATCTTTTTGATGATTTCTTGCATTTTGTTTTTCAGTATCTTGTTGAGGAATTTCACATCTATGTTCATTGGAGAGAGTAGCCTGCAGTTCTCTTTTTCAGTTGGATCTTAGTCTGGTTTTGGATTCAGGGTAATGCTACTCTCCCAAAATTACTTCAGCAGTGCTTCTTCCCTTTCAGCGTCATTAAAGAGGTTGAGAGCTATTGGTATTAGATCTTTCCTAAAGTTTTTGTAGGATTGAGTGAATCCATCAAGTTGGGGCTTTTATTAGTTTGTACTTTTTTTTTTTTTCTGATTCAGTCTCATTGCCTGTCATTAGATTATCCAGGGTTTTTATATCTCCTTGGTTCAGTTTCACTAATTCATGTATCTAGGAATCTGATCATTTTTTTCTGGATTCTCCAATTTATCAGAGTACTAGTTTTCAAAGTACTGCTAATAATCTTCTGGATTTGGTGGTATCTGTTGTGATTTTGACTTTTTCATTTCTAATTGCATTGATATGGGTCTTTTTCCCCCTGTTCTGCTAAGATTGGCTAAGGTTTGTTTATTTTGTTTATTCTTTTGAAAAACTGGCTCTTTGGTTCATTAGTTCTTTGTAACTGTGTTTAGTTTCAATTTATTTAATCTCTGCTCTGATATTGATAGTTTCCTTCATTGTACTAGTTTTGGATTTGGATTGTTCTCATTTCTCAAGGATCTTCAAATGCATCCTTAGGTTGTTTGTGCTTGCTCTATTTTTCTGATGTAGGTATTCATAGCAATAAATTTCCCTCTTAAGACTGTTTTTATTGTGGTTCTGGTATGCTGTTCTGGCACTTTGATTTTAGGAATTGTCTAATATCTTCCTTTTTTCTGTGCCCTATAGAAGAGTGTATTATTTAATTTCCATGTGTTTGCATAATTTCTATGACTTCATTTGCCAGTGATTTCTAGTTTCGTTGCATTATGATCTGATAACATGCATAGGATAACCTACATTTGATGTCTCTGTGATAGTGGGGTATTGAGGTCCTCCACTGTGATGTGTTGGTATTTATCTGACCTTTTATGTCCAGTAGTGTTTGTTATATAAAGTTGTGTGCACTGGTGTTTGATACATAAATAAATATGTATAAATATAAAACAGTTAATATAAATATATATTTGTTATCTCTTCCTTTGGAATTTCTTTTTTAATCAATGTATAGTGACCATCTTTGCCTTTTCTGATAGTTTTGACTTGATGTCTACTCTGTCTGAAAATAAGACAGCTACTTCTGTTTGTTTTCAAGTTTCTGTTCTATAGAATATTATTTTCCATCCTTTCATTTTTATTCTATGATTTGCTTTTTGGATTGAATGTGTTTCTTGTATACAGCATACCATTGTTCTTTTTTCTTATCCAATCTCAAGCTATGCCTTTGATTGGAGAGTTGAGACAATTCACATTGAGAGTTATCACTGAAGGTATTGGCTGATTCCTGGCATTGAATAATTTTTCTCTTGCTAGTTTCTTTCTACTTTTGTAAACAGGCTTTTTTATGCCATTCATACCATCTTCTGATTTCTCCTTAATTTCAATTAATCATAGATTAGTCTTCTGTGTGTCATCCAGCAGCTGTTTGATCCATTTTCCACACTCTCTCATTGTATCTCTGAGTATGTGCTCACCTATATCAGCCCTATCTTCTAATTCTGACACTCCCCTCACATTGGTCACAACTGCTGCCAATATTTTCAATAGAATTTTTATCTCCTACATTTCCATTTGGTGACTATTTATGGATGGTAATTCTTTGCTTAACTAGTAACTCAAGTTTTGCATCATTTTGTTTAGCTCAACTCATTTTTCAGTAGTGACTTCTGTAAGTGCACTGATTATTCTGTTCATTAACCCCAGTAATTGTTTAATTATATCATCTTTGATCTGGGTTTTTTTGTCACTTCTTTTGTAATTTCAAATAATTCAGATGTTTGCCTTTCAATTTCCATCCCAAAGATGCCCATATTTGTTTAGTCAACCTTCATCCCAATGATCTTGCAAACTCTTTAAAGGCCTAAATTTATCAATAATATGGCCAATATTTGTAGGGTCCAGAGAACTGTTTCTGTGTTAATACAAAAATACAAAAGAATTCTTATTTAAAAGATGTAATTTAGAAAGATATTTTGCAAAGGTAAACCTGTTCTTATCATAAAAGTTTCTTATAGTCAAGGAACTATTAGGAATTTCCAAACTGAAAAGATTTTTAAAGTGTGTGAGTGAGTGTGTGTGTTTGCATGTGCGTGTGTGTGTGTGTGTGTGTGTGTGTGAATAATTCTGGGTACCTATAGTTCCCTTCTCATATCAAGGGAGCCTATAAAACAGAAATTATCTTGGGAAGAAGAATGTACCTAAAGACAAAAATTTAACATGGTAATATAATATACAAAAAATAAATACTGGAAAGACATCTTGATGAATCATGACATCATTAATAAGAAAGGATCTCACATGTCTGGAACCAAAATTTGATTTCATTCTGGTATCTACAGAAAGAAAAGATTGATTCTATGTGTGATTTTTCTGAGGCAGACTATAAAAATATAAAGTACAAAGTACTGTACTGTGCTATTATACTCTGCAGAAATACAGTATTTATGTAGATAGCATACAATATCAGAAAACTCCATTTGAATACTCAAGAATATTCTATGGGAATATTCTGATTTCTCATTTGCTGATTTGTACTGACAGATTTGAGCCATATAAGAATTATCAAATTGTTTTCTTTTTAAACTTTATTCTCATTTTTATGGATTAATATTCACATAATATTATGACAGTTGCAAATATGAACATTTGACCTTCTAATTTTTTATCAATTATCTGCCCTGCACCAAAGAACCACAGCATGCAGCCAAAAGATTTCCATAATTTTCTTTATTCTTGGTCTTCAAAGAATCAGTTGGTTTCCACTTTATGTTCACGTTTATGCAAAGTAGATTTAATTGCCTGTCACTCACATTGGAAAGTCTCAAATATGAGTTGTTATTTAAAATTATTTCAAGTTCATATTTTTCACATTTCCATATTCGGTTGAATAAAAATGTGTTGCAAAGAATAAATACTTATTCAGAAAACATGATATCTAGCCAAGATTTCAAAAATCTTCTAAAAAGACAAGTTTTCTTTGTTTTGTTTTAATAATGATTAATCTCTATATTCGTCAGAAAAATCTCAAATGGCTTTTGGGAAAATATATAGCAGACTAAGGATAAATACATATCATAGTACATTAATTTTGGAGAAATATTCCGGTGCACTTTTTTCTTAAGAAATAACCAAATGAATAATTTTGCTACTTTTGTTTTCAGACATTTCCTCCACAAGATGATCAAAGATCTTCTGACATACTCTGGGACATGCCTTGGTGTGTAATTAGGAAGTGGCATTGCAACTGCAGAGCTATAAAACAGAACCAATGTACCCAGCAGTTGCCATGGCTCTATCTCCTACAACCACCCCACGTGGGTACTCTCAGCAAATGATCATTCCGACAGGTATAGCTGAATCCACACATATAAAGAAAGCACTTTATATCATGGCCACATAACTTGACAGCTTATTTGGAATGGATGATGAATAAAAAAAATAATATATTGAAAACTGCAGGGCAAAGAAGAAACTCTACACTACTCACTCACTTATGTTACTGAAGAACCTGGAAAGAGAGAGAGAGAGCAAGAGAGAGAGAGAGAGAGAGAGAGAGAGAGAGCAAGAGAGAGAGAGAGAGCAAAATAATTTAAAGTCTTATATGGTTATTGGTTCCAAATCCAATGATTGATTTTTCTACTGGAATCTTGACCTAATCTGTGTGTGCGTGTGTGTGTATTTGTGTGTGTGTGTGTATCAGTTAGGGTTCCTGAGAGGAATAGATTCAATATAATATATGTGTATGACTATGCAAGGGATTTATGACATAGGCTTTTTTAAAATTATTAATTCTACTGGTACATTTTAGGTATACAATATAATGACATTCATCATTGGAAATTTGCACCTTTACATAATCTCTCTTGGTTCTTATTTTTCACCCTTCCCCTGCCCTCCCTTCAACCCCTCCATCCCTCCCCATTTACAAAGACTTTGTTTATATTTTTTCATTTTCTCATATTAATTCCATTCCCTTCTTTCCTTTCTTCTATCCCTCCGACTTCCCCTTCCCCTTTGCACCTTTTCTTCCCCTTTGTCCATTTTCTTCCTATTTCACATTATCTATTATACCTTTTTAGTCCTTATTTACACTTTTGGTTTCTCACACTAGAGAAACTATTCGATATTTACACATGTGTGTCCTATTTATTTCACTTAAGAGTATCGCCTCAACGTGCATCCATTTAGCTATAAATGTCTCTAGTTTCTCGCTCTTTATGGCTGAGTAGTACTCCATTTTATTTAAAAACAAAAAACCACATTTTCTTTATCCAGTCTCCAGTTGATGGGCATTTGGGCTGCTTCCAAGTTTTAGCTATGAAAAATTGTACTACTATGAACATGGGTGCACATATATCACTGTGGTATGATTCTTTTAATTCTTTGGGGAAGATCCCCAGCAGAGGAATAGCTGGGTCAAATGGGACTTCCAGTCCTAGTTCTTTGAGGTATCTCCATACTGATTTCCACAGTGGTTGCACCAGTCTACACTCCCACCAGCAGTGGAGCAGGGTACCTCTTTCCACACAGCCCTGCCAGCATTTGTTATTGGTTGGTTTCATGACAGCAGCTATTTTTTATGGGATGGAATGTCAGTGTTGCTTTCATTTGCATCTCTCAAATGACCAGTGATATTGAACATATTTTATATGTTTATTTATTATTTCTAATTCTTTGAGAAATGTCTGCTCATTTCAGATGCCCATTTTTGGATTGGGTCATTTAATTTGGGAGGTCTGAGTTTTTAAAGTTCTTTATAGATCCTAGATAGTGGACCTTTGTCTGAGGAACAGCAGGTGAAAACTTTTCCCACATTGTGGGTTGTCTATTCATACCATTGGTGGTTTCTGTTGGTGTGCAGAAGCTTTTTAATAAAAAGAGATCCCACTTGTTGATTGTTTGTGCTAGTTCATGGGCAACTGAGGTTTTGTTCATAAAATCTTTTCCTACACCAATGTCTTCAAGCATTCTACCTGGCCTCTGTTCCAACCGGTTCAGCATTTCTGTTTTAATATTTAGATCTTTAATCCATTTTGATTTTAGTTTAGTGCATGGTGAGAAATGTAGGTTTTGTTTTAATCTTTGGCAAATTGAAACCCAATTTTTCCAGCACCATTTATTAAAGAAGCTATCTTTCCTCCAGTGAAGGTGTTTGGCTCCTTTGTCGAAGATGAGGTGTCTTGAGTGTGTCTGAAGTTGTTTCTACATCTTCTAATCTATTCCCCTGGTCCTCAGGTCTCTTTCTTTGCCTGTACCATGCTGCTTTTATCACAGTAGCTTTGTAGTACTGTTTCAAGTTGAGGATTGTGACAACCCCTGCCATGTCTCTGTTGCTATTCCAGGTCACTTCTTGTTCCAATTGAAGTATGCTGCTGGAATTTCAACTGATATTGCATTGAATCTATATAGCAGTTTTCAAAGTGTAGCCATTTTCACTATGTTGATTCTTCCTACCCAGGAGCAAGGGATTTCTTTCCATTTTCTGATATCATCTTCAATCTCTCTTTTCAGAGTGCTATAGTTTTCAAAGAAGATATCTTTGATTTCATTTTTTAAATTAATTCCTATGTATCTCAGTTTTTTGGACGCTGTTGTGAAAGGAATTGTTTGCCCTATTTCTTTCTCAGTGAGTCTGTTGTTCATATGGAGGAAAGCTATTGATTTTTGTGTGTTGACCTTGTATCCAGCTACACTACTGAATTTGGTTATTAAGTCTAATAGACTTTTGGTGGAGTTCTTGGGGTCTTCTATATAGAGTATCATGTCATCTGCAAATAATGACAACTTGATTTCTTCATTTCTTATCTTTATTCCTTTTATTTCTTTCTCTTGTCTAATTGCTGTGCCTAATGTTTCTAGAACTATATTGAACAGGAGTGGTGATAGTGGACATCCTTGTCTTGTTCCTGATTTTAGTGTGAAGGATTTCAGTTTTTGATGATTTAGTATGAAATTGGCTTTTGGTTTTTCATAGATGGCTTTTATCAGATTGAGATAGAGACTGTCTATTCCAATTTTTGTAGGGTTTTTTATCATAAATGTGTGTTGGATTTTGTCAAATGCTTTTTCTGCATCTATTAAGATGACCATATGTTTTTTGTCCTTGGCTCTATTAATATAGTGCATTACATTTATTGATTTGTGTATGCTGAACCATCCCTGCATCCCTGGGATGAATCCCACTTGGTCAGGGTGTATGATCTTCTTGATGATCTTCTGCATTTTGTTTGCCAGTATCTTATTAAGGATTTTTGCATCTATGTTATTAAGGATTTTTGCATCGATATTTTGCCTATAGTTCTCATTTTTGGTTGGGTCTTTCTCTGCTTTCTCTGTTTGCTTCCAGGAATGAATTCGGGAGTATTGCTTCCCTTTCAATTTCACTGAAGAGTTTAAACAGTAGTGGGAGTAGTTTCTCTCTAAATAGCTTGTAGAATTCAGCAGTGAAGCCATCAGGACCCAGGCTTTTCTTAGTTGGTAAGTTTTTAATTACATTTTCAATTTCATTGATTGATATTGGGTCGTTTAGAATTTTTAGGTCTTCTTCGTTCAACTTTGGTAATTCACACATATCTGGGAATCTGTCCATTTCTTCTATGTTTTCCATCTTATTGGCATATAGGTTCTCAAAATAGGTATTGATGATCCTCTGGATTTCTGCTGTGTCCATTGTAATTTCACCCTTTTTATTCCTAATTGCATGGATTTGGGCCTTTTCTTTCCTTTTTCTGATAAGATTGGATAAGGGTTTGTCAATTTTGTTGATTCTTTTGAAGAACCAACTCTTGATTTCATTGATTTTTTTGTATTATTCTCTTAGTCTCCATTGCATTGATTTCTGCCCTGATCTTTATAATTGTTCCTAGTATGATATAACTATTCTGTGTACAAATTGAAATGCACTAATTCCCTCCCCAAAACAGAATGCAAAGTTTTTCTTTGGGTGATGCTTACTCTTCTTCTGCCATTCCATTATAATATAGACTGTAGACATAATCCACATTATAATATAGACTTAACACTTAATAACTGATATTGTCAACATTATGTTACAAAGAAAGAAAAACAAAGATACCTGCCTCCATTGTGGAAAAGTAGTTCAATTTCCCCTTGGCAGTCTGGATCAATCACTCCTACCAACACCATAACTCCCTTTTCACCTTGTTTACTCAGAGGCATGAAGAGCCCCAAATGAGTAGGGGGAAGTCCTAGCTTCCAGTTCAATTGAATCATTGTTGTGATTTCTGCTATAAGCTTTACGCTCTCTGGAACTAAAACCCTAGGCCAGGAGGGCATGAGGACATGGCGTCATGGGAACAAGAAGCATAATTTTTACCAGTGGGTCAAGAAAGTAATGGTGAGTGGTAACATTCTCACTTCCACTCCTTGATTCCTGCATCCATAAATCTTGGCTATGGGAGAAATAGTTCCATATATTAGACTCTGACTCAAAACATATACAGCCTTATGGAAAATCTTGCCCCAGGCCTGCAAGATTTTGGTGCTGGTGCTCTAATTGCATCTTCAAAGGGCCATTTCACCTTTCTATCAATCCATCTGTTTCTGCATGGTGGGGAACATCATAAGACAAGTGAGTTCCATATGCATGATCCCATTATACCCACTTCTCTGTCCATAAAGTATGCTCCTTAGTAAGAAGCAAAGCTGAGGGTCAGGAATTTAGCTCAGTGGCACTGAGCCTGCCTCACAAGTGCAAGGTCCTGAGTTTGATCGCCAGTACCAAAAAAAAGAAGCAAAGCTATATGGATCACCATGATAATGGATGAGCCATTCTATAACTCCAAGGATAGTACTTTGGTGAGAAGCGTTATGTGCAGGGAAGACAAATCCACACCCAGAATAAATATCTATTCCAGCACAGAGAAAGTGCTGCTCTTTCCATGATAGAAGTGGTGCAATATAATCAATCTGCCACCAGGTCACAAGCTTATCACCTCAGGGAATGGTACCACATAAGGAATTCACCCTTAGAGGAACTGCAGAGATTAGCACCACCAGGGGTGGAATTTTATGCTTTGGATTGATAATATTCCCCCAAAGCCTTGTGTGTTCAGAAGAGGCTTTGGAGAGCTGATTGGATTATGCGGGTGCTATAGCTTTCTTTCAGCAGGTAGGGCTGGCTTGAAGGTAGGTAAATGGGGCCATGATCTGAAAGGCTACATCTCCCTCCCTGGCTCCTCCCTTCTCTCTGATGCTGTCATGATGTGAACAGCTTTCCTCCCCAGGGACCTGCAAACATTACCTTCTTGCTTTGTTGCCAGCAGACTATGGACTGAAAATGTGAGCCAAAATAAACCACCTTTAGATTGTGGGTGTTGGGTATTGTGTCTCAGCATTGAGAAAGTGACTAAGATAATATGTGTCTATAAATATGTGTGTACGTACATACATAAACATGTGTATATATTTAAAATGTATATGTCAAAGGCAATATATGGATATATATAATAGGGAAAATAGTCATCTTCCACACTAATAGTAGACTCCCCTTTTAGTCTTGTAAACTTTGCTGTGAAAACAAAGAAAAAAGCTTTAAGATATCACCTGAAATCCAACACAGCAAGTGAGGTATTGTAATTTCCCTGCTTCTTCAGATTTCTCCCCATCTCCCTTACCCAAGCAGTGTTGTGTCAGTGAAAGAATTTGGCATTTGCCTCTTGCTAGCTGTAAAATTGTAGACTTTCAGAATATCAATTTCTTCAACTATAAAATGATGGTTATAAGATTTACCTCACATAATCCTATGAGGATTAAATTAGGTTATGATTATAGAAATGCTTGAATGCAGAGAATGACACATAATAGACATTCCAAAAGGGCCAATTTCTTTCCAATACACCAGTAAGACTTAAATATCTACAAAGGTTAAAAATCTCAGATTAGAATTACAAAAACAAAGGAATCAGTGTTAGAACATAGGTTTTTCTGCCTATATTATCATTTTTACATCATGACTGTATTTATGTGACTTGCTAAAAACATAAACAATCAAACCAGTATAACATAGTAAAAGGTATGGAGTATCTCAAGTATTAACAAGAATTACTTTTGACCAACATAGCATCTCCTTTCTCTGGCCTGTGCTATACTGCACATTGGCCTATATTTTTACTATTTTACCATCTCTCTATTCTATTCAATAAATGCAAGTCCAGTGGAGACAGACACTGTCCCGGGCACCTTTCCACTCCAGCACAATGATGACTGAGAAAATGAGGGATAGCTAATAATGATTAGTTACTGAAATAATTAAAGAATTTAAAATTCCATATATGTATTCAGCTCTATGTTTACTTTTGTCACAGGAGCATAGCCATAACTATATGAAAACCTTAATCTAAAGTATCTTACATCTATAGGGTTTGTGCGTCTGAATATTGTGGTGAGGTATTTTTAATATTTTTATAGAGGAAGTAAATTATTGGCAAGTACAAATTAAAAATGCAACTGCTCCTTTTTCTCTAAGAGCTGTGCATTTCCACAGCTGTGGCAAACATCTTTACTGCTAGATTTTCTGTGCTTATGAGGGGGTGGAATTGATTGAGGGGAGTGGGATTTAATGCCCATAATCCCAAGCAGCTGAATTCCCCAGATGCTTCAGCTGCCTGGATTCTTCTATTTGGGGCTATGTGGCAGAGCTGAGGATTTTCTCCATTCCTAATCTAATCTTTGTTTTCCTAAATTTTGCTCCCTAGCAGCATTACTTCAAATGAATTCTTAAGAACACAAAGTTCCAAGCAATGCAGTCTGTGTTCTGCTCTCTGACTACTTACGTATGTATAGCATCAGTGACCTAAAAATAGTGATCATCTCTCTGGCATAAAAATAAAAGCATTTTTTTGTGTCTTAGCTTATTATGTTGCAACTCCTCTGAAATCTCTGAGAAGTCTTTGCAGAAAGGCATGAGGATATGCATGTGGGGAGAGTGTTTTAGAACTCTCTATTCTCACCTTTTCCAGAAGAACCCATGTGGGATGGACTTATGTGAGCTGAGTCTCATTTTTTCCTGTGGCTTAGAATCCACCCTGAATTAGAAGTCAGGAGATCTGGGTTAAGGTACAAATTCTGCCTTATTGTAATAATTCCCTAGCAGAGATGATGCTGGATAGTGATAGAGATTAAAGTCAAAAGATGTCATCGGAATGTGAGTATATAAAAGGCAATAGTGGATAAATACAACAGGGAGAATGGTCATCTTTCCACTAATAGTAGACTTCCCTTTAAGTCTTGTGAATTTCCCCGTGAAAACCATCAAAGAAAAAAATCCTTCAATCGTGATAGAAATTACCAACTGACTGGAAGTGGGTTGTATGTTATGAGGTAGAAAGAAGAATCAGGATTTTTTTACTTGTACCTGAGCCACTGGAAAAAATAGGGTTTTCATTCACTGTAATGGGAATGGGAAGACTGTGGCCAGAACAGATCTTGGAAATAAAGCAAGGAATTTGGTGCTGAAGCTGTTTAGCTTGAGAGGGCTGTTAAACATTAATATTAAAATGTTGCGCTAGACATATAAGCCTGAAGTTTTGGGAAAGAGGCCAGATAGCTGAGGACATTCATGACAGGAAAAAGAAAGTCAGTCTGAAGACTAGGGATATTTTAGTATTTAAAGCTTAGGGACATGAGGAACCATTTTATTAGCAAAGAAGATACATGAACAATGGGAAGAAATACGACAATGAGAAAGAAAGGGGACCTAGATAAACTGTAGCCTGGAAGACTGGGCAACAAAAGAAAGGATGAATGAAGGAGCAATCCCTGCCTGAATCCCTCCTGACAGGTGGAACGAGGTGTCTTGTTGATCCCTTCATTCCCTGCTTGGAATAAGGTTTCCCCTGAATAAATACACAAAAATAGAAGCTTTGTCCTTGGTTGTATGTTATTAGGAAGAGCCGTTTAAACTATGATAATTATTTTAAAGGAAATATAATACGTTTTCTTTATATCCACTACACACAGAAAAATGGCCTCGCAAAAGAGAAAACTGTTTTGTAAAATCAAGAGCAAAGATTTTTAAAGACTTTCTGCAAACTTGAAATGAGTTAACATTGGCACTCTGTTTTTCTACTTTCACTGGGATACACAACAGCCAGGTGCTTCCTGCCCAGCCTCCAGCAACTGTGGGCCAAACTCTTACCAATTCACATGGAACAAATAACTGAAGTCAACTAATGGGACATCGAGTATTTCCCCAAAGTCTTGGGATTTAAAAAAAAAATCAGTTGCTGAGGATTCGCAATGATACTTTCAGTCAGAAAAATGTAATGATGTATTATCTTTATCACAGTGTTATTGGCGAGTACATTT
Organism: Heterocephalus glaber; assembly: GCF_000247695.1. The sequence continues at coordinate 16,758,262 of NW_004624739.1, forward strand.
TGATCAGTCATCCCTGATTGAACTCATATCACAGTAACAACAAGAATAAAACTTCCTAACAATGATTCATCATTAAATAATTTTTAAATGGGGAACGTGAGCCATTTTGCATTTTCTATCACTCACTTTATTATTGAAAACCGCTAGATTTATGAAACTGGTCATAAGACCTAACAGAGCCAGTCTCCTGGAGGGACTTGGTGCATTTTCACAGTGCACACCTGGCCAAAGGTAGGGCTGGCATGAGCACCAATGCCACAAGCTGTTGGTCCCCAAACACCACTGGGACAGTTGGATTTTGGTTTTGGAGCATAAACTTCAGTTAAGCCAGTTAAATCTTTGTTCATTTAATTTTAATTTAGTTTTCACATTAAAAATATTTTGGACAGTTCTAAAACCAAATAAGATTCTCAGTTCCCCAAATCAATCACAGAATCTGGGAGACAAGGCTAATTTCTTAAAGATTAAAATCTAAATTTCAAGCTCAAGAGGGACAGTGTCTACTCTAGGTAGTTTACCATAAAATGTTTTGCATAAAGTAGGCATTCAATAAACATCTGTGGAATAAATTTTAACACAATGCTCTCATAGCTTATACCACACAGTTTTGGTTTAAATTTCACATTTTTAGTGAGACCTTCTCAGGCTATCTTATGTAAAATATAAATTCCTGTTATTTAACTCTTCCCTGATTTATTTTTCTCCTCATTAATTATAAAATGTCTCATGCATTTGACTGAATATTCTCATAATCTATCTCCTCAACTAGAATGAAGCTCCGTAGGGAAAACATTGGAGACTTTTCTTTTGTAGACAGATCCCTAGTAGAGAGAACAATGCCTGGTACCTGATATTATTCAGTAAATATTTGTCACGCTGAATGATTGAGTGAATGCAATGACAAACAGTTTCCACTTGTAATAAATTTTATGCTTGGAAGATCAAGTGTGCACAAGGGCATAGAAGGATGTTATAATAGAAAAATCAAAGAGAAAAACACAGATGTTTCTTAGCATGAAAAACAAACTATAATGCAAGTCAGTCCCTTTCCTTCTTACAACATCAGAGAGCTATCTCCAAGCTGACTCCTTTTGGCTGAGAATGAGCTAAAACATAAAAGAGAAATGACTGATTGGAGTCAGGAATGCTGAGAATGGCCAAGATAGATAAGTGTGAAAGCACTTTTTTATTTTAAAATTTTGTGTGTTTAAAAGGTATCTTGAAAGAAGCAAAAGTAAGCCATTCAAAAACTTATGAGCCAGAACAAGAACAATATTAGCAGGTTAGCTTGCAGTGATAAATGCCTACATTAAAAAAGATGATTTTTTAAAAAGTTTACACCTAAACTACCAAGAAAAAAAAACCACAAACTAAGTTCAAAGATAGCAGAAGGAAGGAAAAAAAAATTAGAGCACAGATTAGTAGAAAATAGAAATACCATTAAAAAATTAACAAATGTAAGTTTTTTTAAAAAATAAACAAGATTGACAAATCTTTAAACTAAACAACAAAAAGAGAAGATGCAAAAAACCATAAAATCAGAAATGAGATAGTAGTGATTATAAATGATACCACAGAAATCAAAAGAATCAGAGATTATTATGATTACTTAATCGTATGCCAACAAACTGAATATCCTAGAAGAAATGGATAAATTCCTAAAAATATACAAACTACTGAGGTGGAATCATGAAGGAAAAGAAAGTCTTAACAGGGCCGGGGATTTAGCTCAGTGGTTTCACCGCCTGCAGTGCAAGCGCAAGAACCGGAGTTCAATCCCTGGTACCAAAAAAAAAAAGAGAGACGAAGAAGGACACTACATCCTTGTAAAGGGGGAGATTTCAGTGACAATTAAAATTCTTGACTCAAAAAGCAGGGGACCAGACTGCTTCGTCGCTAATATCTGCCAAATAATTGTAGAATAATTAATGCCAATTCTTGTCAAATTCTTCAAAACCTTAAAGAGGAAAAAAGACTCCCCAATTCACCTTATGGGCCAGCATTACTCTGACACCAAAACCAGATTAAGGCATTACATGAAAAGAAATATCAGGGCAAAATTTCTGGTGAATATAAGTGTAAACATGTTCATCAGGACAAAGGACACTCAAATCCAACAGCACATTAAAAAGATTATACAGCAAATGAGATTTATCCCTGGATGGCAAAAATGGTTCAAAATTTCAAAATCAATAAATATACCACATTAATAAAATCTAGGATTAAGAATCATATCATCATCTCAACAGTTATAAAAAATTGTCAAAATTCAACCCAGTTTCATGATGAAACTCCCAAGGAACTAGGAATAGGAGGAGAGTACCTAAAGATAAGAAGCCATACATAAAAAGCCCACCACTAATATCATAATAATGGAAAACTGAAAATTTTCTTTTGAGTTCAGGAATGAGACAAGGGTGGCCACTTTCAGCATTTTAACACAGTACTGAAAGTCACAGAGGAATTAGACAAGAAGAAGTAGACCACACCCAGATTAGACAGGAGAAGAGAAATGGCCCTTGTTTGCAAATGACATGATCTTATACATAGAAAACCCTAAAGATGTCATTAAAAAACAAATCTGTGAGAACTAATAAATGTATTCAGTAAAGTTGTAGGATGCAAAAATTAACTTTTAAAAATCAGTTGCATTTCTACACACAACATGAGAGGTGAAAAGGACATTAGGAAACAAAGCCATATACAACTGCTAAAGAAAAAGCTTTCGACAAATTAAATTTAGCAGAGTATATATGAGCAAAAAGTGATTCATAAACCCAGAAGCATTCAGAGCCATAAGGGATTATGAAAATTCCACACAGCAGTGGGAGCAACAAATAATTATATCCTGGACAGAGAAGCAAAGTAAAGAAATCATGACTGGCTACAGTTACATGTCCACCTTATTTGGGCACGATATGATGAGACATTTCCATGTGAGCATGGTGTAATGAGCTGGCTGCCTGTGATTTCTTGAAATCTTGCTGTTAACAGTTGATGAACAGCTGCTTATGATACTACTAAGTTAGGTTCAGTTTGTTTACATACAAAGGAAGGTTGCAGTTCCTTAGGTAGGAAATACGAAAGCCACAGGTTAATGGCATACTACTTATTTAATGTAACACAACAATACTAAAAAATTAGAAAAACACCTAGAAATAAATTTAACTAACCAGGTAAAAGTTACCATGAAACTACAAAAGCGATTAAAGAGTTTGAAGACTCGAATAAGTGGAAAAACATTCTGTACTGATGGATCGGAAGGCATAATATTGTTAAAATGTCCGTACTACTCAAGGTGATCTACAGATTCAATGCAATCTCTGTCAAAATCCTAATGCCATTTTTACTGGTGTAAAAGAACATATTCTAAAATCAATATAAAATCATGAAACACCATGAAAATCCTAGCCATAGCAATTAGACACAAATAAATAGAAGATATCAAAATAGGAAAGGGAGTAAAACCGTTCCATTGATTGTAGCTAAAGTAGTTTTACAAAAAAAAAAAACAAAGCTGATGCCGTCATACTTTCTGGTTTCAAACTATAACATAAAACTAATGCAATCAAATCTGTATGGTAGTTGTGTGTAGACAGATGTATAGATCGATGAAACAGAATAGAGAGACCAGAAATAAATCCACCCATATACAGTCAACTGATCCTTTACAAGGGTTCTGTGAATATGCGATGAAGAAAGCCTAATCTCCTCAATAAATGCTATCAGAAAAACTGGACACCTACATGCAGGAGAAAACTGGACTATTATCTTACATTACAAACAAAGATCATTGCTAAGAGGATTGAGGTCCTAAACCTAAGATCAGCCACTATAAGACTCCTAGAAGAAAACATGAGGAGGGTGTGTTTCCATGACAGTGCTTTGGAGAATGACTTTAAGAATCTGACACTGAAAGTGCAAACACCAAGCCCAAACATACACAGGTGAGACTACATTTAAAAAGAGCTTCTGCTCAGCAAAGGAAACAATCCACACAGTTCAAATAAAATCTCTTAAGTGGAAAAAAATTTTGTAAATCATATGTCCATTAAGATATCCACATCTGAAATATGTAAGGCTCTCCAACAACTCAGTAGAAAAAATAATAACACGATTAAAGTGATGTAGGTACTGGAACTGATGTTTCTCGAAAGATGTACAAAGAGGAAAAAAGAGTAAGACTATTCAGCATTACTACTCATGAGGAAAATGCAAATCAAAATTGCCTCATATTTGACAGAATGGCTATTAATAACAAAACAAATTTTGTCAAGAATGTAAAAAAGCTTGCATATTTATTCACTACTAGTGGGAATGCAAAATGATGCAGCCACTGTGAAAAATAGTATAGCGATTACTTGAAAAGTTAAAAGTAAAACTACTACTTGATCTACAAATTCTGTTTCTGAATTTTTTTTTAGTCTTCAGATCAGAAACTCAGAAATATACTAACATTTACATATTTATTACAGCACTATTCAAAATAATCAAGATATCAAAACAATCTACTGTATATGTCCAGCAATAGATGAATGCATAAACACATAAAATGGATAAAGCAGAATATGTATATATATAACTAACTACTATAAAATCTGTCTGAAAAGATAACTCTATAATGTGAAACAGAAAGGAAGCTTGAAGACATTATGCTAAGTAAAATAAAGCCACCATAGGAAGAGAAATATGATTCCACTTTTATGATTAATCCAAAATAAATCAAAGAGTAGAGTAGCATTGTGGTTGCCAGGGACAAAGAGGTGCAGATATTGGAAGTCAGCTAATCAGTGGACATAAACTTTCAATTAAGCAAACTGTATATACCCTAGAGAGATGATCTACAACACTCTATCCAGTCAACCAGAATGAATGCTTAACAATTTGTCAAAGTAGGTATTATTTTAATAAATTTTGCCACAATAAAATAAAATTCTGTACTTTTAATAAGTTATCCTCCATAAGATTAGATAAAAGACATTTTTATTCTTTGGTTCTAATAAAAGATTACAATGAAATTGTGAATTAGCAGATACACATATATAGACATATGTGCATATATACACACAAATATAGATACATACATATATTTTTAAAATTTGTATAACTTATTTGTTTATGGTTTATAGTTTTAGTACCACTTAAATTCATTTTTTTGTTTATTTTATTCCCTTCACATCTGGAAGGGAAGTTTGAACAATTCCAGATATCAATATCTAAAACTAGAATGCTTCTTTTCCTGGTTACTGTAGATATATTACCAAATAAATTAAACCTTTTTTAAATTAAATCTTCAATTATCACTATTCAAATAATCACACAGAAAAATATGTCCCATTTCCAGAAAGTCTGTCCTGAAGGTGTCTCAGGTTGACATTGCTGGGCTGATACGACTGCACTGACCAGGTCACCACCGTCTGGGGCAGCCTCTCCAACCTACTAGCTTTGAAGTCTGATTTGGCTCATGAAAAAACAAGGGCCATAAGGACTAGAACACCTGTGAGACCATGGCTAACACAATACCTTTTTAAAATCATGCCTACACTAAACTGGCTGGAACAGAGGTTAGGTAGAACTCTGGAAGACACTGGCATAGGAAAAGATTTCATGAACAAAACCTCAGTCACATGGAAACTAGCACAAAGAATCAACAACTGGGATCTCTTCTTACTAAAAAGCTTCTGCACAGCAAGAGAAACAACCAATAGCATGAAGAGACAATTCACAATTATGGGAAACAAATTTTACCAGCTGTTCCTCAGACAAAGGTCTACTATCTAGAAGCTATAAAGAATTAAAAAGAATCAGACCTCCCAAATTTAAAGACCCAACCCAAAAATGGGCATCTAAAATGAACAGACATTTCTCAGACAAATAAGTAGAAATAGCAAATAAACATATGAAAAAGTGGTCAACAGTACTCGTCATTCGAGAGATGCAAATGAAAACAAAGCTGAGATTCCAACTCAACCCAGAAGAATGCCTGCTATCAAGAAATCAACCAATATCAAATGCTGTCTGTGGGGAAAAAGGAACCCTTCTCCACTGTTGATGGGAATGTACACTGGTGCAACCACTGTGGAACTCAGTATGGAGATACCTCAAAGAACTAGGCTTACAGGTCCCATTTGACCCAGCTATTTCGCTACTGGGTATCTTCCCCAAAGAATTAAAAGAATCATACCACAGTGATATATGTGCACCCATGTTCATAGCAGCACAGTTTGTAATAGCTCAAACTTGGAAACAGCCCAATTGCCCATCACTTGGAGACTAGATAAAGAAAATGTGTTTTTTTTATAAAATGGAATATTACTTAGCCATAAAGAATGAGAAACTAGAGACATTTATACTTATACAGACATTTATAGCTAAAGTAGGTGATACTCTTAAGTGAAATAAATAGGACACACATGTGTAAATACCAAATAGTTTCTCTGGTATGAGAAACTGAAAGTGTAAATGACGATCAAAGGACATAATAAATATTGTGAAATAGGAAGAAAATGTCCAAAGGAGAAGAGGAAGTGGGAGGGGTAGGGAAAAGGAAAGAAGGGAATGGAATTAATATGAGAAAATGAAAAAAAAATGGAAACAAAGTCTTTGTAAATAGAGAGGGATAAAGGGATTGAAGGGAGGGCAGGGGAAGGGGGAAAAAACAAGAACCAAGATTGATTTTGTAAGGGTACAAGTTTCCAATGATGAATGTCATTATATTGCATACCTAAAATGTACCAATAAAATTAATTTTTAAAAAAATCTAGCCTACATCAGAGCCAATTCATATTAAATTTTTCTTGTAGGCCCCCTATCAGGAAAAAGGCAGTTAGAGGAAGGAGATTCTTAGTGACAGGAGGATAAAGTGGGTCTTGCATCTACCTTATTCCCGGAGTGGCATTATAAATGAGAAAGGAAAACTAGAAGTAGAATTTCTATGGTTGTGTCTTGGTCAGTCTGTGGGTGATCACTGTTTCTATAAACAATTTCCTCTGAATTCATTAATTTAAAAAGCACATTTCTTTAGAAATATTAATATAATTAATTGCATCATGGCCTAGTCTTGCTAACATAATCTATTCTATCCCTCTAAATTATTTGTGCCACCGAACAAACTTCCCATGAATTTTATCCCATATTTGTTGTAAGTTTTGTCCCATGTTTGTTTTGTTTAGGGATGACTCACTGTAGGTCCTTGTATTACTTCCTGATACAGGTTGGATTTTAACCGTAAGAATAAGCATGCATTCATATCATTAATAATGTACCAAAATCTTTGCTTGGTGGTAAAGTAAGCATATAAGAACCAGCACACGAGTTCCAAACTGTTCAGTCTATGGAATCCAAGCCAACTGTATAGCTAATCTGGCTTATTTCTTCGAGTCAACAATTTGATCTGGAAAGTGGGGTTTAAGACCACACATCTGCAATATTTTGCTACAAATGGCAAAAATCCTATATGAGTATGTCACACAATAAAGGAAATACTCCACTCTAGTTAAAAGTAAGAGCATATTGTCCAGAGTTGCTTTTCTTATAGAATCCCCTGCTGTCCTTTAATATTCAAAATGATTCCTATAAAGGAAATTAACACATGCAAAGGAATTTAATAGACTTTTGGGTAGAACTTCAAGGTGGTGTGTCCACAATGTCCCACAATGTCTAAAATGCAATGATTGCCTTTTTGTATTTAAATGCTTAATTTAAAAATATATTTTATATTTTTAAAAATCAAAAATATAATTAGCATACATGAGTAGGAAGAACTGGGTACCCAATTTAGTTGATAAATGATGGGGAAGAGTAAGTAATGAATAAGACTACTCTGAAAATAACTCCTGGGTTTAGGGAAGAATATAATTACATAATATATAGCATGATTGTATGGGGTAAGTGAAGCATCACTGCTTTTATTAAACAGGAAAAGTGCACATCTAGCTGCCTGGAGAAGAGACTCTCACCTCTAGGACTCTTTAGTGGGAGCAGGGCTGTGGCTTTCAGTGCAAAGAAGCCTCAGTCTTCCTGGCTGCTCAGTCTACATGTGCTGATCTTGAGTCTTTCAGCACCCCCAGAAATGCATGCAAAAGAAAGCAGGCTGAAGATACCCAGGAGAAAGCAATGATGAATAAAAAATAAGTCAAACTTTGCAAAGTAGATTTGCTTTACCATGGCTTAAAATATTACACATTGGCAAATATGTATACTGCCAGTTCCTGCTTCTGGAAAGTTGCTAAAGATTGAATCAATATAGAAGAACTCTGTTATACCATCCCGAAATACCATGGTAAAGCCACCCAAATATAAGCAAAACCATCACAGTGAGCAGACAGTGGGATCCTTTAGGTAGAGTTTATAAGGCTGATTTTTTAAGTGCTATTATTTTAGAAATAGAAATGTAAGTCTACAGAGAATATCTTATATTCTAAAAAAAAAAGGCAACCAATGGTGGGGCCAGGCACCTTCCAAGGCTGTTTGAAAGAGCAGCAGAAATTTCAGGACCACCATCCTTTCTGTAAGTGACTAAGAAAGGATGCTGAGAGCCATATGGATTTTGAGGTGAGATGAGAGAACCAAGACCTGAATAAAGCACCATATGTGAAGTGCAGTGATGTGGTATTGCTTCCCTTCAAATGTCGATTTGACAGTGAGCTCTAAGATAAGCACTTGAAAAGAACTGAGACAGCAGAGAAAGCAGCCTGTTATTTTTCCCTAGCCAGTTGCTCTATAAGCAATTTTGTACAGTTATTATACGGTGGTCATTGAGAGCAAAACAAAGAACAGTGGGAGAATTGTTGGGGGCCCTGTCATGTGTCTCCTTCAGGTTGGAAGTGCATATGAATGTAAGATAGATTCAGGGCACATATCTGTAAATTTCTAGAGACAGAGGGCCTGATCAGTAGCTGATACCACCTGGCAAGGAAGAAATCATGGCAAAGTGAACCTGGGAATGAGAAGCAGCTCCTGTATTGGAAGCACAAAAGAGAAACTCAGTGTTGACACAGATCCATGTGAATGATCAGCGAAGTCAGAAGAGGGGGAAGACATGGAAGAAAGACCCCTTTGAACCATGGAGGGAGATAAGGCACAATGATACGGTAGTCCAAAAGAGCCATACCTACCACAGCACTGCCAAATTAGCAGAGTATAAAGTACCACAAATACACACTGAAGTCAGGAATAAGAATAGGACACCAGTATGTCCATAATGCTTGCCTCCCCAGTCTTCTCCTTCCTCTTGCAAACACCAGGAAGCGAGAACCAGAGAAAGAGAATGGAGAACAGCAAGCCACAGCCCTGGCAACTTTACTTTCTAAATTCCTTAAAAACCCATGTCCAGACAACAATAGGACTATCAGTGCTTCTGAGATTAACTGGATTGAATCTTTTTGTGGTGGTCGATAGAAGATTGGAAAGAAAAGAGAGACTTAATACAATTAAAGATAATTGAAAACATACAAGTTTCTTTTAAGGGAATAAAATGCTTACGTTTTGTTTTTATGCCAATCCTGTTAGCATCTGGCAGAGAGTAAGCACAGCATAAAAATACCCTGAGTTTAGCTGAATGTGTAATTGGTTTATGGAGTTAGAATGTTTTGAGTTCTCCACACAAGATAAAAATGAGAAACTTGTAAACAAAACCAAGAATAACTGAGATAATCTTGAAATGAGTAAATATAGTAGATATCCTATAGGTAAAATAAGATATATAAAATGAACAGAATTAGCAGGGGGGTGAAACATAGATATTGTCATCCATACATGATAGGTTTTTTTGGTAGAAGGCTTGAGAGCTGTCTCTGCTTTGAGTTTTAAATTTATCTGAATTCAAATGTTATTTCTTCTTGGGTAAATGGTGCAGGGTATAAAAAGTCCTCTTTAAATGGCTTCTGTTACTACTCTCGTCCTCAGATGCTTCTGTCCTGCTGGATGTCTCATAATAAAAGGATTTCAGGTCTACACATCAGGACTGTGTTTCTCTCTCCACTCCATCCCTCTGTTCTCCATCCTGATCCAGTATTTTCTGTGCTAGTTAATAACAGCTCCGCTCACACTGCTGCACAACCCAAAGACCTCGTCTCATTCTATTTTTTTCTGTCTCAGCCCTGCATTTCAGGCAACCAAGTCCTGCCTGCTTTATCTTCTGAACATTTTTCTCACCCAGCCTTTCCTCTCTACTTTCATTGTTGCTGCTGCAGTTGATATGGTCATTACCACTTCTATTGTATCTCTTTTTCTCTGTGTTGATGTTCCTTAAATCCATCTTCCACAAATCATTTCTAGAACTCCATAGCATACCCCTGCTTAAATACTTCACTTGGTCTCAATCACTCAAAAAATAAAGACCAAAAATAAAGACCAAAAACTAAAGCCCAAGACCCTTAGGATGGCAGCTCTGGGTGACTCTCAATTCATTTCCCATTAGTCCTTTTTTGTACCTTACTCTCTAGAATTCAGCAGCTTTTTGTAACTTGCTTACAGTAAGGTGCTACATTGTTTTGCTAATGCTCACTTGTCTCCTTCTAACATTCTGACTGTATTTTAGCTTTCGTGATTAACTAAGGGATCTGCCCTGGCTCGCCAATTGGGGCAAACACTCCTCTTTGGTGCTGACAGGGTACCACTACTTGCCTTTATCTTAGAACAATGAAATTGTGGCATAGGGGTTTCTCCCTATCTGCATAGTTGAGAGCCTCTATGGATGAGCCACAGCTGACATCATTATAATACAGATTCCTCAACAAAAAAGAAAAATAAAATGCCGAACTAAATCAGTTATAGGAAGTAAAGATTAACAACTAGCAGATATGAAGCCCTTTTCAACATGCCAGACATTGTGTTAAGAATTTTTATATGTCATCTCATCTAACCTTTAGAATATGCCAATAATGTGGCTGCTCCTATGATCTTCATTTAAGAAATGAAGACCATGAGGTCTACAGAGTTAAGTAACTGGTCTAATGTTACAGTGATGGTATGGCAAAAGCCAGGATTTCACAGGGCCTGACTCTCAGGCTTAAGCACTAAGAGTTGATTAGCCAAATTATTTTTTGAAAATGACTGAACTACAAATTCACAAGTCTAAATATTCTCTAGCCAAAACAAAGACTGTTTGGGGAAATGGATGAATCAATCACTGCTTTATTTTTATAATGCAGAGCTGGTTATCACTAAAGAGGTGTAAACTTACCTCTACTATCTAATCATATGCAATTTAACAGCAATCAGGCTGCTCATTTCCATCATCCCTTTCTGAAATAGTACACTTGAATGTTAAATCTCTACTTATACCAGAAGAAATAAACAGTGGAAATGTAAATTGCTAGGATCAAACCCATGAGTTAATTTGACGCTTGCCTCAAGAGAATCTCAATTCTAAATAGTAAGCAAACCACCAAATGATACCCCTCTTGGCACCTGAAAGCAGTTAAACATAAAAAAGCAGAAGCAAACATAAATCCAATCAAAACAAAAAAACCTAGAGGAGATTTTTAGGTATAATAAATAGTTAGTTTACAAACATAGAGGTTCAACCATATCAGGAAAGCCTTGAAAATCAATTTATCCAAAAGCTTCCTCATTATAATCAAATACTTAACATTTTTCACAGAGCTTTTTTCTAATGATTTTGGGGCTTCTTTGGGGACTGTATTTTAAGATTTTTTAAAAATATTTTCTATTTTACTGTAGATAAAAATGAAGTAGAAATAAAATTTTAAATTTATGTTTATTGCCCAAGATGAAGGGGGGACAGGCTATATGGTAGCCAATCAATGCTTTCAAATACACTTCTAATATTTTTAATGAAGTCACAACCCAGAAAAGAAATGAGAAACTATTATAGTAGTGACTGTGAGAAATACTGAATATATCATCAGTAAAGTCCAAACTGAAGTAGATAATGTTTACATTTACAAGGAAAAGTATCCTACTAGGTCTTAGATTTGTTCTCTATTACATCAAAACTTGAATAAGAGGGGGGAAACCTGCAGTGTCCCTAAAGATCCACTCATTACACTGAAGAGTACAAATGAAGCTAGGTTTTAGGCTCTAATGCATTTGTCAGTCTGGAAAATGAACTGATAAAATGGGCAGCCTCTGCATGCCCTGTCAGGCAAGCTAATCTACCCATCACAGAACGAAAAAGCTTGCAGTCAAAATTCAAACATTTGAATCACACAGCTTATTGAGTCAATAAAACACAGAGCAAAAATCAAGGGGATGAAAATGTAGTATATTAACACACTTAAGAGAAGGCAAACCACTTCCTGTATCCCATACTGTGTTCATTTGTCCTGAGTGCTCTGTAGCATTCAGTGCCTGGCTCCTTCTGTATGAGTTAGCCTGAGCTGCTGGTAACTGAGTGCCACATGTGGCTTAGCCCCAGAAATGTATTATTCCAAAGTTATGAAAGCTGCAAGTCTGAAATCCATGTGTCAGCAGGCTTGGTTCCTGCTACAAGCTACAGAGAAGAATCTATTCCATGTCTCTCTTAACATCTGGCAGTTTGCTGGGAATCTTTTGCATTGCTTGGCTTCTGCTGCATCAGCTCAATCCCTCTCTTGATCTGCATTTGCCATTTTTCCTGTGCACATGTCTATGTTCAAGTTTTCCCTTCTTATATGGACACCAAGACATACTGGATTAGAAGTACAAATTACTCCAAGTGTGACTTCATCATAAAGATTTATATCTGCAACAACTTTGTTTCCAAATAACGTCACTTTCTGTGACACTGGGGGTTAGGATCCCAACATATTAATTTGAGGGTCACAATTCACCCATAATACCTTTATCCCTTCATAGTTACATGTTGTATGTACTTTATCTCTGTGAATGTATCCCACAAGCTACTTAATTCTTTTTTTTTTTTTTTTTTGGTACCGGGGATCTACAAGCTACTTAATTCTATAATCCATTTCCCCCATCTCCCTTATTTAGTTCTCTTCAAAATATAAAACAAGATATTCTTTTTTTTCCCCTGGTACTCAGTATTGAACTCAGGACCTTGTGTTTGTGAGGAAGGCATGGCACCACTGATCTAAATCCCCGGCCCCAAGATATTATTTTTTTTTTTTGGTACCGGAGATCGAACTTGGGACCTTGCATTTTCGAGGCAGGAGGCAGAACCACTGAGCTAAATCCCTGGCCCCAAGATATTATTCTTAAATAATGCAGGAAGCATACATTGCTAGGTCAACTATTTTCATCTGTAAAATAAAGAAATTATTTAGAACTCACCAACCTACACTGGTTTTTTTCAATTTTATAAAATGTATGAAAATCCTGCCTTTCCATTGCAATTATTCAGTAAGACTCTTTTGCCAATCTTATTCCATGACCTGGTTCTTATAACAGAGGTGGCACTGCTCATCTATTCCCAGAAGCAGGAAGCTAAAAAGACAGCAGGTTTCACATCCATAAAACCACAGGAGTTTTGTGAGGCTCAAAAGAAGTTAATGATGTCTATTTTGTAAATGAGAAGATGGAAGCAAGACTGAAAGAAGAGAAACAGATTTTCAAGACAAGTTTTTGATCACTCCTTTGCAAACATTGAAGGATGACATGTCTCCTTTGGGTTTCTAGCTCTGTCACCTATTTTTCTTTTGTTAAACACTATTCTTAATACCATAGAAACTGCCATAAGCCACAAAACCTCTGCAGTACCCAGAAAATAGTTCTCAGTAAAGACAAAATGTTATGAAGAATAATGAAATGGAAACTATAATTCATAGCATCCTCTAATTCTCCAGTATTCAAACTCCATAGCACATGGGCAAAGATCGTATAGATGTTAATGTTTTACAGTACAGACATTGCAGTCATGTATAAAGAGAAATATTAAGGTTTTAGTTTGCCCTAGATAAAACATTTTTTTAAAAAAATATTTTTTCTACTCTCCTAGCTACTCCTCTTTCCTCTGCTTATAGTCTTCCTAATAAGCCCTGATCTGAATTCCAAATTCACAAAGACAGAAGTTAGTAGCTAACTTGTTAATAACTAAGCATTTAAATCCATTCTCATATATTTGCATACTGGGATCACCCATGGATGTTGGGTTCCACAGAGATTCTAGAGATTTTGATTTAGCACATCTAGGACTATGCTTAGTCAAATTTTAAAAGACTTCTGCAGGTCATTTTGATGCTCAATCAGCCTGAGAACACCTTAGTTTCTTTTTTGTTTTGCTTTGTTTTGTTTTGATGAGAGTGGGGATTGAACCCAGGGCCTTGACCATGCCAGGCAAGTGCTCTTCCACTGAGCTACAACCACCCCAGTTTCATCATGTAGCAGTTAATGCAATAACTGCTATGTAAAGAAAAAGTGCTCCCCCAAACCACAAGCTCACAAGCTCAAACTCAGAACAGTACTTTTCAGAGCGGAGGTCTCCAAAATTTTTCTAATGGTTCTATTGTTAAAACACTCAGAAGTTAGACTGCCAATATTGATTTGCTTTATTTATAAATTATGTATAAAATTATGTAAAACTTCTTCACTAATAACAGTATTGCAAAGCACACACAATAGAGAAATTTTAAAAGATAAGGCAAAATGAATAAACTTAGCAGTGGATAAACCATTTTGAGTGCATTGAGAAGTGGTACCTTTCACTCTGAAATCATCAACACTAAGGTTTATGGAAGGAGAACTTTTCCTAGCACTTTCCACAGTATTTCAATAAAGCTACCTCATATTTCAACAGTATACTATAATTTACAGAGCATTTTCATATCAATCATATTTGTGCTCAAATACATTATAAGAGAGATTTTGTTAATATTAATAACCTCTTGTAGATGAGGATGCTAAGGATAACACGGGACATTTGGTCACATAACTAAAAACTGTGGAAGAAAGACCAAAAGTCAGGTCTTTTGCTGCAGAATTAGCCACTTCATAACCCAAGGCTGACCTGGGCAGGTTGCATAATTGCATTTGTCTTTTATTCTTCTCTAAGACACAAGATCATAATAGGTTGCCTCTTTATTACACTTATTTTCAAAGTAAATACAGCTGTCTGTTGGAATTATATGTGTCATCGGATGTGGTAAGAATAGAACTTCTTAAACTAGTTTTTAAAAATCCTCTATGTAATATCTGTAATGTCTTAAGGTGACTGTTTTCCCTGGGGAACAGTTGGCCATGTCTGGGTACTGTTTGGGGGCATTACAGTGACAAGACAACTCCCACCATAAAAACTTATTTGGCCCCAAACATCAATAGTAGTAAAGTTGAAAAACCCTGTTGTAATCCTTCTAAATCTTTTAGTTATGAATCACTGTGAGTGGCTGATGATATCTATGAAGCCACCCCAAGCACAAACATATACACACAAAACACTGTGCACTCTTTCTCAGTGTTTGCTGACTTGTGAAAGCACAGTTCTAGATCCCAAGGTAGGAATCCTAGATCTACAGAGTGCAGCAGTCGGTTCCAAAGACTTGTATTGAATTGGCTTTCTTCTTACAAACCCTCAGACATGTGAATCACTAAAAGACATGTTCTAGAATTCCTCCTATTAAACTGGAAATTCAGAAATTCAAATATAGCCCATGGATCTCAATGCATCAATGGTTTGTGGGGTATTAAAGCCATTCATAACCTAATAAAGCAATATTTGTACATTTTAATTGAAAAATAGGCTCATGTAATCTCACTCCACAAGACATTTTTAATTAAAAAAAAAGACCATGAATCTCAAAGTGGACTTTGAGGATTATTTTATTTCTTCTAGCCCTTTTGAGAGTGATTAGAGGATTTGCTTCATAAAGTGTATCAGATAGTGATTAAGAAGGCCCCTTGTTGGTTATAATATTTTATCATATATGGATGAGAATGATTACTCCATTAAAGTCTTGTTTCTTGACTTTCTTGATAAGAGTCATGGGAGAAATTATGAAGTAGGCAGTTTATCTTCTGTCACCTAAGGAGTCTCTTTATTTTTTCTTCTGGGTCAAAATTTCATCTGCCAATTCTCTCATTCTTTCCTTATCAGAAATGTCAGCTGTGTGTGTAGAACATGAATTCAAATAATGTGAATTACTTGAACATTTTTCAGTTCACATTGCTCAAGGTTAAAAAAGAACAATCATGGAAGAAATGTTGTTTTTATTTTCCTGCTACTTGCCCTTTTAAGCCTGAAGAACAGCATGACGAAATGTTTAGGAAGCAAGTAGTCCTTTCTTGGACTACCTGTTCTAACAGGATGCAATAGTCATCCTGCCAACACACACTGATTCTGAACAACTATTTTGTGTACCTTATAATATCTTCAGATAGACCGTATTTTATTATAGTTAAAATAAGTCAGCTAAAAATGAATTACCTTATTTTTTAATATCTTCTCAATATCCTACATACGAAATTTACATTTTTTAAAAAACCGTCCTTTTTCTCAAATACAGAAATTTAATTTGCTATCTTCTGTGCTACCTGGATTCAACAAGAAATTTTCTGTATATTTATTTAAATTCAACCAAATTGTTGAAACATTATCTATACAATCTTAAAACATTAAAATCTCTCAAATTCTAATAAGGCTCTAAATGATGAATCATTCAAAAACAAATATAAAGCATTAAAAAGCAGAAATGTATTCAAATTATAAACAAAATTCTTCAGATATTTCTCAGATTAAAAATTGATTCCCCATGCCTCTCGTATGAGAGAGAATGGAGAAAGGCATAGTCAGACACCAAGAGGGTCAGGGAGACGCCAAGGTTAGGATCTTCTATTCTCCTAAGACAAACCAACAAAACTCCTGAAGTCCTGGGGACAATCAAGCTCTTGTTAGGTCTCAAAACAAATTTCCACCTCTGTTTTGGGCAACATGATGATGAAATCAACACAATTCTTTCCCTTTTAAGGTGGGCACTACAACCACTATTTTAATAAAATAAAACAAAACAAAACAAAATAATAACATAAAATAAAAGTATTAGGGATATTTCGGTTCCCTGGTCTACAAGTCCAATCATGATACAATCCAATCATCAACTGGTTTTCACTTCTGCAATTCTTTGCCACAGCAGATGTGAAGCTTCACCCCAAAAGATGACCTAACAAAATTCACTGGCAGAAAGAAATAATTCCTTTTTCTGAACCCAGACTTTTAACTCACATTTTTATACATTCTTCCCCAAGTACCCCTCTTATTTATGCAGTGTGCTCTTTTGATATCAGGTACTTCCACTCACTTCTTCCTACAGTGAGCAAATAGCCAAGGAATAGCCATATACAGCAGGACAAGCTGTCCTGGGAAAATCCTAAGCTACCTGTCACGTGCCGTGGTGAGTCTGCTGGGAGACTTTGTCACTCACTTTCCACCCTCCCTTATCAATGCCTTTCAAATATGAGTCAAATGGGCAAACTTCAGGTATACTCATTACAGCTGTTCCCTCACTTGGTATCACGCCACTGTTCGTTGGTTCTTCATCCAACTTGATGGCATCGTCTGTGCACCATACTGCTTTTTTATACTTTTAACTGAGCGAGGAAGAAAATATCAAAAGCTTGAACAAAATCTGATCCTCAGAGCTGCTTACTGGACAAGAAAAAGTACTAAATGTAAGCCGTGCTTGAACCTTAATAGCCATGCCTATGGCCATGTATAATTTGCAGTTCCTAGCACAAAGTGGAAATGCAGGGTTTCTTGTTTAAAAAGCAAGAAAAATGATCATTAAAGATACTGCCATTCAAAACACTTTATTCTGCCACCTCTTAAGCTGCCATGGTGTCTTCTATTCATTTGCTGAGAGCATGTAGACCCTCAGAGGAACTCTGGAGCCTCCATCTGCCTTCAGTGTATTGTCCCCATGGTTCCTTTTCTCACCAGCTGTCAAGCAATATGCTGTGCACTGTCTAGCGACATGGGTGTCAATCTCCTTTGCCCCATTGGCTGGCTAACCCAAGTGTTGCACACAAGTGACCCCCTAAAGTACTACAACCTCTAAGCCAAGATGCACTCAGTACCTCAACAGGCAGGTGAGACTAGCACTGTGCCCTGACCTGAGAAGCTACTGTCAGCTGGCACTCACCATGTCCAGGACCACTTAATCAAATGATTTCTACATCAGTCTGCCAAGTGTAGGCCTCAGGAAAGAGTCATGACTCATCTGTCACCACAGGGATTAACGGCTCTATAATGATGATGGGATGAGAGGAGTGGACTTCAGGTTGCAAAATTCTCCGTTTGAAAGTTAATTTTTCTGTAGTTATCCTTGCGAGTGTTGCTGGCCTATATACCACAGCAATCTGCTCTATCTAGTGTGTGGAGGAGCATCTTAAGAAAATTGAAAAGAAAAAAAGGAGAAAGCAAAGAAAAAAAGAAAATAAAAAAGGAAAGGAAAGGAGAAAAGAAAAGAAAAGAAAAGAAAAAAAGAAAAGAAAAGAAAAGAAAAGAAAAGAAAAGAAAAGAAAAGAAAAGAAAAGAAAAGAAAAGAAGGCCACATTTCCCTAGAAGGGAGTGTGGAACTAAGGAAGCCATCACCTCCCTAGAAGTGGGGAAGAGGGCAGAATTAGAGCCTGAGTTTAACCAAGGGAGTGCCATCTTCAATAGTACATGGAATGGACAGAAGTCCATAGTCAAAGAAAAACAAATACACAGTGCAAACACTAGTATTGGAGAGGTTTGCTCATCTAATGGGAAACAGAATAGAACTGATAGAGAATTGAGATAAGCAGTAAAGAGAGCTAAGCCAACATTTTGCAATTGATTCAAATGTCTATTTTAGGAACTATAATCTGGATTAAATGAACTATGTGAAAAAGAATGACAAAACAAAGAGT
>NW_004624739.1:16777144-16788480 GCF_000247695.1 Heterocephalus glaber
ATATAAAATTATATTTTTATAATTTTCAAATTATTATTAATTTTTTACTATCTATGCTATCAGCAGACAATACGTTGAGAAAGATATAGATCACTACACATTTTGAATTGTATAGTAATAGTTCATTGGACAAGTTTTAATTTTAATATTTAAAATTATATAGAAAAAAGTCTGTGATTTAATAATGGATGTTATAGATGCAGTAATATACAAGATAAAATATAAAATTATATTTTTATAATTTTCAAATTATTATTAATTTTTTACTATCTATGCTATCAGCAGACAATACGTTGAGAAAGATATAGATCACTCTAGCCTAAGAAAATAATCTGCTTTTTACTTGTATCAATATTTAGACCTATGGTTTTCAAATTCAGTTAATAATTCACCAGACTGATGCTTTACCATAGTTCCAGAAACTGCCCCAGGGGAACCCAAGTCCTCTTACCTAACTGCTATTTCAAGTACCTTGATTCCTTTAAATTAATTTTCTTTTTAGATCCCTTACTTGTTCATGCTTCTCTTAGT
This sequence comes from Heterocephalus glaber, assembly GCF_000247695.1. Next base: position 16,777,676 of record NW_004624739.1, read on the forward strand.
TCTTGGCATTCACACCCACAATTATATTCTGCATACTGCTTGTAATTATCTTGCTGCTATCAGAGACTGCATGGTTTCCCACACTTCAGATCTGCATGAGCATATCTGAGATCATAATTACAGTCTTGTATTTTTTTCAGCAATTTAAAACATTTCTTAAACCAATGAATCTTTGGCAAACAGAATTTCTGAAACACACCCTACATAAATGGCTCTTTTTTGAGATTTTTGGACTTCTGTAGGTGGGAGAGAAGAGAGGAGGAAACAGAGACAGAGACAGAGACAGATTTTTGAGATGTATTTATTTCTGAGGTTTATTTATTACCCAGTCTTTATTTGTTTCACCTGGGAAATATAAGCTGTTATAAAATCTATTGCACTAGATGTTTTGGGGGTTAGGTAAAACAAACTTCCATCCCTCACTTTATGAGATCTTTTTTCCTTCAGTACTGGGGATCAAACTCAGGACCCTGAGCTTGCAAGACAGGCACAGCACCACTGAGCTACATCCGTGGCCCCTTATGAGATGTTTCATAATGTAAAGTATCATAGACACAACTCTTGTCAATGTACATCTTTCGCTCAATCTTATTTCTATATTTTAACACTACTGAAGTGCCAGAAGTTTGCAGAATAACCCATGCTTCTTCTTACATCTGTACCATTTCCCAGTGCCCAATCTGTCTTCTGCCCATTTACCCCTTATGTCATGGAAATAACTTCTCTGGCACCCTTCTCTCCTGCTAGTATCATAATCTTCATGAGTCTACATTAAGTGATGTTTTTGTCTTCATTTTACTTGACTCAGTGGTAGCTTCATATGTGGTTAGCAATCACTACTGTCTCTTCTTGGCTTCTACAATCCCCCATTTTATTTGTTGTTTCATCTCAGCTGCATCTTTGCTGCCATACAATTTTCCTTTCTTCATTTCAAGTATTACATGTTAGAGTTCCCTTTTTTGCAAATGGTCTGCTTATCTCATGAATCCACACTGTCTTCCCAGACAACCCATCTGCATGATAGCTTCTGTCAAAGTCCATACACTGGTGACTTCCATCCTATTTTATATTCAATCATGATCTCACCTAGGCTGCATGCACATACATCCAAACTCCTTCCTAGTACTTTCCTTTGTAAATTCATTATCAAGCTCAACTGAATGGTCTATTGGTCCTAAATCTAGTCTTTGTCCAATTATCTCAAATCAGTATGCTGTACTCCATAAAGTAGAAACCAAGGAACTGTTTGTGTGGCCCTGCAGCCTTAGTCTGAGTTCTATAGAAGCAGAGCCTAAAGCAATGGCATATGCATCTCTGCTTTATTAGGGAGAACAATCGTGATGCTGTAGTGGAAGGCAAAGTAAAGCAACTTTAGCTGTTGCAGACAAAGTACTGTATTATACATCATCTTTTCATTTCTTACATAATACTGTTGTCTGCAACCTGGAAATTTAATTAAGATTTTAACAGATCACTCTGATGGCTTTCTGGGTGGTGTGATACATGATGAGATAGTGAATCCTATGAACATGAACTCAGTGTGATATTTCTATTATTACAAAATGTGTCGCTTGTCCTGACACTGCTTTGTGGGCTGAAAATATCAATAGAACAGTCATGCTATAAGCTTTTTTAATATAACTGACACTGAATGCAAAAGTGGACAATAGTCAGACCATATAGAAAAACCAAACTCCAACACGAAGACGGAAGGAACCAATTCACTGAAGTTAAACCACAATTTTTGTAGCAACCAACCAGTTCAAAATGTTCAAGACTTAATTACTATTGGATTGCCTGGATTTTACCCTTACTTCTATCTTAGGGTAAGCTAGAGGAGTCAAATATGTTACCCTAACCAATCACATAAGATGCCTACTACTAGTGAGCCTGCTTCCAGGTCCCCATGCCAATGACCACCAATGAGGGCACAATGAAGCCTTCTCTTTTTACTATAAATCATTTACACCACCACCCTCTCTACCTTTGCGTGTTGGCCAAATTCAAGTGAAGTTGGCCTACTCCTTTGCTGTAGTAAGCTGTGAAATAATAGCCTTAGGTGTTTATTCTAATCTTTAATCAAGAATGATCATGGAAACTCCCAAACAATAGCCTGTATATATGGATTTCTCCGGGCTTGACCAGGACTTCTTGAAGGATATAAGTCTTACCTAATGTTGTTTTTAATCCTTACATCTGTGCTTGGTTTAAAAATATATATACAGGGCTAGGGATTTAGCTCAGTGGTTCTGTTGCCTGCCTCACAAGCGCAAGCCAAGTTTGATCCCCAGTACCAAAAATAAAATATAAATAAATAAATAAATAAATAAATAAATAAATAAATAAATATATACATGCTGGACTGGGGATTTAGCTCAGTGGTTTGACCGCCTGCCTCACAAGCTCAAGGACCCAAGTTCAATCCCCGGTACCAAAAAAATGTATATATATATATACATGCAATCAATGTTTGTTTAACTTTACAAAGAGGACCAGAAAATTAAAAGAAAAGAGAGTCCAGTTAACCTACCACAGCAAAAATATAAGTGAGAACAAGAAACAAAATGAAGAAGATTGTTGTATAATAATAAAATGTATGGGTATTTAATAAATAAAATTCTCAGAAATAAATTCAAACTGATAATGGATTAAACGAAACTCCATGGTAGGGAAGAGTAGGATGATATGAAATTCTGAGAACATTACAACAAAAGGGAGCACATGCTCCATGGAGATTTGTAAGCAGCTCCAAATTTAGGAATCAGCACACCTTAGAAGAAGACTATGATTATTCTCAAAAGAATATGAGCTTTAGCATAAGGTGGAATTGGTTTCAGTTCTTAAACCACCATTTTTTCAATTACTTTCACCTCTGTAAATTAAATAAATACTTAGTTGATTAATAAACATGCTCTATAACAGAATTTTTCACACTCCAGTCAATAGTGGACATAACACAACACATTGCTTGCTTACTATCTTTTAAAATACTGGTAAAAAATTTTCTCACATCAGTAGAATTTTCATATAAAAGCCTCATAATATTTGCCTCATAATATTATTATATATAAAACTAATATTTCATAATAAATGCAAAACATCTACTTTACCTAGTAAGCACTCAATAATGTTAGTTTCTATCTCCTTGAAAACAAAAATTAGACACAATTTAATATGCCTACCCATGTTTTTTAGAGATGAGTCTTACAATCTGCATTAGCTCTCAGGTAAGACTGTTGTAAATTTTTATCACCAAAATAAGTCCTCCTTTCCTACGCACAATTACATCCAATTTATCAGGAAATTAATTGTTCCTTCAATGTCACTAAATATGTTTTGTGACTTATTCTTGCAGTACATAAATTTGAGAGGACAGTATGATAGTAAATGAAATATACTTTTTAACTGACATCATTTACCTAATCAGAAATTTTATTTCCTTAAACATTATTTTAAGTTGTAATCTTCAGCCTAAAGAAATGTTTCCATGTTCACTCTTGACCTCAAAGATTACAGCAATAATTGCTTCATGAGATTTCCATAGATTCTGTCATCAACTCCCTGAGACCTTCTGTCTCTCTCGGAAGATTAGTTTGCATTTAGAGTAGAATTGGTGACTGGCTCAAATAGAAAGAGAGACAGATGCAGCATGCAAGTTCTCAAAGCCATTTCATCCATATCCACACCTTCTGGGTCTGAAATATTACTCCTATTTGTTAATCCAACAAGAAACCTTCATACTGGTTCACCTTTCTCTGGTGTTTTTCTACTTCTTGGAAGTCTTTTATCTTACATCTTTTTATGCAATAATCTATCTTTTTTCACTAATTTATTCATTTATTTATCTTCTCAAAAAATTACTCAGTGAATAAAATATAAAAATCAAGTACCTTTCCCTGAGGAGATTTTAGTTCAGATATAAACTTACTCTCAAGTCTGGAGCAACTGTTTTAATATGAGTGAAATTTTGAATCTTTTCATTTGAAGATTTCCTTTATTTACTCTTTGCATTTAATGGTAATGACACTCAGGAATTGTTAAGAAGCAAGAGATATATCTAGTAACTTAATGAGGGTGATTCCAACAGGACAGACAGTTGAAAGTATGATTCCAGAAATCATGGGCCTTTCCTCTAAAGAGCAGTTGAAACCATGGAATGGTATAAGATATTCATAAAGAAACTGTAGTTTATTTAAGTTATATACACTGTCGAAACCATACATTTAAGCTTGGAGTTATAAAATGTTAGCACACTGACGGAGGTAATACATTTATATTGCCAACTTAACTTTTACAAACAATTTAACCTTAAAAAACACTGTATAATAAGATTTATTCCACTGTTTTGGGATGAATAAATATTTTGCAACTATTGAGAAATACTCACTGTGTAAGAAGACTCAGAATGTATGTGTTCACTTACAATTAAATCAGCAGTCCCCTGGAGAAAACCAGTAAAGGCCAAGGTGCATGATGTCTCAATAAACATGTACCAACTCACATGTTGATAACGTTACAGGAGATGGTCTCAAATCTTTTTTTCAATTTCATAGTGTTTCTCTGCCCTGAATTTGTGTGTGTGTGTTGTGTGTGTGTGTATGTGTGTGTGTGTACCAGGGATCAAACTTAGGACCTTGCACTTGCAAGGCAGGAACAGTGCCTCTGAGCTAAATCCCCTGCCCTTCCCTAAATTTTAATAAAAAGATGAAATCAGTTTGGCAAAGCAGATTAGAATGTTTGGTACTTAAAACTGCAGATGAAGTACAGATTAATGAAATAAAAATTAATATTTGAACTTATTCCCAATAAGATGAATTTGTCTTCTTTGAGATGTTAACTCAATTTCTAAAAGATAAAGTCAGGAAGTAGTTGATGTATATTACTTTATCATTAAATTATTTATTTCAAAAAATACATTTGAAAGAGTATTTTCTAGGAAGTAAAGAAAATTTAGATTGAGCAAAAAAAAATCCATCAACCACATCTCAATTGAACATGTAATAGTATGAGAATAGATTCACATGTTACATTTTATTATGTAATCTTGGTCAAAAATTTCCAGCAATGTCTGAATGTCTAAAACAGTTCAAAGAACATCTTACTATGTTCTTGCACAATATGGTAACTATCAATAATAGTGTACTGTATGATCCAAGAAGTTAGAAGAAAGAATTTTTAATGTGTTCATAATATCAATATATGTGAAGAAATAAAAATGCTTACCCTGCTTTAAACATTGCACAATGACCATTAATTTTTAATGTATAATTTTTATTTTATGTATCAGCTGAAGATGAACTTTTAAACATTAAAAATACATTGTATTGAGACTTCAAAGCAAAGAAAAACAAGCAAAGAAATCAACAAAAACACTGATAATTATAACTACTTTAATGTGTGAGTCAGAAATTACTCAATACTTTAAACCACATAATATAAATATATAAATTTGATGCTATGAATCTAATATGAGATCATAATTATCTTCTCTAACACCCTTTTCAAATTCATATGTTAATCAAAATAATTTGATTGTTCATGTTCATAGCTATGTAATAAGTATATTATATGAATTAGAACTTAGAATACACCTTTGCATAAGATTTTATCTGATTTATGTATTGAAGTTCCACATAAAAATTTTATCAGAAAAATATTCCCTTGAACACTACCAGCATAAATAAAGGAAAAATGAAATTCTAATGCATAGAATGTGGAGATCAGTGGAACTAATAGTACCCTATACTTTAAAGTCTAAAGTCGCATCGTTAAGAGACGTGGGAAATGTCGTAAAGAACACTGTGATCACGCTCTTATCTTGAAAGAAAGAGTAAGGAATGAAATATAGTTTGGAATACAATATCATTGGCTTTAAAAAGTTGTTAGTAGACCTAACTTCACATCCATATGCAAAAACAGAAATATATATAATTCTAAAATAATTAGATTCTATGGTTCTTTCGAGTAGTTTTAGAAATAAATCAATGAAAAAAAATAAACTACCAGAATATAGTTCTAACTGGGAAAAACTGGAGATAGGGCTGTGAGATTTGGACAAACAAAAGAAACTTGAATGCTTAATTAAATTTTAATCTTAGCTAAATAATGAAAATCTTTTAGTATAAATATGACCCATTAAATATTTGGAGAGTAATTATAATTTAAAATATTTGTTGTTAACTGAAATTAAAGATCAGTAGAGCGTCCTGTATTTTATCTTGTAATCCTAGCTGGCGGGTCAAAAGCCCACCTCAGATTTCAGACATATTGCTTGTTCCAGTATTGATTTTAAGATTTAACATTGCTTTCTGGATCTTTATGAACAGCAGTGTGGTAATCATGATTTCTGGTATACTGTTTGCCAGTGAATCCCAATTCTATCTTCTGAATGGACTTTAGAATGTGGGAATTGACTTCCTAATCTCTCTGCAGTTAGGAGTGAGTTTATTACAAATTCTGGCCAGAGAACTTAATCAATGTATAAGACCATCTAGATATGTTTGATTTCATGACTATTAGTCCCTGAACAACTACAATAAGCAGACAAACCCTGCCCTGCAATTGACATGTAGTGTGATTATTTTAAACTATGAATTTTGATGGCTACTTATTTATACAGGATAACCTATGCTATTCTAATACAAAGCAATCAAAGTAATGAGCTCAGTGAGGTCAAGTCATGCTTATTGCAAATATTAGAGTAAACAGATATAGCTTAAAGAAGATTCACCTAGAGACAATAATGTTAAGTGAAATAAATCAGACACCAAAGCTTAAATATCACATGATATTTCTTATATGAAAAACCCAAAATATAAATAAATTATACAGCAAAAATGAAAGATAATAAGAAACAGGGAGATAAATCTTTTGCAAAAGAAAAGGAGGTCAATGGAGAAAGGGAAGGGGGGAACAAGGGGAGCAGAAAGGGATCTTTAAAAAAGAATAAGATGTGTTGTGTACATGTACCAATGCCCTACAATGAATGTGATGATTATGTACTGCAAACATGTACTGATAATAGAAAACAAAAAAATGATGTTTTTAAGTATTCATAATTTATTTTTTTCTTAAATTCTTTTATTGGTACATTTTAGGTATACAATACATTTACACTTATCATTGGGTGCTTGTACCTGTACATCATGTATCTTGGTCCTTATTTTTTTCCCCATTACCTGTGCACCCCTCACCCCTTCCACCCTTCCCTATTTACATAGACTTCATTTCCAGTTTTTTTTCTTTTCTCATAATTTTTCCTTTCCCTTCTTTCCTTTCCCTATCCCCTCCCACCACCCCTACCTACCCCTTTGGACCTTTTCCTATTTCAAAGTATCAATTATTCATTATTAACCCTTATTTACACTTTAAGTTTCTCACAGTAGAGAAACTATTCTGTATTTACACATGTGTGTCATATTTATTTCACTTAAGAGTATTGCCGCAATTAGCTATAAATGACTCTAATTTCTCATTCTTTATGGCTGAGTAGTACTCCATTTTATAAAAAAAAAAACACATCTTCTTTATCCAGTTTCCAGTTGAGGGGCACTTGGGCTGTTTCCAAGCTTTAGCTATTACAAACTGTGCTGCTCTAAACATGGGTGCACATATATCTCTGTAGTATGATTCCTTCAGTTCTTTGGGGAAGATACCCAGCAGGGGAATAGCTGGGTCAAATGGAACCTCCAGCCCTAGTTCTTTGAGCTATCTCCACACTGATTTCCATAGTGGTCGCACCAGGCTGCACTCCCACCAACAATGGAGAAGGGTTCCTTTCTCCCCACACTCCCGCCAGCATTTGTTATTGGTTGATTTCTTGATAGCAGCCATTCTTTGTGGGGTGAGGTGGAATCTCAGTGTTGTTCTCATCTGCATCTCTCGAATGACCAGTGATGTTGAACATTTGTTCATATGTTTATTTGCTGCTTTTACTTCTTTGTCTGAGAAATGTCTGTTCATTTCAAATGCCCATTTTTGAATTGGGTTTTTGAATTTGGGGGGGTCTGATTTTTTTCAGTTCTTTATATATTCTAGATAGCAGTCCTTTGTGTGAGGTACAGCTGCTAAAAATTTTTTCCCACATTATAGGCTGTCTGTTAGCTCTGTTGTTGGTTTCTCTTGCAGTGCAGAAGTTTTTTTAATAAGATGAAATCCCAGTTGTTGATTCTTTCTGCTAGTTCCCATGCTATTGAAGTTTTGTTCATAAAGTCTTTTCCTATGCCAATAACTTCAACAGTTCTACCTAACTTATCTTCCAGCAAGTTTAGTGTTTTTGTCTTAATATTTAGATCTTTAATCCACTTCGATCTTAGTTTAATGCATGGTGAGAGGCATGGGTCTAGTTTTAATCTCTGGTAGGTTGAAATCCAGTTTTTCCAACACCACTTATTAAATAGGCTATTTTTCCTCCAGTGAGGGTGGTTGGCTCCTTTGTCAAAGTTGAGGTGGCTGAGTATGTTTGGAGTTGTTTCTGCATCTTCTAATCTATTCCACTGATCCTCAGGTCTGTTTCTTTGCCAGTAAAAAATGAAGAATTTAACAAAATAAATAGAGAATTCTGCTGTGAAAACAATGCAGCTTTGGAATCAGATTTAGGAACAAAACAAGACAATAGATGACTTCATTATTTTCTTTGTTTCTTTGCTGCACCCCCTATATAGAGCAGTATTTGTTTACAGTTGCCCACTTTCAGTGTTATTTCAGTTGACCTGGTCAGGAGAGTTACAGCACACTAAAAAGATCAGCTTTTTCACTTATATGCTTTGATTCCAAGATCACTGAGTGAGAGTGAGGACGCATGGATGGAGAAGCTAAAGGGTGTCCACAGAAGTACTAGGAAACTGAGGTGAGTACACTGTCACTTTCAGAAGTCAAGAGAGGAAGTATATTTCAACTGTAAAACATACTGTGACACAGGTAAAGATGGGACAAGTATGAGCAAATGAGTTGCCTAGGGCCCAAAACTGAAGAAAAATAGGCCAACAAATAAAGGAAACCCACACCCCTTGTGAGAATTATAGTCCACTTAAAGGATGAAGAAAATAAAAAATAAAATATATAGCATGTTAAAGAGTAATAAGTGCTACTAAGAACAAAAAATCAAGGAGGGAGGATGGGTAGTGGTGAAAGAGAATGGGCTGGAAGTGGGAGATGGGATGAGATCAACTCCTTCTGAGAGAGAGACTCCTTCTGCAAATGACACAAAGGAGGCCAAAGAGCCCTCATCTTTGCTTAGATTTCTTGGCCTGAAAGTTTACAGCTTGTAGCTGTTGCAGTCATCTTGCAATCATGAAGACCAAAGTCTGAGGAGGGAATACAATATAGGGACGATTTAAGTATATAAATATGGAATAAATTCAGGCTGTTAATCATATTATTAACCTCCTTTGTGCCTGAGATAATAAGTTCTTAATTTTAAAGGACAGACAGGGTTTTTATTACTTGGAGCCAAAAGCAATTATATTGATGTAAAAGGAACATCATTGAAGATGCAGAGCAACTTTGAAGAACAACAGAAAAAAGCTGAAGGAATCTCTTTCTTTTAATGAAATAACAGTTTCATCTTTTAGAAGTTTACTATGCAGAAGAGTAATGATAGCTTTGAAGAGCTACATTAGGAAGAAGTTTTGAAAGGTAACAAGTAGCCACACAAGTCAGCTAACTGATAACAATTCAAACACTCTTCCTGTGTATATTGACACTCACGTCCCCTGATAACCAACTATCTCCAAGGTACTCAGCTCATACAAGACATGCCATAAGTCATGAATCATACTCATCATTTACCCTGCCTCCTTCTGCTTTTTCACAGGGAGTAATTTCATGAAACTCCCTAGCAAGAGAACAATAATTGAATGTATTTTATTAGAAGGAATATTTTTCTTAATAACTTTTTGCTGACAAATTCCTAGTGATTGACACTAATTTCATTTTTCCCAGAGAGGTAACTAAGCTTCAGAACTCAAGATTAATATGAAAGAAATCTGCCTCTTTTATTGGCTGATTTCTTATTAGCATTTTCTTTCTTAATATTATAAAGCCTCCCTTGGCACTAATACTAATAAACATCCACCATTTCAGTATACTGCACTGGAATTAACAGAGGAGAAAATACCATTCCTAAAAGAACTCCAGCATTATTATTTACCTATGCTGCATGATAGGAAACAAGTCTGGGTAATGAAGATAGTCATATTTAGTTTATTTGCTACTCAATATATAGACCAATATTTATTTGCAGTTGCCTATTTTTCAGTGTTAATTCAATAGGCCTGGTTACACATGCAATAGAATGAGATTATGTGTGTTTCAACAATTTATAGAAGTTAGGACAAAAATTTCATTTGTTTCTTTAAAACAAATACATAGCAGGAAGAATCTAGAAGTAATATACAGCTGCGTTACAGACAATGTGCATTTCTTTGAATTCCATATTAAAATCAGGACTTGTCTCAAACATTTAACAGAAGATGAGCAAACCTTTATAGAAAGCTTTGTGTTGGACACTAGGTTAAAAAATAAAGAATCCAATTCTCAAATTAGAAAGATTACAGCCCAGTAGGCATGATATGAATATTCATAATCAAAATATAACTTATGATGAATATTATTCAAGTTATTCAAATGAACTATAACTGGGCAGTAAAATGATTACTCTGTGTCTGACTATAAATAGAGACAAATTTTGGGAGAAGGTGAGCCAGTCCTAGCACCTGGAAGGAGGCTCCCCTGCTGCCATTCCATGCTCCTAGGACAGAGAAGGTGAGCCAGTCCCAGCACCTGGAAGGAGGCTCCCCTGCTGC
>NW_004624739.1:16797840-16831836 GCF_000247695.1 Heterocephalus glaber
GAGTTCAATCCCCAGTACTGCCAAAAAAAAAAAAAAAAAAACAATGAATCCACCAGGCAAGGCAAGAAATTAAGCAGAAAAGGAAAGAAGGAAGCCAACAGGAGGAATATAACATGACAGAGACAAGACAATACATATGTTATAACAATAAATGTTAACGGTCTCAATTCACCAATCAAAAGAAACAGACTAGCAGAATGAATCAAAAAGGAAGATCCAACAATATGCTGCATACAAGAAACACATTTAATTCAAAAACAAATTCATAGACTGAAAGTCAAGGGATGGAAAACAATATTCCATTTGACAGGAACCCAGAAAAAAGCAGGGGTAGCTTTCTATTTGCAGACAATGTAGATTTCAAGCCAAGACTGATTAAGAGAGACAAAGAAGGTCATTACATCCCGGTAAAGGGAACAATCCAAGAGGAAGAGATGACAATCATATACATGCACCAAATAGCAGTGCACCCAACGATATAAAACAAATATTAACAGACATGAAAAATCATATAAGCACTAATACAGCTGTAATGGGGGACCTCCATACCCCACTGTCACAAATAGACAGATCAACTAGACAAAAAATCAATGATGAAATATTAAAATTGAATCAAACTTTTGAATAAATGGACTTAGTAGATGTCTTAGTAGATGTTCCACCCCATATCAGAATAGACATTCTTCTCAGCTGCACATGGAACTTTCTCAAAAATAGACCACATATTCACTCATAGAACATGCTTAAGTAAATGCAAAGGAATTGAAATTATCCCCTGTATATTGTCAGACCACAGTGCAATGAAATTGGAGATCAATGGCAAAAGAAACCACAAGAACTGCATAAACACATGGAAACTAAATAACACCCTCCTGAATGACCAATGGGTCACAGAGGAAATTAAAGAAGACAGCTTTGTTTTTGAAGCACCAGCTTTTCTCAGTAGCAGTTAAGGAGAACCAAGACTAGGAGTTCTAGTCACCCACACTATCCAAAGCTTAAAAACAAGGTTGGCTCACCTCTTAGAGGTAGTCCAGTGTTAACTGTTGCAGAAGGGAAAGCCAAAGACCAATCATAATTGTGATACAAATTACAGTTCATTCATTCCCCTACCCCCCAGGTGTCCCCTGCTGCTATTGCTATCAGCATTCAAACTTTTCAGTTAATAGATTTCAATCTATAAGGCAAGTGATCTTCTTTCTTAATGTATAGGAATTAACCATTAACACCTGTTTTGACACAGAACAAAATAAGAAAAATGACATACTGTCATACTCGATGCCATGAGAACAGTCAAGTAAATAAGAGGATGCAAGTTTGACTTTTGTATTTAATGTTAATGTATAAAAGTCTCAAAATAAAAGTTTATTTATAATAATGAAATATTGATAACAAAACATTTGCATTAGTATTATACTAAAGATATATACATTTACTAAAATATATCCAAAGATAGGCAAAAAGTTAATGAATAAAGTTATATATTGGTTTAGTTTTTCATTGATCCTTTTTCGTTTTATCTAGGTTTCACAGATTTTTTTTAATATTTGCAAACTAGAAATATATTCACCCTAGTAACTTTTGTAAGTTATTATCTTGGTACCCAGGGAAGAGTTAGCATTTATTGGATAATCAGGATGACAGAAATGTCTCCCAACACAGTCTCTCTAGGAAAACATCTGTCTCATTTTTTTTTTAAAGTCTTCTGCTTACTTAGATATCATATATTGATATGAAAATATTTTAAGATAGCACGTATGTCTCCACATTTACTAGATGGCCATTGTTAGGTATTCATAGATTTATTCTCTGAACTGACTGCTTTTCCTCTTGCTTCTCTAACATGCCAGGTGATTTAGTTGAGATATAAAGGGCATCTGGCTCAGCCTATCTGAGCTCTCTTGTTCTGGCAGTTGAAACAGACATAGAGTGTCATCCTAACTGAAGCCCACAGAAAGCCTGGTGCTGTGCTAGGCTTTGTTTTGTCAGCTCATTTAGCAAGGTTAAAATGTTAAGGAAAATAAACAAAGTCTTCTGATTCATTTGTTTTGCTTTGAGTTTTGTCCCAATCCTAACTTCATGTTTTGCAAGTTCAAAACAAAGACAATCACAATTTCTAAACATATGTAAGGAATGTCCTTGCAACCAGAAGAGGGTTGTCTATATGCTGATCTCAGCTTGATGTCTGTATGCTGAGTCAGACATCAAAGGCAACAAAATGGAGAGGATTTTCAGAGCCTTGGTTTTGATTCAAAGTTTATGATATTGACAAGATTAGAGTTTAATGCAGATATGTATGCCCGTAACTATAGTATTCATGAATTCTCTTTTCCCAAGCTATCATATCATGCCAATATAGAGATTACTGTAAAGAATGAAACAATCATTATGGTAGAATGAATTGTTGAAATAAATTGTCAATTCCAGAATAGAAAAAGGTATTCAGTCAGAGTGACTTAAAAAAAAAAATAGGTCCAGCTAAGCCACTGTGTTGATTCGCATAAATTCAATAGACTCTAACCCTGGAATGACCAGTGTCCCTGGTTTTGTTTGTTTATGTCTTGCAGCTATTTCTCTTCATTACTTCACACATCTAAATGATCAGAAAGAGGCCACAGACATTAGCATCACTGTTATGCACAATTGTGATTATCAAAATAAACTGGAAAAAATCTTAGTAATATTGGTATCACTCTTTGGAAGCACAGGTAAGTGTCTATACATACAACCCATAAGTGTCAAATCTAGCATATTGATTTAATGGATAAAACATAATGTGTAAATTAAGAACCCTAAATTCTTTTTCTGGTTTCCTTAGAACACAATGCATACTTGGAGAAAGATTTCTAAAATTATATAATGACCCATTTTCTCTGTCACTGCAGTGGAAAATATAGATAATTATATTCATGTGACTACAAATGTAAACCATGCTGTGTCCTAGTCAATAAGATATGAGAAAATATATTTACAGCGCATTATTCCAAAACACTAAAATCATTTTTGCAACATCAATGAGAAGAGTGATCAGTTTAAGAAAATGTCCTTGTCATTTAGAACTATGCTTCAATCAACTTTTAATTCTTTGTTTTTTCCCTATAATCAGCAGGCACATTCTTACATTTCTGCAGGAAGATGGAGTGAAATCTAAATCCTTTAGAAGTTTGACAACCTGTATGAAGTTCTTGTTACTCTGCCCTAATAGTGACACACAGTATTTCTATCGTTTAAACTAACACTTGAATGAATAGCAATATTTCTGTGTACTGGAAGTAATATGTGAAAATTTGATTTCTACAGTGCTTTATCTAATGCATCAAAGTACTCTAGCAGGAGGAAAACTTATTGCAGGACTAAGACCCACTTGGAAGGAACTGTGTTTTTCTAGCTGTGCTTTTGTAATAATTATGAACACATTTCACTTCAAAGTCTTTTTCTATGGACAGTAACAAGAATCCTCAAGATAACAAGATTCATAGTCAAAAATAAAATTGGGAAATGACATGTTTTCCCCACTGTCTGCTAGGAAATTCAGAAAACATAGCAGTATAAGAAAATGCCTAGGGGCTGGGGATTTAGCTCAGTGGTTTTGCCACCTGCTGCGCAAGCGCAAGGACCCGAGTTCGATCCCCGCTACCAAAAGAAAAAAAAAAAAAAGAAAATGCCTAAAACACCATGAATTCTGTGTTTCCTGGCTGATAAAATCACAAAATCTTTTTTGAGAAACATTTAATCTCTTGTATAATATGAAATCTATTCCAATATTTGCTGATTAACACTACCACTTACCAAATATGTTTATGTTCAGCATCACATTTGAACCTCAACTACTTAACACATATTGCTACAGCAGGCTTCAGAGGAGATTCTTCTGGATGTTGCTAATACAGCAGGTACTCCAGATCTACAATCAATTTAGTAATTAGACCACAAGCTGAAATGTTAAGTTCATAGACTCTATGTAAAATAAAGACTTCTACTACTTATTACTTTCCTAGATAAAGCCACTATTTCACAGTTCCTTCAGATTGCAAGATACAGATGTTATCCTACAAAGAAACTGAACTTCTGAAGTTTAAAGCAATTGGTACACACTAAATATGAGCCACTGATAATCATGAGTGAGAATGAATGTGGGTATTCCAAATCTTGAAACTTTCGTGTATTGAAAGTGAAAGTTGATTATATGTTAACATTGACAGTTATTGATGCATTTTTTTAAAAAAATTACTAAAGTGTGGAAGATTTTCAATTTTAAATAAAATAATTTTACTCTTTCAAAATTCTCCAAAAAGATATTTATTTTTAAGAAAGATGAAAGGGAAAATACCTTCATTGTTCTAAGTAATAATATATTTCATTTTCTCTTCACATTTCTATAGTTTTCAATTCTAATAGTTATTTGACATACTAAGATAAAGTCAATTGTACCTCATTTATTCCTATGAAATATACTCAATTGTTTTACTAAATAATGATATCTGAGTGTTTCAGTAATGTATATACATATATATATTCAGTAAGTATCCAAGTGTTTTATAAGTGATATAAACAGCTGAGTATGAGCAAAATAATGCTGGTTATTCAAGGATATGTTAATTGGCTCTGCCAAAAAGTTAGATTAATAATTAGAGTTTACAGGTTCTATATAAGCCCCAGTACTAGGCCACAGATATCAGGAAACATTAACAAGTTGGGATGCTAACATAGAAATGTGTATAGCTTTTGGTTCAAAGCTCTTTGTGACAAATTTTTTAAAAGCTAATTTCAACAATAATGAAATCAAAATCTTAAAGGTCATCATAGAATTTTTCAAAGTAAACTAATATTTGCTCATTTTGTTTTGTTCTTCATAAGCTATGTGACAGAAAATAATTTTAGAGTAATTTTCTTTAGAACAGTATGAATGGATGTATCTCCATTTTCATTTGGGATATATTACTTATTGCAATTATTATTAGCTCAATGCTGGTTGGAATCATGTTTTTTAAAAAGTATTCTTTTCACAAAGTCTTTGCATCATACCACTTTTCACAGACGATACCATAGGCTACTGAAGATTGTTTTATAAAGAAAATTTTATTAAATTAGAATAAAATTCCTACAAGACCTGAAAAGACAACCTTGGGAAGACAAGGCAACCCATAACAGCTGAACAAAATAAAAGGAGATGAAAACACATAGGGGAAAAAAAGGGAAGAATGCTTACATTTATAGAATGCTTACACTTTGCCTATCCCAATTCTGAGCACTTTGCAAGTACTAATTCAGTTTCATTAAAAGTCTATAATGTAGATGCTACAATCTACAGTTTATGGAGAAAGTACTTGCAGCAGAAAGACTGCCAAGGGCATATGTTATGACTGGAATCTCTAGAGGGGAAAGAGAGGAGCTTGGAAGTGCTGCAAGAAGTCCACGGCCTTTTGAATGAGAGGCTATGAGATTGTGCTTTCCAGGGTTACACACTCATTATACTCCAAAGATCCACATTTAGGCAGTCAGATTTCAGTGTTCTTAACCAACAATCCTGCAGTATAAGAAGCAAGGGGATGGAGAAGAACAGAAAAGAAGAAATAACATGAAGTTAGGACTTTGTCCTTGTTTTGTTTTGTTTTCTTGGACAGGAGCGTTTATGTCCATTCAAACTCCCTGTCTTGTCTTTAGCACATTGGATGATCCTGCCCATCTTCCTATACTTGCCCCTTCTTCCTATTCACTGACTGCAAGTTTTCACAGAGAGGTAGAAGACCAAATCTTTTCCAAAAACTAAACCAGGAAATTACCTGGAAATGAGGACAACAGATTGAGCATCTTGGAAGCTAATAACAAATGACCTTGGATCTGAAGAACCTTGTTTGGTTTGCTCACCCCTGTACAAACTGTACTGGAGACAGATTTCATGACTTTTAAGGCCAGTGCAAATTTTACGGATCATTTCCAGGTTGCATTCTTATATACTAAGCTAACAAAGAGTCCAGCAGGTTTGATATCTTAATGAATAATAAAGGATACATTAAAATCTTATGTATTATTTCATAAAAAGTCAGTGCAATAGTTGAGGTAATACATACATAAGCTACATACTTATATAGGCACAGTATAATGAAATTAAGAATTTTAAGGAAGTTTTTTTTTTCTGCTGAAGAAAGAATAGTTTGGAAAAAAAAATAGAAAAAAAGTCTGTCATCAGATTCTCTTCAATGGCCAACCCAGTGAAGAACACACTTGGTAACAGAAGAGGGTGAAGCTGCTTGCCTGGGTCTCTGCTACTGTTGCCCTGGGGTTTCCGGATGGTAGGCGGGGTTTGATCACTGCTTCTCATTGGCAGCTTTACCAGAAAGGATATGAGAGAACTAATGAGCTTCTTTGAAAACTGTCTTAGCTGTTATGGAAACTTCTTTTTCTGTTATCCTGATTAAAGATTAAACATTATCAATTGAAAATTCTGTGTTTTTTCTCTTTTTTAGCCTATTTTTCTTTGTCTTTCTCTTTTTCTATATAAACACATACATACGCACACACACTTTATTTCTCACAAATCAGACTAGACACATCAAATGGACAAATACTGTCAGTTTTTTAAATGGCTACTCTAGATGGCTCCAGTTTATAAAACGTAAGATCTGAATATAGAGAGTACTTTGAAAGACTTATTATATACATATTTACAAAAGTCTTTTCTAGCTCTCATGCTCAAGTTTAAGTATCTGGGATTATTTATTGCTTTTAATATTAGATGGCTGTATTAATTAGACCTGCTATGACTGGATAGATATTTTGAATGTTCAATAGCATTTCTATAAAAGTCTCACCTTAGAAACAATATTATACACAATTTTTGTCCTCCGAATAACTTGCATAAATCAATTTAGTCTACAGATGTAAGAGGATCAGAGGCCACATACATCACACGCAAAACCAACTCTGCTGAAGGAAACTAAACAGACTTCACATCTCTCAACCATATCATGGGACAAGAACATGAATATCTGCTTGCCGAATCTCCATTCTTTCCATATGTTCTTCTCACGAATATTTAATACTGAAGATGCTGCAGGGAACAAAACTACATCCCTTCTCCCTGCCTCTTGAATTTCTTTGGAAGATGAAAATAAAAAAAATAAGGAAACAAATTAGTAAATTACAGAACAATGCAATTTCAATGACAAAATATGAATTTTATTATAATACACTTATGAAGATGTTGAGTTGTTCTAAGCGAGAGAGTGTTCTTATCTTGAATTACTGGGTGCTCAAGAGACAGACAGACAGACACAGAGAGACAAGAGACACAGAGAGAGGATTTGTTTAAGAATTAGCTCAGGCAATTACAGAGACCAAGAAGTCCAGAGATATGTCCTCTGTGAACCGAAGAACCAGGAAAGCTGATCATACAATTCAATCTGAGTCTGAAGGCCTGAGAACCACCAGGGTCGATGACGAAACATTCAGTTCCAGGCCAAAGCTCTGAGAACCACAAGCTTCTAGGTCCAAAGATAGAAGATTGATATCCCAGTCAAAAAGAGAGGAAATTCTTCCCCCCGCCTTGTCTTTTTCTTCTCTTTAAACCCTCAGTAGGTTGGATGATGTCCATGCACATTGCTGAGAGTGGGTCTTTATTTGGTCTACATTTTCAAACACTAATCTCTTCTGGAAAAACTGCCACAGACACATTTAGAAACAAGGTTTTATCAGATTTTTGGGTATCACTTAACCTCATCTAGTTAACGTAAAACTAACCATCACACAATTCTCACCATGATAACGATTTATTTTTTAAAAAGATGAAAAAATAAGCTAAAGGCTGGGAAAAAATATTTGCAAATCTCCAATCTATACACGTGAATGTACAATTATATGAAAACAGAAACTTTAAAAACTTGAGAAGGGGAGAAAATGAGAATTGATACAGCTTTAGTGATTAGGCAAGTTTAAATGCTAAAAGAAAACAAACTGAGTTCTTGTTTAGTGAAAATTGACTTGAAATATTAATGAAAAATTCTAATTAAGACCAGAGAAATTTGAGGAAGACTAGGCACAACCTGGACATATATTTTTATTAAGAATTATCATTAAAAAAAAATTATCATTTTTATAGGAAAGAAAAGGTCATTTTGTATAGGACAGTATTCAGTTTTTATATAGAGTTTTCATTTTATTTAATATTTTATTATTTACATAGGATGTTATTTAAAGATAAAAATGTATATCAGTCTTATTTACATAAAATGTCTAATTTTATAGTCATTCACTATTTTAAAAATCATACTGTCCATTAATTGTTATCCAAACTTTATTATGTTTTCTTCTGTGCAAATGTGTTCTTATCTTTATATCTAATGCAAACCGAAGAATTTTAATATATGGGTATTAATTGGTTATTGCCTGTATTCCTGAGTCATTTATTCTAAAGATATCCTTAGATTATGGAAAAAATTCTAATCAAAGTAAACAAACCAAATAGGCTGTCATGGTTAAATCTATTAAATAAATCTTTGTTTTTCTCATTGTACACTAACTAGCTTCACATATACAGGTAAGATATTATTAGGAAAACTCTCAGTAAAAATGGCAATCACATAATATTATGACTACCAAAATTACTTCATGATAGGAGAGATATTTCCAGGACAAGGTTTATGCTGTTATCTTATTTTTCTTTTTCCCCTGAGTTTATTTTTTAAAACTAGTATTTACAACATTTTCTTTCCTAGAGTAAATATGGCACTTTATTCCTTTATATAATTACTAGTTTTAGGAACTGAATTAAAAAGTGGAAGAGAAGCCAGATGTGGTGGCACACACCTGAGTGTGTGTGTGTGCACTCAGGAGGCTCAGCCAGGAGGATAACCACGAGTGAACTGCATAGCAAGCCAAAAAAAAAAAAAAATGTGGAAGAGGGCTTGTTTTGCCATGGATGAGGTCCATGAGGACCATATTTAGATTCCAAACATGATTAGAATATTCACAAAGAAAGTGATTTTGACTTTTCCGACTCTTCATAAAGATCAATACTGTTTTCAGATTGCATTTTAAAAATTCATAACCACACAGCATATTAGAATAATAGTTGCTTTCTAACAGTTACACTCTACTCTATGTTCTGATTTATCTCTGCTCCCTAAAGGACTGTTTAGTCTTCTCCCTAATAGACTGCTTAGTCTGGCCCCTAGAAGACTGTTTTGCTTTCAGATTGATTAAATTTATATTTACATTACATTTAATGCTCCTTTTACTCTGGAGATTTTGAGTAAGGTGGTAAAATAACCATGTACTTTATCCTTCAATCCAAGACACTTTTGAAAATTGAAAGAATGCTATTAATAACGACCCCAAGACCTTTGGCATCAACCCCAGCCCTGTCAACCAAACTAGGATCTGTAGTGAAACAACTATATACATTAGGATAGCATTCTTCTATATGGTTTTAGAGCCATAAATGTTAAACAGGGATCATCAAACCCTTCCATAGGCATCTTTAGACAAGGAATGTATCAATTCTGAATAATATATTTCCAAAAACTTCATTATGATCGATTGTTAAATCAAAGTTTAAATGGAAGAGAAAATAGACAGCCAGTATGTTTGTCTAAGCAATATTTATTTTATTTTCCCTCCTTACTTATATGTATATGTTGAGAGAGAGGGAGGGAGACAGAGACAGACGGAGAGCATGCTCAGAGCCACATAGAGAAAAAGAGCCGAGTTGAGAACCCAGAGTTTTAGCTTCATTATCCCAGTATATCAACTTCACTTTCTGCACCTGAGTATTTCTTCAATTTACAAAATTGGGGGAAAACATGAAAACTCTTTCACAGAAATTTTCTAAGGTTAAATTGAAACAGTCATTGAGAATAGCAGCTTAAATACAATTTAAAGCATTATATGTCTATATAAATACTGTATGCACGTACAATATATTTATTAGATTTTAATTGAAAGATTTTGAAAGCTATGTAGTATATATTGTAATTTCTCAATTCATACATCCCTGATTTTTATCCCAGGTGAAGTCCTGGAAGGCAGTCTCATTTAAAAAATGGAAAAAATAAATTAATTAATTAAAAAAAAAAAAAGAATGGAGATCTTGGGCCAAAATTTCCTTGGTGAGAAATCCCTAAACTGAGTGCTCCCCATATATAAAAGCATAGAATCCTTTAAAATTATAAGTTTTGCTTTTAAAAAAAAGCACTATTAAACAAAAGAAATTTACCCAACATTTTGGTAATAAAATGTGTAATAGTGTTAAAAAACATTTTGATGATTTTATATGTTTTATACACTTATTACCAGGAAGTTAAAAAACAAATTTGATTTAATTCTATACACTTATGTCATTAATAAATTTTTGTTCCTTTTCTGTAATGCTTATTTTAAATTTCTATTTTTATAACTACTGCATTCTGCAAAATCTTTTACCTTTTTTGAGAGGGGCAGCTACCCATGGTTTTGGAAAGAAAAAAAGGTGAAAAAGTAAACTGCCAACTTGTTAAAATCCAAACTCATCAGCAACAAAATATTGGCATCCAAATACAACAATATTACATGTATCAAGCATCTCAATAAATAAAAATTTCTCCCAAGTTCTTCTTTGAAGGCTATTTTAAAGTGCTATATTGGCCTTGTTCTTTTATCACCATGGTTACCAAAATAATAAAAACCACAGAGTAAATTTCAATTTTTCTCCCCTTATTGTGAGTTTCTTAACAGCAAACTACCACTGATTGCATAAGACGCTTTACATTTGGGAGAACCATGTGGATCTTGAAATAAGGATAAATATAAGTTCTATTTAATCCTTGTTCTCAGAGGTTCTTTATTAGACTTCAGCTTCTAAATAATAGATGTTCATAAACCAGGGTGAGGGAGAGCACTGAAACAAAATGCAATGTTACTTGTAGAGATTTCACTGGATTTTTTTTTTCTTCTGACCTCCAGAATATTCTAAGGTCTTCAAATAGTTACCATCCATTGAGTTTTTCTTTACAAAATACCAGAATTTAAAACTACATATGAGGGCTGGGATTTAGTTCAATGGTGCCACTGCTTGCCTCACAAGCACAAGGTCCCAAGTTTGATCCCCGGTACCAAACAAAACTACATATGAAATTTAAGAATCAAGTCAATAAAGATCTATATAGAGATAGATATCATAGTTATGATGATACATAAATACATATATACACAAATGGATGACTATATTTAAGTGGAGGTATGTAAAATCATATGCCAACACCCAATCTAAGAGACCTGTGCCTTAAGTTAATGAGTCATTAGCCTGAGAACTTTGTTAAAGTGGTGATTGTTTTTAATATTCAAATGTCTATTTTTCAGTATCTCATCAAGCTCCAGTAGGCAAAAACTGTGAGACAGATGATCACTGGATTGAGAAAACTGAAACATCTTTCTAGAAAGGTGACTTTAGGAACTTTATTCTGTGCTTTCTCCTCAGGCATATGTATTTTTGAAACAGTGATTTCGATCAAGGATGGGTCTGAAGAGATTTTAGTTGGGACTACTCAGAGTTGGGTGTGGGAGTAGTAGCTATGACTGGCACCTAGTGGGGGAAGGCCCCAGGTCATCCTGGAATCCACACAACGGACCCCACAACAAACGATGAACTGACCCATAGAGTAAGTGGTGTCAGTGTTGAGAAACTGAACTCTAGGTCAAGGACAATGAAAGGTTCCAATCCTAAAATTTGTTGCAATCGGTGGTAGCTGGCAGAGGTGTTTTCTTCATTTGTTTTGTTGTTTCAGAAAAATTTGAGGCTATTTCCAATCATAAGAGAAATAATGTCAGTATCTCCCTCATCTTAGCTGTGGATGAAGGATGAGAATGAAACATTAGATTTTCTGTTTACATTCTAGATTCTATATACCTTGGATTTCTAATTGTTTGCCTGATGTATCAAATGGCTAATAATATACAAACTTTATTTATTTAAAAAATAAATACAAACTTTATTTATTTAAAGTACTTCATTATCTCTGATTACTTCTTATTTCTTATGACTTTTGGTTAAAAAAAAGTTGAGACTAGATCAAACAGTTTAGAATCCTTTTAAATTTAAAGGTGCTTTCTCTGAGAGCCTGTAGGAGTAACCTACTTTCCTTCTGTATTCTGTTGGGTGTCATTTACGTGCATTCCTAAATACCTGAAATTCTATCTCCTTGTTCACTGTATAATGTAACAATTAAAACCATACATTTGAAGTTTTAACAAAAGGTTGCTAGGCTCAATGGTTTGTTTTACATATATGTATTTTTTACATATATATATATATATGGTTGCTTAGATTTTCACTTACAACAGAAAACAAGGCAGAAATTAACACTAACATAGTCATGATTAACCATTTCTGAAAAAATATCTCCTAGATATATGGATTGAAAGGTGAAACTATATGCATAGCTTCTTTACCAATCATAGTCCATAAAATATTCAAAACTATTCAAAAAGAATGTTTGATGATGATGTCCAAAAGCTAATACATTTGCTTTCTTAAAGCAGAAGCAACAAAAATATGTGTTGTAGAGAATGATACAGCCTATGTCAAGATTAGGTGGTAATTATCACCAACTTTTATGTTTAATGCTGAAAGGATGTTATTACAGCCATCATATCTACTAGTGTCTTATAATCAAGTTTAAACATAGTCTTGGAGTAGCAGAGCCCAGCTCTGTGATTTAGTAACAAGGAAAAATAGCACATTTCGTGAAAGGTTCTAAACATTCCAGAGGAAAACAAAGTCACTTACAAAGGTGCAGTTAACACTTAGTTCCCCACCTTAGGTCTTTTCTCCCTGTGCTTAATGCCCAAAGAAAACCAGTCTCTTTCCATGATAAGCACATTATTTTCCTCTCAAAATTTTTCAGTGGTGTCTTGTGACTTAGCTCTCAGACTAAAACAGAAATATCTATGATGGTCAATAAAGTCCAGAACAATCCAGCCATTCACTAGTTCCCTGATTTCATCTATGTCTTTAACTCTTGTTTTTTCTGTTGTAGTTTCACTGGCCTGAAAAGGTAAATGGGGTCCTAATGCAGGGACTTTCAATTAACTATTTGCTCTGCTTAGAAATCTCTTTCACTAGATTTCTGCATAATTCACTCCTTCAGTTCTTCACTATCTTTGATCAAATATAGTCACCTTAGCCATTTAAAGTGTGACTCTCCCACTCCAAGTTTCATCAAACATTGGCCATGTTCTACCCTCCTTTCCAACGTCATTTTTTCTCCATTGCATTGCTGTCCCTGTTATTCTTTTCCTCAATTTTCCTGAATAAATTGTGCATTAATTGGAACTTTTTAACCTTATATATTTATACTATTGCACATAATGTATTTAAATACCATATTATCAATATATGAATGATACAAACTCAAAGGATCTAAAGCTATTAATTTCAAATCATGGTAGCTGCCATTTTAATTTCCTTTATAGAACATAAATTCTGTTGTGTTTCTCTGGAAAGCAGACTGTTTTGTTTGTTTTGTTTTGTCTTTAGCTGAAATATAGGGTATAATTCAACCAGTCGGAAAAATTACATCATGGTAAAACATTAAGGACTTTGCTATCAGTAGTTTGCTTCTCAACTTTTGAATTTCTTTTAAATAACCAAATGAAGACTATGAGATCATATAATACTTACATTTCAGCTCCTTGCACAGTGCCTGGAACATACTGTATTATCAATAAATGTTAGTTAGATTGAAGAAGGAATGATTTAATAATACAGGTACTTAGTAATTAGAATTAGTAATAGAGGGCCTGGGATTTAGCTCAGTGGTGTTGCCGCCTGCCTCACAAGCACAAGGTCCTAAGTTCGATCCCCAGTACCAAAAAAAAGGAATTAGTAATAGAATAATTTCTAAATCCATCTTTAAAAATATGCACTTTATAGTTTCTTTTGTGTGTGTTTATTCATCACCTTTCCTGTTGCTGAGATGAAATACCTGATGACCACAACTTAAGCAGAGGTTTATTTTGACTCATGGTTTCAGTTACAAGGATATAGTAGAGCCAAGTTATTCACTTCATGGCAGAGCACAGGGAAAGAGTGCCAGCAAGAGATACACCTTCCCAAGTATTGTCCACACCCACAGTGACCCACCTCATCCAAGTGGGCCCAACCCCTTAATAGCACATTCAGCTATAAACATCAGTGAATTAATTCACTTATGATTGTAGCATCTCTGTGACTAAATCATTTCTCCAGGAGTCTCTTAATCCAGGAAAATTGACAGTTAAGAGTAACTGACCCAATGTCTTTCTACACTGTAGATCCAAAATTTAAAATAGTTTCTATGAATAATCTGTTTCATTTCAGGGGCATACTGATTAGCTCTCTCACATTCCAGTTAAATTCTTCCTTTACAGTCATATCAACAGGAAGATAACCTTTCATTTTAACTGTAATTTAAAGCCCGTATTAGGAAATCTCTCTTTATCACAAGTATAAAATCTATATAACTTTTAGAATGATGTGTTTTCATTGACAGATTATGTGAATATATTTTAGGTCTTTCTTCTGAATTTAGTCACTAATGTTTTAAATAAAGTGTTAAGCCAAAAAAATAAAGAAAAAACAGAGTTTCTCTCAGTCCTAAAATTTAAAAAACACATTCAACAAAGTTTTAATTTGGAATTGTAATCTCTGAGTCTGAGACCAATTTAATTTAAGTTTTCAAATTTTGCTCTAATCTTGTCTTGTAGAGTTTATTAGTTTCCCAGGACTGCTACAACAAAGTACCAGATGGCTTAAAATGACAGTAATATATTGTCTTACAGCTCTGGAAACTGAATGTCCAAAATCAAACTGTCACCAGTGCCATGCTCCCTCTAAACTTGTAATAGAGAATCCTTCTCGCCCTTTCCCTATTCCTGGTGGTTTATTGCTCATCTCTGGCACTCCTTGGTCTGCAGCTGCATCTCTCCAGTCTCTACTCTTGGCTGTCATGTGGCATTCTCCCTTGAGTCTATGTATTTGAGTCTATTTAGAAGAATAAAGGCACCAATCCTACTGGATAACAAACCTTTCCTCTTCTAGTGTGACCTCTTCTTAACTAACTGCATGTGCAATAGCCCCATGTACAAAAGTTCACATTCTGAAACACTGGGGATTGAGGCTTCAAAACATCCTTTTAGAGGGGCAAAATTCTACCTACAATAGAAGCAATTTCCCTTCAGAGGGTAAAAACTATAACAGTTTCTTGTTAGAGAAAAACAAAATGAGATTGTACCCCGGAAAGTAATATGATGTAGTGATCAAGAGCATGGACTGTAGTAGAAGTATTGCATTGATTTTTAAAGGAGAAAGTTTGCTAACAAAGGACGAGAAAGGTATTCCAGAGTATTCCAATGATTAAATCACACAATTGTAAAATTTACAGTGATTTTAGAGGATAAGTCTGTGGGGAAAGTAGTTTAAAATGGAAAATCTACCCTACTACAGTATTCCAAATAATAAGTATAGAAATATAGTGGTACCTTGGTTCACTAATTTAACTTGTTCCACAATTCTGGAAAAGATGGCTACATTCATGTTCAATGCAGAGTTTGCAAACAAAAACAAAATTTTGACAACTGCTTCTGTTTGCTAACCAAATTGTTCACAAACGAAAGTGTTCAAGAACTGAGATAGCAATGTAATTAGTAATTTTCTTTTAAAAAATCACTATACAATAACACAGTATTA
Organism: Heterocephalus glaber; assembly: GCF_000247695.1. The sequence goes on from NW_004624739.1 coordinate 16,813,541, forward strand.
TTTGTTGCACCCAAGATCCATTGATGAAAGCCAAAATTACTGAGTAAAACTCTAAAGGAAATTGAACATTTCATAGCCTCAAATTATCTATCACAAATTATTTACTATACTGCTTTAACAGATATCCAAAATTTGTTATTCTTCCCTCCAATAGTGATAGCTAAATTCTCTCTCCTCTAAGTGGAATTAATGACTCAATTCTAAAGCATTCAGTATGAAAAAGGAAAAAAATGGTAATTTACAGTAGAGAAACCTGGCCAGCACTATCTTATAATCAAATGATCCAGGTGAACATCACCAGTAACAAGCCATGTTGATAAGACGTACTTTAATGGGATTAGAAGGACACTTTGCCTTTGTGGTAGCCCACTTAAAATTCCACAGCTCCAGCCTAATCACAAGAAAACTCAAATTAAGGGATATTCATTGAGATACCTGACCTGCACTTTTCAAAAATTTCAGTCTCTCCTGCCTGGGATCCTGTCATATACTGGCAACTAAGGAGGGAAGGTGAAACATACTGCATGGTAACTTGCTCCAAACCTAGACAGAAAAAGGACATCAGTGGAAAATGGATGAAGTTCAAAGAAACCTAAAGATTGTACAAATGTAATTTCTTAATTCCATGGTTATATAAAATGCTAATATTAGGGGTAGAAGAGTAAGAAGGACATAGGAACTCTTTTAGCTTTATTGCTGGTCTGAAAATCTAAAAGTATTTCCAAATAAAACATGTATGAAAATGATTGAGGAATGGAGCCATTTGTTTCCCCTCCCTGACCTACTACACACCAGTGGATTTGTACCCTAGCCAAGCCCAACAGCCAACTCTGAGCTGGCTCTCTGTTTTTCTCGCCCTTTGGTGTGGGGCAGCTGAGGCACTGACCAACTGACAGGACTGATTGTAGGCAAGCCCAACACCTGGAGAGAGAAGGTCAGTGAGGAGGCTTGAGAGATGTGGGGAGAAATTACAGACCTGGCTAGCACAGCTAGCCCCAAGAAAACCCCACATCTGTTGTAAACTACAAAACAGCATGGGGTTTTGTAAACTACAAAAGTGACTTCTTCACACAAGATAGAGAAGGAGAAGAAACCTAGTGCAATGCCTGCAATATTGCCAGAAAGTGTTTCATCAGCAGCCATTTTATGAATTTATTGTTTAAGACAAAAATCACAGAATAACTTTCCAACAACTTTACTTTAGGGTTTGCAGTGTTACACTCCCAGTGTGACACCGTGAGAGATGGCCACAGGAGACATCTGCAGAGAGGGTATGGGCTGCCCACAGACACACTGAAAAGTTTAAGCTCAGACCAGAAAGGACACAGGTACCCCTCTTGGTGGTAAGAACCAGTCCTGGCAATGGTGGCTTTCTGAGGTGGCTGGATCTGGAAGCGCTGGTAAAGTCCAGCAGTTTGTGTGAACCCGACCCCACTGCCTGCATCCAGCAGAGACCAGTGATCTCATTGCTCTCCCTATCTACCACGTGGAAGAGAAGACACGCCTTGGGTGAGATGGTTGCCACTGCTGGGGTATACAAACAGCTGGGCCTCTGGAACAGGTGGGATACCTTACAAATCCACAGGCGATAAAGCTAGGCAGAAAAACCTGTGATACGCTGGATTCCAAGACTGCACATCCTGGAAAGAAACCATTCAATCAAAAATACAGAGGAATTTGGTGAGGGGACAGAGAAATTCAATATTTTCCTTTCTTTTGCCTTCATTGGCTATAAGGGGGGTTGGGTTTTTTTTCTTTTCTCCTTTTAACTTTTTCCTTCTTTTCACTTATAGTGGACCCTCAAGTTATGACCAGCCTGACATACAATTAACTTGGGTTACAGCCTGAATTTTAGTTTTGACTTATGACCAAAGTCTCGAGTTACGACCCGAATGCCTGCTGCTTGTGCTTCCACATGGTCTCAGATACAGATTTAACCCTTAGAAGATTCTGGAAGGAACATTACAACATCTTTCCAAACATTATTATTACAATTATACATTATTATTATTACAACTTTTTCCCTAACATTATTAACCCTTTCCTGTATGGGGTTAATTAAGAAATCCTGGGCCAATGTCTCTCTAAGGACATTGAGATCTGCCTGTATACAAGAGAGAGACTTTGAAATGTAAAGGAGCCTGAGCCTTCAACTGACCAACTTGAGTTACAACCAATCCTCACAAACAAACTGAGTTTGTAAGTTAAGGGTCCACTGTATTTTTCTCTGTCTTTTTCTTTTTTCTGCTTTTTCTTCTTTGTCGTTTTCTGTCATTATTATTAATGTTATTAATTTTCTTTTATTCCTCAATAAGATCCTTTATCGGAATTTTCTCTTCATTTTACCTTGATTAATTTTTCAAATTTTACCCTTTTTATTCTGATTCCTATATTTTTATTATTATAGCTTTATGAATAAGCTATACTATATTTAATAAGTTTATACTAGTATAAGCTTTATGAATATTTACATAGTTAACTGTTGAATATTGTTCTATTATTAGTCAAGGAATAGTTACTGTATTTTTGTCAAGATTTACTATATGTCAATATTTTCTTTTTCTTAGTGTTTGTACTATAATTATGGATCTTTTTTCTATAGTGAAGGGTAGTATACTATTGGTTCTTAGGGTATGTCAATATCTGGTTTATTTTTAAGTGTCTACTGTTGTTGCTCATTTTATTGTTATTGCCAAGGTGGCACAGTTTTGCTATTATTGTGGTACCTCAATTCACAAACTTAATTCTTTCCATGAATCTGGTTGCAAACCAAATTCAACAAGAACTGAATCAAATTTCCCCATAAGGTCAACATTGAATCTAACCATTGAATTTGATCTGGTGCTCATCCAATTTGGTTTGCAACCAGAATAGTAAAAAGACTTAAGTTCATGAAGCAAGGTATCACTATAATTGGTTTTCTCTGTGTGACAATATATGGATTGCCTTTGTGTCTGTCATTCACAATACTGCAGCCCATTCTGAATATTCTGACTGCTAGGCAAATAAACTGTACCACCCCTCCCAAATTAACAAAGGAGGTCAGCTCTTGAGACAGAGACAAAGTTCTATATTTAGTCACACCCAGAGAGCACCACTGAAAAGCAGACACTGATTAAAGAGCTCTCTATACTAGCAACAAAGTCTTCCACTATAATCAACCTGCAAACCTCAGCACAAAAACAACATTAAAAACATAAGAAGACAAGGCAACAAAATGGCTCCAAAAATTCCCAACTCCCCAAAAGCTGATCCAAGGGGCACTGAGGGGGAGGAAATCAAAAGCCAAACAGCTCAATTCAAGAAGTTAATAGAAGAGATTTAGAGAGAGAGAGAGAGGCATCAATAAGGGGCTTGTTAAGCTCAAAGAAGATATAACTCAATAGAAAATGTATCTAATAAAATGATTACTGAAATGAAACTAGAAACCAATGGCAAAAGAAACCACAAAAATTATGCAAATGCATAGAAATTAAACAATACAATCTTGAATAATCAATAGGTCACAGAAGAAATAACCTAATGATGTATCTGAAGGTCCTAGAGGAACAAGCACAATCCATATCCAGATATAGTAACAGAAAAGAAATTATAAACATCAAAGCAGAAATAAATAAAATTGAGACTTAAAAAATCAATAAATCTACCAATAAAAGAATTTAAGCAAAATAAATAAAGAAATAAAATAAAAATATTTTGGAGAAAAAAATCAATAAATCAAAGAACTGATTCTTTGACTGAATAAAAAAAATATAAACCATTAGCTAATATTAAGAAAAAAGGAAACAAAAGATCCAAATTGATGCAATTAGAAATAAAAAATGTGAAATCACAATGAACACCACTGAAATCCAAAAGATCAGCAAGTATTTAAAAAACCTGTAATTCAATAAATTGGAGCACTCAGAAGAAATGGATGGATTCCTACATGCATATGAATTAGCAAAAATGAACCATGAAGACATAAAAACTCTGAATAGTCCAATAATAGGCAATGAAGTTGAACAGTGGTAAAAAAACTACCAACTAAGAAAAGCCCAGGACCCAGTGAATTCACTGTTGAATTCTACAAGAACTTCAGGGAAAATCTAATGCCAATCTCCTCAAACTCTTTAATGAAACTGAAAGGGACAGAGTACTCCCAAAGTTGTTCCTGGAAGCTAGTATTACCTTGGTTGAAACACTAGACAAGGAAGAAGAAAAAAAAACCTATAGGCTAATAACTTTAATGAACCTAGACACAAAAATTTTAAACAAGATACTGGCAAACAGAATTCAACAAATCATCAAAAGGTCATGACCAAGTGGGCTTCATCCCCACAATGCAAGGATAGTTCAACATATGCAAATCAATAAACTTAATATATCACATAAAGGGTCACAAGGACAAAACCCACATGATCACCTCAATACACGTAGAAAAAGTCTTTGACAAAATCCAAAATCTCTTCATGACAAAAACATATCTATTGAAAAAAAGCATAAAAAGACCTTTTCTCAATCTGATAAAAATCCATTTATAAAAAATGTACTGTTGGTATCATATCAAATGAGGAAAAACTAAAATCTTCCCTAAAAATCAAGAACAAGACAAGGATGTTCAATATAACCATCTCTGTTTGACATAGTACTCAAAACATTATCCAGAGAAATCAGAAAAAAAGACATAATGGATAGGAAAGGAAGAGGCCAAATTATCATTAATTGCAGATGACATGATCCTCTACATAGAAGACTCAAAGAATTTTGTCAAAAGATTCCTAGAATTAATAGCCAAATTCAGCAATGTACCAGGACAAAACACCAACACACAAAAATCAATAGCATTCCTATACACCAATAAAGAACACACTGAGAAAGAAATCGAAAAACAATACCACTCACAATAACATCAAGAAAAATTAAATACTTAGGAAATAATCCAATCAAGGAAATGAAAGACTTCTATAACAAAAATTACAATATCCTGAAAAGGACAGAGAAGATAACATCAGAAAATAGAAAGTTGTCCCTTGTTCCTGGATAGGCAGAACTAATATTATGAAAATGACCATAATTTCTAAAACTGATATATAGATTTAATACAATTCCAAACAAAAGAGAAATACCAATCCTCACAGAACCAGAGAAAACAATCCTAAAATTCATATGGAATCAGAAAAGACCCAGAACAGCAAAAACAATCCTGGGAAACAAGAACAAAGCAGAAAGCATTATAATCCCAGATTTCAAATTAGATTAAAAACTACATTAATAAAAATTGCATAATATTGTCACAAAAACAGACTTGTGGATCAATGAAACAAGATAGAGCATCTAGAAACAATCATAGTCACAATCAGTTATCTGATCTTTAAGGGGCCAAAAAATATTCTGGAGGAAAGATAGCCTCTCTGATAAATAGGTGCTGAAAAAGTTGGCTTTCCACATACTGAAGATTGAACGTAGACCCATATCTCTCACTGTGTACTAAACTAAATTCAAATTGTCTCAAAAATCTAAATGTCAAAACAGAAACAATCTGCTGGAAGTTAAAAATACATAAATCTCTTGAAGACATAGATATAAGCAAAGATTTTCTGAACAGAACCCCAATTGCACAAGAAACAACATCAAGAATCAACAAATGAGATCATAGCAAATTAAAAAGGTCTGCAGAGCGAAAAGAACAATCAATAAAGTAAAAAGGCAACATACAAAATGGGAAAAAATGGACCAGCTATTCATATGACAGAGGACTAATATCTAGAATATTAAAGAACTCAAAAAATAGGCCCCCAAAATAAAAACCCATTCAAAAATGGGCAATTGAAATGAATAAATACTTCTCAAAGGAGAAGTGTAAATGTTCATTGAATACATAAGACTATGTTCAACATCTCTGGCCATTAGAAAAATGAAAAGTAAAACAATACTGAGATTCCATCCTTCTCCAAAAAGAATGGCTAGCATCAAGAAATCAAATAGTAACACATAACTGCAAGGCTATGAGGAAAAAGGGATGATTCTATGATGCTGGTGGCATGTAAATGAGTACAACTACTACGGAAATCAAAATGGAGATTGCTCAAATATATAAAACCAGAAATTCTACCTGAATAATCTTTTCCCCTTCTTGGTATCTTCTGAAGGATTTAAAGACATCATATTACAGTAATACATATTTATAGCAGGGAATGTCACAATAGCTAAATCATGGAAGTAGCCTATATATCATCAACAGATGAATGGATAAAGAAAAAGTGGTATTTATCAACAATGGAATACCTCTTTGCCATAAAGAAGAATAAACTTGAGGCATTTGTGGAAAAAATGGATGCACCCTGAGACCATAATGCTAAGTGAAATAAATCAGACACACAAGCTTAAATATCACATGATTTCTCTTATATGAGAAACCAAATATAAAAATAAAATAAATGATAGATAATAGGAAATAGGAAGAAAAAGCTTTTCCAAATGGGAAGGGAACAAGAGATAGAGGGATGGGGGAGAGAAAAGGGAAGGGGATGAAAAAAGAATGAAGATGTGTTATGTCCATGTACCAACTCCCCACAAGGAATGAAAACATGATGCACTGCAATTGTGCAGTAACAAAAAATAAAAATTGGGCTGGTGGGGGAGTTACATAGAAGAATGGTAGCTACCAGCAGACATGAAGTTTAGTTTAATGGATATTTTGTGAAAATGAAAATGTTCTTGAAATGAATAACAATGATGGTTCCACAACAATATGTATATACCTAATTCCACTGAACTGTAGAACAAATGGTAAATTTGATGTTATGTATATTTTACCAATTTAAAAAAGAAAAAAGGGTAAAAATAAATAAATGAATAGACCAAAAGTTTCGACAATTCCAGTAAAAAGAAGTTAGGAAATCCCTTCCTGGAAAACTGATTAAAAGAGGAGGATAAAGTTTTTTAAAAAGCAAAGCATTTAATGAGAAGTGTGTACACACAGAAAGCTGCTAGATCTTTGGGTAATAATGGTAGGACTCTGCAGCCTCATCCTCCCTCTCACGACACTCCACCCTCACCTCCATCGGTTCAGCAGTTTTACTTGGCAGCACTGGCTAGGGAAACCAGCAATCTTCCTGGCAAAAAGTAGGATCTGATCTTCGGCATAGAGTGAAACCAGATGCCCAGGAGTGTTATCAATAAAAGTACCAAGTTCAAGGAAACAAATAGTAAAACCTGCAGTCCTGCTACCATGAGGTTGCAGTCTTACCTGGGATAAGCAATGGATAACTCAGAAATTTATCAGAGAAACCCTGTAGACAGAAGCATAGAAAAAGTAGGTAAGCACACATAGTTGGGTAACTCAAGAACCATGCATATTTGCAGAGCAGACCCAAAGACCCAACAGAAAGTAAAAGTTGAGAGAAACATAAAATATGCTTGAATTTTGAATGTGCTTGTCTATGTATGCAAAATTATACTGTCAACGGGAGGAAGCCTCACAAGCTTGAAGAATGTGAGCACCATATCTGCTCAAATAGTTGACTTATAACTAAGCTGCCCAGATAAAGAAGTAACTTTCTGAAAGCTAAGCTAGAAAAGAAAAACAGAGCTTGGGATATAGGTTAGCTCAGTAGTAGAATTCTTGCCTTGCATACATGGGTCCTGGGTTTGATCCCTGGCACCACAAAAAAGAAAAATATTGCAAAGAGACATCAACATCTGCATGCTGTAACAAGACTGATTTCACAGTCTAAATATGGGTAGGTCATAAAATAACCAATCAAAAGTGTTTACTCAATAAAAATTCAGAGTTGTTACAGTATATTACATAAAAATGTCCATCTCAAAACAAAATTTTATGCGGAATGTTAAAATACATATTTGAAAAATATGTAAAGTAAAACCAGCTGTCTGAGTTACTTTCTCTTATTGCTGAGACAAAATACCCAACAACTACAGTTAAAAGGAGGAAGTGTTTATTTGGCTCACAATTTGTAGAGGTTTCAGCCCATAGTTGGCTGGCTCCAAGGCAGGGTGGCATGGCAGAAAAACATTGTAGAGGAGAAAGAGTTCATGGTGGGCAGAAGGTACCAAAGCAAGCAAGGGACAAGACAAGCCTCTTTCTGTCCCTTGCATTGTAAGACTACCAGGATTTAGGGAGTGCCAAGCCAATCAGTGGACTGATTTAATAATCACCCACCTTTAATGCCAGCACCCTTAATCCTAGCATTGCACCATGAATTGATCACACACTCTAGATCCAGCTGCCTCTGAAAAAGACCCACCTATGACTGCATGAGGCTTTGGGGGGACATCTAAACACAAGCCATAACACCAGCCAATAGAAACTGATTTTGAATGGACTCTAACATTAAATGTAGTCAACAAAGCTGGCTAAAACTAGTTATAAAATAAGTTATGATAAAACTTTAAAAGTCCATCCATATGATAGCATGTATTTGAACTTATTTTTTCATTAGGCTGAATAATATTATGTTATCATATATGTATATACCACACTGTATGTTATTTATTCACCTGTAGACAGACACTTGGGCCATTTCCAATTTTAGATAACGTGACTACTGCTGTTTTGAATACTGATGTATATGTATCTCCTTAAAACCATGCTTTCAGTTCTTTTGTGTATTTTTCTAAAAGTTAAATTGTTTCATCCTATGATAATTCTTTTTAACTTTTTGAGGCAAACTTTTCCATAGGAGCTCTATTTTATACTCTCACCAGGAATGCAAAAAAATTCTAATTTTTCTGATCCTTGCCAACACTTTTTTATTTTTAAGTTAAGTTATCTTCATTGATGTGAACTGGTGTCTCATTTTGGTTTTTATTTGCCTTCTTTCAAAAACCAGTGAAGTTGAGCATCTGTTTATGTGCTTGTCTGGCAACTGTAGATCTTCTTTGGAGAAATGTCTATTAAAGTATTTGATCATTTTTAATTATTTTTAACTGAGGTTCAAGGTATTTGTAATTTGCCCAAAATTGCCCAATGTGTAAGTGGCATAAACAGCATGTGTAGCCATTAGAGTATGCCATGACCTTCCTCTCTAACATTTTACAAGTCCTCCTTGCAAACCAATGGCTGCTTAAAACAAAGTTCATTCTTGTGATGTCGTGGTTGCAATACAAAAGAGAATACAAACATTTATAAGTTATAACAGCTGCTGCTCCCACTATCAATACCTCTCAAATAACAAACTCTGGTATTGCTGTCATAAAAGTGATAAGCACTCCTCCAGGTACGGGCCCAATTTTATGGCTTTTATTAAGAAATAAAAGCTTTTCAAAGGTTAGTACTTTATTTAGGTTATTTTTTTTCACAAAAACTCCAGCTGCCCTGAGTGTTTTCAGATGGTTTCCCTAAACACGGGTGAGCATTAAAGCTGAAGTGCACAGTGTAGAAAACATGCTATTGAAAATCAGGGGTGGGAAAACCCTGTTATGAAGCAAATAATATGAATTCCATTTTTTATTTGCTTTCACTAGGTTTTCTATATGGAGGGAGAAATGTACATGCAATCAAGCATTATATTTAAGAAAGCTATCTGAAGCCAAGATTTTTTTGTCTCTAGTCAAGGGAAATATTAGTTCATGCAATATAGATTTAAATGATTGATAGATTAGTTCGAAAACATCTGTAGGGAACTGAGCTCATCTTTTTATATGGAAATAAACATTTCCTAGGGAAAGAAAGCCAGCTTGCTTCTGGCTGTGGAGATATTAGTGATATTAGTTGCGAAGGGGACTTTGATCCTAATACCCGGGGGAGGGGGGGAGAATTATGTGAATCACATAAAGACTTACTCAGACCTTAAAAAAGGAGGCTACAGAGGAGTCTCATAATTGCTGCCCAAGAGTTTGCAGACAACAATGGCACTGAGGGTGTCTGAGGAGGCAGCCTCTTCACTGCTCCTCAGCAGGTGGCAAAAAGACTTCATCCATCTGCGAATTAATAGGGTTACAGCATAGTCTGACATCTTCTATCCAATTCCCATGGAAAAAAGTGACCATTGTGGAGCAACAATGAAGAAGGTCACAGGGAGGGTAATTACAAACATAGTCACAAATAGCAAAGCCACACAATAAAAAAAAGGTAATAAAATAAAACATTGTTTAGTGTTTCCAAGAGTGTTTCTTAACAGTTTGGGCTATTTTAAACCTGCATTTCAGTTTTTCAATTGTAGTTCTAGTTTAAGAATTAAATATGATCCCAGCCACTTGGGAAAACTGCATTTGAAAAAGCACCCCTGCTTTCATTGTCTAGAGACTGAAAGAGTTCAAATCAAGCATGAAGGTGGCCAGGAGACAATGTGTCACTAAGGAGAACATCACAGAGCTAAAAGAGGATAAATCTTAAAAAGCTTTCCAGCAGATTGTGCTGTAAAGATCCCTAAAAATTGTTCTATCCATTGATTCTGGATTAGTTTTTGTGCAATATTACTCTCAGCCTCTCTTGAAGGATGTTTACTTTTTATTTTTCATACTATTCTCACTCAAGACTGTGCCTTTGGCAAGGCAGCTGCAAATCTGTGGATATCAAAGTTCTCAGAGCCTCCTCCTCAGCAGACATCTGCATTTGTAAATAGGGTCATTCAGTCCTGCCCTTTCTGGCATATGTTTAAAAACTGATAATCAAATTGGTAGACACTGATTTTCCACTCATAATTCAGTTATCAATGCAAAAAATAGTAAAATAAAAGTGTGTCTCGACCCTGAAATCACCCTGGGGATCTATGAGAGTCAGAATGTGCAATCTCTGGCAAGTGGTTGGCCCTATAAATTGCTGCCTTAACCTCAAAAATTGAAATCATTCTCAGAACTATTTATGAGGCACTCACAAAATCAGTCTCAGTATTTCAATTAGCCCAGCCTTAATCAATCACCCTATTCATCACGGTTGGCTCCAAATGCCTATTTTCTCAAATTGAATTCTTGCTCAATGTATGCAGATTTTTCGATTACTGACTCATTGTTGATATATTTGTAAATCCTTCTGGCAAATTCCAAAAGAATAGCTCAAAAGTAATTGATAATTAAGATTTTATCTTTTAAATAAGTATCTATTATCCAAAAGGGATTACTTTGAAAGCTAGCTCATCTTTAAGATATGTTTTCCTTATTGTTTAGAACATAATATCGAGGATTTGCTTGGCATGATTTTATGTTAGTACTAACTGAGCCAGTTCCTCTGACATATGCAGATGAAAAAAAACGGTAAATGTTTAATCAAGGAAAACTTACCTGCCATTTTTTATCAAGTCTATTTGGGATATATAGAGGATAATTTCATAAATTTTAGAATATACATTCACAGCTAATAATAATGAGCAGTTCTTCAATGCTATACATAGTCTAGTTAATTTTTGCTGAATACTGACTTAAAATGAAATACACATATCAATTTTTATGATTTGCATAAAATATTAGTTCTTTGTAAATATTATCCTGGAGTTATAGTTGGAAGGAAAACAAATTATAACTTAACAGAGACATACAATCTCTTGCACAAAGTTGGTAAGACATTTAAATACAAGCAAACAGATTCTACAGCTCATTCTCTTAATCATAATGACATATTTTCTTTTAAATATTCTAGGTAACTTATAATGCAATATTATTTTAGAGAGGATAAAATAATTCAATTTATTCCTATAGTCCTTCTTCCCTGCAACCTTAGCTGATACTGGTCTTAACAAATATATGCTTTTGGACACAAAATAATAATTGTGTAATTAATTACTTTAAATTTTTATAAAAGCCTAAATTATGTTAATATTTCTTTGGATATTATGCTTTACTAGCCTGTTTTCCCCCATTTACAGTTTTATTAGCTTGAAAACTTCAAATATCACTTTTTTAAATTAAGTTTATTGGTACATTTTAGATATATATAATGATCACATACATCATAGGGAATTTTTACCTGTACATAACACATTTTAATTCCTCTTTTTTCCAATTACCCTACCCTCCCTTCACTCTTCTCCCTCTTCCTTATTTACAAAAGCTTTGCTTCCATTTTCCTTCTTTTTTCTTTTTTCTTTTCCCTTCCTTCTTTTCCCCTCCCCCTCCCTTATTCCTCTTCCCATTTGAGCATTTTCTTCCTATTTTACAATACCTAGCATACATTTTTGGGGCGGTACCAGGGATTGAACTCAGAACCTTGCACTTGTGAGGTAGGCACAGTGCCACTGAGCTAAATCCCAGACCCTGAAGGATACATTTTTTACCTTATTTACACTTTCAGTTTCTTACACTAGAAAAACAATGAGATATTTACACGTGTGTGTTCAACTTATTTCACTGAAGAGTATGGTCTCAAGGTGCATCCATTTACCTAGAAATGTCTCATTTATCCTTTTTGTGTGTGTGTGTGGTACCAGTGATCGAACTGAGGACCTTGAGCTTGCGAGGCAGCCGTGGTGCCACTGAGCTAAATTCCCAACCCTCAAGTTTATCCTTCTTTATGGCTGAGTAGTACTCTTCTGTATTAAAAAGCAAATCTTCTTCATCAGTTGATGGGCATTTTGGCCGTTTCCAAGATTTAGCTATTACAAACTGTGCTGCTATAAACACATATATCACTGTAGTATGATGTTTTTTAATTCTTTTGGAAGATACCAAGAAAGAATAGCTGGTTCAAAAGGAATCTCTAGTTTTAGTTTTTGAGGGATACTGATTTCCACAGTGGTTGCACTAGTTTACATTCTCACCAGCAGTGGAGAAGTGTCCCTTTTTCTCCACAGCACCACTAGCATTTGTTGTTGGTTGATTTCTTGATAATTGCCCATCTTTCTGGAGTGAGATGGAATCTCAGCATTGTTTTAATTTGCATCTCTTGAATGACCAGTGATGTTGAATATTTTTTCGTGCTAAATTTCTGAAATCTTGATTAATATATGCCTTGGTATAGATTTATTTTGGTCATGACTAATTGGAATTCTATATGCCTCATTTATTTTTATGTCAAATTCTTCTATGGGAAGTTTTCCGCTATTACTTTTGTGAACAGGTTTTCTGTGCCATTTTTGCTGTCTTCTATTTTCTCACTGATTTTGATCAACCTTATGTTGTTCTTTGAATCATCTTGTAGCTGTTGGGTTAATTTTTCACAGTCCCTTGATACTTTTAAGAAATCTTTCTTTTCATGATGGCTGACCCCAATCCTGTCTTTTAGATCTGATATTCTGTTCTCACTTTCATTCAATTCGTTGCATATACCTTCAATGGAATTTTTAATCTCCTGGATATCTGCTTGAATCTGATTCATGGATTTCATTTCTTGCCTATGTTGGGAATTCAGTTTTCATTGTTTCCCTAAGCTCCTCTATTTTCTTTTAATATGTGTCTACTCTAGATTCATTCAGCAAGTCCTTCATTTTGATCGTCATCTCTTTTTTTTTAACTGGGAGATTATTTCTGATCTGATTTTCTCTATAGCCTCATTCATCTTTTTTGAGTTTTTTTGTTTGTTTGTTTGTTTACTTCTGCTGTTACCATTTCAGAAAATTGAGGTGGGTAGCTTCCTCTTTCTTGTTGTTCCCTGGACTTGTCCTGGGTGGGCTGGAGGTCTGGAGTTGTATTTTGCTTCTAGATTTTGTCATTTTCTAAATTTTTATTTTAGTTTTTTTCTGTGTGTTGATGTTTGTAAATTTCTTATGGTAAAAAGTTTTATCACTAGTATTGATGCTTCCCTAGGAAACTTTTATTCCTCGGAGATGTCTTCTAGGTTAGCTGGCTCTTGGCCTTTGTGTCTGACCCAAAATCCTACCTTCCCAATTTATTAGGGGTGAAAAGTTGCTAACAATTTGACTAAGTACCCAGTCCTTTGATACTGGACTATGGTGATGCTTATGTCTCTAGACAATCACAGTGTTGTGGGAGAACAACTAATTACAACAGGTGTGACATCCTGCCTAAAGTACTACTATTACAATAACAATACCATAAAGCAGACCCTAGAAACTGACAAACTGTGGCAACTATTAATTTGATATCTTTAATCATACGAGCAAGATCTACCATCATAAACCAGGCAGGAACTTGTATGCAATCCTTACTGGAGTTATTTTAACCTGTGGGGGAGGAAGATTTAAAAAGGATAGGGGAAAAAACAGAGAGATAAATGAAGAGAAATATAGTAGATACAAGGCTGAAGGACATAGGATGATCAGCCAAACTTAGGGGAACTGGAGAAGAGAACAGGAAAGAATGAATGAAGGAGAAATCCAATGAATATTGAAGCAAACCATAAAGACTAGAAATAATGTTCACTCACATTAAAATACCAAAAAATCAAGAAAGACAGTTGAGGAAAGAGAGAAAATAACAATAAAAGTAAAAACTTAAACAACCAGAAACAAAAACCCTGATAGAAAAAGGAAAACAAAACAAAATTCTTCTGGTGTCAACAGTTCTGTGGTAGTGTCCAAGTGTGCTAAGTAACCCAGCAAGTCTGCAGTAGGGTTAGTACTGGGTGTGGGACTGGTGTTGGCCTCTGGATGTGGGGGCTGGGGCCAGTCTTCAGCCCGCAGCTTTCTGGATGTCCCTCAGCAGCCCACTCACGTCTCCTTACCCTCTTTGTCTCTTCATTGCTCTTCCAGTTGTGGTACCCTCAGATAGAGAGAGAGTGAGGCTGCTCCCAGTCCTGGGTACAGCTGGCCACTCCAGACCTTGCACAGCCTCCTCCGTTCCACTCCCACTGGTACATCTCTCTCCTGTCATGTCACTTGACCCAGGATGGGGGGAGTGCTCTGGGCCCCCTCACTGCCCCTGTAGCTGTCCTGGAGTCTTCTCAAGACTGCTTGGTTCCACTTCAATCTCCTCTCTAGCAGGGGTGAGGGGTTCTGACTTCATACTCTGCTCTGCCACAGTCTAAGGCTGCTTAAACCCAGTGCACCCACCTCCCTCTCTTAAGCCACATGGCAGGAGGAGTCATGCATTCCACTCACTACCTTCACCACCACCCACTGAGCTCCCTAACCTTGTTATCCCTAGAGGTTCCAGTTAGCCTCTTTGGTGCACAATTTTAAAAAAAAGAAAGAAAAAGAAAAAAAAACAAAAAAATGGCAGCCCATCTGAGAGGAAGCAGCTTCCTAGTCACTTGCCCCTGTGTGTCAGTGAAATTTGTTGCCAGGTTGCAGCATTCTCTGTGTGGAGGAAGGCAAAAGAGGCGAAGGGCCTTATACCCCAAATCTATCCTGTGTGCCTTGTGTTTGCCACATTATCCGGGTCTGTCGGTTTTGCGGGGGAAACTTCCCATGATGGAGGTTCCTGCTTTGTGCACAGGCGGCAGTCCCACTGGCAGCCCTGTGGTCTGGTTTGCCATTTTATAAAATCTTGTGTCTATGTTTTGTTTGATCTACAAGTCTCTTATTTCAGACTGACTTTGGCATCAGGATGTATGCCCCGCTTTTTCTACCAATTTCCTGTATTTTTCGTTTATTTTCTCTGCTAACTCCAACGTGGCTCCTCCTCTATTCAGTCATGTTGAATCCTCCAAATGTCACATTTTTGCTAGCTTTTCTACTCAGAATATACTGTCCAGATTAGCACTGATTAAGATTTAAATAGGGTATAGCTCTAAAATATTTTTGTGTCTTCTGCGCGCGCGCGC
This sequence comes from Heterocephalus glaber, assembly GCF_000247695.1. The sequence continues at coordinate 16,829,139 of NW_004624739.1, forward strand.
GCGCGCGCGCACGCATGCACACACACACACACACACAATCAGAAAAACCCAACCAGATTTTCTTGCTCTAAATTCCATATTTTGGGAAGCAAATCAATTGAGGAAAGCGGAATGTGCAACAATTTGATGTCTGATAATCCTGAGTTCAAGTTTAAATTCTGCCACTTAGTAGCTACTGTACTTGAACAAATTATTTGCCTCCACTTTTTCTTATTAATTTGAATCTAATACCCCTGCCTTTTAGTATTGCTGTGAGAAGCAAATTAGATTCATACAAATTGCAAGTATCATATTCCATCATTAGAATGAACAATGCTAAATGCTGGCTAGCTTAGGGGTGAGATAGGAAGGGAGTGTCTGTTTTCTTTTTCCAGAAAAATAGTAGGCTGCAGATGATCATCCAAGGAAAATATACTTTCCTTCCTGCTATGCTGTTTGTACTGTGCTTTTCATATTCCTGTGTAGTCTACAGTATCTCCTGAAAGATTAATTTAATGAACTTTCAAACAGCTCTTCTATATCAATAACAAAAACATTAAACACAACAAGATCTAATAGCATCACCCAAAATGTCCCTCCAGCCATGTGAATAACTCCCTCCCTTGGTCCAACTTCTATTCCCTAATGCAAAATAATGTCTGCTAAAATCTTACTTGTGGAGATCAAAATGGTCATTCAGAGGATCTAGACTTGAAAGACCAAGGAAAGAATTATACAGAAGAATGTTGAAATTGTCCTCAGGAGATTCAGATTTAGAACCTGCCCCAGGGTTATCACTGTTTCACAGAGTTCTAGGGGTGCCATACTTACCATGGAATATTTGGAACCACTCATGTCTCATCACATAACAAACCAAACAGGAAATGATGGACTTAAGATTGCTCTGATTAGTACAATGTATTTCAAGTTCACAATGGATTTGTGCTAATTATTTATAACTATTAAAGCCATTTATTTTTACATGATCAAGTTCAGCATCAGTTGAAAGATGTTTCAACTCAGGGCACAAAATTTTAAAAAAAGAATAGAAAAAGATGTTGATTTTGTTCTCTCTCATTCCACAGAAAAAAGAAAAACAAAATTAAAAAATGAACCTTTAAAAACATTTCAGTAAGCAAGTAAAAAACAGTAAGGCATAATTTACACTGGCTCAGCTTCAAGGGAGTGACATTTTTATATCACATTAGCATCTCAATATCTCTGGGTTAAATTCAGAACAATAATCAATTTTAAAAGTAAACCACAGGATTGTTAGTACTAACACAAAGGTCAATTTTCTTCCAAAATCTTATAATTAATAATATGTTAGCTACATTTAAAATATCTACCTCATCTTATCTCCTTAATTATAATTTAGAATGTTACCACTTGTACAAACTCTCCTCAAAATATTTCTGGAAATTTTTACTCTTTCAACTACTCATTTAGTAGATTCCAATGTGAATATTTATTAAGTCCCAGATTAATGTCAATGAAGAATCCACTGAAAAGACAACAGAGGACATATATTTTGTTTTCTGATATATATGTGAAGATATATAAATTTGGACACCCGTGAAAAGGTAAAATTCCTGATAGTTGCTTCATGTAAAAAAGATACAGGACAAAAATATTAGTAATCATACAAAGAGATATATTTAAGTATTAGAGTATTTGAATAGAATTTAAAATAAATGCTGACCATATACCCAATAGTATTAGATCTGGGGAACACTGCAATTAGGTAATGGAAGGCAGTAGATGAACATCCAATCATTTTCAAACAATGCTACAGTATATGAATTATTACTAGTCACAAAAGATGTACTTGCATGTGTCAGATGAGAGTAAGATAAAAAATGATTTCTTGTTAGAGAATCATAGATGCTGGCAAATACATTATGCATCTGTTTCTGTCCACATAACATTACTGGAGGATATGTATTGTGTACATCAATGGTAATGTTCAATGTTTATTCTGTTATTAATGCTTTAGTTCTTTAGTGCTTAAGTTCTTTAGTGCTTTAGTTCTTTAGTGCTTAAGTTCTTTAGTGCTTAGTTCTTTAGTGCTTTAATGCTTAAGTTCTTTAGAACTTACCCTAATTTTTTTTACTTTCCTTGATGTTGGTGTTGCATTATTTTTGTTTTAAACTGATTTACAAAGGGAGATCATGTTCTTTAACCTGATGTAAAACAAGTAGAACACTACACTATGTCAACTCTTAACTAAGTGCTTTTCTACTATGATTAGTTTTATTTGAAGATAGCACAAGTAACAGTCAAAATAAGACACTTTGAAAATATTTCCAAAGAAAGTTCTCACTGAATTCATAATAATATGTAAATGGTTTTGTGTTTTGGTTGTGAAAGTGGGCAAACAATGACTCAATACTTTGTACATTTGCTGCTTTTTTGATGTAACCATTCTCAATAAACAGGAAATCTAAAATAATTTGGTTATACAATGATATTTGTATATGTTTAACAACATAATTTTGCATATATAATATATGTACGTATATTTATGGATACAGCAACATGTTATATGAAATTGTATAGTTGACATTTATAAAAATATATGCTTTATTCTACAATGTGCTCAGTTTTACACGTATCATTCTATTTAAATCTATCAAAAACTTTTAAGGTAGATCTTAACATTATCTATATTTATTCTAGTCACATGGGTATAGCTCTAAAATATTTTTGTGTCTTCTGC
>NW_004624739.1:16832111-16845851 GCF_000247695.1 Heterocephalus glaber
ATTAGAAGAAACTATATAATAATGGAGACACGAATAATTTGAGGTTATTTTGTATGTGTTAAGCAAGCTATTTTTATGGACTATGATACAGATTGTTTAAGGTTTTTTTTATTCTCAATCTGTTGTGTCAAAGAACCCCTTTCAGAGGTTAACTGAATATTGTTTGTGATCTGGTGACCATTTGACATAGAGAATTTCAACCATATTCATAAACAAGGATGTACGCACAGAGGAGGAAATAAAATGATTGCTTTGGTTTTTTTCCCAAAACCACTTGGCAAACAGATTTTCACACCTCAAAACTCCACATCTGCAATTGCAAAATAATGAATTTGTTGCCAAGCCATTGTGCATATTCCAGGACACTGGCCAAATTTTAATACTGGCATCATTACGTGAAAAATAGCATAACATTCAATACTGTATTTCCCCGCTTCATTTTGCCAATCACTGATGTCAGTAGTATCCTGTTCTTTAGGAAACTTAATTAAATTCTTTCATTCAGATAATCAACATTTGTGCTTCCAACCACTCTTTAAATAGAGTCATTCTTTGTCTAGCAGCTGTGAGAACTTTCTACCCTATCCCCTCACAGGAACAAATAGAGAAGAAAAAAGTTCATTTAACACTTAGATAATGAAATCCTGTTTGCGATACTATTCACTGGTATGGTGCAGTTTTAACAGTAATCCTCAGATTTATTCAAGGCAAGAGCATATCTCAGTCAATGAAGTTTGGTCAAAATATACATGATCTCAACCACATCAAAATGACATTCTCTCTTCTACATGGAAAATATAGGTATTTTAATGGTATAGCTCTAAAATTTGAAGATATATAAAATCAAAGTCATATAAGCATATATTTTGAATTATGCTTAGTAGAAAAGAAAGGAAAAGATTTTTTTCAGAGCTGGGTATCTTCACACTGAGCTACATTCTCAGCCTGTTTTAATTTTGTGTGTCTGGTATAGTTTGCTAAGTCACTAAATTGGTCAGACTGGGCTCATATTTGTTGTCCTCCTGCTTCAGTTTCCCAGAGTGCTGGAATTACATGGTGTGGACCACCATGTCCAGGTAAAAGGCAGAATTTTTAACTACAAATCTACCTCCACACAAATCAGAACTGAATATTTAATTTTACAGTATCTTGGTAAAAAGAGATGTGTGGATATAAATGTGTGTATGCCATCAAAATAGAATGTTCTTTATTTTTATTAAAATATTAAAAGAAAAAGAAATATTTAAAAAGTAGATCAAAATATACTCAATGAATTGAAATTCAATGGTTAACATAATTTATCAATAAACAGTTATTCTCTTTCTTCTTTCCCCTTCCCCCTTCTCCCTTTTTCTTTTTCTCTTCCTCTCTCTTTTCCATATGCTCACGTGCACACAGAAATACACACATACACATGTATGCATATATTTCTCCAAAAGTCTATGCCAATCTTAGGTACAGAATACTTTCTAGCTATTCATCCTGAGCATCCCTAATATAAATTGTCTTTAGAGATTTGAGATGAATGTCGCTTAGAATTTTCAAATATATTTGTAAATTTTTAAATGTTAATGGGAATATTGATCTTTGATCTTGATGTACCCTTGGAAATTTGGATAATATTTAAAACTACATATGTATTGTTGTTATAATGCCTCCATATGTATGACCCCTAATAAACAAAATCCAAGCACTAGAAAAATGCATTTACAAACTTCATTTTCACCATCTATTAACCTATCATCAGGTTACACGTACCCAGGTCAAGTGGTAAAGTCAAAGACTATTTGCCATACATGTCTTTTACATTTTAGATAGTATAACCAATTTACATAGTGTATAAATTAAAAGTACTATAGAACTGACTGGTAAATTAAACATATCTAAATACATTTATATTAGAATACTCATGCTCTTCAAATATCTTTTATTTGGATGGAAGTATTTTGCTTCATACTAACACAGCTCAAATTAACAGCAACTCTCAACTTTTTGCTTTATATGCACATCAATATTTTTCACTCTGATTTGGTTGGTGGAAGTTTCTCCCCAGGGAGAACTGGACCTCTTCTGAGTCCAGTTGTGTTTGACTTCTCCCTGTTGACCTTCCCAACCCAAATAGCCCAGTACCTGCTTAATAATCTCTAAAATCATGCTTTTAGTGTTGAGCATATTTGACATTTATTAAGAAAAGAGAAGCTATGTTTCTGAATACAAAAAGACAACAAAATAATCATTTATAGCATGTTTGTATTGATTACGTCTGCTTGATATCAAAGTAGGGCACATGAAGCAGTGAAATCAGAAAGCTATTACTTACTAAATGAAAAATTCCACACTGGTTTAGTCAGTGTTTAGCACATACATTTCTTTGGATCAGATGCAAAGAGCCATGTTCTGAAAGAACAAACCTACTGTGAATAAATAGAAGAATATTCTTCTCGAGCAATAGAGCCAGCAGTGCTTTTGTTTCTTAATGGATTTTCTATTTTTATACTAAAAATATGCTGTACAGTGTTCTTTCTCTATTATGTGCAAATGGAGAGCAGTTTTTCAGTTCAACTGCTAAAAATGAAATATTTCTCTCCTGTTTGAGGCTTTATTCTGTCCATGTGTTTGCTTCTAAGATCACATCTAAAGTCATATGTAACAGGCATATGAACCAAGCTTGTGACTCTAATGCCTTTTCTAACAAAAATATCTAAGCCACTAAAAATATGTATTTTTATCATGTCTAAAAAATCTTAAGGATGCTTCCAACTTACTGAGAATTTTTGGAGTCCACACAAATTAATGTCAAAAGGAAACAGATTGTGTGCATTGTAAATAGGACATAATGCCCTTTATTACGGATGGATTGGCATATGTGAGTGTTTAGCCACAGAGAATGAGATAGGTCACTTTCTCACAATAATGGCTTCAAAATGAGGCCTCCCATCTGTAGGAGACCATGATAAGTTTTGCTATGTCCGCTTCACAATTTATCACATTGTCAGCACCTCATATGTAAGTCAGAATTCAACAGGGGTTTTTTGGAATCACAATAAATATCATTGTCTCCTTTAGTTCTCACCAAAAGGTGATTCTTCTGAAAAATTAATAGTGATTAAAGGATAACAAACTGTAGATGTTGGATGAGAATAATAAGCCATGTTTATTTGAAGTTTATTCTCATCTCTGTTTAACCATTAAAGAGGAAAAATATGGTTGAAGATAAAAAAGAGAACAAACTCTACTGGGAGACTTATCTTTCCAGCCCCTGGACCAAACCATATTGAACCACTGAAAGAAAATCTAACTGGAAAATTCAGATCACATACTGACTCCTTGCATTTCTGTCTTTAGCTTAGTTTGAAAATAGAATTATTTTAGTTAAGAAAATGTTATTTTTCATTCCTCACATTGGCAAATCAGCACAAAGCAATAATACAAATCTGGCTCACATGAAAGAACACACGGTTGGGTGAAGAGTAAATGGGCACAATCATTTGGGGTCTCATCTAGGTTTATGGCTTTATCTACGACACATATACCCATGGCAGAATAAATTATTTTCCGATTCCTTCACTTCTGTCTATATTGACAGGCTTTGTTTTTTAACTTTGGATTTTCTGAAGCAAAAAGTTGAATAAAACTCCCTACTTCCTGACTTTGGGGTTGGCCCTGTGGCTTGGGAAAATATTAAACAAGAAATGTGTTTGGGCAGTGAGAATCTCTCCCTTATACCTCTGCTGTCACCATAAGAAGATGGATGAGGCTCAGAAGGGTTTCATGTAGAAAAGATGAGAACCCATACTTTCCATAGTGAGAGCAAAGTCCAGTATGGACCCCTAGGGTAAATGAATCACCTAGCTGAGGGCAGCCTACATGAGCCAGCCTTAAATCAATTTGCAGACATGGGAAAAATGAAATCTTACTGTTGTATTCTGCTGAGATTCTGTGGTTGTTTCTTACACAGCAATAACTTGTGGAATGCTGATGACTCCCAAAAGTATTCTTCTATGCCTGACTTTTCTGAATTCCAACTGCCTACTTGGTATTTCTACCATAGCAAACATCTGATGTTCAACACTGAAGTCTTGGAATTCTTCCTTAGACCTGCTGTTCAGTTCTAATCTAGTTAATGCAGCTATAAGCATATAGTTCCATGACACCAACAAACAAAACAAAACAAAACTTGGAATTTTCTTTCTTATTTTTTTCTTTTACTATTTCCAATCTTCCAGTAAATCCTAACAACTTTTTCTTCAAGATTAGAACAACTGTTATTATTTTCAAAACTACTTCTTATATCCAAGTGACATTACTTCTTTCCATGATATTGCAATAATCACTTAATAGGATTCCCTATTTCTGCTCTTAACCAAAATAATTCTAATCTTAATGAAGGAATCAGCATGCTAAATCCGATCACAACACCCTCCTGCCTGAACTTCTCAAGAGCATTCGATCCAGCTATGAGTTCCAGGCATCCTTCACAAGGATCCTCCACAGGGCCTTATATCATCTATCCCTTTTTTCTCTTCCGATTCCACTACTTGCCTCCTTTTTCACTTAGCTATAACCACCTTATCCTCTTCCCAGTTCCTTTCTGGAACAAGGTGCATTCTTGGCTGAGGAATTTGGAACTTGCTAGTCACTATGACTGACAGGCATTTCCACTTTGGTTTATGTCCAAATATCCTCTTAAAATGAAGAGCACAGCTTGCTCTAGCTGATTTATTTAAAACTACAATATCTGTCCCTCTCTCTCCCATACACTTTCTACTCACCTCTCTGCTTTAATTACATTAGCTGCTGTATATTTTACTTTCCTATCTTGTTTAGTATCTGTTCCCCCCACAAGAATGAATACTCCAAGAGGACATAGCCTTTTATCCTAGCACATTTCAGGCCCTCAAAACAAGGAAAGAATTTCTGATGAATGAACACATGGTAATATTTATGGGGAAATATTTAAAATACGGATTCCTTTGGATCAAACAATTCCATTTTCAAAAACTTACCTCATCAAATAATGAGAAGATATGCAAATGCTTATTTGTAAGTATATTTATCACAGATTTATTTATAAAAGCAAAATAGTGATAATTACCTAAATATACAATGTAAATGGTTTATAAAAATTTGGCACACCCATGTAATGAAATAGTATATCTGAAGAAAAATGCATGAAAAAACATCATGTGGACTGATATTTAATCACATGGTATACAGAAATGCCCATGTGGAAAGAAATCATGTTGCCAAACAAGTTTTATATTAAGATCCTAATTTTTATAAAATATTGTTAGATAATTGGTGATGAATTAATAAATTGGCTTCTATATTCAGGCTAATGATCTCTAGCTAGGGAGAAGAAACAGAATTGAGATTTTCTTTGTTTGAGGGCCTGGGTAAGTTTTCAAAGTTTCTCACAGTGAAAGGAGCTGATTACATAACAAGAATAAAGAAAGTGTCTGTAATCCATATTCATTTCTAGGAAACAAGAAAATTGTGCTAACTTCCTCCAAATCACACCTTTTAAAAAGCACAGTGGAAGGTCAGGTATTCAGGTTACTAGTGCTGCATAATTCCTATCTCAGAGCTCCCTGAGCAAGACTCCATAAGAAGGTTGGAAACATGGTGGAAGCCGAATTTTTAAGACTTATATTGCATAGGGAGCTATCACATTGGTTGCAATCCCTACTTTAAAAAAAAAAAAAACACAACTGAAATTAGTCAATTATGTCTCCCCTATCCCACCGAGCCCCAACTCCCTGCAAATAACTCCAAGAGGCTCCAGAGTTTGTATAAAGCATAGGAAAGACCAGGAGTTTTTGCCCCTGACTCAAGTCCCCAGTGGCTCCTGCATTCATCTTTGGATGGAACATACTTTTGAATTGTTTTTAGTCTAAATCATATATTGTTAAAGTTCTACTCAAGTTAGATCACTGGTTGCAGACATAAGAAATGCTGAGAATGAAGAGCAAATGAATGAGAAAAATAAAAAGGTTAACAGTTTTGCAAATTTGTCTCCTGATAGTTTCTACTAGATTCACCATTTGCCTTCATCTCATTAATTTTCTTAATCATCATATTTCTTAGTTATGTCTTGTACTTCAAAAAACAATTTAAAAATAGAAGAACAAGGCATATTACATTCATTTTAGTTTTTCATTTATTGTAAAATATTCTATTCTCGCTCAGACTATGTTATTTACAAAATAATCTTGCAAGTTTTCTTTTTTATTTCATTTAAAAATAAAATCAAGAAGTTATAAGAAAAACTAATTTATTAAGGGAAAATGCAAGAATTGTAAACAATAGCTCACTGAATCAATTTCAGAATATTTTTCCATATCCTAACATTCCAGTTCAGTTTACATTTTAATATACAGTCAATCCTTAATTTGAATAGGATAGAACAAGTGATCTTTAATTTTCTAATAAATCATAATAAATAAGAAAACGAGTGAATGTATAGTATGCATTTCATAAGAGATCTAAAAATAAATTCAAACCTAATATCTGGTAACACAGGAATAATTTCTTAAATGCCTCAAGTTATCTTTTTATTATACAGAAACTAAAGTCAAAAGATAATTTTTTAAAATGCCTAATAAGCAGGAATTACACTTGTAAAATTCTCCTCTGAAAAGAAGACTGAGCTTTGGAAGGTGGAAGGAATAAAACCCTGCCGAACCTGCGCGGGGGGGAGCAGCTCCCAGCACAGGGAGGAGGCGGAGCTTTTTTTAATAAGGTCTTCGTGGCTCTGCAGAGGGGAGAGAAAATAAAGGTAGCCAGTGTCCTACAAATCATTCGGTCCATCTAGAGCCACATGATTACACGGAAGGTGGCGGTGAGAAAACAAGCAAGAAAGTTTATTTATTTTTAGTGAATTAATTCTTTTCCCTAATGGTGGGGTAGATGGAACACTGACGAGACAGTGGTTTCATTTGGGGTGACAAATATTATCTCATACAATTTCACATACCAGGTCTGTTCCTTTACCCGCCCACTAATTTAAGGCAGGTGGGTGCCTGAGCATCTGCCTTATAGCAAAAACTGCGGTGCTGAGATTTGTCTTTGCCCTGTAGGACTCTTTCAAAGTGCCAAAAGAAAATAAACATGGTATCAAACTTGGTGTTCCCGCTCCTCCTCTAAAACTTTAAACAAATAGACTGGAACCCACAGCTGTGGGTGACTCAGACCCACAAAGGAGAAAGCTTCAAAAGCAGCTTCTCTGTTCTCCTTTTTAACTACATCAGTAGCAAATTGATGAGACTGCTTTCCCATTATTCAAAGCACTCCACACTCTACAGGCCTGACATAACCTTTGTACATTGGAGGCTGAGCTTCCACACAAAGAGAAAAGAAAGGTCACCCTGCACTGGCAATTAGGGATCTCTCTGAAAACAACCACAAACATCCCAGGAGGAAAAAGACCCATGCAAATCAATCTAGGTAATCTGCACAACTGTTACTGACTCATTTTTATCATTCCAGAGCTTCACATTGTGCCCTTTAATATCTGCTGATATGTATCACAATGTATGATATAATATATTATAATAATATTTTAAATAGACACTATTTATGCAGTATCAGAGAGAAAACCAATTACCAAAGCAGAGTCTAAGATACTTTACTTATAAAAAGCTACAAAATTCTCTGAGAAACAGCTTAAAAAATGGAAATTCAAAGATGAGTGATGCAACTTAGCAATGCTTTGTTAAAAAGTGCTGTCAGAGAAAACAACGCTTAAAATACAATCATTTTCTCTTCTTTAATCTTATTGTAAAATATCTTGACACATTCTTAGCATAATGATAATATCAAAATTTTGGCTGACTTAGATGTTTTTCAAATTTCCCTATGTGAATGTTTGTATGGTGACAACTACCAAATTTTTTTAAGTTATGTAAGCATTACTGTGGTAACACATAAATTTATTGTATCAAACATGAAATAGGCAATGTTTGTCTTTCTTCTTTTAGGATGCAAAGCATCCCATGATCATGACAAGCAATCTATGCAATTGGAAATGCTTTCTCCGTCCCATGGCTGTGATTTTGAGTTGTTGCCTGTATTCTAGAGGATGGATAAAGTTCTGGTTTCTTCAAGCTGGGCTATGATAACCTCAGCAAACCATCCTTCTCCGTAATGCCTATCTCCGGCTCTAAGAAGAGGCTAACACAGGAAATAGATTTCTCACGTGTTCCAGGAATTGCAATTTAAAGAAAAGGAAGGAAGAAAAGATAGTTATTTCTCACATGTGTTCTAGGTTTTTAAGCATAAATATTTCAAATATAGGATAAAATGAATGTCTAACCACCGGTATGTTTTTGAAACTATAGGTTTACCACCAGATGTGACTCTGCATTCTAAATGCAATAGCTGAACAGGGCTGCCATTGTACTAGACATGAAATGCAGATTGTCTTTCAGTTCTACTACCATTTTCTCTCCTTCTATTCATGAGTTTTCTATTACCTGCTGAACTATTGTGTTACTATTAATAACACACAGTTCTTTGTACAGAAAGATCATCCACAAAGTAAGCAGCCCTTTACCCAGCCATCGCAAAGTCTGTTTGTAGAATTAAATACATTCCTACCCAAGATGTGAGGGTTTTATCATATTGGAAAACGGAGAAAAGAAAAAAACAGTCATGATTTGAGCATTCCTTGAACATCAACAGTTCTTATTTCTTCCAATGCCTCTGAGGTTTATTTTTTCCTTTTATCATTTTAAATTCCAGAAATTATGAGCAACAACTGAGGAAAACTGAGAGCAGAAGATAAAGAGCTTGTCATTTTATTCCTAAATTTCAGGTAAGAAAAATATGAAGTGACCCATTATGCCCTTGAATAAGGATATTTGATTTTTCTATAATCCATAAAATTAAACATAATTAAAAGTAATTTACAATATTAGATCTCTGAGGTAGCAGAAACATATTTAATCTGTACTTATTGAAAACATTAATAAAGTATGATGGGCCTTCCATGTAGTGAGGCAAAAATACATTTCTTAATCTTTTCTTTAGGACAGCTCCTCAGACTACTCAGACTTGTTGCCAAGTTTTCTTGCAGCAACATTGGCATTATTTTCTGCAAAAGTGCTACTTGATTCCTAATTGTGGGAGTTTCTGTCTTAGTTACCTAACTGAAAGGATGACTTTTTCAGAACCAACTTTAATAACAAATACATACAATGAAATGAACTAATAATTGTGTGATGAAAATAGCTAATAGCTGTTGTGCAGGAAAAAAATTACAATGCAAATAACTGCCTTTTGCAGACAGCTATTAAAAACTTAAAATCACAAAAGAACATATATTTTGTTACATGAGCCTTCAAATCATATTCATTTTGGAAGTAAATACAATACTTTAAAATACAATTTAAAAAGCAGATCTCAATGACAAGGATAAAGTTCAGCCTAAATATTATCTCACTTAATTGCATGAATTGTTCAATTCTATATTGGTGAATAATACTGAGTGACTATTTCCACTTAACAGATTTTTCAGGTATGGTCTGGGGAACTCTAGAAACAATTCTGAGGGGGTATATGAGGTTAAACTATTTCATAATAATACTAAAACCTTTTTTCTATTTTATTCTTGCTTTTTTATGAGTGTACAGTGAGATATTACAGAGGCTACATGACATGAGACTGCAGTTTATGAAGTGCTAAAGTAGGTAAGAGAATCCAGCTTTCTTTTCTCAACCAGGCATTCATAAGATTTGCAAAAATGTTAAGGCCACTGTGCCAGTTAATCTTAGTTGTCAATTAAAATGAATTAAGACTCTTGGAGAGGTGCTATGCTTATCAGTGGATGAATCCACTGGCTTTCATACTTGCGTGTGCTTTGAGGAGGTGGAGCCCAGTTGGAGGAGATGGGTCATTGTGAACACTTCTCCTTGTGGTCCACTTCCCAGCCTCCTGGAATGAGCAGCTTTGTTCCACCATGATGCTTCTGCCTTGGAGCCATCCCTCCATGGACTGAAACCTCTGAAACCCCCAGCAAAAATAAAACCTTCCTCCTTTAAATTGTGTATGTAGGTTATTTGATCCCAGCAAAGAAACACTGGCAAATACAGTCATTCCTCCCATTAATTTTATTATAGAAAATATTATTATTGGCCATAAAATATACTATTGATGTTAACATATAATAGGTTTATTTTTGCTATTATTAACTAAAAAAGAAATATTTGTGAGTATTTGAGAATCTCTGCTTTATAACACATTTGGTCTTTATGGTACATCTCTGTAAGCTTTAGAAATTGAAAGGGATTTTTAACGCAGGGGCATGCCAGACCTACTATTTCCTTGGTATTTACACTTTTACCTAGAGCACCACAGTAAGATTAAGAGCTCAGTAAATATGAAAATTGATCAATAAACAATGTTTCATTTGTTGAAAAGAGAAACAACATAAGTGCTTAAGCTCTTATGAGAGCTAAGCTCTATAAGAGCTTAGCAATTATGGATACCTCCTTCACTATCAATTTCACTAAATCATATCAATTTCCCTCCAATCAGATTTTTCCTGTTTGTTTGGCAAACTGTTTAGAAAAATGATACACTAAGCACTCCTGAAGATAATGAATTTGTTAGACCTAAAAGTCACCATAGATAAAATCTAGGTGTGAACTTGCATCTTAAGAAGATGTGGTTTTTTTAATAAAATGGAGTACTACTCAGCCATAAAGAATGAGAAACCAGAGTCATTTATAACTAAATGGATGCATATTGAGGCCATACTCTTAAGTGAAATAAATAGGACACACATGTGTAAATACTGAATAGTATCTCTCGTGTGAGAAACTGAAAGTGTAAATAAGGATGAAAATGATTAAAATGAATAATTGCATCTTTATTTCTAATGAATTTTCTGTGCTCTCCTCTGGATTGTCACACTGTAGTTAGTAAAAGTTGCCTTGGCAATGGTAAATATCATTCCACCCAGGTATGAAGAGCAGTGTTGTTCCCACAATAGAGGCCAGAAATCAAAAGCCGCTTTACAGCTCTCCCACATAATCCTAAATCATTCTTCTCTTATACTGGATCTGACACCTTCTCATTTGAATTAAACATGTAAATTAAGATTACTCAGTAGATCTAACTTTTCTCAGCCAAAATTTTGGGATCAGAAATACTAAACAGTGGATTTATTTTCATAGCTTCAGGTTTTTTCCCATTACTAATAGAGGTGATAAAACTTTGACCATCAAATTATTCTCTAGTATAGTCTTTGTCTCAAAAAATAAATCTGGATGAGGAATTCTGTCCTTGAATATTGAAGGGTAACTAAAAATAAAAAAATATTCACCATATTTGGACTAGTTAATAATTATTCCATTCTATCTATTGTTGTTCTAAAAGGAAAAACTTTTTCCTTTTTTTAAATTAGCTGAGACCACCAAGTGTAGCAAGTCAGAGTAGATCTCTTCAGGTGAGTTCAGTCAATGCATCCCAGGGCAGAGTGGCATTCCTTCCAGCTGAACCCAAGTCTAACTGGAATCCCCAAGCTGATTTTTTCACCAAGTTTTGGGTGGTGTGCTAAATAGAAATAGCCCAAGCTTTAAGAAAAAAAGCCTGTGTCTCATACTAATGTTGATAGGTGAGTTAAGTGATATAATTTAGAATCCTATTGGGCACCACAATAACAAAGAAGTATCTAATAAAAGTAAGCAAGTATACATGGGATATTTTAATTGGTTCAGTGGTACATCCTAATGTCACACAGAGTAACTTTAGTAATCTTAGATTAGGGTCAATATTATCAAATCATTTTCTCTGAGTATAATAGGAAATGACTTTGTAAAATGGAAATCTACTTGTCCAATCTTATTGGTGTTGTGAAAACTATGTAATGGTATTGTGACCAGGATGTGATGATAGACATTTGTCATACTTTGCATCAAAACTATCTCCCAAAAGGTTCATATGTTCAGAGATAGCTTTTGGAAGGTGATTAGATCATGGGAGCACTAATCTCATCAATAGGTTAATCCACTGATGAGTTCATATCTGAATGGGCTATTAGGACATGGGTGTGGCTTGGAGGAATTAGTCCCTGGAGATGTAACTTGGAAGGTTATATTCTTGTTTTCAGATTCTTTTCTCCCCTTGGGCTCTTCCCTTGCTCTACTTCGTGGATGCCATGAGTTGAATCATTTTCAGCCATTTCCTTTTGCTATGATGTTTATTTTGGACCATAATAACCACTGATTGAAACCTCTGAAACCATGAGCCAAAATAAATCTTTTTCTTTCAGTTGTATTTTTCAGGTGCTTTTTTCCAGCTGTGGAAATCTAATACAACACCAAAATTATCAAAGCACTACTTAAGTGATTGTGATGTTTAAATGGCCATTCAAATGAAAGTTATTGAGAATATGGAAATTGTTCTGCAATAATTATCTCAAATAATGTAGTATTTTAAAAGTTCAAATCTCTTAAGTGGCATATTGATATTGGTTTATTAGATAGCACTTCTAGACTAAATCTAGACCTTTATCTACAACTACCTCTATAGATTAACTCTCAGATCTAGAATTTATTCATCCTATTACTAATGACCATTACCATAAAACGTTGGAATAGTTCTCAGGACAGACTACTGAATCAGAAAATTCAAATACTATTAGCTCATAGTATGAGCCTATACTTCCTAGCACCTACTGGAAGTATTCCCAAAGTATTGAATTTCCTATACCCTAAGACAATATGTCCTTCTTTATTGAAACATATATTCAAACCATACATGGCTAAAACCCTCAAAATCCACTTCTCCATATGTTTCCCTGGACCCTGTCACTACATATTAAATGGGCAATGCAATTCTTTTGAGTATAGTCTATACATTATTGGCAAAGGTCTTTTTTACATACCCCTGGCCAGACTGTTTTAAAAATTATATGTATTGAACATGTAGGAGCAATGAATGATGGTGGTGGTGGGTCTTGTGGCACACAGGACATCAAGTGAAGTATCTTTTTCAGAAAAGTACCATCATGTAAAACATCTGTTTCAGAAGCCATTACAAAGTTCACCTCTAGTTATGGGGAAAGAATTTCTTTTGTCAGCCAGGAGATTCTAAAAGAATAGTGAAGGGTTCAAGATTTTCAAATGAAATATCACTATCCATGACTCAGAAATTCTAACCCTTCTCCTTGACAGAATATGTGTTAAGGCTGAGAATTTCATCTCCCTTAAGGATATAACTAAACTCTAAGCCTAATGCACAGTAAGTCTGCTGTGTGGCCATATAAAATAAAAATTACTTTTATAATGCCTACATAGGGCCTGTTGTAGTGAGTGTTTGGGCAAGGGAATACATTTACTACAGGACACATAGCTTATAAGATTATTTTATGATAATTACCCAAAAAGTCAAATGCAAAGGAGTGCAAGAGATTAACCAAACACTAGGGGCCCAAAGAATCCAGCTAGAGCTGCCCACAGTGCTGCACTGAGTAGGAGCCTTCCAGGCCACCATACCACTGCCTGCACTGCCGAGGAGGAGAGCTGCGTGGGCACCAGAGGCACAACCCTCCAACCTCCGTTGATATGAGAGGACACATAAACAAGTCTCAAAATCAGACTTCCAGATCACCTAAAGCAAAGCCAAAGGGAAAAGAGATGGAACAATCTTGATATTCAACCACCTGGACCCACTAAACTGGCAACAAAAGAGGATCTGGAAAAAATGAAATCAGAAATAATTTCTCAGATAACAGCA
>NW_004624739.1:16880355-16893212 GCF_000247695.1 Heterocephalus glaber
AGTATTAAACAATATTTATAATATTAAACTAATATTTATCATGCTTATTTTACAACAGAAAGGAGCAAAAAGGCTCAAAACCAATAAGTAGTAAAAGCAGATATTTTTATTAGCCATGATCAGCACATTTGATTTTACTAGATATTTTTTTCTTCTGCATCTTTGGATCATGACAAGCTTACAGATGATTAAAAATTCCAAGATATTTTGCATATGAACTTTTGCCAAGCTTGGATTCTCCACTTCTTGACATGTATGATTGACTTTGATTGTTGAAATATAAGCGTCTATAATTATTCGTGCTAAATTGTATCTTATTGTGTGCATAAGGTTTTCTTTCTTGCCAAGATATAGTCAATCATCCATCAATTATACTGTCAGTGGGAATATGACTTTTGTCCTTTTTGAAATTTTGTGCTGGGAGTTCTGAATATACACGTGTGGCAATATTTAGAACCCACATCTCAGCAGAAATGAGTAGAACAGCACATGACATTTCTGGCCTTTTCTTTTGATTATTATAGTAAATGGAGTATTTACATTTTATCAAAAAGCTATCGAGTAAGAATGATAAGCAAATTAATTGGCAAATAATTATTTAAGAAAAACACAGGAAAGAACAGGAAGTTAACCACAGAGTTAAACCACTCTTTTGAAATGACAGACTTTATGACAGTCTTAGAGATCCAAGAGGGATAACTTCTACTGAGAGCAAAAAGGATCAAGACTTGATATGTATATGTACCAATTCCCCATGATGGATACATTCCTTATGTATTGAAGACATATACTAATACAACTTTTATAAAAAGAGAAAGAAAAGATAGCTTTAATTTAAATGTTCACAGCCACTCAGACATGTTGCAACCTGAGGGTTAGCTATGCTGAGCTGCACTTGCAGTCTCTCAGGTGGACAGCAGAACCTTAGGAGGTCACGGGAGACCAGTTGTTTCAATCCAAATCCATCTGTGACCACAAATTGCTCATCTCCAAGTAAGCACTTTGCTCTGGGCCATCACACAATGGAAATTAGATAATTAAAGATGTAGGCTACTCAAATAATAAAAATAGCATTCTAAATCAGCTTTATATTCAGCTCAATTAAATGAAAAGCGAGCATTTGTGTCACCCAAAGCTTTGTCCTAGAAATACTGCTGCAATTTTCTGTGTTGCTGGTCCAACATGAGCATTCCAATGTGTTAATAAACTTGCAACTTGACGTGTTGATGTTTTCTCCTATAAATGTGATTTAAATGTTTATAAAAGAGAGCTTCAGAGAAGAAGACTCACTGTAGCTATTGGTGCTTAGCTTAAGCATTAATGAACAACAATGGCAATTCAAGCCGAAAGATCAAAAACTAATTGCCGGGCAGTTGTCAGACTGCAGGAAGATGCTGAAAATATAAGACGACTGATATCAGAAGTAATTGTTTAGGTCGATTACAAGTTATGCTAATAAGCCAAATAAGAGCAAAGCCTTTCTTCAGCCTCATTAATTCCAGTCATTAATTCAAACTTGCTTCTCCTCTGTTTCTTGCTTAGATACTTTTATAGAACTTTTCTTTGAAAATAGATCAGACCAAGCCTGATAAGTTGTGAAAGAAAGAAAGAATTCACAACCCACAGCATAAGCAATAGCTGCATAATTAAGTCAGTTTTTAGGAATGGAATTAATATCAAGAGACTAATCAGTTTAAAGTTAATATAAAGACTAGTCTGAAAGAAAAGAAGTTTTATAAAATTTTCCTTGGTTGATAGAGACCAAAATATATATTACTCTTTATAAATTTTCACCAAGTAGTGCTTTCCAAGACTAAAAATAATAAATTTTCATTTATTCCTATTGGATAGCTGTTCCTAAAATAGTGCCTAGAAAAATTATTAAATATTCTATGAATATTTTACCACTTTTATGCTACCATTTCCATTATCATATATGAATTTCAGGAATAATGATTATTAATTTTGACTTTTTATATATAACAATACACAACTGGCAAGCAAAAAATGCTTCAATTTGATTTTTTAGCCTGCACCAATTAAACACAATGATTCAGAGTTCATACTCCTAAATTTTACATAGTTGGGGATTTTTATCATTTTAAAAATAATTTCACACGTATTTTATTTTTTTTAAATCCCCAGTGCACATTCAACAACATTGGGATTACAGTTCCAATATTTTGGCTCTCAAGCATGTCCAACCAGTGACCCGCAGGTCTCATGCAGCCCTGCACAGCTAGTAACGCAGACCCGCAAACTTTTGACATTATTAGGTGATTGCTAGCATATTTATCCTGACTTGGTTGCACAGTGCTCCAACCTGGACTGCTCGGCGACACCAGATTGCTGTATAGCGGAGGCTGTGATGCGATGCTAACTCCACCTCCTGTGCCTGCCGCACACAAGGCAGCTGAATGGAACCCCATGTATCAGGCATTACGTGTGTATTGGTCAGCTTTCCTGTGGCTGAGACACAATACATGATACCCACAACTTAGAGAAGAGGCTTAATTTGGCTCACAGTTCGAGGATATTCAGTCCAGGGTTGGTTGATTGGCTCCAATGGAGAAACACCATGGTGGAAGGACATGGTGCAGTTTGATGTCCAAGAAACAGCGCAGGGGAATGGTGCAAGACAGGAAAGGGGAAAGGACCATACATAGTACCCAAGTTGGCACCTCCTTTTCCCACCAAGATGCACTGAGACATGTCCTTCACTAACCCCTATGTGCCTTCCAAGCCACTCAAACTGATACATGTTCATCTTAACTGTCACACGAACTTGTGCTAGTGGGCGAGTAACACAGAGCAATTATAGACAATAGTATTTCAACCTAAGCACGCATGCATAAGTATATTTAAGATCTATTCTCAGTTCATACAAATACATTTCCTGGAAATTTTCAAATGGAACTTATAGAGTTGCAAACAGATATTCAACTCAAAGAAAAATTTGATCATGTCTCTCTGCTAGACTTTTATAGACATATTGCCCAAAATTTTTGTAAGAAAGTATATGTACCTTATGGCCAAAATGAAATAAATAAATCAGATACACACCTTAAATATTACATGGTTTCTCTTACATGAGAAACTCAAAATATTGATAGGTTAGAGGGAAAAATAAAAGACAGATAATAGGAACCAAGGAGATAGCTCTTTTGCAAAAGGGATCACTAACTCCTCACAATGAGTGTAATCATTATGTACTGCATAAAAAATTCTTTACTTCATAATCACGCGTTATTCATGTCATCACATTTTGGGACTATGTGCATTTGTGACAACTATTTTCAAGAATGAAGCACATGAAGAGTAAAATGCCATAAAAAATTCCTGATAAGCACCATGAGAACTCCCTAAGAATGGCAACCACTTCTCTTAAATCAGACATTTATGCACCACTCTTACAAACACAAGGTCAATATCCTATTAAGTTTATGTTTATGTTTCCCTCTTTTTAAATGTTCTAATAAAATTATTAAAAATAAAAGAAATTTTATTGCTTTTATGCATTAACTACATTACATATTTTTGTGCATCCTGAAACAGTTCCTCTTCACTCAGTAAGACTTAGGTAAACCAAAAAGTGGCACACTCAAGACAGTAAGAGATGACAAAATAGAAGAAATCTGGTTTCCTTTAGTAATAACAATTAAATTTACAAAGGAATGAGGGAGTATGGGTAGGAGGGGGAGAGAGAGAGAGAGAGAGAGAGAGAGAGAGAGAAATTATATTCAGATATACAACAAATCACCAAAATCTGTGGTATAAAACAATAACAAATAATCTATTATTATTATTATCTCATTTGGTTTTTGTAGTTAATGGATTCAAGTAAGTGGTCCTAACATGGGGTCTCAAGCTACTACAGGAGGACAGTGGCTGAGACTAAAGACATAAGACATGGATTTTATTTCCCAGTTGATCATTCTTAAAAATAGAAATAGAAATTCTAATTCTCTCTTCATGGTTCAAAAACAGCTTGTGGTTCTTTCTTGAAACTTCAACTCTACCCAACTAGGAAAATGTATGCAAAGTTAGGTTTGCCCAGCTCAGAAGTTTGCTGGACATACTCTGCTTCAATCTCTTTTTTCTGAATCATCAATTCTCTGCATTGTATAGGCAAGTGGGGTCCAGTCTGTGCCATTCTGAGGCAATAAAACATATTTCTGATCACAGAAAAGATGATAGGATGCACTCCCTGCCCATCCTGGGGGAAGGTATATTGGCTCAGGATCTCTCATCCTCACTTGAAACCACAGCCAAGGTTACTTGCTGCTAGTTAGAACAGCTTGCAGTTTCGGCAAGGTCATGAATTCTAAAATAAATAGTTCCTGGAGAACATTGCGAGCATTTGGTAGAATCTGGGTGAGTTCTCTCCCAACTCTGATCATCTGGCCCAGCTTATTGGCAGAATCTAGTAATATAGACTTATGGTTTTTAGTTGTGTCCTTTAAATTCCATGTGTTAGAAACTTAATCTTCAAATTCATGTTAATATAGTTGGAGGGGGGACTTCAAGGGGTGAGTGGGTCATGTGAGGTCTGCATAGTTCATGAATTGATGAATTAAGGGGTTACCACTGGAGTGGCATTTTTTTTAATATAAAATCAAGCTTTCTGATGAGCTTACTCTGTGCCACATATGATACCCTCCACCATGTCATAATCCACCACAAGGCCTTCACCAGATGCTGACCACAGGCTAATGCCGTGCATTTGGAACTGCAGCCCACCGAATCATGAGCAAAATAAACATCACTTCTTTATAAATTACTTTATAAATTACTTTTAAACCACATAGACCTACAGGGAGGAAAGTTGTGAACCTCATAGAGAGGTTAACTTCACTTTACAGAATTAAGTACCAGAGGCCTAAGAAAAAGAGGCCAACAGCATTGCAAATTAGGAAGAATTTTTGAATACAGCAATCTTGTGTCTGAAACTCCTTCCACATGGACAACTAAAAACTGAATCTCTCTTGATATGTACATGAATAAGGGTTGTGTTACATAGGTGAGGACTAAACAATGAGTGCAAAAGTGAGTAGAGGAAGCAACGTTCTTTTGATTCCAATGAAAATTTTGAAGCCACGAAAATAAACTCTTCAAGTTTCCACTGGGAAATTGTATCTGCAGTTTGTTTTGGCTACAAGAAAAAGTCTGAGGAAAAGAAGTGTGATGAGATTAGCTAAGGAATAGTACCCAATTACTGAAAGCTCAAGAGTTAAAAACCACAAAATGATAGCTAGATCTTAGAAGATGATAATATGAGATATAATAAGGCAGGGCCAACATCTGACATTATTTTCATTGATGAACTCTTTATACAAAATTATCTGACATCCAAAGATAGTCTATGATATTTATTTTTGCATTGGTGTGAACAAAATCTGCAATAATGGCAATTTCAAATATCTGTCTATATTTGAATAGTGCTTTCTGAATTCTAATTTAACTTCATCAACCAAACCTGCAAAATTTCTTAAAAATACCTAAACCTCAATTCTAAAGATTCTGCTTTAATGGTCTGGTTTAAGGTCAATAAATCTGTATTTATAGGTTCCTTAGATACTACAAATGTCTAACTATACTTCAGAATTGACAAAATGCTCAACAAAACACTAATCAACCAGAATTTGGTCACGGAGGCTAGATTAAGAAAACTTCAGATTACACATTTGTAATCTACATGTTTCATCCTTATAACACAGCTCATTAGATTATAAACACCATGAGGTCAGGGATGATATCCACCTAATTTACTGACTGTCCATGTTGACCAAGCATTAGAACATCACAGGTAATAAGTATCTGATGAAAAAATGAGCGAATCATTGCATTAGAAAAAATATTTAATTTAATCCCAAATAACCTTATTATACTGCCAAGAAATCAAATCAAGAAATGCTTTTTTAAAACTCATTCTTTCATCAGCCTTCCCCCCAAAATTAATATGAATAGACAGCTTATTGAATGGTAGACATATGCTTCACCAACAATGCAGTGTCTGTACACTCTATGGTTTAACCTCCTAAACAGGGTTTGTTTCTAACAAAAACACAGAAGCTGTTGAATCTTTAAATGAGAGGCATTCTTCCAGTACCTGCTCTGTTTTCTGCAAAGGTGATTGTTATGCAGCTGTGAGTCACAACAATAAAATCCCAGACAACATTTCATGTTCTCTTTGACTTTTATAGCTGAAGCTTAGAGTGTGCTTCATTTTCTCAATGATCTGTGCAAGGCTAAATGCCCATTTTCTTAGAATAATAAGAAAATCTCAGTGAATCTTCTCAGAAATCAAAGCTTTGAAACCACAATCTCTCTACCAAAAGACAATCCCTACTAGCTTATTGATTTATTTAACAAAAGATTTTTAAAAGGTCCACACTTAACACAGCGGACATATGCAGACATATTTTCCTAGACAAGCACGTGGAAGGCAGGATATCCAGGGACAGCTGGCAGGTAAACAGAGTAACTATAGAATTGTAAATGACAAAAGTAGTCAAATCAAATCAGAAAAAAAAGCTTCAGTCTATTTCCTATCTCTGCAGCATTACCACAGGAAAGTGTCAGAAATAGACCTGGCATCTTATTTCCTTGGGAGGAAGATGAACCTTTTTCTCATTGCCTTCATAGAAAATCCCATTAGAAAAGCATCTGTCTATAGAATTTCAGTATTTTCTCCACAACTCTAAGCCATTTTTATACTGAGCCATATTCTTCAAGACAGTTCCATTTATCATTCTAGAAATGTTGTGAATCCCGTGCTCCTGCTCAGAACAGTAAGATCTTAAATAGATCTGAATTTTTAAATATTCAAAGGGTGGGCATAGGAAATAATAACAATGGGCATTGGGAATGATGACACTGTGGATAAACAGAACCAAGCTATTCACCTTTTATATGGATTTTTTGTGTGAATCTGAGCATTTTCACTTTTCTTTCATTACAGAAAGAGCAAAAAGAATCTATTCCACCTAATTCACAACTTAAGAAATCATAGAGTCTGTTTGAGTTTATTGAGAGGGTAGATTCCAGAGAAGTTCCTAATAAGATTTATTTTGACTATTTTTTAGAAAAAGAATTCTTTAAAGAGAAAGACCATTGCACCAAACCAAATACTAAAGAAATCACAGAATTTAAAGTAGGAAATTATAGTGAAATCCATCTCTAAATTACTTAAATTAAATCCTTAAATTTCTTTAGGATTATCACAACTCAATTAACAAACATTCCCTAATAATTCAAAAATATACTGAGTGGATGCCAACTTTAATTTGATTAATTGAATTAAACAACTGTGCATTACATGATAATTTCACATAACTTGAACCAAGGAGCTGACAAACCAATTGCAATTTCTCACTGTATCTGTCTTTTTTTTTTTACTCATTTAGCTTTTGTATTAAACTATTAGAATTAATTTTTTTTTAAGTTTCAGATTTCTAAACCAAGTGTTTCTTGGAGATCAAAGAAAATTGTGACTCATTACCAGGTGTGCTGTATTCATTATTTTATCAATGATGCATTATGCAAGTTTTTAACAGTGGTCTGTGAACACTGAATCAGTATATGGCCGCTCTTAAATGGCATAGTGACATGCTCTGAAAAACTACTAACCTTATTAAAAAGTGATGAACAGATACATCATTTTATAAATGTCATACCCATTTCAATTCCCCAAGCCCATGTAAGTTCTAAGCAGGGAAAGCCACAATCTGGATTCTAAAATAATGATCTCTTCATAAATTACTTGCAGTATCTGAGCTAAATTTAGGCCAGAGTGCTAAACAATTTATGAGAGTAATGTAAGTATAAAAGAAAGGGTATCTCATAATTTTCAGAACTACCAGGGTGAGATAAAGCCCTGCCTAGGATTTTCTAGAATTTATTGTTGTTTTAATGCACAGTGGTAAAATACCATTTTGGCTAATATGTGACATAAGTTCTGTGATACCATGAATGCTAGATCTAAAATAACCATTAAAATTATAAGTGGATCATAGGAAATCTATGAAAGATTTCTCTTCTGTATACATTCTACCTTCACCTTATTAGAAAGAAAATATAAAGAAAGGTACAGAAAAGTGAGTTAGAATCCAATAAGATAAATACGGTCTTCACTTGACAGCACAGAATCAGTGGAAGAAATGACTAGTTAGCCACTTCCCTCCTTCTAATCCTGAAAACGGATGTCCCATGGCAGCAATGAAGATAAGAGAATTTCTGAGACCTTAGCAGATGTGCGTGAGTGGTAATAAGCAACATTTCATTGAAATCTGAAAAGACTCTTTTGGGGAATTCAAAGAATATGTTTAAAAAGTGAAATGGCAAATTATTTTGTCTAACTAAAAATGTTTTCTACTAGAGGTGATAAGCCCATCCTCACTCCAGACAACCCACAGCTCTGTAATTAGCAGAGCAATTACTAGGATCCACTTAAAATACAAGTTGCCTCATGTGTCCTCTCTGCTCCAAACTATCCACCATGTTACCTTCTTATTCAGTGATCCCAAGATCTTCCTGAAGGCCCACAGGTGCTACTAGATCTTCCGCTCCCCGCTGCATCGCTGCCCTGATTGCCTCCTCTGCTCCAGTTTCCTGCCTCCTGCCAGGCTAGCTTCCTTGCTCATCCTTGAAAATGAGAAGCAGGATCAAGGCCTTTGGTTTGCTACTACCTCTACCCTGCCCCTAGATTTCAATGCAGCTCACATCCACACCTCCTCAGGCTTTGCTCATCATGTCAATGAGAGTTGCCCTGGCTCTCGACTGAAAATTGCAATCTTGGCCTCCACACTTAGAATCCCGACCTTCTGAATCCCTTGCCTCACTGTACTTTCTCCCCAGCTTCTCCTCCCATGAACATGATTTGGCATTTATTTTATTTTCTCCAGCTAGAACCTCAGGTATATAACAGCAGGGATTTTTATTCTGTTCAGTCAAGGTTGAATCCTCAACACCTAGAATTCCTGGCAAACAAAAATGCTTAATAAATATTAGGGTGTCAATGAACTAACACAAGCCACAAATCCAAAATATTCTGATAATATTAGCACATTAACTATGTTTTGTGAATTCCCAAATATCTACTTTTTTTTTAACCATAAGCATTTGCACTTGCCAGAATATCCTAACACCCTTGCAGGAAATTTTGTGTATATATCTACCTATATCTTAATTCAGGTCAGAGCCTTCTATTCCAATTCTGTTCATGTAAATCCTCACTTTCATCTCTGCTAAAGACATATCTCCCCTCAGAAATATAATATCCACATGAATATAAATCAAATGGATCCAATATATTAGGTGCTTTGCCAGGTAGAACACTGGCAGAGACAATATTTTCCTTTGGGCAATTTTGAAACAATGAATTTTGAGAATAGGCGCATACCCAAGCATTTCCTATGAATTTATCTAGTAATTATTATCCATATTAACAATTAAGCTCTTGTGAATATATATATATATATATATATATATATATATATATATATAAATTAGTTGCTACTACATGCCTGGCATTGTTCTGGCTGCTGAAGATATAGGCACAAACAAAACAGACTAGGTTCTTCCCTCAAAAAACTCATAATTTAGATGGTGAAACAGTGGTTGAGCCATATATCAATACATCATATGTGTTCATTGTATAAGTTGGGGGTAAATGCCACAGGAAAAATAAAGTCAAAGCAACCCCTGCTACTTTCCTAATACTTGGTCGAAACTCTAACAGGAGGGAAGGAGTGAGCAATGGTGAGGTATTTAGAAGAGTGACCTAGGCAATAAAAGCACAAATGCAAAATAGAAATAAATAAATAAGTCAAGGTGCATGTGCTTGCTCTCTGCAAGATATCAGTGTGGATGAGAAGGATGAAGGAAGTAAAGAGGGAATGGAAAGTATGGGGTGCAAAATCTTGAAAGGTCTTAAGAGTATTACCAAGGTTTTCTTCCAGCCTACCCAAAACTCAGGTGAAGCTCTTTGAGTACAGAGCTGACTTGTACACACTTTAACCTTTCTATGGATTGTGCTATGGGACCTTCACAGTGCACATGCAAAAGCATTCTAGTTATAACTAGACACTGTCATATCTACATGAATAAATTAGCTGAAGTTACCTTGATATTTCTGATGAGCACAATTTACCTATAGAAACATGAAACATTCGATTGCAAACCAAGAGAATTGCTGTTATAAATTAACAATTTCATGTGAAAAATAAAAACTTTCCTAAAATTTCTGAACCTTTTCTCTTCCTTTGTCATAATTCCCAAGAAATACCTGTTTTACTCTACATTTTTTCCCTTTGAAAATTAAACTTAATCTTTTGAAAAAATTTCTTACTTAACCCTTATAATTTCAGGGAGTTTTAGCAAGACAAATATTACACCTGGATGCCCACCAGCTTCCAGCTTGGATAAGCAGGGCCAAGTGGGCCCAAGTGGGGCTGGGAAGTTGCAGCCTGACTGGGACCTGCTTCCTCCAGCTTGCTCCACCACTTTGCAACCAAGACAGGATTGTGACCAAGACAGGGTGAGGAGAAAAAAAAAAAAAGACAGGGTGAGGAGGACCCCCCTAGGCACGCCCACAAGCCACCAGCTTGGCTGAGTGGACACCTCCAACAACAGGCCCCAACCCCACCCTTGCCTCTGGCCTTCTTGCTGTGCAGCTAGTTGGTTCCACACTGCAGAGGCACAGGGGGACATAAAAGCCATTGTCCTGAGCTGTAGATGTAAACAAGAGAGAGAGGGCCTCTCTCAGGCTCCCTAATGAAAACAAGCCCACTAGAAAAGTAAAGAGAATCTCTGCAATAAAGGCACACCAGACCACTGTGCTTGGTAATTTGGAGGGATCATCAGCTCCCATCAGAACCCGGACTTTCTTCAGGGGAAAGGCAGCTGAAACCTGCAATAGAATCTTGGAGAGTGCAACCCTGCAGGAAGACAGGGAGCTCAACTTGGGACTTGCAGCCAGAAATCTGTCTGAATCTCATGGGTATGAGACTAGCTTACTGAGACTCATTGACTTATAACTGCCCACTGCTGCCCACGTTGTCTATTGTGACAGCACAAACATACCCTGAAGGAGGTCCTTCATTTTTAAAGGTAATAGATTAATAACTACCACAAATTGTCATTCCCTAAGATATATTTGATTCTATGCTGTTGCTGATTGTATCAATTGGGCTAAGGTGTTGTGATTGATCTAATCAGTTGTCCTTTCTGGTATAATGAAAATGAGATATCCTCAGAGCCATTAGAAACTCAAAACCTAAAGACCAGCTATATCTGGAAGTCACCTCTGAGAAGCAATCATTCCATAACGGTTCTAAATACATCAACAAAGATACTTACAATAAGTAACTTCAAAATATCAACCAAGGAACTAAACCAAGGACAGTACCAAATACAAAAATGAGAAGACATTTAAGCAAGGCACAAAATCAGATTTCCACCCCACAAAAGGCAAACTCTGAAGGAAATGAGGTGGAAAAGTCTGATAATCAACCATCTGGACACCGTGAACTGATAGCACAGGAAGTAACAAAACAGACAAATGAGGCTCTAGAAAAATACAAAGCAGAAATAATCCCCCAGATAACTACAGAGATGGTGAGCAGAGTGTAAGACATGATTAGAGGCTCTAGAACAGAAACTGATAAAAAAAAAAAAATAGATGACCTCAGAAACATGCTGGAAGCCATGAATGCCCAGCATAAGAAAGAAATGGAAACCGTGATCACCCAACATAAGAAATAAATGGAATCCATAAAACAGATTCAAACAGATATTCAGGAGATTAAAAACTCCATTGAAGGCATGCAGAGCACATTAAGAGAATCTGAAGATAGAATATCAGATATAGAAGACAGGATTGCTGTGAAGGACCATGAAACAGAGATTTCTTAAAAATAATAAGGGACCATGAGAAATCAATTCAGCAGGTGCTAGATGATGCAAAGAAGAGTAACAAGACAGATAGGAGTCCACGAAAAAACAGAGAAAGTACAATTGACAGAAAAAAACTGTTCACAGAAGTAATAGTAGAAAACTTCCCATACAGAGGTGGAGAATTGGACATACAGATAACTGAGGCATATGGAACTCCACCTAGCCATGATCAAAAAAAATCTACACCTAGACATATAAGAGTCAAGATCCAAGAAACCCAACAGAAGAACAAAATCCTACAGGCAGTTAGAAAAAGAAACAAAACACCTATAAAGGAAGGCCCATCAGAATCATGGGAGATTTTTCAACACAAACCCTCAACTCAAGGAGAGTCTGGAATGAAGTATTTCAAGACCTAAAAGAAAATAAGTTTCAACCTAGACTGTTGTATCCTGCAAAATTATCTTTCAAAATCAGTGGGGAAATTAGAAACTTCCATGACAAAGAACACCTGAGAAATTTCATGAACACCAAACCAGCACTCCAAACAATTCTAAGCAATATCCTAGAAAAAGGCAAAGAAAGTCACAAATCCATGAGGCTCAACAGAGGAAAGCCACCGGGCAAGGTAAGAAACTAAAGGGAAATGGAGAAAAAGAAATAAGAGTCAACAGCAGTAAAACATCATGACAAAGATGAGTCAATATCTATCAATTGTAACTATGAATGTTAATGGCCTCAATTCACCAATCAAAAGAAGTAGACTGACAGAATGGATTAAGAAGCAAAATCCAGGAATATGCTGTATAAAAGAAACAAGCCTAACTCAAAAAGAAATTCATAGAATGAAAAAAAAAAAGGAGGAAAAATGGCTCTCCACACAACAGGAACCCAGGAAAAAGCAGGCATCGCAATCTTATATCCAGACAAAGTAGATTTCAAACCAAAACTGAATAAGAGAG
>NW_004624739.1:16962184-16992358 GCF_000247695.1 Heterocephalus glaber
ATAGTTGCACGTTAGTAATCTCAGCACTCAGGGAGGCTAACCCAGGAAGATCACAAGTCACAAGTCAGAGCCCAGCCTGGGCAACTTAGCAACCTAGCCAGACCCTGTCTCAAAGAAAAATAAAAAGGGCTGGAGATGCAGTTCAGTGTGAAGGCCTGAATTCAATTCCCAGTGACAAAAGAAAGTTGGCAAAGAACTCATGCAACTGGAACATTTTCTAGTATTTTTCAATCTGTACAGAAGAAAGGAGACATTTTTCTCTCTCACAGTAAATCTATAAAACTATTAGCCTAGGGATGCAAACAACCCTAACCTTCATCTCAGGAAACACTTGTACAAAGATAGAAGCAGAGAGGAGATGGAGAGAGGGAGTCTGCCAACCTGGAGTATCTAAGTGGCTCTTCATTCTAGTGCTCCCTAAGCCAACTCAATACCCTCCTCCCTACAGTTGATTATGTGCCATTAATTCCATTTTTTGTCCTGCTTGAATGCAACAAGTGTTTTCTTCATTTACAAATATGCATAGGTCATCTCATTCACCCTTCACAGCCTTATGCTTCCGTTTATTAGATAAGGAAAAGTCAACTTTAAGAGTTCATGACTTTCCTCAAGTCCTGCAGCTATTAAGTTGCCGCCCAGGTCCAACTTGCAGGCCCTGCACTCTGAACTTCTAGTGTGTCCACTAGGATTCTGATGCAGCTTATCCTTGTTATTCAAGCTCAGTTTTATTGCCCTTCATTTTTAATCTTGGAAGGGTTAAGTGAGATAACCTAAGGAAAATCACGTTGACTACTGACATAAGCAGTCCCAGTGTCCAATGCCTGCTCCAGTCTATGTGACTTTAAACTCAGTCTAGTCTATGCTTATAAAATTGTTTTTAAAAATAGTCATTTTACCATTTATGTCGTTCTTGTCTATTGAGTTTTATTTTCTTTTTGCTTTAAAATAAAAACTTAAGGATGATAAATGATTGCAACAGAAATGTAAACTTTAAAACAGAGACAGTGCAGCCATAAGTCAGTTTATGTACCATTCAAACCTTTGTATTCCATAGAAAGAGATGTGAACAGCAGGG
Organism: Heterocephalus glaber; assembly: GCF_000247695.1. The sequence goes on from NW_004624739.1 coordinate 16,963,260, forward strand.
AGGACTTTAGAATTAATATCCAAGACAGTAAGTGACAGCTCCCAACATTCTCAAAGAAAAAAGGATATAACATCATTCCAAGAAGAATTTTTAAATGTCTTACATACTACTGCGATGAACATTTGTAAAATTAAGATGACATTTCTGGATAAATGTTTAAACCATGAAAGAAAAATACTATCTCATAGCATTTATTAAACCCAATACTGCTCATATCAAAAGCATTAATTGTTCACCGGAGACACAGTGATTATTTTAGACCACCAATTATTATCTTTTTCTTACAACTGGCTAAATAAAATGTAGTTATCTTAGGTGTGAGTCACAAATTATACACAAATTGCATTAGCCCTGTGCTAATTTAAGGCATGGTATCTGACCAGTTAATTACATTCTCTTGCAAAGAAATAGAAAAGTATCTTTATATTCAAAAATCAGTAGACAAATCATATCTGAGCTAAATTTTACAAGAAATTTTAGAATATTTCTATCCAAATGATACATAGTGAAACTGACCACTATCTGGGCATATTAGATACCAAAATGGCAATAATATAAGCAAAGCCAAATATGGTCCCCAATTATAACGGAAAATGCAAGTCTCTAAGGCTTCTGACTTTTTTTTTAGGGTACCAGGGATCAAACTTGGGACCTTGCGCTTGCAAGGTAGGCAGGAGAACCACTGAGCTAAATCCCCGGCACTCTAATTGTTTCTATAAAATCCAGTTTGGTGTAATGAAATCTTCTTGTTCTCTCTCACCAAGGAACATGTTAAAGTTGACCTCTGCCACAACATGGTTTCCAGAGGGGAGAAATTCAATGCCCTTAACTCTCCTGAGTCACTGATAAGTTTTCAATACAGACAGCAGGGAATCTGTCCCAGGCTTCTTTCCCTTTGGGTTTCATGCAATGCTGCTGCCAGGTTGGCTAGGAAAGCAGGGCAGTACTCTCTAGTAGGAGTTTGCTGACACTCTATGCAAATTTCATGAAAATTTATCTATAGAAAAATGGACTGAATTAATACTTCAGTAATGTTTATATGAGGTTACCCATTTTATCAATAGCTATGATTTGTCATAATAAAATAAATGTTCCCGATGTAAACTTTTCTTTTTTCTCTTTCAGATAATTTTACTTTTCTTTCTTCTTCACTTGGATACCCCACATGCTCCTTGATTTTAATAATAATTGAAAGACAAATGTCTTCATCTCCATGGCATCCCTAGCTGAGACGTGTAGGATGTTACTCACAGTGGGAAACCCCCAGAGGCCACCAGTCAGTCTGGAAAGGTGGTTTCCATCAGGCAAGCACACAAAGCAGACTTCTCATGACACAAAACCAGCTTTCCCACCTCTACATCTGACAGCTGAAGCCTATAGATTTCCTCTTTGTCAATAAGAGAGAGTACCTGAGCTTCACAAATTCCTTTTGACAGATCCACTGATTCTCAGCTTCTGTCAAAATCTCAATTAAGAAAACACATAGTCCAGAGAGATTGAGATAAGATATTCAAATACTTCTCAACATCAGTGACTCTTAAATTTTAGTGAGCAAAATGTGTGCGCACACACACACCACACACAAGTATCACTAAGGGTCCTATTGAAATGTGCAAATATGTGTTTGTGAGATTGCAGATCAGCAACAGATAGGTCTGTTCCTTCTGTCCATCAAGTTTTCAGGGAGTGCACAAACATCTCAGAAGGTCACACATCTGAAGTCTTTGTGCTCAGTGCTGGTGAGAAGCACATTTTGAGAAGCACTTCTAATACCATACTTAAGCTTTATTCTTTTTTTTTTTTTTTTTTTTTTTTGTACTAGAGATTGAACTCGGGACCTTGTGCTTGCAAGGCAGGTGGCAGAACCAATGAGCTAAATCCCCGGCCCTTAAGCTTTATTCTTTATTAAACCATGTCACCAGAAAATCTACATACAAACTAAATATATAATTTCCCACAAAAGTAATTTTACAGAATTATAATTCACTTTTCTTTTGTGATTTTTCTTAAAGGTTATTATGTGAAGTGACAACATGAAGATCATCTTGCTTTCTGTGAAACTTGTATTAACAATACTGGCCCTTTCTGTTCAATGTCTTTGTGTCAATGGGCAATATATTTCTCATAACACTCAGGGTCAAAAAAACATTTTCCAAATAATATATTAATGAGAGTTTATAATTTCTCATATTAGTATTTGTCTGACTACTTGAAAACACAGAGAGAAATCTTACTGACTCATAGTAACTTTTATCGACCTTTTACCCTGACTTTAATGTTTATGTCTTTAATCATAAACATGCCAAAATAATTTGGAAACTATTAGACTAGTAATAACAAGTAAAATTGCAAAGGCAGATATTATTTTACAATAGATGTCTATGCTTTAGGGCTAGGAGGGGAGGCTCCAAGAATATTTGATGACACATTTATTTGTTTTGTTTGTTTGTTTGTTTTTTGGTTTGGGGAGGTTATTTTGGTACCAGGGATCGAACTCAGGGCCTTGCACTTGTGAGGCAGGAAGGAGAACCACTGAGCTAAATCCTCAGCTCACTTGATGACACATTTATTTGTATTAATATTCAATACTAGAAACGCAAGCACAGCCAGGATAGCTCACTAAATTTATTGCTATTATTTGGTAAATTTACACTGCTAGTAGCAATCTCTCTGACAATGGCCAGTACTACATAGTCCTGTTCAACCCTAAAAATGTGATATATTACTCATTAGCTGAAAGATATCACTCATATCTCTCTGAGTAGTTTATATTTTAAACCTCTATTTGTACTTTGCCCTCTATAAACCAAGGGGCTTAACAAGTTGGTCATTTTACCTTGACTGTGTCAGCCTTGCAACATGTCTTTTTATGCCCAAATCTTTAACACACCACTTGCACATTAATCCACATTAGTCTGGAGACAAATTCCAATAAAATTCAAATTATTTATCTAAGGCCATCTATGACCTTGATGCAACTCATCCTGCAGAGTCAATTTCCTACTATGTCTCCCATAAGAATTCCACCCAGCAAAACTCATTTTCTACTGCATTCCCTTTTGCCTCCCCACTTCCATTTACTTGGTCTTTAAGAACTTAAATTGCATTTACCCTTAACACCATCCCAAAACCTTGCCAATAAAAGTAATTTCTTTTCCTTCTATAACTCTCATAACACCTTTTATAGTTTTTCTTACCATGTATAACTTTTACTATCAGTATCAGAGAATAGGTTCTATTTCCCCTGCAAGACTGAGAGCGGACCTGTTATTACCACAAGACAAACTTGGCACACTGTGTATTGCACAGTGGGAAAGCACTCAACCATTTGGAGAATGAATTGAACAAATTGCTTCATTTTCAGGAAACTGTGCAGCCTTTGTATTTATCTTCGCAACATTATATTAACCAAAGATGCAAAGCAACCTGAATATCATTGTGCAAACAAGAAAATCAGCCAAACAAGGCCTAAATTTGACCTGGCAGAGCAGTGTTCCTGGGGAAAGCGCATTGATTCGGGATCAGTAACAGGTAAGCCTGTTCTCTTTGCCCCATCAAATTCTTGGGCAGTGCACAGACATCTCACAGTGCCACACACCTGACTCTGGAAGACAGACACCCCCAGATGTGCGATGCTGAGGGACTAACAGTCATATGACATAGCAGAATCTTATTTTCAGCCCTACCCTGCAATTCAGCACATGCAGGGCTAAGTATTAGGCTTTCATTTCATCAGGCATGCAAGACTTAAAACTGCAGCTGCAAGATATGAGAAACTTACCAGAAGATTCATTATTGGCTTGGGATTCCTGGTCGGGGAAGCTCTCATCCCTGCCCTGGCACGTCAGGGGAGCTGTGGTCCAAGCTTAGCGGTCAACAAATGCCAGAAGCGTGAAGCCATAACTTACTTCCATGGTGCTTTACAAGAAGGATTTCTTTTTTCTAAGAGAGAAGCATACTGGAAATTAGTCTTGGGCAAGTTTCCCTTTCATATATTCATTGTTCAAAATAACTTGAATATTTTTGTTACATAAAATTCAGGCACTGGGGATGGGTCCAAATCGACACCATGCAAGCCATCCCTAGAACCTGCTCTCTATGTGTGTGCGTGCATGCGTGTGTGCGAGAGTGTGTGTGTGTGTCTTTCTTAGGAATCAACAAAACCAGTATATCTTCTACATAGTCTCACAATACAGAAAAGTATTAACATTCATCTTCTGTAGGACAAGAGAGCATGTAAGTCCAAAAGATTCTGCTTTATCATCGCTTTAAAATATAGGGAAGCAAGATTCTGTTTGTTCTCAAGCTTAATGAGCTAAAGATCAAAGAAAAAAATCATCTGAGTCAACTACATATCTAACTTTTGGCCCTATAAAAACATGGATCATTAACCAAGGTGTTCCAGAGAAGGGCAGTGGTGCTCAGAAATATGGTCCAAATTCATTCCACGTAAAATTCTTTCCCCAAAAAGCAAGAATGAGAACAAGGGAGGCAAAAAATAATATTTGTTCTCCCACATAATAGCTAGGAGGTGCAATCAGAACAACACCTTCCCCAAAACTCTCAGAGGCATTACGAGGGTGAGAACAGCCACACTTCGCTTGTGTGTCTGCCCTATTTCACTTAGTATTATGCTCCTTGAAGATGAATGTAAACTTCATGTACTGCAAACACATACTAATAAAATAAAAATTTTAAAAACACTGAGAGGCAAGATTAAAGGGGGAAAGAACAATTCTGACTAACTTTTGCAGGCTTGGGATAGGTAGGAGTAACTGGCAGAAATCTAAGTTTAGGGCCGGGGATTTAGCTCAGTGGTGCCGTCGCCTGCTTCACAAGCACAAGGTCCCAAATTCAATCCCAGGTAGCAAAAAAAGAAGAAAAGAAAGAAAGAAAAGAAAAGAAAGGAAAAAGAAATCTAAGTTTAGAAGTACAGAAAGAGGCAAAAGCTTTATCCAACTTCCCAGTATGCAGGATCCTCACCATGATGAAGCAGAGGATGCCACAAAGAATGAAAAAAAAGGAAATTAATTCAGAAGCACAAGCCCTCTTGCAATTTCAGGAGGATAAGAATAGATAAAGAGAGGGTCTTAGTCACTTTCCTCATAGCCAAGACACAATACCTGATACATGCAACTGAAAGAAGAGAGGTTTATTTTTCGTTCCGTTTCAGTCCATAGTTCCCAGGCTCCAAGGCAGGCACAGGATGGCAGAGGGACGTTGTGGAACAAAAGGTTTTCAACCCATGGCAGACAGGAGAGAGAAAGGAAGGGCTGGGGACAAAAATACACTTTGCCAGGTCATGATCTAAATGAGCTTCCTCCCACCAGGGGCCACCTCCTTGAACAGCACATTCAGCTACTGAACTCAACAGCGGATGAATCCACTGATGAGTACAGCACCCCCATGATTCAATCAGCCTCCAAACACATGAGGCTCTTGTAGGTGACATTTTTATGTAAACCGCAACATTCCATCCCTAGGCCCCAAAAGACTGAGGTCCATATCATTATGCAGAATGCATTTAATCCACCTCTAAAAGTGGCCAAAGTCTTAATAGTTCCAGCATTGCTGAAATCTCCAAGTCCAAAGTCTCTTCTGAGACTCAAACCAAACCCTATCTGTGAGCCCATTTAAAAATAAAAAAGAAAGTTAAATACTTCCAACATACAATGGCACAGGGTAAACATCCCCATACCAAAAGGGAGAAATAGGATGGTAGAAAGGAATGAGACCAAAGCAAGACCAAATTTTTTCAGTGCAAACATTAAATTCTGATAACTCCATATACAGCACCTGGGTGGCTTTGCTTGCTGCTGCAGCTTTCCTTGGCAGATGTTCCATATTCCTGGCATGTCTAGCTGCCCGGGGTCTATACTGCACTTTGGGCTTTATTCTCACAGCTTCATACACTGCCCTATCAAGGGCACACTGCCTGGCCTCCCTTCATCTGAAATCTGGGTGGAAGCCTCTTCGTCCCCATAACACTTGCATTCTACACACATATAAAACCAGCACCACGTTTATGGGTACCAAGATTTGCTGTCATCTCAAGCAGTAGCCAGGCCCTCATGGATCAAAACTGCAGAGTCTTCCAAGTGCCATGATAGAGGAACACTGTGAAATAAATCCCAGGGAAACAATCTCCTAAGCACCTCTTCACCAGCAGGGCCCACATGGGCTCTCTTCTCAAATGAAAGCTTTAGGGTTTTGCACCCTTGAGCCTGCCAAGTGTGGGGTCTTACTGATTCTTGAGACACCTTCAAACCATCTTTTCTATCATCCTGATGCAACTTGGCTTCTTTATAATGCTGCTCTTTTCACCAATCATGCTGTTCTTTGCCCCAAATTTGTAGGCACTTCTTTTCAAGAAAAAAATGCAAACTTCTCAAATTCTTCAGCTTTCATTCACTCCTGAATTTCACTGTAGATATGGCTAAAAGAAGGCTGCAATATGCATAACATTGGGCTACCTTGAAAGTTTCTCCACAGTTTTATTAATTCATTGCCCTTAATCTCAATCTCACACAAAGTCTCAGACACAAGCAAAACTTAGACAAATTTTTGTGCCATAGTATAACATATATAGTCTCAAATCCAATTGCCAGTGGAGCTCTTATTTCTAATTGAAACCTCCTGAGCCTGGTTTTTACTATTCACACCTCTATCAGCATTCTGGTCTTCTGAATTCTAACCAGAATCTCCCATCAAGCTTGGTTTATGCCATTCTAGGGCTTCTCTAGCCAGCTTCTCAAATCGTTCCAAACTCCTCCTTAGAACTACTTCTAATGGCTTCTGAACCACAAAGTCAGGTTACAGCCATAGCAACAATCTCACTTTTGTTATCAATATTCTTTCTTAGTCATGTTCCTCATTCCTGGGACACAATAGCCAACACCTACAACTTTAAAAAGGGAAGGTTTATTTTGCCTCATGGCTACAGTCCATGGTTGTCAGGCTCCAATGTAGAAATAGGAGAGCAGAGAGGCATAATAGAGGAAAGGATACTCAACCTATGGCAGACAAGAGTCAGAGAGGAAAGGGAATACATAGGCACAAGAATACACTGTTTCAGGTAACTCCCCCAGTGATCCACCTCCAACCAAGCCCCATCTCCTAACAGCACATTCAGCTACTGAACTCATTGATGGGTGAATTCACTGGTGAGTATGTCACCCTCACGATCCAATCACTATCCAAACAAATGAGGGTGTGGGGTCACATTTTGATCTGAACCATAACAGAGAGTCAGACAGGGACAAGATGGAGCTCAGGCACACATCCAGCAACAGGGATGATGGACTGAAGGATGTGATCACAGAGAAAATGATTCCAGATCATAAAAAGGATACTCCTGAGCAGGCCAATGTGATGGTTAAACTTGGTTTGCCTACTTGATTTGCTTGGGAGCTCCCCAAGCAATCAGTGGAGCACACTTCAGGATGCATCTGGACAGGTCATGAAGGGGTGACCTTGGGGTCTATTATCTGGTGTCTCGCCTCTTCCTGTCAGTTCCCCCCAGTCTGCTTCTAAGCCACTGTGAACTAAACAGCTTTGCTTCACCACACTCTTTCACCATGATGCTTCTGCCCTGGGGCTATCTGACCATGGAATGAATCCTCTTATAAGATGAGCCAAATTACACCTGTCCTCCTTTAAATTGTGAGTGTCAGGTATTGTGTCCAGCAACTGGAAAGATGACTAGTTCAGCATAATTCAGTCCTCCAATGACTGCTGGTTCCACAGTGAAACCTTGTTCTGCCTAGCTACTCAGTAGACCCCACTACGTGCTCCCACCATAAGGTACCATGGTGTCACAGACTCAAGGCAACAGGGCCAAATGACCATGGACTAAAACAATGAGCCACAATAAATCTTTTGTCCTTTGAATTTGATTTTCTCAGATATTTTGTCACAACAATGGAAAGCAGCCTAGCATTTCATTTATACATTTATCAAAACTATGAAAGAACAGTGTTTACTTAGATACTTCAGTGGGGTATAAGGCAGGAGTTGAACTCTCCATTATGTCAGAACTACAAGGCAAAAGCTTTCTTGAGCCTTTAAATTAACAAACACAATATTTGAAGTAAACAAAACTCCAATTATGCATGTGGCTTTCACAAGCACGGGCACAGCTTCAATAAATAATTTATTCACTTTCACTAAGATAATACTGTATAAAAATAAACTTTTACCACTAGAAGGAAAATCAGACTTCATTTAGTGTTTCCTTTACAAAATGTAAAAGAATCCATGGTGTCACAATTTCTAAAAAGCTTGAATTTAATATTAGGCTTCTATCCCATCTCACTCAATGTATTTTAACAATTTAATATGGCACTAACAAACAGGATTGAGCACAAAATAGAAGAGAGAAAGAGAAAAATAAGAAAGAACTGAAGGTGGGGTGGAGGAAGGGAGAAAGGGAAGAAGAAAAGGACAGGGGTAGGGTAGGAACAGGCTGTCTAGAGCTTTGTGCTACTGTGTCGCAGGCACTCAAGGCTGCCTATCAACTCTGAGCTCCTTTCTCTCTTGACTCTTCTCCACATCGTGTATCCACCCTCCCCGAGTTAAAAATAAGTACAGAGCTTCTAGTGTCTTTGCCCAAGCATGTTTTATCAGCACTACCAACCGGCTGCAGGCCCAGGGTTAGTCTCCTGTCAAATAGGTCTTTAGTTGAGAACCCTCCTGGCTGTCCATCTCCTCACTGGTTTTTTCTAACATCCCATCCTGGCTCCCTGTACAAAAAGAAACATCGTAACTACCACAGATGGTTCCCTTATGAATCCCTGTGTTGTTTTTTCTGTTTATTCTTTTTCTATGCCATGGTATTGAGGCATGCAATTCTGTAAATCATTCCTGCTGCTTAGGACTGCTTGAGAAATCTCGTACACTCATAATACATGATTTCTTGGCTCTTGCCACTTTAACACAGTATTTCAGTCTTTCTCTTAGTACCACACACTGCAATAAGTACTCAATAAATTTAGGTCAATGGAAATAAATAATTAAATCTATTCATTACATGGTATTTGATGGGTAATTTACACAGTTTGAAATATTGTTCCTTCTCAGTATTCTGTTCTCTTCTCTCTACCTAATATATGCCTTATTATGCATACCTCATATAAGTGTGTACATATATATATATTACACACCTACATATACATATTAAACAACACATTATCTTTGCCAGTGTTATTTTGAGCAGCCATTTGAGTACTTTGGATGATTCAAGGGGATTTAGTCATCAAAGTGAAGAGGAGTCCCTTTTACTTTCATGATCCTTAATTAGGTGGATCAATAAAATAGCTGCCACATTATGGGAGACCATTAAAATCTGCTAATTAGTCAAAAGTAAAGCTCTTCCAAGCTTGGAGTATATTTATTGTACTTCATTTTCTACCATTAGCAGTTAGGAAACTGAAAAGCTTTCATTTCTAATTATACTCATGTCTAATTAATTCAATGATGCCCCAGCCTTGTTTTTATCATAAAGCAGTTACACATAACACCCACAACCACTTACACGGAGAAGGCACAAGCATCAGTCCCTCCAGACTAAATTAGGACCTATCTCATTGGATTTGGGGCCATTATTTATCCTTGACCTCAGATGTTCTGCACTGTAGACAGTGTGGGTTAATTAGCAGTTTATAAAAACTCTGAAAAAAGAATTCTGTCACGCATGAGATAGTAAATATAAAGTATCCTAGAATTAGTCAGCTGGAAAAATGGCTTTAGAGGCCAAAGGCTTTGCAGCAGTAATATACTAAGGACTACTGCTAATCCCCATACTTTACTGTTATTAAGTTTAATGTTATTATTCCTTTCATTTATATTATCTTTATATTATCTTTAGCCCTTCTTAAAAAGAGGATATAATCTGCATAACCCCTAAATTTTAAAATATCTGAAAGAATAAGTTAAAACATAACTTTAAAAATAACTGTTGGCACATTTTTTTCACATAACGCTATGAGCTCTAATTCAGAAATAGTTTTTGAGTGCTGCCTCTCTTTTTATGCCATTCATCATAATACACACCCTATTATGCATTTAATCCACAAAATTTTTAAGCACAAATTAGGCTCAAGGTACAGAAATATAATGCTTAAGGGACATTGTACCTACCCTCAAGTAACTCAGAAAGCAGGCAAGAAAACCAACACAACCAATAATAAGGTATGCAAAACATAAAATGCAAATCAAGGCAAACTACACTGTGTTCAGAGAGTTGTCAGAGAAGGCATCTCTGAGGTCTTTGATGAAGCTCTTGAAGATTTAGAAAGGAAAGGGGGAGGCCAAGAGAGGATCAAAAGTTACCAAGATTTGATATACATCTGATTTAATATATGTATTCAATTTCCAAGAATGAATGTGAATATTTAATATTAAAAATATAGACCAATTTAAAACATTTTTTAATGAAAAAAGCAAAAACCTGGGGTGAGGGTGTGGGGGCAGGTGGTAGTCACAAAGGCAAGGGGTTGAATATTCCAGAAGGAAGAAAGCCTATAAGACCGTCTCTGCATATCCCCATGTCACCTTCACTGTGTCTTCCTTGGAGAGCGAACCCATGAAAACTCCACCTTTATCACATCACCAAAGTTTGCCCTTAAAGTTTCACACTGAAATGTATAGTTTTTCTGATTAATAAAATACAAGGATCTCAGCAATACTATGTGTATTAGTCAGTTTCCCCATTGCTGGTAAAAAATACATGACATCAGCCAACTCAAAGGAGAAGAGATGTAATTTGACTCTAGATTCAGAGGGTTCATAGTCCATAGTCAGCTGGCTCCAAAACAGAAATATCAGGGTAAAGCAAAGCTATTCACTTCATGAGGGCCAGGAAACGGAGCAAGGGAATAGCGCCAGCAACCAGATATAGACTTCCAGGCCACACCTCCATGACTCGCCCAAACATACCCAAAAGTGTCCTTCAATAAACTAACTACTAAACAGCTCCCAAACCAGTCAAGTTGACAACTAAACCTACCCACCATACCTCGTCATATAATGAGAGGATGACACTTAAACTTGGAGACGGAACTCCATTGTGAGTTTTAGGAAAAAAGCAACTGATGAGGGAGGAAGTGATGAGTTGAGCAGAGGGTCCTTCCAGGGACTGGTAATTTGTGCAAATTGTCTTATTTATCATCACGGATTACTGAAATGACAAAAATAGAATAACAAAGCATTCATTATGAAAAGGAAAATGTGATGTATGTGTCTCTTCACTACTATTATGTGTTCATTATGGGCTTCTGTACAAATCCTTCAACTAAATAGAGTTTAACAATTCGTCTCCATGAGGACTATGATCTCACCTTGAGTAAGACAAAATGAGGCAAAAGCAAGGAAAAGGATCTTGTCAGGAATGCAAGCCAAAGAAAAAGATGTAAAAGACAGGAAGCGTAGGAGAGAAAAAATAATAAACTTTAGGAAGAAAAATGCCAAGAAAATATATTTTTAAAAATTCTTTTTCTTTTATTCACAGACTGAACACATAATCAAAGTATGGGTATATATTTAGTACTGTCCATGATCAGAGGAAAAGTTATAAACTGAAATCTTTCTGGACACTTAACTAGTAATACAGGTTGTCAAAAATATTTCTGGGGATAGCTGGGTGTGGTCCATGCCTGTAATCCCAGCACTCCAGAAGCTGAGGCAGGAGAATGGCCGCAAGATCAAGTCTAGCCTGGGCTACACAGCGAGTTCAAGGCTACCCTGAACTACATAGCAGACCCTGTCTCAAAAAAAGAAAAATTCTGGGACATACTGGCAAATTAAATACTTTTAATTTTTGAGGACTTTTAATCTAAATATATCACTTTCCATTTACTATTTTGAAGCACAATATATAGTTAAAATAGTTTTTCTTTTCTCCTAACCACATTTTTTGTGATACAAAATGGTACACACCTTATCTTTTATTTTGTCAGTTTAGTATTTTTGGATTCAGTAAAAATTTTCATGAACACTGTCACTGCCTATCACTCCACAGTTGCAATTGTCCAAATGTGTCAATTTAATCATAATTGAAATATTCAAGAAAACCAAAATTGAGATTAGATTAGCAAACACATAACAGATTTTTCCTATTTCTGATTCAGAAATGCTATTGATACATACTTAGCTATTATTTTATTAACCAGGAAACTTTTATATAACTCTCACTTCCATGTGATTTCAATAGATAACTAAAAACAAATTTTGAATCAATGTAGAACACAAGCTGAGACTTAAAAATTGAATTGTATTTAGAATGGATTTTCTGGGCAGCATTTTTTAATGTAAATTTTAATATTTACCTTAACCCAATAATTAAAATGGCCAAAGTATATGAAAAGCAATTTTAAAAACTAATATATCTTAACCCAAATAAAGAAAATCAGATATCATCTTCTATGTATTAAATTAGCTTATATGTAGGTGTAGGATGAGCTTAGGTGTATAAATGACATCTTTATAAAGATGCCCTTTGTTAAAGAAATAAGGCAGAGTGGCTTGTGACAGTCTTTCTATGACCAATCAATTATCACTAAATATTTCACATATATACAGGACAGCAGCTGATTAGATACATCTTTGCATAACATCAAAATATGGATGTTTATGTATTTCTATTTTTAAAAATATTGTGACAAGTGTGTCCCAATGTTTTAATATTGACTCTTGTTTCAAATATCTGGACTTCTGAGAAAAAAGTATTAGTATACATAGAAAGATTATTTTAAAAGATGATTGGTTACAGTAATTTTATTATTTTAAAACTATTTTGAGGGTGAACAAAAGTGAATTTTTATTTTCACAAATTTCATTGTGTGGTTATATTTCTGACAAGCAGTTTTCCTAAATATGAAGAATCTTGAAATTTCTACTCAAAAATGTTGAAAAAGCTAAAAAGCCCTGATTTGTGTCTTTAAATTAGATTAACATCATTTCATTGTTTGTTGCCAAGCTCCATGCCACCATCAGAGGTGCTAACATTTCACTTCTTATCAGGAAGCCATAATATTGAAGAATGTAAAACTCCAAGAGTGACACACAATAGTATGAACTAAATAAATACCAATTTTTTACAAATTTCAATGAAAACTAAGAATCACAGGCTCAATGGCCAAGAGCTATCAAAATATTTTCCTGGCAGATCATGTACTGCTAGTGCTAGATTAAGGGTGAACAGACTGTGGCATATTTTAAGAACTGAAGTCCTTCTGGCTACAGCACATTGAGTGAGAGAGACAGAAAGCGATGAGGAGTGATATTTCATTTGGAGGGACTATGCTCTTTACCTTAAGGGCAAAGGGAATCTGTTGAAGAGGTAGGGGCTGGTATGACCAGGTCTCTATGGCTAACATGAGAAGATTGAACAACAGGGGAAAAAATGGTATGAGGAAACCAGATAGGAAGCTAATGGTCCAAGAGATGGTTGGAAATAGCTCGGAGTCAGAGGGATACAGGAGAGATAGACCAATTCAAAAACTATTTGGCGGGCCGGGGATTTAGCTCAGTGGTTTCGCTGCCTGCTGCACAAGCGCAAGGACCCGAGTTCGATCTCCAGTACCAAAAAAAAAACAAAAAACTATTTGGCTCCCCCTAAGCAGCAAAATGTTACCTTTGATTTTTCTATGCTTTCCATATCAGATCAATCTTACAATTATGCCACTGACTTTGGAATTTTTCTTTATATCTCTCTAATTTTCTGATTACTGAAGTTATAACCAAGTCCACTTTAGATACAGCAATAACCAGAATTCTACATGAGCAATTTCAAGGCTCTATCACAGGAGACCTCACCAACATATTCTGATCATGTCACTGCCTGTTTAGAAAACTCCAACATGACTAAAGGGCCTCTATAAAACTCAAAGATTCTAGTTACTTCAGGCTACATGTTTCAAAACTTCTTACCCCCAACTTCATGTTACATCTATAATGAATGGTTCTAAGACCCTCTTCTCCTCACAAATTGGGCCAGGTTCCCGTTTGCTCCCAGCCCTGTGTTGCCCATTCCCTCTGCCCGTACACTGTCCCACTCCACCCAATACTCCACATTCCAGCTTCATATGCAAACTAAGTGATTCCTGCTAAGCCTGCACTTCTCAGCGTCGATGTTGCTTTTTTCCTTGGGAATCCTTGGTCCCTGGCCTCTTGATAGGAGTCACCCATGCTTTGTTCTCCATAAAACTCTGCAGGTCTGTCATAGGATTTGCCTCACTTAGTGATATTGTTTGTGTATAGCTCTTCTCTTACTAGCTTTCAGAAGGGAGAAAACGTATTTATTCATGCTTATATGTTCTGTGCTTTGGCACATAGTAAACCAATAAGAAAAATTTGATAAATGATTAAATAAGTGAATAATATCATAAACACTAAATTTAACTACAGCTTTATTTCTTAACAGCTGCATCATCTTATTCAATTCACTAACCAGCCTCCTAAACTTTAGTTTATTCATCCTTAAAAGTGAGATAATAAACTAGGGATGGTGGCACACTCCTGTAATTCCAGCACTTGGGAGGTTGAGGCAAGAGGATCGCCATGAGTTTGAGGCCAGCCTGGGCTACATCGTGAGTTCAAGGCCAGCCTGAACTATGTAGTGACATCCTGTCTCAAAAAAAAGAGTGACTCAAAATTGTAGAACAGTCAGTTGAAAATATAACAATGAACATAATTTTGAAACTTTAAATGAATTAATAAATAAGACATACTATATTAAACTTTTTGATAACTCAGTTTCATGTTCTGTAAAATAAGGAAAATTTCAGAAGTACTAGAATTTAATAGGTACTAAATTAACGAATGAATGAGTGATAGAATGAATTCCAAATAAATGCTCTTTAATTTGGTGCTCCTTTAGCAGTAAAACTTTGTAAGTACCTTTCTTGAGAACTTTTAAAACTCTACCACTGAAACCTTTATTACTTCATTCCCTGAAAATCCCTGATTGTATCAGAATTACTCATGTACACTGTAATTTATTCAACCTCAAGAACAGAAAAAGAAAATGCTCTCATTTCTCCCAATCTGAAAATTAGCTCCTTCTGAGAAACAAAAATAACTGCAAAAATAAAACACATAATCCCCTCTTCCCATGTTTTACTTTCTCCATTCTCTTCATTTAAAACCTTCCCATACCTTACTTCTCTCATGCATTCAAATGCCCATTTTATTGAAAAATAACATATACCAGATAAAATATTTTGTCAAACAGCTAGCATAGTAAATATAGAAAACAGTAAATAAAAATTATATTCCACACAAGACATTTGCAAAATGTGGGATCTAGGAAAAGAGTCTAGGAACCCAGGGTTGAGCTGATCCTGCTCAGTCTGTACCTAAAGCCAGCTTAGGTATGAATTCAGCAGCATGTGTAAGGGCAGCAAGAGGGTCCCTGACCCCTTCATTGGCTCCAGTCCTCTTGCACAGCAGCCCCCTGGCCCACCAGGAGTCAGAAAAGGAAAGTGAGGTCAAACATTTCTCATGTGCTCCTGTAATCTCTGCTCACTCTGTGGGTGAAACTTCTTAGAAAGCTTGTAAAGATGAAAACCAACTTGCCAATTTTCCCTTCCTTTCAGAGAAATGCCTTCAAGCCCTGGATGTTAGCCACAGTATTCATCATGATGCCAATTTATACATCATACGTTATATTTCAAGTTCTTAACCCAATTTTATACCCTACTTCACATATAACATGATTGATGTTTATTCTATGTATAAACCATGTCTTTGAATTCTTATTAGTTTCAAGAAGTCTTGAAAAATGTAAAGGAGAGAGAGAAGATGATCTTCAGAGATAAAAGATTCCAAATGAATAATTTTTCAAAACCATATTTGCCATCATTATGCATCTTTTAAAACAGGTTCATTAAGACTCTCAAAATATAAAAATATCTCTCTTTATAAAAAGTCTAGATTAGAAGGCTGAGATACATGGAAAAGAGGGTGCAAGAATTCCCCCAGCTTCCTCCTGGCTGGCTCCAAGGTTCAGGAACGGGCCCTCAGTTTTCATTCACAAGGTACAGTTTCCCCATTCTCAGCTCTTGTAAGGGGTTACAGACAGGCAGTCTTGAGCGAGTAAGATAACTTCTGTGTGAAACATACATATATGTTTGTCTATCTTTGTAAAACATGCACCTTTTAAATACATATTTAATTCTTATAAACCTCAACTCACCTGATTCAGATATAGAGCAATTATTATATCAAAGGCCCAAGAATAAAGTCCATATTAATTTTGATACAACCTAATTCCTTTAGTAGCATTTCTTAAATGCTATAAAGTAGGCAACATTCTCCAGTGATATGGTTGAATAGCCTGTTTTCCTCCCCTGCTCACTTATGCTCACTCACAAAAATTGCTTCAGTACCAAACCTTCACTACCTAAAACATACTCCTCTACACCCACTAGACTATTAACACTTACTTTTTCTACTCCTCCTCTGTATTTTATAAAACAGCACCTTCTGTTACTAAGTCTTTCATCCTCCTCTTACTGCCCACCTGGCCCTGGCATTCTGCCTGCTTTCTGATTCATCATTACAAAACCAGAAGAGCCTGTCTAGCAAGCCAAGATATTCTTTGGAAAATAAGGGGAAAAAAAGATTATCTTCTTTAAAGAACTGGAAGAAAAGACAGAAAAGGAACACTTCTATGCAAATATTTTTTCTCCCAAGTAAATTCTTAAATTTTTCACTGGGCACCAAGTACAACACTTCAAGAGTTTATGCAGTTATAAAATACAGCTACCTGGTTTTAGGTTTTATGAGAAATTTTGTGTCCAGATAAAAAGTAAAGTGAAATTGGGTATAAGGACATTTTAAAAGTAGTATACACAAACAAGAATGTGTTCCAAAAATAAATATAAGGATTGGGGAAGAAAAAGAAGTAATGTCATAAAAATTAGGATTAAAGATATTGAAAACTGAGAATAAGATGAAAAATAGTGGTTTCAGCTATTCAGATTCTTCTACTGAGAAAAAAAATAGGACACAGTATCTTTGGCTTCAAGACAAAGTGGCTGGAAGCATTAGGGAAGTAAATAAATTCAGGTTTTAAGAGAAACGTCACAATATATTACCCCAAAATGGAAGTTTTATATTGGAAGTTGGTGACTTTTCCAACACTGAAAAAATTACAGGAGCTGGGTAACCATTTGGAAAGAATATTATTTACTTTGCCCATATGTGATTCTTGTAATATAAACTGTATTACCTAATCTTCTAGATTTGATTTTGTGATATTATCGTTTGATTTTTTCCAAATTTTTTCCACAGACTCAATTTCCAGAGAACCTAGATAGATCTCATGTTAACCATATCTGTTTGTTTTTGACCCTTCAAATGGATATAGGCATAATAAATAAGACATAGGGAGATTTTATGTATATTTTACAGTGAAAGTTTTGCATATATATAACAATATGATAGCATTTAATCCATTTATTTAAAGACTCTTCTCTCAATCCTTCCATGTCATTGTCATGAAAATAATTATGCAAGCACTTGGTAAAGGGAAGGACCATGAAGAGTGGATGCAAAGATGCCCGACTTCAAGAAAGAAAATGTAATGAATTCATCAAGCAATAGACCAGAGATCAAACTCCATGAGAGCCCAGGCTCTTCGACTGTGGACACTTAAAAGCTAGAACAAGTGAGTTACCTTATTTATATACTGGGAAAGCAGGATTGGATGCAATTAGTCTAGTTCTAGGGTGACCAGTTGGCCCCAATTTGTCTGGGACCATCCCAACTTTATAACTTAAAGTCCTATACCTCAAGAATCCCCTCAGACCCACACAAAGTGGAATGGTTAACAAATGACTACAAAGTTGAATTTCTCAAAATCTCATATAATGACAAAAACAAAAGCATAAACAAAATTTGGATATTAAAAACAAGAGATTAAGTCCTTAAATATTTTTTTGCTTTTGACATTGAAAAGGTAAATTATTAATATTTTAAAATTTAGTTGTCTTTTATGCCAAATAGCAAAAAGCAATACACAGTTCTTACCAGATATGGAAAGAAAAAATATATATTCTCTTATGTGCATCATTGATACAAACTGCTGGAAGAAACTAAAATTTATCTGTGGAACTAAAGGATGTTTCATTATGCAATTTTATGTATAATCATGAATCTTTTTTGAACACATAGTTGACTTAAATTTGACAATATTAGTAGAGATATAGAAAATCCTACTCGTTTTGCTAAGTGAAAAACTAATGATCAATAGAAGGAGAATGAAGGAGGAGGTACAAGAGGAGGGGGCAGAAGAGGAGAAGGAAGAGTTGAAGAAAACTAAAATGAAATTTCAATTAAAGAGAAGCATTTTATAAGTTAGCAAGCACTCTTTGAACTCAAGAACAAAAATATTCACAAATTCTTTGCTTCCTCTGATGTCTCATCTTCATTTATTTTAGCCTGAACTAATACAAAAAAAAAAGTTATATACCAGTAATTGTTGCTATGGCTATGCATAACAGAAAAATCTTGTGATAAATTATTCAGATAAATTATTCAGAATTGATTTTGTCTAGTCTGTTTACATGTTCACCCTCATATAATTAATGAAATGAATATGTATTTTTAAATTAATTCCTTAGGGATTAAAAAAAGACCCTGGAATTTCCCAAAAGCATTTACTACTTTAAATATTATTCACATGATCATCAATGACAAATTATTTTTAACTTTTAAGAATATTTAATAATTTTGATATATCTCAAAAATACAGTATGCTATAATTTGGATAAAATTAACTTTATTTAATTTCTTATATTTATTTGGGAGGCAGGGCCTCATGCATACCAGGCAAGTGCTCTACCACTGAGCTATATCCTCAACCCCTTAAAAATTGAAAGTGTAAATGAGGACCAAAATCTATAATAGATAATGTGAAATAGGAAGAAAAGGTGCAAATGGAAAGGGGAAGTGGTGGGTAAGGGAAAGGAAAGAAAGAAAAGGAATAAATATGAAAAAAGGAAAACAAAGTCTTTGTAAATAGAGAGGGGTAGAGGGGTGGAAGGAAGGGCAGGGGAAAAAAAATAAGAACCAAGATACATCATGTAAAGGTACAAATTCCCAATGATGAATGTCATCATATTGTGTACCTAAAATGTACCAATAAATTTCATGAATAAAAAAACTGAACCAAAATCTTTTCTAATTATCAGCTCAATTCATTAAACATGAACCCAAAAAATGTAATAGTGTGATTTGGAAGAATCTCTCATGCATTCCTTTTTAAAAAATCACAGTTTTCATCTTATACAAACTTAACTACTGAATATTCACATAGCAGGCTAAAAATACATACTCTATAACAGTAAAATGCTAGATACTAAACGATCTGTGACTTAAATCATTGACTATGAAGCAGTTTGTTGCTTTAGATTGTTTTAATCACATCTCTACGTATTCAAATCTTTAACTGTGTCATAATTGGTCTTCATTAATATGAACACTGAAATTAACATTCTGTTAATTTCTATTCATTTGTGCCCAAAGAATTTTCTCTATTCTTTAAGTTCCCCATCTCATTTAATATCCCAAACCAAAAGTAGTCAACCCATGCAAGTGCAAGGACCCGAGTTCGATCCCTGGTACCAAAAAAAAAAAAGTAGTCAACCTTATTATCGCTTTTCTGTAAGTGACAATAAAAAGTTTTATTTTTTTCTTACTCTTTATCTTGAAAATCCTAGAAAATACAGTGACTTTAAATTATTTTTAAAATATGGAAGGGAAAATTGTACTTCTTAGAACTAAGACAAATTAAGCAAATGATTACCAAGATCTGACTTAGTTCTTACTTCACTCAAGGAGTTAGATTAACACTTAGTCCCATTCTGCACCACCTCTTTTGAAACCATAAATGGGAATGTGAATATACTCACTATTAGGAAATTCCATCAACTTCATTTTATAATGGGGATAAATAAATTATTCACAGTTGTCTGAGAAGTGACTCATATCCACAACTCAGGGCCATCTACTCACTATAAACTATTGGTTTCCTGGGCTCCCCAAGTCCCGTTTTCTCTTTTCCCATAGCAAAACTTCCCAAGAGTTCCAAGTCAACTTAGCTTTTTTCCCTCTAAAGACACAGTGGGAAAGAATCTATTTCAAGGCTAAAAATAAGTAGCTCATAGAACCAAAGCAAGAATCCAACCAGGTCTCAAGGAAGATTTATATGCAAAACTAAGAAAATTAAAAGTGTATCAGGATGATATCTTCATTCTTCTCTTTCTCTACAGATGGGGTTTCTCTGCTTCTCTCTGCACTGTGGATATGGCTAAACCATACTCCAGATTTTACATGCTAAACTTTCTGGCATATATTCCCACTTCCTCGCTATTTCGATATTCCATGCTCAACATTATGATTATTTATGTCGTGAAATATGAGAAAGTTTTCTATTCTTTGCTATATTATAAACTCAAGAAACAGGCAAATATATCTAAAATAATCAGGAAAACTACTATACAATTTGCAATTGAATTGCGGCACATAGATATTGTTTATATGTATTATAAGAATAGGCATGAGGATAGATCACTTAGGATACACCTTAATAAACAGAAGACAACTACTTATGTATAATTCTGTTTTATTATTGAATGGAAGTTCATATTTGGGTAAAAAAAATACCAAATAATCCACAACATACAGAAATAAAATACTTAAAATGTTATTTACTTCCAGAGTGCATAGTCAGTGGAATTATAAATAAACATCCATTAATGTACCTCTTAAGAATCTATGTTTTCATAGCAAATTTGGACCTACCTGAAGTTACTTTGACTAGACCTGTTGGTGTTGACATCATTTAGAGTTTATTATCTTCAGCAGATGATAACTTTTCTCCCAGCATGCCTCTGGTCCTGATTAAGCCAACACACTCTTAGAAGGGATACCCCTTAACGATTATTTTTTAGTGTAAGACTATGGACTTGTAATGACTTTTCTACTTATAAAATGAACAATTAGATCATGAAGCACGGATCACAACAGGGAAAATGACAGCTGTATATCCCTTTTCTAACTTAGTGCCATTAATTAAATAAATCTTAAAGGTTTTAAACTGCTAGAAAACACAGTATAATTGACTAATAGTATTGAGAATTTGTTTTTTCTGTTAGGCCTAAGAATATATGTTTATACTCAAAAAACATGTCATGGTAACATTTTTAAAAAATCTCTGTACATATTCAACACTGACAACAAGAAATACCACTCTTCCTTCTTGAAAGACAACATAATTTGATTATAGTGAAATTTCATCAAAGAAAATATCTTTATTTTTTAAACTACTATTTAAATGCTCTAGAAGCCACATTTGAGTTTTCATATTGGAAGAAATTATATCAAATTATTTATCAGGTTGAAAAAATGACATATTCTGAATCATAATTCTAAAATGAGTATGTCTTCTAATACATAAGAAAATGATATTCCTGATGATTCTTATAGTAGTAGCTTGACCTTCAATTTTTCAAACAACAAAATAACAATACAAAACTATTCATCAAGCTATTTGTCTAAAATTTTATACCAATTTTCCTTTAACATAGAAAGATGGAAATTGTTTTTCTTTTTATTCTGATCATATCTACTATATTTATTCAAATTTCAATAATATAGATGTAGCTGTTTTCTATCTTAGAAGCACAATTTTAATTCTCAGACCTGGTATTTTCCTGTCATTTTTAGCTAATTTATACATGATATATTCCAAATATTTACTAAAAACATTAAAGTATAAAAAAATAAAACTTGAGTATTGATTCTGAACATCCAACTTAATCGCTGAGACAGAGAAAGTATCATAGACTATTGTAAGTTGTTAACTTGACTTTGAAGTCATTATTTTCTAAGTAGTAAAGGAATAACTAACACTTTGTACCCTAAAGAAGCATTTATTTTATAGGATGTATTTCTTTTTTAAAATGGTTCTAAGTTAAGATAATCATTAAATAATTATGCTTTATTAATTTTCTTGCTTATGCTTATAAGTAAAACATTTTCACTTCTTGGCAATGGATTTCATCTTAATAGATGAAAATTTTTTCACCTATATAATTATTTGAGTTTTCTCTTTCTTTTTTGTATACAAAAGTTTGAAAAGAGATAATTAGATAAATTAAATACAATTAGTATTACTTAAGATTTTTCTTTATTTCACACAACTAAAAAAATCTCCATCATATGGGTAATGGCTACATGCAGACTCCTCTTAATTTTCAGATGCCTGGGAGAGCCATTCAGCAAATAAAATTTTTCCTTTGCTTGCTTTCAAACCTTTGTTCATATCTGTATCTATTAGTACTCATACTTTGGTCAAATTGTTGCTTTTTCTTTCAAGTTAGATCTGATGGATATTCCAATGAGATGACTTGGAGGGGGATTAAGAAAGGGAAAATAAATAACATGCAGGATCATTTACATGAAGTTCATCCATGTGTCCCTCCATTCATCCATGCAACTCAAAGTTACCAGTGCCTGCTATGTGGCTTGCTCTGTGGCTGACCCTAAAACTGCATTGAGAATAATTCAGGGGATAGACATAATTCCAAAGCCAAATAGAATGAGGTCTACATAGTAGGTCACAGAGCACAGGCTTACCAAGGAGTCCTAAAGAAGGAGCATAAAATCTGAAGCTTCAAACAAAAATAAGCTGGATAAAAAGTTAACATTAAAACAGAGGGCCTGGGGAGAATTAGTATGTAAGAGTGGTTTGGCAATGAAGAAAGAGGTGTAGGCAGACATGAATCAAGAGAAAACAGTGTAGTTCATGAGTACAAATCAAAGTCCATTTGCCCTTAAGTTTGGAATTCAGACGGGAAATGGTCAGATAATGCTAGAGAAGTAAGCAGGGTGCAGGTCATGCTGGGCCATACTTGTCGTCAGAAATAATTTGATTAGGTTTTACCTTTTCATAACAAATCCAGCCTGGATTTACCTCAGTTTATTATGCTCTTCATCATCTTCAACTCAAAGTATTTTACCTAAAAGCCCAAGAGTATCTGCTCAAATGCTGAAGATTACACTAAGAAATGTTAAACCAGGATAAAGTGTTCACAAGCCAGGCTATGCTGAACTTTGGTTAGTGTTGAAAGAGGCTCCACAGAAATTCCTTAAATCCAGAAGATTACCAGCAAGTATGTACAAAGAATAATTATAATACAGAGAGATTGCCCAAAAGTCAGAGGGGACAAGAGCACAGTGAAAGATATTTGGAAATTAAATATTAGTATCAAAAAAAATCCAGAGGTTAGAATAGGCAAGCAAAATATATGAAAAAAAATGTAGTAAAAAAAAGAGTGCCTGTCTCTTAACCCAAGTTCTCCTAAAAGTGTGAATTGAGACAATTGTTTCTTGTAGGTAGATTATTTGGGAATGTCATTCCAGAGACCAGAAGTGAAGTAAAGGCAAAGGAAAACAGGAAAGGAAAAAAAGTTCATAGAAGGATATGTACCTAATGGACCTAGTTGACCACAGCTGTAGTTACGTGGTGATTAAGCCTGGGAGAGGCGGGTGTTTCTTTTGAGAATTATTAAAGGTATCCAGAACTGTCAGCCAAGGAGACAAAAAGGAACTATTTATCCATTGGGTGTCTTTCCCATTAGTCAGAGATAGCTCCATGGATACAAACTCCCCTACACATCTGACTCCCCACACAGGGGTGCCAACAGGATATCTAAGATTGTCACAGTCAACTGCCGAGTCAGAGAAGTGCCTGGCAGAAGTGAATGGCAAGTATGTGTACAATGCCAAAGTGCATCTCCCCGAAGCTGGCTGAAGCCTGGATAAAACTGGCTAACAAAAGTGGTGCTAATATATTGGGGTTAGACAGAAGAGGAGTTTGATATAACCAGAAATACTGACAACCAATACAAGCGGGGAGCTTCATCCAATAGGATCTGATGATTGAGCATAGATAGAACAAATCATTGGCTTGGACCCAGCACATGGTTAGCCTGGTGTTCACACCAAGGAAGGCCTCACAATTTATGGTATAGGAACAGTTTTATGACCTCTGAGGAAGTTCACTGTAAAATACATATTGAAATAAAGCCCTGTAGTACATCTGCCTTTAGGCAGAGTTTGAAAAAATAATTCTGGCGCAAACAAGTGTCAAAAATATGTTCAAACAGAAAAATGTATGCATTACACCAGATCAGGAATATTGGCTTGATGCAGATGTTTGTGGTACCCAAGAAATAGCAGACAGCAGAGGGCATCATGGAAAGAAAACCAAGGTCTGAAGGTCAGTATGCAGAAGATAGGAGTGGGAAAACAGCTGGACAATCTGCTTCAAATCAATGCTTCAGCCCTAGATCTAGGGCACTGATGATGTAAGTGTATTTGGACATTATGATGAAACTATTGACATCGCCTGTGACTTACTTTATTTCAGTAAAGAAAACTTTGCTTGAAAACATTTAATGGTCACATTTTGTAGGAAAATTAACCAATGCCACAGTAAGATGGTTTTCTTTTCTTATCCTTTGAATCAAAATATAAATCATCTGAAGACTACCCATAGGAAGTAATGGTAAAGAGGGGTTTGAGAGGAGACTTTGACAAGCTGAGGACACTCCTGAGCCGTTGACCTCCTCCTGCACTCATCTGTGCTGCAGCACTGAGTCTAACTGGGCCCTGCTCACCCACAGAGAATAGTGTCTTAAACTAGAGCAGAGGGCTGCCAGACCTTCTCACAGATCAGCCTTCCTGGCCTACTTTTGCTGCTGTGATAGATTGCCTGCCTGGCCTGCTTGCTCCCAGTCCTCATAACTGAATGCCATGTCCTCATTGTTCCTTCATGCTAGATTTGAGTGCCAAACCCCGCCTCATCCCCTGGATTTTGTTACTGCTTGAGCTAGCTTTCCATCTCGTCTCTGCCAAACCAAGTGAGTCCCTGCCTGTACACCCTAGCTACACCTTTGTTTGTGCTGCTTAACTGGGTTGCAGATCTGGAAATTCATGATAATGGCTGTGATGTTAAATGTTCTGGGGAGGGGGGTTAAGAATTAAGAGACTATATATTTTTATATAATAAAAAGAAGAGAAAATAACAAAATCAAACAATGTTCTTGTGCAGGAACACTTACATAAGGGAAGAAAGTCTCTGTGGGATCTTGGATAGCCATAAAATGATGCTGTAGAATTAAAGACAGGGAAAATAATCTGGAGTACCTTTAAGAACATCTTGAATTTTGTTTATATTTGAGATATTTTGATCCTCTGAGTAACAGCTGGATGGCCAGTTCAGTTTGTCAACACGGTGTTTGAATTGATAATTCTTTTCTTAATTTCCACTTACAGTTCATTCTCCCATTTAGAATATTGTAAAGTATAAGGTATCTACTTATGAGCTGGGACTCTTGTCCTTTCTTCCATATGTATTTGGCCATCCTTTCTTATAAAAACTACTACAGTTAGTCTACTTGTCAGGCGTTTCAAATTTTTAGTTGAATTGTTTTTTATTATAGAGATTTGATTATTATTTTAGATATACATCTCTTATTAAATATATGAGTTCCAAATATTTGTCCAATTTTTTGGGTGGTCATTTCACTATATTTAAAGTATCCTTCAAAGAACAAATGTTTTAAATTTTTATATCATTCTTTTATTAAACTTATTTTGTTGTTGCTTTTGCTTATACTGTTGTTTCTAAGAAACTATGGTCTAACCAATGGTCACAAAGATTTAAACATATAATTTATTCTCTTTTCTGTTTTTTTTTTAGTTTTAGATAGTATACTTAAATCTTTGATTTGATTTTTGTATATGATGTGAAGTAGGAATTCAATTTTATCCTTTTGTATGTGAATACTGAATCATTTCAATAACATTTGTTGAACAGCCTATGTTTGAATAAACCCTGCAGATAATTCTAATAATGCTATGTTTGGGAAACACTGTACAGCTGTATGATAAATGTTCTCTTTAATTACAAAAAGACCATTCAAAGTGCAGCATATAGAATGCTCAATTACAGAAAATTATCAATCCCCTCTTGAAAATCATACAGATCATTTAACCATAATATTGTATGTAACTCTAATTCATAAAAGAATCAAAATAATTTTTCATGTATTAGTTCTGAATCCTTTCAAAGTAAGGCATAAAATTTACACTTAGTCCTATTCTGAAATATATATATATATTATATATTCATAGCAGTTCATTGTCCAGCTGCCTTGTTTTATTTAAGAAATACATTTAATTCTCTGGAGCAGCAAAATTATCTTATGAAACAACTGGAAGACTGTTTATGCAAAAACGACAAATGTTAAGCATGTGCAAAATCCAATTTTTTCTCTCTGTTCTACTTTTTTATTATTTTCAAAGAATAGTAAGGGTATCTTTTATAATCATAGAAGTTGCTTTTGATGATATGACTTCCCAAACCAGCTCTATTATTATATTTTCAATCTGCCAGATTAAAAATGGATTATTTACACTTAAACATAGTGATTGCCAAAGCCATCTGTTAAGCAACTGTGACATTCATCAAAACACTTTTTAAAATTTTCTACAATTTTATCATGTTTATAATCTTCATTTAGGTCTGTGTTTTTGAAAAAAACAGCTTGGCCCATGTATTTCAATACTGGCACCCCCCAAAGTGAATTTATTATATTAAAACATAATTTTTCAATCTAATACCATTTGAGGCAAATTCCTCAATCAAAACTGTTAGATGTGCATATTGGCTGTCTTAACAGCACTGAAATAATCTTCCTAGCACTGGAGGTATTTTGCCACAATTTCACCAGTGAAGAAAAAAGAGGCTCAAAAATATTAAACACTGTAATTTATCTAAGGTCACCCAGCTACAGATTGATAATGAAGTTATGAATACAGTGTCTTCAGAATTCAGAAGCTTCACATAACTGTGTTTATATTTATATGCAATAAATCTATAAAAGTATTAAAGCAGAAAAAATAGGCCCCATTTAGAAATATAGGACTACTCTTAAAGCTCATAATTTGACACTATATGCTCTACAAATCTAGTTTTCATTTTAGAGACACAGTTAATTAATATATATAGCAGTAACAGTTTATTCCTTGAGCCAAAAATTCTAGTGAGAGAAAAGGCATTCAGAACAGCAGAATAAGAGAAATGTCAATCTCCATCTGGGCACAAAGTGAACATATTTCTTATTTATTTATCTAGGACCATCTTGATTTGTATCTGCTAACAATTCCTCTGGAGAATATTCTGGGATGTATGATGCTACAATGAGATTGTTGCCCCATGTAAAGACAGGTAAGGGCTGTCTGCCATCGAGGCCCAGCCTCTTCCTCAGTTAGCTGATGACCACTTGGGACTGGAACTCAGTGGATCGTGTGTGCCTCCCTAAGTCCTTTCCTTCTACTGCCTGCATACAGGATGAAAAATATACCATTAGAAATATTTTTTTGGATTAAGATATTGTATCTCCACATGACCTCAACTGGCAACGGCATAGAATAAAATCTGTTATCAAGCATTGTTCTATTGCTCAGTTGTGTATCTAAATATAGCAAAATAATGACAGAAAACCTGAAGGATACTGTGAGTCCCTGAAATGCTGTGAACCATGGGTATTGACTTAAAGGGAGCAAAGGGCATTCCATTGAGGCTCCCAATTAGTTTGAAATTAGCTTATTTCTTCCAACAAAGAATGACAGATTGGAGGAACAGGGAAAGAAAGGCCTCAGCTTAGAACAATGACTGTCAAACTCTACAGCGTTTCAAAATGTACCTCTGAGTTCCAAGGGGTGGTGCATAGCTATAATCCTAGTAATTAGCAGGCTGAGGCAGGAGGATCACAAGTTTGAGGTTATCCTGGGCTGCATAGCAAGATCCTGTCTCAAAAAAAGAAAACAATAGCAATAATTATGGAACCAGTGCCCCTCTACAATAGTGCAGTTTAAGTGGTAAGTTATCCATGGGTGACAGTGTCTTTCTTCAAAAGTCCTAAGTGAACCTGAATACAATTAATTTCCTTTTAGAAAACTGATAACTTCTATTAGGACATACTAATTAAGCTGTTTCCCCATCTCTGAGTTTGACTTTACCACAATAGCTCACTAGAAAGCCAGCTTTCTTTCACAAGACTAGGTTCCTAATGTTCCCAGAGGAATAATTTGATGCTGCTCTTTGCCTTGGTTAAAGGTTGTTGGGGCTGAGCCGACTTGGAGGAGGCTTGTATTTACGGTTTGTAATTAGGCACACAATACAAGAAAATCAGCGTGATAAATCTGCTCCTGCTCCTGCTGGCCAAAAGACATAAAGATGATCTATCTCGACTGAGCCTCAAAAACACTGCACAACCAGCTTATTATGCATTCACTTTTTAAAATTAGAACAGGTTATCTGGTTCCTCCTTCTGAAATGTCAATTTTTTCTTCTAAAGCAGCCAAGTTGCAATTACCTAAAGGGAGTTATAGCATTTGGGCTTGGTGTTCTGCAAGGCAAGTTAGGGCAGACAGAAGATTCCGGGAAAAGTCCTGTGATGCACTCTCCGCTCCCTGTTGACATCTGTAGAAATCCTCCAGCAGAAGAAATCCAAAACCTTTGCCTTTTCCTTGTTCTCCTGCCTTCTCAGAAAGACTTTAAAAAGCAGAGAGGAAGGGGGACATTCCGTGTCTGCAGATCCCTTCCTCACCCGCAAGTCCCTCTCACTAAGAGAGAAATTGAAACAGGAAAAATTTAAGCTCAGCTCGGATTCAGTTTATCACCTACTCTCTACCTTTCTTTTAAATTCACTGAATCTTTAACTTCTTTCCAAAGGCCACGTGAATTTTCTCCTCTATATTGTATCTCCTCCTTTGCTTCTCTTCCTGCTTTGTACTTTTGCTGTTGTACTTCTTATGCCCCCAGTACTAAAAGCTACACTAGCGCCTTCCTCTGTCTGGATGCCTCTTAGAGATCACGTGATAGACGTGGGCGTGGCGTGCCCCTGTAATGCCAGCGTTCTGGGAGGCCGAGGCATGAGGTTCATGAGTTCATATCCAGCGTGGACAACTTAGTGACTTAACTAGACCCTGCCTCAAAATAAAAAATAAGGGGGCGGGGGGGG
>NW_004624739.1:17089262-17103590 GCF_000247695.1 Heterocephalus glaber
AACAATTTAACACAAAAAAATTATTTATCCAAATGTCAGATTTTATGTTATTAACACAGATTGACCTCATTCTTTTAAATAACTCTTATGTTCCACACCAAATACATATTTAGTATGTACACTTATATATTAATAAACTCTCAGGGTTTAATACACTGAATATTTGGTATTGGAAGTGCATATAATAGTATCTATAGTATTCAATGATATACTTAACAGAGTATATTATACCACACAGAAGCAAAAGTGTAGGAACTGTGGAAAGACTTAAAATGTCTATAGAATGAGTAATCAATAGAGACATTTAATGTAAGTCACCAATCCATTAACAAGATATTGTCAATGTGTCCAAAATGGATGATGTTTATGGCAGCCTTTTTTTCCCAAGAAGTTATTCATTCCACTTACATGGCTTTTTTTTTTCTGCAGAATAGGCAATTCCTTACTAAAGAGATTAGAAATCATCTGTGTATTTTGAATCATTCATGCATTAAAGCTACTATGATGGAGTGTAACTGCCATCAGGCAAGAGTATTATAATTACACATCTATACTGATTTTGTGAAATACTGTGAGGAAAGAACTTCTTGATCATAATATGTCCTTTCCAAAATGGCTTCTGTGACTTTTGTTTCATCTCAGACCTCTGCTATAACAAAGTTCTGCAATAGGTATGTGAATGTTCACGCACAGTATTCAGGCACTTTTCTCAGAAACTGGTTGCTATTTATCTCCACTAAATTAAAGAATGTACAGAGAGATATCTTGTCCGGCCATGTCACTATCAAATCTCAAAGAAATAAGTAGGTGGAGAAGATAGCATTCCATAGTAGGAATTCCCTGAAGCAGTCTTGACGTGCTAGGTCACCTTATTATTTCCTTTTGAAAGATGTGATTGCCACATGCCTCAACTACTTCTCTGAAGATTTTGATAAAGTATTTTAACATAAACAAAATCAGGCTTTAACTGCTATTCTTTTTACTTCGGAGCTTTCACTCACTTTTGCAGACGTTTCTTCAGTGCAGCTGAACTAAGGTGAGTTTTGGTCAGTGTAGCTGCAGTTCTGGTATCTGTATCAGTGACGATCCATTCAGAAGTACTGTTAACTGTGGGAGTATTACTAAGTTTGTTGATTTGGAATACATTTCTGTGAAATGATTTGAAACAGTAAATCCTAGAAGAGCATTCTAGATTGCAAAGTTGGTACTATTTCTAAAGAAAGCCATAATTCTACAATACTTTTACAACTATTGTGTTTGTTACCAGGCATTTCTAATTACACTTGCATACGAAAAATAGCCCTGTAAAAGTTAATTAAAAGGATATACTCACATTACTTAATATATTAATATTGCAAATATATAAGTAAAGCTTAACAAATTAAAAATGTATTACATACAAAGAACTTTTCCATATATGTGTTATTACATAGTGAAATTCTTTATTAATGAATTATGTATATCACTCATGACTCACACTGGCCATAGAAATGTCCTTTTACCTGTACAATATATTCACTCATTGCATATTAATGAAATATATAATTTTTATATATTCTGTTTTTTAAAGCTATGCAAGTTTGATTCACATATGGCACAAATTTTCTATTTTATAGTAAATTTGCCATTATTTTAAAAAGTGAATTAGTACTTTTTTTTCAAAGGCCCTTTTGGCCATTAAGTGAAATCAAACTTCTTTTAAAAGGATATAAGTGGTCAGGGGATTTAGCTCAGTGGTTTCACCACCTGCTGTGCAAGGTCAAGGACTTGAGTTCGATCCCCAGTACCAAAAAAAAAGGACATAAGCAATATTTTTTTTATTTTAGTATATCCTTTTATTAGTACATTTGAGGTGTACAATATAATGACATTCATCATTGGAGATATGCACCCTTACATACTCTCTTGGTTCTTATTTTTGACATGAGCAATATTGAAATGTATGTTATTTTGAAGAGAAGAACACCTGATTAAAGATGACTCTGCAGTTATCTCATTTGTAAAATAAGAGAATGACATTTCATAATACATAGCTTCCTGTCATTAAAGGCTTTATGCAAATCTTTAGTCCTCGGAATCTTCCATTGACTTCTCGACACATTGCACTGGCTGACATTTAAAGTCTCTACAAGCTCATGTGATATTTGCAGCCTGACTGTCACTGCTTGGAGGCCTCACAGCAGATTTTCCTCAGGAACAAAACCCACTGACCCGACTAACACCACCAAAAGAATATGAACTCATTAAATCTAAATAGACCTAACAAACCAAATCAGTAATCCTTTAAACTATTTTTCTTCCCAAAAAACTTTTGTTCATAATGATTTAGCTTTGATGAAAGGTCATCCAGAATTATTTTCAACTGGGCTATTTCAAAGAAACCTAGCCTAAATTAAAGCAGTCTAAACCAATGTTTAATTCCTCCCTCTTTGAAATTGGATAAATTTTAAGTCTTTTTTTTTTCTTGTGATTAACAAAGAAAACTGTTAAGGATGATCTTATTAACTTTCAAAATTCCTCTTTATTTTCCTACAATTTATCCACTCTGTGTTATTTTCCGGAGTTTCTGTACTTGACCACTTTTCCATTCCAAATGACCTCAATTATACCCCACTTACTGCAGTCAGCTCTGTTTTATTTTCCTTTTCTTATTTTGTGCACATTTTGTTTTGTCTCCTGTTTATTTAAAACGCATCTTTTTAAATCCTACTCCCCCTTAGATCCTCAGATTCGACATACTCGCATTTAGGTTTTCCTGACCCATTGTCATCCTCTAATTAAGCATCTCAAAATCTTTATCATGACTAGCCAGGAAGTGATACAGAATAAAAATAATAGTAATTAATATATACTATGACCTTAATGTGTCTCAAATTCTCTAATAAGTGTTTTCCATTCCATTTTTATGCTAGATGAATGACTAGGTAGATAATTGATATAAGTATCAAAGAGATGAACAGACTGAGTAGTGAATAGATTACAGATATGCTTAGAATTTTCAGTATCTTCTCATTAATGTGTTCTAAAAACAATCATTTCTCACTTATATTTGCTAAGGTTTCATTGTTATTCTCCAAGTCTGAACCAACCTTCCTGTCATGCAAGCTTTTTATACCTATTAGAATGCAGTTGTGATACAGATGTGATTTTTGAGAACTAGCTATTAAGATGTAGTTTTTAGTTTTTGAAAGGGAGGAAGAAGAGGGGTGTTTTTCCACCTATTTTAAAAAGCTCCAGCCTACTGTGTGTATATACAAACCACACTTAAATCCTAACCAGGAAGAAGTATCCTGGTACCCTGGACCCGGACAATATTCCAGTTCTCGTAACTAGGGTCTGTGAGGAAATGAAACAGAGCTGCAACAATTGGAAATACATTACATGTGGTTTCTAGCTTTTAAAAAATGGGAATAGAGTCTCTAATATAAGCCACTTACTGGTGGATCTAAATAGATCACTACTTTCTCCATAATTTAATGTCTACACTTTAAGTGACTGTATAAATATCACTAGCTCCCTCCTTATTTAATGCCACAACTGCATGAAGTAACTGACTGAGTTACTAACTCCTGATGCCCAAATCGATTTGTTGGCCATGTCGTACATTTTACAAGAGTAAACATGAAAAATGAGCTTCTAAAGTAATAATGTAAAAGAATATTTTTAATTACTCTATTTCTCAAATCCTTTTCCTATATATATGGACTAAAGTTACATTTTCCAAGGTCTTCCTCATTTTATTTACTTCCCAAAGTGGAGTGAGTTGAACTGATAAAAAAAATTAAAGAATATGACAAGGATATGATCTTGCAGGATAGGCATATTAAAAATGAAATTTAAAACCATCTTGGCATTAAACAACTAGTGTTATTATGTCATCAATAATCTGCACATTAGACACTTGGCATTTTTCCTGCTTTTGAGCAATGGCTCTTAACTGAGGGATGATTTTGTATCTCTGGAGACATTTGGCAACGTCTGAAGACCTTTTTGGTTGCCCCTACAATGAAGCCTTCTGTTGGTAGAGAACAAGAGAACAAGAAAGTGGCTAACTATCCTACAATGCACAACATACTTCCCAACCACTAAGACTTGCCTGGCCTGAGTATCAATGGTAACAAAGTTGACAAAGTCTGCTACTGGGGGAAGTTTCTGGTACACATTTAGTTAGATCCTAATGTTAGAAAATATAGAGGGAAATTAACCCAGTGAGTAGATAGTGAGATGGATAGTGTTTTTCTACTTTTATCTTAAAGGAAGGTAAAGAAGAAGGTAAAGAGAGGAAGATGAAAGGGAGAAGATATTGTTATTGCACACGTTTATCTAATTAAATCTGCATCAGCACCCCCAGGGAAAAGGTGGGAAGATCGTAAGCGATGGTTTAGAGCATAGTATCTCTGTAGGCAGCATCCTGTGTTCATAGCCTAGCTGTTCCACTTTCCAGAAGTTCGTCATGTGTCAGTTTAGCCTTTGTGCACCTCAGTCCCCCATCTGCCTGATAGAAATGATAATAGTATGCATTTCATAGAGTGGTTGTGCAGTTAAAACAGGTTAATTTAAGTGAAGCATCTTACAAGTGTTTGCTTTTGAATATTATTCTCTTTATGACTGTCATCATCATCATTTTATAGATCAGAATACTGAGACTTAGAGAGATACAGCACATAAATTATAGGGACCAGTGTCTATACAACCATCAGACTGCAGGCTATGAAGCAGACTGATGTTAGGTTTTAAGTGATTTTTTTTCTCATAAGCATTTTTAAATGTTTACTATAAGGAATTTGTAGTACAATAAGTATAATTACAAATAAGTAAAGGAAAAAATATAAAATTAAAATCATTCTGAACCCCATCACAATGGAAAGCAGTTACCTTTTTGGAATACATTTGTCCAGACATTATTATCATGGAAATGTTTATACATCAATAATTTAAGATTTAAAATTATGATGACTAGATAATATTCAATTATGTAGCTATACTATAATTCATAGTGCTTTATGAGGTTCAGGTATTCTTTTAAAATATGTGACAAATATCCCTATATGAATACCTGTGTACCTTATCCTTAGGGTAAATTCATCAAAGTAGAATTGCTAAGAGGAAGATTGTGCACACTTCTTAGTTGTTTCTGATGCATATTACACTTTAGTTTTTAAATGAGCCACATTCATTAACTTCTTAGTCTAGAAGTGACCTTTGAACCAACTGCAATTTCATAATTTTTCTAATTTTATGATTTTAAGAAACCTTTTAGTACAGATATCAGCTTAATACATATAAGAACTTAGTAAAGAATGTACTGTATGGTGAGTAGCTGATAGTATATTCTAAGTAAATGATTGAATGATTATGTTTGCTCAATTATTCAGTGTGCAGTGTGCAACCAGCCAACGTGATATGACCTATCTTATAGGTATACTCTGTGTCAGATCCACATATCTCTAGTATTTTTGTCAAATGGTACATTATATTGTTTGGAGCAGTGATTCTCAGTCTTAGTAGACCTTGAAATCAGTCATATGGAAATCTTTGGGAAATACAACAGAATGGGCAAAGATTTTAAAAGCTCCCTGGAGGATGCTACCATGCAGCGAAGTTCTCATTCTACCCAGGCTTTGCACCAGACTGGACCATTAATGAGGTAGGAATAAGCAACAGCATTTCCTGCAGCTCCACAAGTAAATACCATATGCACACCAGATTAAGAAGTTTTGAGGTCATTTCTCTAACCCATTCATTTTACAGATGGGGATAAGTAAGGCCCAACTGCTCATAGTCTTGTCCTCAATTAAATGGTCAATTATATTCTGTTAGAAGGGAGTCCACATTTAGCACAGGGATTCAAAATTTGAAAGGAACTATTTTTGTCTTTTAAAAACAAAAACATATTTATGACCAACAAAAATACAGGAAAATGGGGTATCTGAATCTTCTAGAAGAGCTAACCAATTGCACATTTATTTATTGCTTCCATGCTCTGGTCAAATTATTTATGGAGTCATCTGGGCATATCTGGCATCTTAGATGATGATGAAAGGCCTTTGGAACTAAATCTAGGGAAGCCTTAAGACTATGAATGTTACACTCCTAAGGGGCCCTAGGCCTCAGCTATTGGTCCATCAATATCTTAATAGCTAGAGTGTAACAGAATGAAAACAATAGGAAGAGAGAAGGTACGTCTTTAGAGGATTGACTGTTCTGTGCTGAGTTTCCTGTGTGGAAAAATCAAAGGAGTTGCAACTAATTGTGTACAAAAATCTTTGGCAGTGATGCCAACCAAAGCATGGATAGTGTGTCTGCTCAAAGCAAAATACACCAAATTATGTATTCAGCAAATCCTTATTATCAGAACCTGAGTCTTGTGAGTTATTTCCTTTTTAGTTATGCTTCAGGAGGCCCTTCCTGTGAACATAATGTCTGGCCTGTTAAACACACAGCTGCCAAGACAGAGCCACAGGTGGCCATGAGTTGGCAAGTGATAAAACACCAGCTATACTAACATAGTAAAAAAAAAAAAAAAAATGAACAGGATTTTCCATCTGGTTTTCAATACATATAGAAAGCACAAAAATTTTTCTTGGGGAAAACAGATTTACAATTAAACATAAGCCCGAAACATTTCCCTGCTCATAGGGAAGATCTAAGAATTTGTTAATGCAAAGAAATAATTTGAAAGTGTGTATAGTGCTCGCTTCGGCAGCACATATACTAAAAGTCTGTATAAGGACAGTATTTTTGCTGAATGATAAATGGCTATATCCCTTTACCTTTTATGCTGCTAAGGATTCATCAGTGATATTTATACTCTAACTTTGGGCAAATGACATACAGAATATGTATACTAAGAATTTTTCAAGTATATGGCTAAACTTGCTCTTCTGTTTCACTCTCTGCCATAATATGCAACTAATGGGATGCTCATGAGATATTATTAACCTAACAATACCAATTTTTGCACTCATTCTCTCTTAACCATATATTCTTTAATTTCTTTATCAATCAGTCTGATTCTTCCTGAGCTCCTAGGATCCTCATGTAAACCCAAACCCTGTTGCAGCTAACACTTTCTAATTTTCACCCTATATTATGTCCTGTACATAATCCCACACCGACACTAAATTTCATCTCCTATAAATCATCCAAGTGAATATATATATGCACAAATTATATACTTAATGAACAGCATGTGAGCAACCCCTTAGCACCTGTATCTGGAGGTCTATTTGCTACCCCTGCTCCTTAGGATTATAAATTCCAGCTCCCAAAATGCAATATTTGAGAACTAAGACCATTGTACGGGAAGCTGTTATTATATAACTAACCCAATGGAAAAATTTCAGAGCTCTGTTCTCTTCAACCATAAAAAAGAAATAAAAATTTTATGGCATATTATCTCAAGTTGTCAAGATCAAGTGAGCTAATGAATATAAAGGTATTTTTAAAGGTACATAAATGATATTTTTGTGTCATAAAAAAGAATTTTTATATTTTAAAAATAAATTACCTTATAACAGGTGTTGTGGCACATGCCTATAATCCCAGCACTCGGGAAGCTGAGGCGGGAGGCTGATGCAAGAGGACTGCCATGAATTCAACGCCAGCCTGGACTACATAGCCTATCTCCCAAAAGAACCCTTAAAAAATTACCTTATAGTTTAAAGAAAATAGTATAAGCTAGTCAAATGTACACTTAAATTTAAAAATCCATTGAATTCTCAGACTGATGATCATTGATTTTTTTTTCTTGAATACATTTAGTGGTGGGAACTCTTTATGTCTGAAAGCAACACATTCCAATCTTAATGTGCATTTAACCATGATAGTAAAAGTAATGTACCATCTCTGATATAGTGTATACATTCACAAAATTTTACCACAAAGATATACAGAAAGCAAAGCAAACTGTTCCCTTGTTTTTGTTTATTTTAACAAAGAAAGTCAATTTAACTATGTCCCTGAATCCTATATAAAAGCAATAATAACAAAAACTAGTAAAAGTCAGACTACATTTCCTGTTCTAACACTTTGATTCTATACTCAGATAT
Source organism: Heterocephalus glaber (assembly GCF_000247695.1). The sequence goes on from NW_004624739.1 coordinate 17,097,314, forward strand.
TAGAAGGTCCATCTTGAAGTGATTTCTATATTCAACAAATCTAGATTTAACTAAAGAATAGTTTAAAAGAAAAATGACAAGAATATTAAGAGATTGTCTTAGTTACTTTCTTGCTTCTGGGACAAAATACCTGACACTCATAAGTCAAAGGAAGAAAGGTTTATTTTAGCTCACAATTTGTATAAGTTTCAGTCCATAGTCAGCTGGTTCTAAGACAGAACTGTCTGGCAGCAGAGAAATATTCCACAGCATAGCAGGCAAGAAGCAGCAAGACTTCTTTCTTCTTTCCCTTTTTATTCTATCTAGGCTGCAAGATACCCACACCCAGGGTGGGCATTCCCTCTTCAGTAAATCCATCATCCACACTCAGAACTATACTAAACCAATCAGTGGACTAATCTGGTATTACACACCCATGGTCCAGTATCATACACCATGATCCAGTCACTCCCCAAAGCCCCACCTATAAGCATATGTGGCGTTGGGGGGACATCTAGATATAAGCCATAAAAGAGATTATCATAATAGGGATCATAACTAAGGACAAAAAGAAATTTTGAATGATTATGACTATCAAAGATTATGGCCAATAGCATATAAAACTGTCCTCAACATACTAATCCCCAAAGAAACACAAATTAAGGTTTAATTATACATCAAGAAACACAAAACAGAACTTTAACAAGAAAACAACTGATAATACAAAGCCATAGTGTAGAGCAACTAAAAGTACTATGTGTATAGGGGATAGGAGTGACAACGGATACAACCATTTAAAAAAATTGTTTGGCATTATACATTAAAACTAAAAATACTATAACTTAGCAAGTCTAGGACTGGGAGTATACTCAACAACAATGAGCTCTTTTCTCCTTTAAAAGTCATGCACAGAAATGTAGACAGCTTTATTTATAATTGTTCAAAACTGTGTTTGACTCAAATGTCCATCAATTGTAGATTGATAAATTGTTGAAAATATTTATGCTGCCAAATAATGAAAAACAACAATCTCTTTCTGCACACAACTTAACTGAATCTCACAGATCTAATGTTGGGGGCAGGAAGATAGCCTCAAAAGAGGAAATAATATACAAACCCCCTTACATGAATTTCAAATATAGGAAAAATTAACTCCTGGTGGTAAAGGTCATAATGGCCACCCTTGGTGAGGGAAAACGACACAGAGGCAGGCATAAAGGGGCCTTCTAAGCTGCTAGAGATGTTTTATATTGGAATCAATATAGAGAGAGCTATCTGTATGGTCTGTATTTATAAAAATTAATCTATTTGTTTAATTTTAGCTTTGCACAGTGGCAATATCATAACCAATGAAGTTTATCCAAGGCATGATTATTGCTAATTGTGTATTTTTAAATGGTGCACATACCAGTAGAGGCATAAAGCTTTAAAATAATATATTCTAAAATATAATTCATCTAGTTAGGAAGAGTTGCCAAGAACTTAATTTGAATTAATTACTGTGTTTGCAGAAGGCATGTTCTATAAGTATGTGTCTTGGCAAAAAGAAATTATACTCAGCTCTTCTAAATGCCCCTATGTTTGTTTATAATAAGAGCTTATGAAAATAAGTTGGATTGTTTCACATTGATGAAGCATCTTCAAAAATAAATGTATGTTAATAGCAGTTATTTTATTTACTTTTAAGTCATATTAGGTATGACCTGGGCCAACAAAGAAATTTAATTGAAAAAGAATGGCCTTTCAATTTGTGAAATTCTAAGGCAAGCTTTACTTAAAATTACTTGTACCCCACAACTCCCTTGAAAAACTGGAAGTTTATACAGAAAGCAGCCACTCAGGAAAGCATTTTCAGAGTATATGCCTGAGTACTACGAACTTTGAAGTCACGGCAATTGCTCTTGAGAGTTTTACTAATTCCCTGAGACAGATCTTTGGGGTCATCCTACCTACCTGCTCTCTTCTCTTCAAACTTAGAACTGCTACACCTGCACAGGGGAGAGCCTAGCAGTACCAGGATTGCACATATCCTTTCACTCATTCAAAACTGTTCTGACAGCCTCTGCCTCCTTTATAGGAAAGTATAGAAAATAAAAATAATCTTACTCTTCTGCTGTTAATCAGGGAAGAACAACAACAAAAAACAAACAGAGAAGACTGCTGAGAATAGCTAAGATGTTAAAATTCATCAAAGAGGCAAGATAAAGACTGAAAAACTCTGATCCCTTCCATGAAATATCTTTCAATTGAACAAAAAAGAAAAGTTATTGGGTAAGAGAAAAAGAAAGGATTCTTTACAGGATTGAATATTTACACCCTTTGTTACAACACCTTGACACTATCTGGTAAAGCGCATGAGGAAAAGGACAGTGTTTCTGAGAAAGGCTCCATGGGAGAGCAGTTAGTTTACACATTTCGGAAGCTCAGCCTCCACAGAAAGTGAGCTTTGTGTGCCTCCTCATCCTGTGACACTGTCACCTTTCAGAGCCCTGACTCCGTGAGGCTCCTGCCTGCCTCCGCCCTCCCCTGTTATCTCTGCTTTCCATATACCACCAAATGCTTGGGTTGCTTTTGCTTTTTAACATTAGAAAAGTAAAATGCCCAGTCATTCTGGCCCCAGGGACTGTTTCCTGTTCTTTGGGCTGCAGGTTAGGAGGGAGACAATGCTTTGGGGATGACTCAAGTGCATTACATTTACTGTGCACCTTATTCCATTATTACTACATTGTAATATATAATGAAATACTTATACAACTCACCATAATGCAGACTCAGGGGTATTCCTGAGCTTTTTCCTGTAACTAGACAGTCCCATATGGCAGTGATGGGAAACAGTGACACCCAAAGTGTGTTGCTTATGTCCAGTCTACCCTAGAATCTCATTCTGACTGCCTGGTTTCCAACAAATCATGGTCCAGTACCAGTCTGTGTCCTGGGATTTAGGGACCCTTGTGCCCTAAGATACAGGGACAATCTCTTATTTAGAGTTTAGTCTAAATCTTTTGTTGTCATTCAATCAACATTTATTAATTCTTATTCTTCTACTATAAGCAAATACTATGATAGATCCAGGAAAAAAAAGACATAAAGGGAAATAAAAGATTCTTTGAAAGAAAAGTAATAGAGGAAAGGCCAAAGGAACTTTTCAGAGACTATGGTATGATGATTAATTTTATATGGCAATCTGACCACGAGGTTCCCAAATACTTGGTCAAACATTATCCTGGGTATTTTTGTAAGGATGTTTTGGGATATGATTAAAATTTAAATCCATACACTGAGTAAAGGGGGTTACTATACCCTACAAAATGCGAACAGGCCACATTCAGTTAGGTGAAAGCCTAAATTGAACAAGGTGCTGACCTTCCCCAGAGTAATAGAGAATCCTCCTGCCTGATGGTCTTTGAATGAGTGTATTGGCTCGCTGATGGTGGACTCCGATTTCCTTAAGTACATATACCAATTCTCTATAATAAATAAACAAGTAAATGAAAAAACCTATCTCTATTGCTCCTGTCTCCTTAGAGAACCCTGCTCAATACAGTTTATTTTAAAGAGTTTAAGCTTGTGGAGGAAATAGGGGTGGTAAGAATTTTGGAGACAGATAAATAAATAAAATGAAGGAGTAAATGATAGGAAAGAATATCCTCAACCCATCATATCTAGAACAATTCAATTTAACGGTTCAATAGGAAATCAGGACACTATAAGACAATGAAGATAATTCTAATATCTCATCTGTAATAGAGGATTTGGGAGCTTCAAAGACATTTGGGATTTGGAAGGTTCAAAGACATTCAAACTCTGTGAAGTTTGGAACAGATAGTTCCTTGTTGTTAACACCTCCAATTGTGTTCTGGATTCTAAAAGAGAGAAAACATTTTACTAAAGCAGAATAGTTATTGTTTAAATTTTGTGTTACTTTTTAAAAATCACAGACTCAATTATTTTCCCATGAAAATACCTATGAATTCACCATGAAAACTCATGTATTTTTTAAATCACAAATGCACTTATTTTCCCATTAAGAAATTCAACAATATTAATTAGCCACCTGTTAAGAATTTCTTTCCCTGCTGGAGATGCAGATGAACAGACGAATAAAATACAATCCTGCTCTCAGGGAAGGGCTGGAGGACACCATAGAGCAATCATTACAGTGGCCCAGTGACTTCTGTATTAGGTGTGGGCACACAGAATGGCAAAGGCACAAACTAGTGGAGGCCAAAACCTTCCAAGGGAGGGCAGAATGAGAGACATCATGAAAGGCTTCAGTAAAGGGGGAATACAAAAATGAGTTCTAAAGGATAACGAGATATGTCATGGGGACAGGAGCTCTGGTGAACAAAATATCAACACTGATCGCTCATGAGTGGCGCTGTGAGTGGATTAGAATGGCAGGGGGTACAGTTGAAGAATTGACAGAAGACAGATGTAGTGAACGTGCCTGTAATCTGTGAAGCAGGAAAACAGTAAGTTCCAGGCCAGCCTGGGCAATTTAGTGAGACTCTGTCTCAAAATAAAAGTTCAAGAAAGGGTTGAGGATGTAGCTCATTGTGAAGGCCTAGGGTTCAATCCTCAGTACTTAGAGAGAGAGTCAAGGAAAGGGGAGGGGATTGTAAGCAGAAATTAAAAACTGGTTATGAACTAGATTAGGGAGACATCATTCAGAAGATGCAGTATAACAGTTGAATTCAGGGTAAGGGTAGTTTAAGAGGGAAAATGAAATCCAGATTGATGCCCAGTTTTCTGTCTTGGGAACAGCAAAGAAACATTACTTGTGGAAGAAGGAGGAGCATTTTGGGGAAAACACTAATGAGTTCAATTCTGGACAGGCTGGGTTGATATGTTTGTGAGACACCCAGATGGAGAAGTCCAGGATACAAGGAGGAGCTCAGTATCAATGTAAGGGCCTGAGATACAGATTTGGGGTTCTTCATTCTCCTGATGTGACAAAAGACATCAAAAATATTAACAATGATTGTTTTTAGAAGGTGGGGTATTAGTATTTTCTTCTTTTTAATCTTTTCTGTTTTCAAAGTTTCTGTAAGCTTGTATTTATTTTATAAGAATTTTAAGTATTTTTTTAAAAGACAAATTAATAATTACATCTCCTTGTTACAATATAAACTTTTGAGAGAATCTACTCTCCAAATGAGAAATTAAGCAATTCATTTAAAGAATTAAAATATCTTGTATACAGATCTAGGCCCTTGTCTTAGTTATTTTCTCATTGCTGAGACACATTACCTGACACAACTTAAAGGAGGGAAGATTGATTTGGGCTCACAGTTTGTAAAGGTTTCAGTCCATAGTCAGCTGGCTCCAAGGCAGGGCAGCATGGCAGAGGAACAAGGCAGAGAATTGGTCACAGTGTGGAGGCAGGAAGCAGAGAGAGCTCAAGGGAGAAATGAGAGAGACACACTCTTCCAGGCCATACCCCCAGTGGCCACCTCCTCCTGCCAGGCTGCACCTGCCAACCTCACATTCAGCTATGAACTCATCAGGGACTCATCACTGCTGAGTATCACGCCCCCATGATCCAGTCCCCTCCCCAAAGCCCTACCTATGACTGCATGAGGTTTTAGGGGACATCCGGATGTAAACCATAAAAACCCTCCACGCAGACTATTTCATTTACTTCATAAGACCATTCCATGGACTAGGCATTATCCTAAGTTGTATTTTGCATGTGCAGAAATAGTACGGTGAAATATAAAGCATCTAAGATCATTCATCTTGCATATGGCAGAGCTGGATTCAAGCTCACTGCTCCCCTCACTTGGTGCTCATATGACTGAGTAAACAGGAACATGAAAATTTAGGACTTCTTTTTTTTTTAATGTATTTTTTAATAGTACCACCTTTGACTTTTAAATAGGAATCCAAAGATCACAAAAGCATAGTTCCTCTTGTTGATCCTCCTAGCATATGACTTTAGCATGATAAACTGATAATCTTTGAAGTGTTTGAACCAATACATACTTCTTTTATGATTTATTAAACCATAAAAGTTTTTTTTAATAAACTATCAGTAAATCATCCCGAACATTCTGTTGGTCCTACTTCAGCCACTGCAAATGACTCTCCATAGGCAACTTTACTGATTAGGTGCATAAACATGCTTCTGATTTATACATGATATTCCTATTCCCATAGGCAGTAATCTGAATATATTTTTTCCTTAAATTCTTTTATTGGTCCATTTTAGGTATACAATACATTTACATTTATCATTGGGTGCTTGTACCTGTACAAGATGTATCTTGGTTCTTATTTTTTCCCCATTCCCTGTGCC
>NW_004624739.1:17109005-17129011 GCF_000247695.1 Heterocephalus glaber
CAAAGAAGAAAAAAATTAAAAATAAGAGCAAAAAAAAATAGTGGTAATTTTGAAAATAACAAATAAAAGATAAAAATGAAGGCCCTCCTTCAGGGTATGTCTCTGCTGTCACAATAGACAATGTGGGCAGCATTGTGCATTTACAAGTCAATGAGTCTCAATAAGCCAGTCACCAACCTGTGAGATTCAGACAGATTTCTGGCTGCAAGTCCCTAGTTGAGCTCCCTGTTCTCCTGCACAGTTGAACTCTGCAAGTTTCTATTGTAGGTTCCAGCTGCCTTTCCCCTAAAGATAGTCCAGCTTGATGGGAGGTGATGATCCCTCCACCTTACCAAGTACGGTGGTTTGGTGTGCCTTTATTGCAGAGATTCTCGTCACTTTTCCAGTGGGCTTCAGTTTTCATCAGGGAGCCTGAAAAAGGCCCTCTCTCTGTTGTTCACTTCTGCAACTCAGGACAGTGGCCTTTATGTCCCCCTGTGCCTCTGTAGTGTGGGACCAGGTAGCTTCACAGCCAAGAGGCCAGAGGTGGGGTTTGGGGGTCGGGCCTGTTGTTGCAGGCACCCACGTGGCTATGCTGGTGGCCAGTGGGCGTGCCCAGGGGGTCCTCACCCTCTCCTGGTTGCAAGTGGGCATGGTGAGCTGGACTGAGCAGGGCTCCAGTCATCCCGGGACAATTCTGCCTGTGCTGGTACAATGGCAGCTGGTCTAATCTGCATATATTTAACACAAGCATGCTCTCACTATATTTTTGAGCATTCTCCAGTCATCATAAAGATAGGCTGTGCCACTAATTTTTTGTTTTGTTAATGAAGAAAAAGTTCTTCAATATTAAACAATATCAAACACATAGCATGTGCTATGTCAAGCACCAATGAAAGCACATTACTGAAAATAACTCATGTATATTGACAATGGATTTATGAGGTATTGTGATAGTTGCCATCCTATAGATAAAATTCCTAAAGCATTAAGAAACATCAAGGTCACAGAGGTAGAAAGCAGCAGTGACAGATGCAGAACCCAGACTCAAGAAGTAACTCTTAGCTGCTGCATTACACAGCCCTTCACAGAAAGGGTCTTCAGCTTTCACAGCTCAGCCTTCCACTTGCACAATTAGTTGCATTTTTCTCAGAATATACTGGCAGGCAGTGATGGAATTTCTCCAAGAGACAGAATAAGAGTTGGGAGTGGGCTAAAAATCTGAGTCACTAGTCTATGCCATTCAAATGTGGAGACATCATATTCCCACGGATCATTTTTTCTCCACCATGTAAATCCAGAAATTAAAGCCTTGGGTGAACTTCTTGGCCCATCTTCTACCCTGGTACTCAGTAAAGTCACAACTCATATTTCCCACTGCCACATACAGAACAGTCCAAGTGCTGGCAAAACTGAACATGACTGTGGCTGGGAGAACAAACACATGGATGAAGATTCCCCTCTCAAGAATCAGTCCCAGCCACTGATTCAATTGTCCAACCATTAGTAACACTTGCTATTTATTGCAAGATGGTGGCAGCATGGGTCAGAGAAAAGAGCAAAGGTTTTGGGTTTAGACAAGCCTGGGACACAGACATGGCCCTACCATTTACTTAGTGACCACAACAGAATGCTTCTAACCTTCCAGAATCTCTCTTTTCCCATTTCCAAAATATAGATAAAACCACTTTTAATTTTTTGAGAAAATAAATGAAAAGATTGTATAAATTGTATAAGAACCACTCTAATATAAGATATTTTCACTATGGCGAAGCAACCAGATTTTCTTACCTTCAGTTGCTATGCACATTATCCAATTGGCTATGGCATTTCAAGTATGAATTACTGGGTCAAAACATTTTTCTCTATGAGATAAGCCATATCTCCTTGGTATTTTTATTAGTAACATTATATCTATACCTCTGTATAACTACACTAGAGCTACAATTTAAATCCTTTGAAAATATTTCTTTGTACTCTGATTTCCAAAATATGTTTGGATTGAGTTCTTTTTGTTAGTTATCTCCATTAGACTTAGTATTTTGACCCTATTATCAACATTAACTATGACATCTTTTTCTGGAAAATGTGAAAAATGTAGGGATACTAGAAAAGAGGAGATGCGTAAAGAGGAAAAACTTTTGGTGGAAATTCCTCACAAATGAATCATTTGAATGATTTTTTTTCCCTAGACATTCATTACTGGGGATTATGTGTGCAGGTGCATGTGTTCTGGAAAAGGCGATGACTTTAAACCCTCTCTCATGACTTTGTTTATAAAATGATACTTAACTACAGAAGCAAATAATAATGAAGAAAAGAATACATATAAAATCTTTTATCAAAAGAACGCCATCTATTTTTCAAAAAGTAGGTTTATACAGGTTTTACACTATAGACATTGAGTTTACAAATTACTGTTTTGTGTAAAGAAGAAAATTATTTTGAGGTTTCAGGCTTCTACTTCTTTAGAAAATAGTTGCTTTTTTAACTTATTATTTAGCTTATTTTTCTGAATTAAAGGAAATTTTCCTATAACATAGATCTCAAGCTAGATGTAGATACTTTTGCTTGTTTTCTTTAAAGTATACACTTTCCTTCTGAAATAGCAACAATATAAATTTACAAGACAAGAAAGAAGACAAAAGGGTTATATTTTAAAAGTGAAGTTCAGGCAAAAGCAAACCAATCAAAAATCTCAGAGAAATCACCAAGTTTCTTTCTATTATGGTGTTATTCTTTGAAGAATGCAAATATAAGAAAAATAAGTTTATATATTTTTTCTCTGCATATCCCAAATGAAATTTTTAAGTGTAAACTTTAGTGGATTTCCAGTATGGCACAAGAGATAACCTGAAATGTAGTAGATTTCTAATGTGTCAAAATAGATAACCTGGAAACTCTGCTGCTACAAAACTCATAGAACTGCTGGATAAAAAACAACAGTCTTTCAAATGTGTTAAATAAATCAGAAAAAAAAGAAAAGCATTCTCAGAAAAATAAAAAAATATATATATACCTGACATCTAGACTGGCCTGGTGGTATTATTGGAGGAGGAAGAATTTATGTGTTCCTAAACCAAGGGGCTCGTCAGTGGCTTGCTTGACATATGGAACAAATCAAGGACCTCCTGCCTTCTAGTCAAGTGCTCTATCACCAAACCACATCACCAAACCAGATTAATAATTTTTAAATGCAACCCTATGTATACTTCTTTAAAGGTTTTGGCTTTGTTTAAGGGTTCTTCTTTCTGACTTCTCACCTCAGGTGAATTTTAGAAGAAAATAGTTTTTAATGTCAAAGGCTTAATAGACTGAAAGTGATTTGCTGTTTTAGAGAAAAATACTTTCTAGGTAAAATTTAAATGCAAGTGATAACCCTAGTGAAAAAGTACTACAAGCTGATCTCATTTTTAGGGCTTTGGGGAATCCAAATAAAGGCTCTGAATATGGACTGAAAAGGTCTGGAAAGGATTGTGGCTGAGCTTCATCGACAGTAAGGAAATTTCATCATTTTAATTCAGGGACATCTTAAGCATGACTATAAAGTTGTATCTTCATTAATTACATAACTCATAACTTCAATTTTCCCTCTATGTTGCTCTTTCTATTTTTGGAAACAACTCAGCTATAAAGCCTATGTTAAAGAAAGATAATGCTCAGGCATATGAATAATTATGTTTTTAATATTAACACCAAAATAAATATATAATTTTTACTACTTTTTCGTTCAACTGTGAAATATAAGCTTTGAATTTCTGTAATATTTTAAATTGTGACCTATTTCTCATGTACTCTAAGTATGGAAATATATATGAAAATATTTACAATATGGAAATAGTTCTGGAATGTAACATCAGTAAAGGAAAAACATGATATAAACCACGTTTGCAGAAGTTCTATGCCTCTTGATTGAGAGAAACCAATTTATCTTTAAACTTTGGAATAGATTACTTGAAATCACAAAACAACACACTATTGCATTTAATACTGTGACAATATCTTAAAGACCAAGTTAAGAACATAGCATTTTTTCACCACCAATGTAACTGAAAAGAACAACAAAAAACACTTGATCTAAAACCCAATATGCTACTAGTTTAGCCATGTGAACACCATGATGAGAGAACAATAGTGCAAGCTTTGAAGATGGTCAAATGCTACCATGACATCCGCAGGTGACTGTCTGGATCCTGAAGCTTATTAGTGACTGCTCTGACCCTGTGGTAAAAATATCACCATTAATGCTATTACTCCTCTGCTCTGCTGATTTTATTGAGTGTGAAACTTAGATAAAACACTAATGAGTAGTCTCTAAATTTGGAGATTAGATTTTAGGAATACTTTGTAATAATTTAAAGTTCATGGTCATTTTTAAAAATTCAATTAATAGCAAATACCCTTGGAATTATTTCTCACATATTAGAAGGCTATTTTTGTATGATGTATATTTTTTTAATTCTCTAGCAATTATCTTTTATATTTATGTGCTTATTTATTAATCAATTTAAGGAGATTTAATACTACTTTCAAATACCATTAAAATATTATATCTGTCTTATTTAAGTTAAAATCAATTTCTTGATCTAAGAGAAAGTTATTATGAAATACAAAGGTAAAATAATTTCTAGGATGTAAGGATTTGTCTACTAGGGAGCCACAGTTAGCTTTACCCACAACTTCGGTGACTTTTGAAGGTAGCCTCTAGTAGACAAAATTTAACACCTGTGAAGTAATTTCAAGTATTCTTTAGGGCAGGACACTGTCAACATTATAAATAGTAAACAATAACATCACTCCTATCAAGTTAATAAGATGCAATTAACACACCCATTGATAACTTTTTCATGCAGAAATGTTTTTGGTACATGTATATGGGCTATTTGTTCCTATGTAGGAAAGACATGACTACTACAAATGACACAAACTTACTCAAAAGGAAATCTTACATGTTTCCAAAAAATTACCATTTACTCCTTAGAGAATTGTCTCTTATCCTTAGCAAAATAAAAAAAAATCACTTTAAATATCAAGTTCTGAACACTTTGTTGTAAGTATTTTTATTCTTATCTCCACAGAGAGCAGAGTAACATTTATTTGGGAGTTGGATAAAATCTGGTGGCTTTTAAACACAATTTATGCCAATCCCAGGTGTTTGATGTATAAATGTTTGCCCACTCAAACCAGCATTTCAAAAAAACTTATAACAAAAGGTAGTTTTTATTTGAAAACATAGTCTCCAAATAGGACAAAGGTTTCTGGAGAATAGTATGGTACAACTAGTCTAGACATTAGAAAATCTCTTTGATGACACACATGAAAATGTTCCAGGAAAGCATTTTTTATACTAATGTAGAAAAAGAAGGAAAGTATAGCTAAAAAAAAACCTATTAGAACAGAATGGACAGGATTTCAATTTACTTAATTACAACCAATTCATCTTTACTTGTCATGTACTGTGTATTAGTTTCAAATAGTAATTTATACTGAAATTAAGGATTATATAACCTTCTAATATCTCTTTTTCTATAAGTGTACAAATTATAAAACACTTCTTAACAGGTATTTTTTTGACTTCTATAGATGAAAATGAAATTATCTGGAAAGAAAGTCAAAACGATAAATGGCTAAATAATGGCAACAGTGGCTAGATAATGTAATAAATTCACCAGCTGCTAAGAAAATAGAAGTTTCCATTTTTAGCAAGATAAGAAATCAAGAATGAATAACAGTAGGGATATTTCCTTATGTTGGCCTATGGGTTTGGAAGTCTTCAGCAAAGATATTCATGATATTACGGAAGGCTTTTCTTCTGTTACTTTTAAGGAGAACATATTTTATCCATCCCTCCTTCTGTTCTTCCATCACAGAAAATCACCTCGGAATCACCTTGAAGTTATTTTCCTGTAGCTGTTTGCAACCTGAGCCTCGACAATACATTCAGTTCCCAGCAAACCTCATCTGGACAGAGGAAAAACAAAGTCTTCAAAACAAAACTCAGATGTGGAAAAATCATGTTATCCAAATTCTTCTTTGCCTTGGACTTCAAAGGACTCCTATATGGCATAAGCTTTTTGGAACACAAAAGGAAGAGAAGGATTTGGCCAAGAGAACAGAAGGACAGGATCAAAGTACAGCATTAGCAAAAGAAAAAAAAGTACAGCATTGGGAGGGAGGCTGAAAAGCGTGCTGCACAGTCAGAGGCGGAGGCTGAGCCCTTAGAACAAAATCACGTTTGCCCAGTCTTGGGTAAACTGAGTGAAGGAGCAAGTAATGCTAGTAACGGTGCCTAAATTGTTTCAATGGAACAAATTAATTTAGTTAAGCACGAAGAGATACTTTTTCTGTTCATTCAAAGACAAGTAAACTGATAGATATTTTTGAATATTGCAATTTTCTTTTCATCATTAATACTGAATGTGGATTAATTAACCATTCAAGTATGCCTGAGGCAAAAAAATCAATGTAGACTTGTTTAGATTTAAAAACAGACCAATATACATATAAAAGATATGGCCTGCCTTTAGTATAATTTACTATATTATATATTTATTATAATTTATTTTATTATAATTTATTTTATTATATTTATTATATAACTTACTTATTTAAGTTCAATATGCTATATATTTATTATTCCAGTAATGCTACTGTCATTCAAAATTTTTTAATTCTTATAATGAAATTTTAGACCCCTGAAGAAAATTAGTCCCATCTTTTAAAACCTTCATTTTTTTAATGAAAATACTTTGTTCTCACTATAAGTTAGTATCGTTCTTGTGTAAAATGTTTAAAAGAAAAAACAATAAAGGCAAAAATAAAATAAAAGCATTCATAATTCCTTTACCACATTAACTTTTTAATACATATTCTGCCATAATTTACCTATAAATTTGTCACATGGATATAATATTCTACAAAATGGAATTATTCTTATATCTTTAATTTTACTTAATGTATAATACACATTAATTATACATGTACACATATGTAATGCATGTTTAATATACAATACATACATTTATAGTTACTTATATGGTTATGTGTAATACATTACTTTCTGTGACAATAAATATGCCTGTTAATTCTTTGTTAATTAGTGATTAGTATTTTATTGAATGAATCTGACACTAATTACTGAATAATGTTTTTCTAGAAAGTCTTCCAGGATGTTCCAAATTTTGAGCGTGATTGGTTTTGAGTATAACAAAGTTATAGTAGTTTTAGAGTACTTTAATTACAGGGCATTTGGGACTGTTTATATCTAATTCAAAATTGTGAATTTCAAAAGTACAGCATTTTATAATGTATCTATACAACAAAATATGCCATGGTAGTTTTCACATGCTAAAATCCCATGAATGTTCTAAATAACACAAATTCTAGGGTATGGGTATGCACTGGGGAAAATTCTGATCTAATCACCTCCTTACTAATGGTTTTATATGCTTAATTTTATTAACCCATATTAATAATTTTATAATAAACATTTTCACATACATATCTTTGATCATTCATTATTTTCTTGAAATAAATTTTGAAACTCAGAATTGCCTATCCTACTTATGCATTTAAGGATTTGATACTTATCATCAATGTGTCCCTAAATATTTTATCCATTTTCATTGTTGTAACACTGTTGGAAACTATTTTCCCATAAATTAACCAATAACTAGTTATTGTAAATAAATTACAATAAATTACAATAACTAGTTATTGTTATTGTAATTCCTTAAATTAACTTTCCTTCCCTTCCTAATTGACACTACCCTGACCGACTAGCCAACTTAGTCTAACTAATGTCTTTTACCTTTAAATGACATTTGATAACCCTTTTGTACGCCGGTTTAAGGATATGGATGAGGCACAAGGAAAAAATGAACCTATAAATCTATGGACCCTCATAAACTTTCGTTCCCTGCTCCCCTGTTTCATCCCGCAGCACTGACACTGGTGGTCCCCATTTTATCAATTTAATTTCTGTGACACAGTAGCAAAGCCACACATGAAGTCATATCTGTCCAATTTATCTAAGTGAACAGCAATATAGTCATGTTGCAAAAACGTAGTAATTAAAATATATGTATTATAGTGCAGGGTTTCTACCTCCCAACCTGTCAGTTGAAATTGTATCAGCTCTGGGCCAGGGATGTAGCTCAGTGGCACTGAACTTGCCTGGAAAGCACAGGGTCCTGAGTTTGATTCGTGGTGAGAAAAAAATGAAAGAAATTGTATCAGCTCTACAAATAATGCTGGGATGAGTAGACATTCTAACAGGGAATCTCTAGGAGGATGATACTCCTCAACCAAAAGTTTAGGGAAAATCAATACTATGAGAGATAGATAACAAACTAGAAGAGCGAAAAAATTTTCCCTAATGAAACACAGGCAATAGATTTTAGAATAATGTTTGTTTTTGAGACAGGATCTCTCTTAGTTCAAGCTAGCTCTGAACTAACTACGAACGCACGTTGATCCCCTGCCTCAGCGTCCCAAGTGCTGGGATTGCAGGCGTGCATGTAAACACTAGAAATAAACAAGAGCTAACTTTGGTACTTTCAAAAAAATAAAATAGGCACATCTGAAAGATTAATATATCAAATATAACATTTAAAGATGCAGAAAAAGCGTTAAACAGTCTCATAAGAAAATAATGAATCTGTTTTACAAACTCATGCCACTGAGATTAAATGAAAGAAAATATTAGGAGAATATGAAATAAGTAAAATTGGCTCAAGAAGTAAAAAAGAAACACTGATAAAATTTAGTGCCACTCTAGAAATCAAATCAGCAGGTTAATATGTACCCATTATATAAACATAGTTTTATTCCAGTTTCACCAAACTTACAGGAAACAAATTAATCCTTACTTTAAACAACAGATACAAACTATCAAAAACAGAAAAAGCTATCCAAACTTTCATTTTTAGACTTCCCTGACATTGAAATCCAAATCAGACATGAACTGAACAAGAAAAGATTATTAGGAACATAGATTCAAAAATCCTGAATAATATATTAGCAAATTGTATATGGCTACATGATACCTAATTAATATATCATGTCTATTTACAGTTTATTCAAAGAACATAAAGATGGCTTTTGCATGGCGAAACTTATTACAGTAATTCACTACATTAAAAATTTAAAGGAGAAATTATTTTGATCATCAAAGTTGATGCAGAATAAAGTAATTCAATAAGCTCTAGTGTTCATTAATACAAAACAAAAAAGCTCTTAACAAACCAGGAAGAATAGGGAATATCCCATTCTATTAAAATCTGTATCAAACATCATATGTAATAGTATGCAGCAAAAACAATTTGTTTAGTATGAGGAGCAACACAAATTTATCACCACTAACAAATTCTTTAAATACTAAAAATAATCTAGAGTGAGGGAGACCTGTAATTCTCATACATATTCTTTGTGATAAAGGCACCTGCTAACAAGAGAAACTGCATTCACTGTATGACTTGACAGCTTTCTATTTACACCCAGAGTGATACCAGCACATAAGAACAAAGAGGCACATACGGGAATATACACTCTAACAGCATTATATAATGCTTAAGAGTTGAGAAAAAACCTAAATGTCTGTAAATAGAGGACGTGTTAAAGAAACTATGATGTATCTAGTATATTACTAACATATTCAATATCTCCATAAAATATATTTGGAGGAAAAAGAAAAAGAAAAGTCCCAAAAAGTATGTACACTATGCTACAATATAAACTTTTAAAAGAGCAAAGAAATCATGTATTTTATGATATAAATATGCATAGAAATAGCCAACAAGTAATTCTGGAAGAATCCTCACCAAAATGATAATAGCTGATAATTTCTGAAAAGTGACTATGGAAGTTATAATGACCTTAAGCATCATCTGTAATGACTGGATGAGCCCATGTTTATATATTACAGATGTATTTATATATAAACACACTTTTAGATTTTATAAATTAATTAGTGATTTCCCCAAGATTGATAAGATACTATTTACTACTTGAGTTTTTAAGAAAATGTTTCCACTATGACAAGTATTTCTTAGTTTCTTAGAGAGATGCTAGATATTATGTGATGAGACCACAACTAGCCTTGTAGCAAAAGGTTAGTTACTAGAGAGGTATGATGAGATGAGAATTAGGCTTAAAATAAAACAAACTCTTGGGAAGGCACAGGTTTTCCTTGAACAATACTTTTTAATTCAAAAGGAATGAAGGTTACAATTGCCAGCTTCTTCTGTAGTGAGCATATGCAGCCACTGTATGCTCCTCAAATCTTCCTGGGGGGAAAAAAATCAGGATTCTCATTTGTTGTAGTCCAGAGAGAGAACTAGGGCTAAGAAAATACAGGTACAGAGGCCAGCAAGAAAAGTCCATGTGGAGAAGAAAGAGACCCACAATCCCACCATTCCAGTACCATTGTTTGGCCTACAAGGTTCTACAGACCCTGATTTGCTCTGTAACTTGGTCAAGTCTTAGTGGTTCTTTCTTATTATCTGGAAAATAAGGGAGCTGTATTAATAAGTTCCTTTCCAATTCCATAGTTTGTCGACTTTAGTATTAACTGTTTAGCATGCACCTAGAAATATCATTATCTCTTCTAAGATCTCATGGCAATGGCCACAATAGTAATGTTGGTGCACACACCCTCAAAAACTATCCTCTCAGACATTAATCACTAACATAATTGCTACATGTAGGTGTGCTGTTGGAGAAAATTCTATTTTTTGCAGTCACCTAGAATTAGAAAATAACATGCAAATGATGGGTAGCACATGTACTTTTTGACAAATTTTCAACCAGAAGCACCAGGAGTACTGTGTTTACATGCACCTTACTACTTCTTCCCCTATAAAGACTCATTTAAATACAAGCAAATGTTCAGCCCCTTTGTTTAACAGCCTTTAACTGAAGTTCTAAGAAACTATTTTTGAAAATGGGTGTAGGTTATTTAACTCTCAGTATGTCTGGCTTTATTTATTGGCAAAGAGAGAAGTGGTTTCATGAAGGGCAGGAACTTACCTGTCCTAAAATAATTCTTTCAAGAGTTTGTCATGGCACTACCTTCCCCTCTTCCCTGGCTCCAAATCACCTTTGCAGATTTGGTTCATTACTGAGAAAATGAGAGTGTGAGCAACTGAAGTTGGAGCAACCACAATGAAATGAGCTGGCATACAGAGCAGGGCTGAAATACTTCTTGGGCTATAAGAGGACAACAGGAGGTGCTGAACAGGAAGATAGGGGTCCCCAGGGAGAATTGGGTGCCAAACTAGGGAAAATGGGGCACAACCAGGGAAAACAGGTGGGGCACAATGGAGAGTTTGTAAACCCCTGGCAAACTGCATTGGACTGAAGGAGAGAAAAAGCAAGCCTCCTTGACTCAGACCTAAACTCTTGCCAGAGGTTGTAATTAATTTTAATCATTTCCAAAGCCATTTTTCTGGGGTTTTTTTCATTTTGCTTCACTACTTCTTATAAGTCGTACTGATTCATCAAGATTGATTCCACTCCTGGAGTTTTCTGAGTTCTTTTTCTTAAATGAATAAGTTAACATGATGCAAATGGACTTAATGTCTAAAAATAATCCCCATGTTGAGAGAAAGTAGAACAAGCTCACTGAGGTTCACACCAACTGGCATGATTGTATCCTATGCACTAGTGTTTTGAGCACACTCATCAGCCCAACTCCACCCAGCCCCCATGACTGCCAAGGAAAATAAATTATAGCAAAATCACTCCCAGTGGTGGTTCCAATGCATGTAAAATCAGGATGAAAACCTCACGACTAATTCCTAAAGTAAAAGGAATTAGATGATTAGACAGATAGATAGACAGAAAAGTACATAGGGGTGTGTGTGTGTGTGTGTGTGTGTGTGTGTGTGTGTGTGTGTGTTCATATTTATTGAGTTATTGGACCGAAACTTTCTGTGTTAGCTGCTATAGGTAACTGAGAAAATATCTAAGTTAGAACTGAATGCTAGTCAAGTGAAGGCTGTTAATTTATGGTGAATTGCAGTTGCTGACCTAATATCTTTGTAGTCCCTGGATAGCTCTCGGGAATCCATGAAGACAATCACACTTGAATTCATAATACTCCATAAATTCTACTGACTGTGAGGATAAAAATTGATGCATCACCAAAAATTATGCCCTGAAGTCATTTTAAATGGTCTAGCCATTGATTTGTATGGACCACCTTTATTTTATATATATTAGACTGCATTTAGTATGTTTATTTCAATCATTAATCTCTGCATCATGTAGCTGTCATTGTCCTCTTTCTTTAAAATTTAACATCTTAAGTTCGATCAGTTTTCAGAGTCAGTTTTGTTCAAAACTGAAGGGAAAATTAAAATCGGTTAATATATATCTATATTCCTTAAAAATATTTATATTCCCTTCTGTGAACCCAAAGTTGAACATTTTTCAGTCTGCACATGTAAATGGCTTAATTCTTTCTATCTGCATTTAAGAGTTTGAATCATAAATACAGGGAAGAAAATAAAGATGAGAACAACTAACAAAACATATCTTCTTAAAACAGTTAAAATTACACTTATTTTCTGTTTTATTTTTGTACCATTTCTGGTTTTTACCTTATTATCATTCAACTGGAGAAAGCTTTATAAATTTTGAGCTGAATATAAGAATAGACAAATGAATTCATTCTAAACACTAAAAAAAGAAGTAACTTAGAAAAAGATGTTGCAATAAGGGACACGTTTCTGTGTGGCATTAGACTTTATGCAATTTAATAAATATGTTACAACTTGGTCTCCAAATCATTTTTTTAATGAATGAATTCGATACATCACACAAAATGGCACATAAAGCCTTCATTTTTTCCCTGTATATGTTATTTGATCTACCTTCTACCAACCTACATGTAGTTTTACAGAGAGAATTAAAGGCCTCAGAGGACCTTAGAAGAAGGCAATTGTTTACTTGTTGAGTATTCATTTGCACATGTGAAAATTATACAGATATACCTACACAAAAGAAATTGGACATCATCCTGAAAAAAACTAACTCCAAGTAGATCACAGACTTAAATGCAAGAGTTAGAACTATAAACAACATAAAAGCATATGTGATAAAGAAGTACAATAATCTGTCGAATTTAAAACTTTTTACTGCATAAAATATATGAAGAAAGAGAAAAATACAGAAATAGAAAAAATGTAAATGCAAATCATTATCAGTTAAGGGTCTGATACCTAAAAAATATGAAAGACTCTTACATCTTAGTAATAAAAAGGCAAATGCCCCAACTAAAATTCACAAATAATTTTAGTAGATATTTCTCATTAAAAGGTATACAAAAAATCTAAGGACATGAAAAAGATGTTCAATATCATTTATCATATGGACCTGTAGATCAAAACTATGATAAGATAACATTTCACAACCATTAGGACAGTTTTAATTTAACAAAAGCAGACTATAGATTCTCATGAGGAGGTAGAGAAATCAGAACCCTCAAACATGCTGAGACTGTAAAATACTACAGCCACTTTGAGGAAGTAATATGTTGATTCCTAAAAATGTTAAATGTTAGCCGGAAATTTAACTCAATGGTTTCGCCGCCTGCTGCGCAAGCGCAAGGACCCAAGTTTGATCCCCGGCACCCCACCAAAAAAATGTTAAATGTGGAGTTACTACATAACCAAAAAATTAAAATAGTAAAAGGGGATGTGGGGATAGTGGGAGGTGTAAGGGACAGGAAGGGAAGAGAAAGTAAAATG
The DNA here is from genome assembly GCF_000247695.1 of Heterocephalus glaber. The sequence continues at coordinate 17,122,736 of NW_004624739.1, forward strand.
GATCAAATGTGGTATGTATATGTAACAATACTGGACAGTAGATATATTCGTTATGTATTACATATACTATATTTTAATATATCAAAATGCTTGTAATAATTATCTATGGCTATTGAAATTATGATTGGCTTTTATTTACTTCTTTTTTTGTACAACTGTTACAATGGTCATGGACATTAAGAATGATTACAATAAGAATAAAAAATTAAAGTTGTTTTCACACAAACACTTATATGCAAATGTTCATTGCAACATTATTCACAAGAGTCAAAATTTGAAATACTCCACAAAACCAATGAGTGAATAAAATGTAGTATATTCACATCTATACAAAGAAATATTCAACAACAAAAAAGGAATGGAATATTGATACATACTACAATACAGAGCAACACAAAACACATTATGCTAACTGAAAGAAATCACAAATGTCCTTGTATTGGCTTATGATTCCATTTATATAAAATTCCTAGAATTGAGAAAGCTACAGAGACAGAAAGTTCATTAATGGTTATCTATGGCTGGGCAGCAAGGAAGGGATGGGTGGTAAAGGGTGATGGGAATTTAAGGAATGATGGAAATGTTCTAAGATTTTATTATGATTATGGTTATACAACTCAGAAATTATTAAGAATTGCTAAACTATATGTTTTGAATTGTGAAATACATTTATGTAAATTTTCTCTTTTTTTTAAAAAAAAAAAAAGAAAGCATGCGCTTAAAAAGCATAGAAAAATTTATACCATTATGTTGTCTCTAAAGCTTACATTCTAATACTGTATTCTCAATTATGTAATGTTATATACACAAAATTCTATCAATCCTGTATCTAGTGACCCTAAAACGTTTTTACTCCATAATATGTAAATTTTTCTGCTATTAATTACTAAGCAGAACTAAAGACATTTGCTGTGGGATTTAAAATAAAACACATATTTATTCTGAATTATATGCTGAAGAAAATAGCTGAAGGGAAAATAAAAAATAAAACTGATGTTACAGTATGATGAAGGTATTATGGTTTTAAGGTAGTACAGAGGCCTTTTTCTAAATCCTGGAGTTGCATCCTGCAGAGACCTGTGGCTAAAGTTAACGGAGGGCACTTCTGGATGTATGCATGCGGTATTCACAAACAGTTCCGTTCATCTTCTTTGTGTCTGTCAGCATCTCCACAATATCCAGACACATCTTGGCATTGCTGATGTGTCACTACACTGACACCAAAGGGAAGTAAGGAGCCCATGGAAGAATCAGAAAGGCAGAGGGCCTTAGGCACGCCAGACCACCCAGATAACCAAGAGGCAGGAAAGCAAATGGAGCAAAGTACACTATGGCTTCTGTTGCTGTTTTGCCACCCAGTCACAGCTCCAAGGATTTGTGGCTGACATCTTCGATGGAATAGACTGAGTAAAAGCTAAAGAAAGAACACAGGTTGTGGTGCCACACCTGCCCAGCAAGCGCAAGTTCCTGAGTTTTCCCCAGTACCAAGAAAGAACAGAGAGAGAGAGAGACCATATCTGCTCTGCTCACCAAGTACAGAGTCATAAACAGTTTGGTCTCATGTCTTCTTTTCATCACCTGTGTATTTCTACCATCAAAATAAAATGTAGAAAAAGTATGTAAGTAGGTCATGATTTCTAAGAAAAATAAAACAAATACGTGTGTTAATTTGCCTAATATGGACAAAATAACTCTGATTCCTAAGACTTGCCTAGGTTGCCTCCTATAAAAGATCTTAGACCGCTGGAAACACAGGCGAGAGAGTTGTTTTGTTTTGTACTTTTCATGTTATGCACTTTTAAATTTTTGAACCATCTGACTATAGTGGTATCTGTTCAAAGGTGAATTAAAACGTTTTAAGGTGTTGCTCAGTGGTAAGAACACAAGTTTAGGTTGTGCAAGTCCTTGAGTTCAATTTCCAAAGTAAAGAAAAAACAGTTAAAATTTAAAAGTTTTATATATATAAATGTATATATTTATACCTATGTATACCTATATGTACACATATGTGTGTATATGCATGCATGAATATGCTTGTGCACATGGGGTTTTTTTTAAGGTGAGACATTGAGAGGAGCCAATTGTATAGCAATTATGGTACAAGGACTTTCACCTTATCTTTCTACAGAGCCTCTCAATTGCCAAGGTCACTATATGGTGAGACAAATGTATTTGATAAAAGTTTTGCTTTGAAGGCAGTGTAACAAATATTAGATGGGATTAGGACAGTGGAACTCTTGGTCATGACAACAACAAACTGTAGAATACAGTCACTTCTCAAAAGTTTTTGTTATCACATCTATTCCCTGGAACAACTCTATTTACCTTTTAAACACAAAACAACCAACTGAAACATTATCAGATCCATAAGAGAACTTACAAATGTAGCTACTTAAAAAAATAGTTGACACAAATCAATAGCTTTCTTGTATTTTAAAAATGTATAATGTAAAAGAATAAACAATATGCTTTACAAAAGCAACATAACCATAAAATAATACAGTAAATCCCTGACTTATGAACATTCAAGTTGAGAGCTTTCACAGATATGGATAGACCTCGCATTTGGTTTTTTGTGCTTTATATTGTATATTTGTGTCAAAGGTATATAAAAGTCACTTTGTCAGACTTATGAATGAATCCAACTTCTGAACTTTCTCCTGGAATGGAACTCATTCATAAGTCAGGGACTTGCTGTAGAAATCAACAAAGAAAATGTTCTGAAATGAGACTGAGGTAAAGAAAAGTTTAAAATTCTAATAAGGAATAAATATATAGAAGTGAATCTTGTTCATGGATATGAAGATACAATGTTGAACTGATAGCAGATCTCTATGAATTAATGCACCAATTCAGTGTGATTACCAACAAAAGTGTGAGAGAAATTGTGTTTTTTTCAAACTTGCTAAGAACTCTATGTGGAAAGTACAAAATAAAGAAATGGTAATACATATAAGCATGCTAAAATAGACATGAAAAAAGAAGGCTGCTCTTCCTTATCTTTTACTATGATGATAATGAAAAATGTTGATAATACACGGTATAAGCAAGAATCTGGAAAAATAGGCACTATCTTCACTGCTGCTTTGAGAAAAAACAGTGGCACTTCTTTGGAGAAGATAATTTAGCAATTATTTACATTGTCTATCAAAATTTTAAATACACACATTACACTTAACAATTCCACAGAGAAACACAAATATTAAGTGTATTAGTCACTTCCATTAGTGGGACAAAATACCAACACTCCCTGTTGAAAGGAGAAGAGGTTTCTTTGTCTTAGGATATCAGAGGGCTTAGTCCAAAGTAGAAATGGAATGGAGGAAGGGAAGTGACAGAGGAAAACTCCTCCATTCAGGGTAGCTAGGAAACAGAGGGAGAAAACAGAGGAATCAGAGAATCAGAAACAATACATCATTCCATATCACTGTCCCAGTGATTCATCTCTTCCAACTAGGCCTCCTACCCTAACAGTACATTTAACTATAAATTCATCAATGATCAGTAAAGTACTCGTGATTCAAACACATTTCAAAAACACATGAGACTGGGCCAAGGATTTAGCTCAGTGGTGCCAATCCCTGCCTTTCAGGCACAAGGTCCTGAGTTCGATCCCTGGTACAAAAAAATAACACAGGAGACTTCTGGGGAACATTTTGGATCTAAACCATAACATTCTCTCCTGGCCCCCAAAAGGCCCATGTCCATTTCATTATATAAAATGTATTTAGTACATCTCTAAGAGTTGCCAAAGACTTTACATTCAATATTTCTAAAAATCCCAAGTCCAAAGTCTTCTCTGAGACTCAAGGTAAACTCTTAGCTATGAGCACCATTAAAAATCAAAAAGAAGGCTAGGGATTTAGCCCAGTGGATCCACCAGCTGTCCTGAAAGCACAAGGAACTGAGTTCAATACCCAGTACCAAAAAAAAAAAAAAATCAAAAAGAAGGTTAAATATTTCCAGTATACAGTGGCACAGGGTAACATTCTCATTCCAAATGGGAGGAATACAGGGATAGAAAAGAATTGGACCAAAGCAGACAGAAAACCAGCAGAGTAAACATTAAATCCTGTGGTTTTATGTCCAGCATCCAGGGTAGATTATGGCGAGATATGAGCTCCAAAGGGCTTACGAAGTTGCTCCCCTATGGCCTTGCCAGTTGCAATCTACATGGCTTCCCTTGCATGGTGGCCTTGTTCACTGTCTGCAACTTTTATTCAGCAGATGTTTCACATTCCTGGTATTTCCAACTTTCTGGGGTTTCTATGGTGTGTTCATCTTCACTCTAACAGCTTTATGTATCACTTTTTTTGAGACACATTGCCTAGTCTCCCAGTTCCTTTGAAATCTGAGTGGCAGTATCCATGACCCCAAAATTCTTGTTTTTCCATGCCTGAAAAAACAGTACTATGTGAATGATGCCAACATCGTCCACCAGATTGAGCAGTAGCTATACACACCTGGATCATGGCTTTAGCAGCCTCTGAGTGCCTGGATGGCTGAACTCCTGAGATACACTTCCCTAGGTGGTCCTGAATGAGCAGGGTACCTTTGAGCTCCCTTTTCAAAGCAAAATCTTTCCAAGAAGTTTACCCATTTACACTCTTAAGCCTGTGAAAGTTGGAATCTGGCCAACTTCTAAGATGTCCTCCTATTATTCTAGTATAAATTATTTGGCTTCATTTTAATGGCACTACTCATTTTAGCAACCACATTCTCCTTGGCCCCAACTTTACTAGCACTTCCTTTCTGGCAAAACTGTAATTATTTACATCTTTCAGCTCTGCTTTTTCCACTAATACTGTCTATAAATCTCATTGAAATCAGACAGTAGCACTCAAGTTACAGCCTAAACTTGTTGTTTTAAAATTTTCTCTAGAGTAGACAATCACCTTTAAACTCAGCTTCATATAAAGTTTTAAGACGTGGACAAAATGAAAACAAGTTCATTTCCAGAATGTAACATGTATGGCCTTTGGTTCATTTCCCAAGAGTCCTTGTTCCCATTTGAAATTTCACAACGCTTTACTGTGCACATTTCTATCAATATTCTGATCTTCTGAGCTAGAATCCTCCATGAAGTTCTGCTTACAATACTCTAGGGGTTCTTTAGCTGGCTTCTCCAAACCTTTCCAAACTCCTCCACAAACCATTTCCAAAGGTTTTGGAACCATGTGAAATGGTATACTCACAGCAATCATCCCACTTGTCTGATACCCATTTTTTTATTAGTCACTTTCCTATCACTGGGACAAAATACTGATACCCACAACTTAAAGGGGTAGAGGTTTATTTGAGTTGTGTTTTCAAAGGATTCAGTCCAAGGCAGAATCAGCATAATAGAAGGGCATAGCAATGGAAGATCCTCAATTCATGTCAGCCAAGAAACAGAGAGAGAAGAGAGAAGCTGGGAACAAGCATATCCCCTTCCAGGTCATGCCTTCAGTTAACCCCCTCTTTGGACCAGCCTCCACCTTCTAACAGCACATACACCTAGGAATTTATCAGTGGATTAATCCACTGATGAGTATAGCACCCACATGATTTAATGACCTTTCAAAAGCTTCATCTCTGAGCACATGAAACTTATGTGGAACATTTTAGATCTAAACCATAACATTGAGCAAAAGTAGAAGTAGAAGGTATTCATCTCAGAATCTGTTAAGCAAAATTATTAGGTAAAATAGGGATGCCCAAGACATAAAATTGGTCAAGTAAGTAAATTAATATACCACTGCTAAAAATAGTGAAATAGATCCAAGAGTATATGGGGAAAAATTCTCCAAACTAAATGGTAAGTAAAAGTACCAATATACAGAACACTATATAAAGCACATTTTGGTTGGTGTAAAATTACCATTTATACAATTTTTAAATGTTTCATTTATAAATATGTAAACTGAAAGTTCTGGGAGAATGTGCAAGAAACAACTGGCATTGGTTGCTTCTGGAACTGAGGGAGATTTGGAACAGCAGTGGTATAGAGTGAATAGGAAATTGCCTTTTCATTGTAGATACTTGTGCCATTCAAATGTTTTTACCAACAGCATATATTTTTTAAATTAAAAATAACTATTTAAAAATACAATGGCATACTTACCTGGCAGGGGAGATACCATGATCATGAAGGTGGTTTTCCCAGGGCGAGGCTTGTCCATTGCACTGCAGATGTGCTGACCTCTGCGATTAAAAAAAAAAAATATACAATGGTACCAGGGTTCACAAAATTAATTCTTTTCACAATTCTGGGGAAGATGGCCACATTCTTGTTCA
>NW_004624739.1:17136721-17163176 GCF_000247695.1 Heterocephalus glaber
CAAATTTCTCCAAAACCAAATTGAAAAGAACCAGATGCAACAGGAAAAAAATGTTCATTGGTTTTCAATAATCCAAATTGGGACTTTTCCAGTATTCACTGTAAGGGATTTGAGGGAACTTTATACTTAGGTGTGACACTGAGATCAGAGAGACTGGAGGCAAAATTTGTCATAGGTACAGGGGACAATTGTAAAGAAAGATCCAAATGTATTTCCACAAATGTGTTTGAGTCATTCCATGCATCTGTATCCTTCCTGTGGCCTTTCCTCAGCTTTCTCTTTTGGGTTCTGCTTTACAAGTAACATTGATGAAGCATTAAGCAAGATCATGGAGGAGGTTTAATAATAACAATTTTTATTTGGACACACTTCAAGTCAAAACATGTCCCACAAAACACAACTATAAGCTTTAGAAGCCTGACATACTAACCTCATGAACTTGCATTATAGGAATTAGTCCTCTTCTCTTGTTCCACTCAGTTTACATGGTGTATAAATCAGGAGTCCAGCAGGAAACAGATGGCACACTCAAATTAGGATACTTTGAGGAGGGTTTATTTACAAAAGACTATTTACAGAGGACTGGGTGTAGAAGAATCACAATGGGTAGTGCAAGAATGCTGAGCTGGTAATGCATTCAGAGCCTTAGGTCCAAAAGGACAAAGAGAAGTAGTTATTGGAACCAAAAGGAGAGATTCATACAAGAAGTTTTCTTTGGAAGGAGAAGTGACCTTCCAAGCACAGCACAAGAGCCCTATGGGATCTGGCAGACAGGTCACTCTTTTTCCTCCCCCTATTTTCCAAACCAACAGGAAGAACAAGGGCATGGTAGCCTTGATTGCCTCCACCAACAGTGCAACATTCTGCCACCTCCTAAAATATATCAAGGAAAACAAATACCTCTAGACCTCCTTCAGGGTCCACCAATGGCTGAACCTAAGTAACAGTGAGATGGTACAGAAGGCAGGAGGTAAACTCTGTAAATGAGTTAGCTTTCTGCAGCAAAGACCAAGCTAGGAAAATGAAGGTTCCTTCAGAATATATTAAACATACATGATACACACAAATGTATTCACATATATAAACTTGAACAGGTTTTACAAAAGAATTTGCTCTAGAAACCTACACTTCATTGATGTCTTTCATGCTCAAAATTTCTTCCATCATATTCTTCAGAGATTTAAGTCTGCTGAGAATCTTGAAGTGTTGATAGTTATTGGTAGCTAGTTGTAAATGAGAAAAGGAAACTAATAATTTTTTAATCCTAGCTCTTTTATATTGTCTCATTTAATCTTGAAAATGATCCTATGAATTACAATTTATTATTCATGTTTTACAGACAATTTGAAGTGGAAATAGTTCAAATAACTTGCAAGTTCACAGAAAATACAAGGGTGAATCACTGATTATTTGATTCTAAAGTTCATTCAGCTTTTCTCTTAGCACAGTGCTTGTTAACCTTCTGCATTTGAGCACTTTAACCCAAAACAGTTCAACATTTTCCTGGTAGGGGCAGAGCAGGTAAGATCAACCAAAGATATATAAAAGGAGAAGATAAATTGTCCAGGGTCTATGGTCTATCTGGTAGAATATTAAGGGAGAATACTGGGGGTGAAAGAAGTGGAGAAGTTAGGAAGGATTTGATGTCTAGGAAGAAAAGAAAAGAAAAAGAGAGATCAGATGCAGCGCATTCTTCCCACTCCCCTATCCTGTTGAGCCAGCCTAGCCACTTCTCAGTGACTATGGACTATGCACCTGAGGTTTACACACTGCACAATGTCTACAATGATGCAATGCCTTACCTCTAATAATAATTTCACCTGCCTTCTAGTATGCCTTACACCTACCTGCTATAAGGCTACAATGTGCAATGAACCATTTGACTGTAGCTCATGAATGATTACCCTGCGGGCCAGTGACTCTCCTGGTTGCACCTGCCTTTGTACACATATGCTGTCACAGTAAAATTAAACCTCACCTAGTCAGATAGGAGGATGTTGTTCTCAAAGAGTTTCTATCTTGATACCGAGAAATGAGTCAGTGACTCAAAGAAGACAAAATGATTTCACAAGAAATCATAAGGGGAACGTGCTATCAGACGCATCAGGGTGATCAGTTTGTACAGAGAACAAACATGGGACCCAAATATGAGTGAGTCTTTGCTTTAAGAAGTCTGTTATCAAGCACCCATACTACAAACAAAAAAATCCATGCACACATCATTTTTCCCAGAGGCAAAATGGCGACCAGAAATGACTAGTGAGAAAGATTATGGAGATATTCTCCTCTCTTCCTTTTTAAAAGATGGACTCAATGGGGTTGGGTATTTAGCTCACTAGCTCTGCCACTTGCCTCGCAAGCATAAGGCCCTGCGTTTGATCCCCGGTACCAAAAAATAAAAGTCCGACTGTAGGCAGGCATTCAATGCTTTCTGTCTTTTTTTTTTAGAACAGAGCTAGAAATCTGCTTTTTTTAGAACAAAGCTAGAAATCTCTAAAAACAGAACACAAAGAAATAACTTCCAGGGTGGGGCAGGCACTCCCTGAGTTAATAGGGAATCACCAGCAGTATTTTTATTTTTTACTCAAATTCCACAGTTGTCACAAGGCCAAACACTCTCCTAGCTTCTCAATTTCCACACTGGATTCTATAGAACTTAATGAATGTTCTTTTTACTCAGCTAGCCTTCTTGCCTGAGCCATGAAATTGTTTTAGACAGCTAACTGGATAAGAAGCTTAAAATAGGATGGCCTTCATTCTTTATCAACTAAAAATTGCCAGCCAGTAGCCAACTTGAGCTTTGGATATATGCAGAAACTCTCTTGATCTATTTATCTTCCTTACCATCCATTGAATGATTTAACACAGAACTAATTTAAAGATATTCAAATGCATATAGTATTTTTATATTAAATATCTAGAGTGGCCAGGCCTCTTTAAATTATTCCAATGATTCAGAAATTAAGAGTATATAAAGTGCTTGGGAAAGATTCAAAATGTTGTGTTTCCATAAAATACATGTAATCATAATATGCAATATTATACAATATTTATATTATGGTCAATAGGTAGACATCAGGGTCGATGTATCTTGAAGGAAGAGGCCCTAGTCTGAAGCAGGAACACAAGTTTTGAGCTATATCTCTATTAGAAATGACCTGGAAATTTCTGGTAATGTCATTGGAGCTTTCATGCCTGAGATTCCTCCATTGTAAAATGAAAAGGTGGGACTAATCAATTTTCAAATCACAAGCTGAAGAGCATTCAGCTCTCTGAAAAGGTGACTCAGTAACTTGTTAGTGCAGTTGGCAGCTGGGTCACTACTCAACCTTATCATCATCAGAGCAGATGTACATTTTCAATTTTTGTGTAAGATTTTGGTTTAAGACCTCTTCAAACACTTGAAAAGTATTGACTAAATTATATCCTTGATCAAATTCTGTAAGTCTGAATCTTTATTTCCATTGATACATGAGTGTGTCCCTTTGCAAAGCAAATATTATTTCCTCTGACATATTAAATGAGTTTTTAAAATCTAATGTGCTCAAAAAAAGTATATAGAACAATGATTATCTCATTTTGTTCTCTGAAAATGGGCAAATTCCTTTCTTTGTAGATTTCTATAATCTTCCTTAGCTCGATGCTCTGTCACTTATATTTGAACATCCCAAGTGGATGTTTAAACTCCAGTAGGAACTAACAGTAACTGGTGAACTGGCATGTGTCTTTGAAATGACTGAATTCTTCCCTTAAAACACATAAAAAGGCAAATATACACCCCCAACTTGTCTCATTAGATACATGTCTGCATTTAGACAACAAAACTCCATCATAATCAAGAAAAATAAAGCGAGGTGGTAGAAACAGAGCAAGGTTTAGGAATGGAGGGTGATTTTTCTGATTCCTCTCTCTTAATCAGGAAAAAAAATGGAGGAATCTGGACCTCACTCAGTTAAGGCTGCCTTGGAGGCTGGCAACCAATTATGTGTGTGCAGGTGATTGGGGATGGAGCAGGGATGAATAAGACCCTAAGGAAGAACCCAAAGGGAGCCTTTATTCCCATCCGTCCAAGAAGTACTGCTGCAATTAGAAGAGCTCAAAGCCAAAAGAACACAGGGAGCTACCGGTCAGTTCATCATAGCAGAGACAAAGCAATGAGTAAACAAGATCAAGACATGATGTGCCAGAGTGGGATTAGAATCAGGGTACAAGAGGAATTGAGACACAAGAGGGTTGAAGAATTAAAAAAGAACACAACAATTTCTTGGCCAGGTGTGGTGGTGCATGGCTGTAATTCCAGCATTCCAGGAAGCTGAGACACGAAGACAGCAAGTTTGAGCCTGCAATTTAAGAGACTTAGTGAGACCCTGTATCCAAATTCAAAAGTAAGAAATGGTTGGAGATAAAGCTCAGCGGGAAGGTTATTTCATGTGACCTAATTTTCTGGTCTGCCATATGTTTGCTGGACTGGAGCCTACCCTTAAAGTACCACACATCACACAGGAAATATAATCTTGTGTTTGTGTGAGTGTGAGTGTGTGTGTGTGTGTGCAAAAGAAGGAAGAGAGAAACCTCACCTTTTCCCTACCATTTAAGATTCTATACTGAAATCCAGATATACCTTTTTGTTCTCCTCAGAGCACTACAGGACTTCAATTGCTCTGACATTTTAATACTTTGGCTGTAGAAGTGACTATGTATTTTAATCATTTCATGACATTTCTTTGGTTAACAGGAGATGTCCTCTTGTCACATGAAACTAAAAAAAAATGAAATTTTTAAATTACATCCCAGGATCTTAGTCCAATTATAATCCTATATCCCATTAGTATATACCACTTTAATAAGAAAAATACATTTCATATTGTATAAACTTTTCTTTTAGATTTAAATATTTGGTTGATAAAATAATTCCAGTTTTTCTTAAAACAAAATGTGTACTAGAAAAGTGTTCTACCACTTCCTTAAGAACATATTTTTAAGATAAGAAAAATTTGGTCCCAGCCAAGTTCTGGACTGGCACTTATATTTAAATAAATACATTAGCTTCTCCTCCTCTTGCAAAAGAATTTGAAGGACTTTTGCCTTCTGGGGCCGGGAATTTAGCTCAGTGTTTCCGGTGCCTGCCTCACAAACGCAAGGTCCAGAGTTCAATCCCCGGTACTAAAACAAAAAATAAAAAAAAGAAATTTTGCCTTCAAATGTATGCTACATAAGCCTTTATTTATGGCCTCCAATCAGTCCTATAAGTAAAAAAAGAGGTCAGATTTACCCTGTATCTCAACTAACACATATTCAAGCGATCAGCTAAGATTTTCACAAATTAAAGTAAGACAGTAGATTTTGGAAATTCATACAATTCCCCTTAAAGGAAAGTCATTATTCTCCCTTTCATTAACAAGTCTTTAGGAAAAATCTATAAATCACTTTGATATGAGTTAATAGGAAATTGACAAGCAACTACGTGGTCTATGCCATGAGGTAAGAGTGTTTAGTTTTGTTTGTACATATTTTCTAAGCTTATGAAGTAGAACCAACCTGTATTTTATCTATAAAATCACAGAAATATTATTCTTCCATGATTTCTTTTATTCAAATGTAGAAGAGGTTATAGATTTTTTTAAATAATGTAACTCCTCACAAAGATATTGGCCACCTGACAACCCAAAAGGCTCCCCGAGTGTAGGCCATCACTGTGGAAGTATTCTTACTATTTGTGGTAAAAGGGAAAACCGAAATACTGTACAACATTCTGCTTCAAATTAAATTCATGCCAGTATCTCAATGTCTAAATTAGAATTTCTAAATGGACTATTTAAGAAACTGCTCAGATCATACCATAAAAATTCAGATATATGACATTCGTATAATTTCAGTAGTCATTGGTGGTTCTATGAATCATTCATGCATTTGTGCTTTTAATTATACATGCTAAGCCTCAATTATTTTGTAACTAGATTTCAGATTAGAAATTTTATGACTGTTGGTCTTGGATGGGTCATATTATTTTATTGACATCACTATTAAAGGCAAGATGAAGATCAAAAGCTCAAATTTATGAATTTAAATAACTCATATTTCAAAGTAAAAAATATTGAATCTGTATGAATATTTTAGATCTGGGTTGTCAAGAAAATGACTAAGGAGCTGAAATTCATGTGCAATGTCTTTTGGAAATGCTCTTAGGATGAATAACCATTAGAGAATGAGAGAAGCAAGATTGAGCAGAAGTTAATGTTATTGCAGTAGCAATGAAAGCATCACAAGACCCCAAAGGAAACTAGGGAGCTAGCATGGCCTACAGGTAGCACCTAGGCAGCAGACCCTAGCATCCAGTACAATAATGAAATTTTTGCAGTCTACAATTGTTCCAAAGGGCATTTGTGTTTAATTTGGATAAAATGGTTTAACTTTCAGCATCTCTGAAATAACAATATCACAGTCTGTCTCATAAATGGACATGAAATAAAATCCAGAAAGAATTGACATGTAATCACTATCCTAAAAAGGAATTTATAAGAATCTAATCATCTTTAGTGCCCTGACAAGGTCCATCTAGCTGTACCTTTGGACTTCTGAATTGTAAAATCAAACTTAGGAACTTATATCTGAGTCACCTAAGGACAAGAGCAGTGAAAAAGTAAGCTTTGCTCTCTGAGAGTTTTTCACTTTAACCTGGTTCCTAATCTCCTAATTCTGTGGAGTATAGTTGGTTTCATTGTGTATAAGAGGCTGCCCAAAGTAGGTCATCAGGGGATGGGAGTGAGGAAGAGTAGATGGAGAATACTGTGAACACATTGCAATTTGACAGTGAAAACACAGACTCTCAAGGTACTGGACAATCTCCTTTAACACTTTTTTTGTTAGCTGTGAAATGGAATAACACTTGCATTACTTTTCAGTTCCTTTGAGTTTATTTTCTCCTAACACTGTATGCATTAGCTAGCTCCAGATTGAAGGTGTTCAGGTGGTATCCTTTATCTTCTAGGCCTTACAACAACCAAATTCGATAAATGAACTTTAAGAATAGGTAAAAACAAATACAAACCACTTTCTAAAACTCACGGTAGGAGTTTATGATTTGATCTTGAAACAAAATGTGTTGTTTTTGAAAAAGAAATTAGCTTATTTCAAGTTTACATTTATAATTTTTTGAAATATTTTCCTAGTCTGAGGGAAAAAAATATTTGGCTGTGACATGTGCTAAAACAACACATCTCAGTGTAACAATCCCTACACATCACACACACCAAACAAAAAAAATAGAAATTTAAGAATGCTTGGCTCCAACATTCTAGAAAATAACAATAAAAACAATAATCAACTTTCACTTTGCAGTCATAAAGTAAGTCATAAAATAATTTCCTTGGCAAAAAGCCTCTCAATTCCATCAAATAGTAGAGGAAGACTCTTAGTAGAAATTGAAACTGTGTCTAGAAGCAGTTTTTATTAGAATGGGACTTTCTGTACATTCAGCCAGTAAACTGCATATATAAATGGGTTGTCAGTAACATTGTGTTTCCCCTGGTACCTACACATCATCCAGAATCATCCCATCAATAGCCTTTCCAGGTTAAAAAAACTGATCTTACATCTCAGAGTCACTCATTCTCAAGAACACAGATTCACACTAACATAGGTCACAAGGGACCGGGTTATTATCGTACAGTTCAAGAAAGCTAGCAAGACTAGATATCCCACTGAACCAAAAACTACATGGAAAGCCAAATGATCAAGCAATAGCTAGATGGACATGGAATATGATTTGGATATTTAGTGAAATTTGATTCACTGTAACTGACATAAGTTTCAATCTATACAATTGATATTTCCGAAAAATAAAGAGTGAACTAACATAGCTGGGCAGAGCAGCACCTCTGCTAAATAGAAAGTTCTTCAGTGGAACTTGGCAGTGATTGTGTTCTATAATTTCATGGACAGACCCAGGTTTGGCTGGTAATGAAGTTTACATAATTTAAGAGTCCTTCTGGAAAAAAAAAAAGAATACAAAGATGGTATACAAATTATTATTTGTTTAGGATAAATAAAGAAATCACATTTACAAATTTAGAAAGTTGGCAAATGAAAAGCATCACCAAATCTATAGTCATCATATACTTGTCTGAATTTAATATTAACTGCCTAATTCATTATTTTATAATTTACTATATTTTTATCCCTTTTCATATGCCTATAATTCTACAGTATTATTTTCTACATATAGAAAGATATTTGTCTTTTGTCTAACACAACACTCTTCTTTATTATTACAGAGGTTTGAAACAATTTATTTTAGTTTCTCGTGTTGTTCTTGTAATGCCACATCTGTGTCTTGGTCCTGTTTCTTGTTCAGGTGGAAAGGCACAATGAGAACAGAGGTCCCTGGGAGAATTCAGCTCTTTGGTGTCACTTGCAAGGCCCCTGTTACCGCAGCTCTTCCAGCAAGAGTGGCATCCTTGTCCCACCCCACCCCACCCCCCGAGCTGCCTCTGTGGTCCTGCAGGGAGGCCTTAGGAAAGATCACCACAAAGCTGGGTCATAGCAGCCTCCACGCCATGATTCGGCTCTGGTCCCAACCTTTTCTTAGGGGGTCAATTTAGCACCAGGATGTTTCCAGGGCCAGGATGCTGGGGGCTGCAAGTGGAGACAGTGTTGTAACTGAGGCCCCACCTTCTGCCCCAGGACTGACCTGGCCCCACTGCCTCCTCCAGCTTCCCCCACACAGGGGTTTGCCGTGGAGCCCAACACACGGGGTCCCAAGCGTCATCACCATCTGGAAATCCTGCCCTGCTTCCCTCACTTTGCAAGCGTCTTAGGAAATCAATCATCTTTCAAAAGGAGGTACCTGGGAGGTATATTAAACACACAGACTTCGGGCCTTTCACTGAGGGGTCCCCTTCAGAATTTGGGTCAAGGCCAAGCCTGCATTTTTAATAAGTGCCGCAGGTGATTCTTAACACTCTCCCACATTTTGAAAACAGCTCTAAGGCAACATAGCATCTGAACTTTGAGGTATTAAGAATAGATGAAACACTTTAAGTCAGAATAGACAGTCTTTTCCCCTCATTTCTGAGTCTCCAAGGTGCAGATTGTAAGGCTGTGTGTACAATGGTGGAGATGTGAGTATGTGGAGGTACCCATGAAATGTGAGTGGTGTGTGTGGTAGATTAAATGTGCTGTGTGGATGGGTATGCTGCCTTTGGTGTGCATGTGTACGATACATATGTGTGATACAGTGTGTGTGAGAATATGCAGATGTATATGAAGTAGTGTGTGTGTATCTGTGTGGTGTAGGTGGTATGTGTGTGTGATTCTGGTGCAGTGTGCATGAATGTGGGTATGTGTGGAATGGTGTGTGCATATGTATGTCTCATGCATGTGAGTTATATATGTGTAGCATAGAGTAATTTGTGCACATGTGTAGTGCCTACAATGTATATGTATACTATGTATGTGTCTGGGGTGTGTGTGTGTGTGTGTGCGTGTGCATGAGTAGAGTATGTGTCACGTGTACAGTGGTGCGTATAGGCATGCGGTGCCTGCTGGGTGTTATCTAGGGAGTGTGTGTGTGAGCATGAATGTGTGTGCATGTGTGGAGTTTATTTGAAGGCATAAGGGAAAAGATAAAGAACACTTCAGCTTCACCAGTATATAATAAGTGTGTTCTTTTGAGGGAGGTGTTTATTTGATTGGGGGCTTTTTGTTTTTTTTTTAATTTGGGTGAGGTTTTGGTTTTGTTTTTTGATTTTTTGTTTTGTTTTGTTTTGTTTTGTTTTGGCAGTACTGGGGATTGAACCCAGGGCCTTGAGCATGCCAGAAAGGCAAATACTCTATCACTAAGCTACATTTGTGTTTTTATTTTGAGACAGGATCTCACTAAATTGCCTAGGCTGCCCTCTAATTTGTTATCCTCCCACCTCAGCCTTCCAAGTAGCTAGGAGTAAAGACATGTGCCACTGAGTCCAAATATAGTGGGTATCTTTAAAAAATTAAGATTCTCATTTGTACTAGAAAGGTATGGCTCTTTTCTGAGAGTGACAGTGAGTTTTGAACTAGACTTTCCTTATAAAGCTGTTTTTTAAATTGATACTGCTTTCCCTCTCCTCTGCATTTCTATTTATTACCAGGTTTCTGTGACTAGTTGCTATTAATTTCATAATTAAGTTGAAAGAATACTAGAATTGATCAAAAGAAAAGTACTTTAAATAGAATAAAATTAGGACACTATCCATAAAAGCCTGCTTTACTTTTTGTAGATACACTTTGATTTGATGAGCTGCTGAGCTAAATTGAAATTTTAAAAATCATTACAGCCATCTGCCTTTATATTTCATTTGAAAAGCTTGACTCCATATTATAAATGCTTGCTTGTGGCATTTATAAAAGAAACTGCAAGCATCAGTCCTTTTGCCCATTAAAGATGAAAAGTAACAAGCAATCATCTTTAATTACCTATTCATCAAATCAGTGCCAGACCCAGAAATCAAACATGACTCCCAAAACGTCCGTCCACTTTACTCTCCGTTGTCTCAGACCTTGCAGAAAAAAAGCTGAAGGGCTGTAGAAGCTGAGTACTGTGTTGAATTCTGACTCAACCACTCACTTGAAATTTTGTCACCTGTAAATAATGAATATCAATATTTGCTACATAGGCTAAAAAAGTTTAAATGAGATAAGAATCAGTAAAACATTGCTTGGAATAATAAATGTTAGTATATTTTTCATTTCATTCTGCCCCCTTACAGTGTTCTAGTGCTATGCTTTAAACACCACTTCACAAAATTCATGCATTCAAAACATATCCTTCAATTCTTTGCCACTAATATTAACATAACAGCAGGACTAGGAATGTAGCTCGAGGTAGAAAATTTACCTAGAATGCATGTAGCCCTGCAAGCACATAGGTCACCAAGCATTAGCCAAAACTGATTAAATCTCTGGATTTGTCCTTGAAAAGGATCCGCACCTTCTACTAATGGCCTGTGCTCACAACCCAGGAACAGATGCTGTGAGGTCTACCACACAGATTTCCCTTGGCCCCAAACATCTTTGAAGGCCCAGAGTTGAGCCATTTTATAAATTCCAAGAAATTGCCAAAAGCTTCTAGATAGATAACTGTGTTTTCCAAGAACCGAACCTGATTCTGCCATGCAGTGAACATCATCTGAAGATGGCTTAGCTGTGTGGTTTTTCTGTGTGAAAGCACACAAGTCTCCCTATAGCAAATTCATGATCACAGGCACTTCAGCTACAAGCTGACATTAAGGGGGTTACTGGTGCTTTCAGGGAGGACATGCGATGACTATGATCATATCTCCTCAAGTCTACAGGATATGAGGATCCCAAAATTCCTTTGGAAAATAAGTTAATAGCTCAAAATAAAAAAGACACCCTAATCATTTCACAATTAAAATGTTTCATCGATAGGAAACATAATTTCATATTTAGACATTAAAGGAATCTCATTTTGAAAAATAAAACAAGATACAAGAACCATGAAAACTAGACTCCAGGAATTTCTTGGGACATGCCCGTGCACCCTTCTTAATCAATTTCTAAACTATGACATTTTAATTGTGGAAAAGAAATAGATTCCACTTGCCACACTGAAACTCAAGACTGTACTGGAAAATCTGCCAGCACAGACTTTTCAAGCCAATTCCGATTTGGCCCAAGAAAAGGCAAACATTTAGAAATTCTAACCAGAAACATCAGGAAGAGTAGGAAAAATGTGTGTCATGTCAGCATACTCTGTGTGACAGGAACCAACATTATTATCCCTCTTTTCAAAAGAATTCCATATGCATAAAAACAAGATTTAAACACAGCTGTACCCTTTTCATTGTGACAGATGTATTTCTGAAATGTTAATCAAATATTTTAATAATTATATTTTACATACACTAGAACAGTGGTTTCCTGCTTTTTGTATTCTAATAACAAGTATTTCTTTTTAAAAGAACAGAACTGGAATTAAAAAATCAAATAAAAATAAAAGATTTTAAACTGCTGTATATCATAAAATTTCAACCAGTTGATCTGTGTCTTATACTTTTTTTGGAATTGTAATATTTTACAGAGGTAATGAATTATGTTTTTAAACTACTAAATCATCAAACTTCCCAAATATATTTTATTATGGCTTAATTAACTTCTAAGAATTTTAAATAATTTCTTACACTTTGAAATATGCTACATCACTAATATTTTAACTGGATTTAAAATAATTATAGATTCACAAGAGTTTGTAAAACACAATATACAGGAAGATCATGTGCACCCAAAGGGTACTCAAAGTTAACATTTTATACAGCCTTCTTACAAAACTAAAATCAGGTAGCCAACTTTGGTATAACCATGAAGTTTATCATATTTTACAAGTCATTCATGTACTTTTGTGTGTGTTTAACTTTATGCAATTTCACTACATGTGTGGATTCATGCAGCCGTCATTAGTCAAGACATAAAACAGTTTTTTCACTACAAAACTCTCTTGCGCTAGTCCTTTACAGCTAACCCACCCCTCCCATCCCTAACTCCTGACAACCACTACTCTATTCTCCTTTCTATTGTTGCTTAGAAATTATTATTTTAATAGAACTTAGCAGTATTTAACCTTTTGAGATTGGCTTTTTCCATTCAGTATAATTTCCTCATGGTTCATACAACTTATTGAGTGCATCAGTAGTCCCTTTATTTTTTATTACTGATTAGTAATCCTTGGCTTGGATATAACCACTCACTCACTGAAAAATATTTGAGTAGTTCCAGTAATTAGCCATTACAAATAAAGCTGCTTAGACATTCATGTACAAAGGACTGGATGTATATAAGTTTTCATTTCTTCAGTTTTCATTGCACTTTAAGGGGTAATGTAAGCTGAACTGTATGGTAAGTCCACTTTTAGTTGTCAAAGGACTTGCCAAACTACTTTCCAGAATGATTTTGTCATTGTATCCATCCACCAGTGATAACATGAATGATCCAGTTAATTTGTGATCTCACTAACATTTGGTGTGGTCATTTTTTTATTTTAATTATTCTGAAAAGTATACACTGATATCTCATTGCATGTGTTGATATCTAATAGCTATAGATAACTCTTCTCAGGTGATTATTTCCCATCTGTATATTCTGTGGTAGCAATCCCATTCCTATCTTTTGTCCATATTCTAAATGGATTATGGGTTTTTATTAATGTTGAATTTTGAAAGTCATTTCAAAATTGTGTGTTCTAGGGATAAGTCCAAATAATATGCATTTTATCTCAATCTGTGATTTGGCTTTTCATTCTCTTAATGGAGGCTTTCATAGAGCAAAAATCTTTAAATTTGGTAATACCCAATTTCTTTAATATGATTCTTAGGTATTTTTTCTATTTTCTACACAATGTATAATATTAAGTTATGCTTTATATATGAAATATTTTCTTACAACAAATCCCATGAATTTTAAATTTAATGCTTAACTTTTGATATCTTGTAGATTCAATGATTTGATAAACTTATCCCTGGAGATAACTCTAGGGATATTACAAATCCAAAGATCATTTTTATTTACTTTAATGAATCTAAACTGATTTATGAACTTGCTCTTAGTTCGCCCTTTTTTTCCCATGTACTGTACTAATAGAACTTCGACCTGTGTATATTAGCCTGGGTTCTCTAGAGGATTAGAACCAATGGAACATACATGTAATTTTAAGAAGGGATTTATTAAACTGGCTTGTACAATCAGAGGCCAACGATCCCACAATGGCTGTTTGCTGGAGAATTGGGGAAAAAAGTAGTTCTGTTAAGAATCTGGAACCCTTAGAATAAGAGGAACCCATAATGCACCCTTAGCTGTGGCTAAAGGCCTGGAAGCTCCCTGGAGACTCACCAGCCTCAGTCTGCACTCAAAGACTGAAGGAAGTAGAGGACAGTGTTCATGGGCAACAGCAGAGGCCAGGGCAAAAGCACATCTGCTCAGGAAGATTAGGCTTAAGCAAGCCTGCAAGCTTGTCCCTCTCGGGTTTTGTTCTACTTGGACCCTCCAGTTTATTAGCCAATGCTGCCCACATTCGAGGTTGATCTTCCCCCCTTATTCACTAACCCACATGCCAAGCATCTCTGGAAATGCCCTAGAGAAACACCCAAAAATGTGATTTACCAATTTCTTAGGCATCTTTCACTCCAGTCAGGTTAACAACCAAGCTTCACCTTCACACCATGTAAAGAGGCAGTGCTGAACCCATCCCTGGGCAGCTGCCACATTGGAGTATACATGTCACTAGCTGACATGAGTTTTTGCTTTCATGAGCGTAGAGATTAAAACCAAAGCAACAGTATGAATTTATAGGGACAATCTTCAATTAGTAGGGAAGAGAAAATGGAGGGGTAGGGCTGGGCACAGTTTTGACAAAGGTGAAGCTGGTCCCCTAACAAAAGAAAGTAAGAGAGCACAGGAACACGGCTTCAGTTTGAGAAACTGAAGGGAGCACAGATCTGGAGAGGTGAGTCGGACTGGCTACTAACAAGGGACTGGGTGCTGGTGGGCTGGGGTCCAGTTGATCATTATGTCAGTCCCACTTTCATAGTTCCAGAAGAAGCCTCGTGATTTGAGGGGTAATTTCAGTCATGCGAGGCTCTGCTGGAATTCGAAGTTTCAGGCAATGGAGACTTCTGAGTGAAGATGAATGTCCCTGTAACCTCAGTCTTGAAGCAAACCTCAGGTTTGAGGCAAACTAAGTAAATTTGAGGCAAACTAAGTAAATTCCGGGCTAATAAACCGTGTTTTGACAACTTCCCCTAAATGATTAATACTCCTTCCTCCTAAGTTTTAAGGTAATAAGGGATTCAAAATAAAAGGTCAACTTTTGTTCTACTTTTATTTACCTATTGGGCATAATAAGCCCAAATGAGGTCAGTTTTTAGCAAAACTGCTCTTTCAGGCCCTGACTGCCTCAGAAGAAACATGAATCATGCTTTTAACAAGTAATAGGTTAAGGAGGTTTTTTTGTCCTTTGCCCCTGTAGTGGTCTCTGACTGTATGTATCACTGAATCCGACTCAGGAAAGGAAGCCCATCTTAACTCAGAATGCAACTTTTCCAAGATGTTGCTGATACAAAGTTCAACTCTGGGAGGAACATGGGGTAAAATATGAGGGCAGAGATGAGAATCACTTGACAAGTGTCGGGCAGGAGACTGCCCCTCTGATACACTGCTATATCATGTAGAAAATTGAATGTCTTACTAGCTGGAGGAAATTGTGCTTCCAGAACGCAAAAAGCCAGATTATGTCACATTTGGAAGAAGCAAGCTGTTTAGGGGCGAACTGATTTTTCAAAGTGAAGGACCTGAGGCAGAACTGTTGCAAGGAATTCCAAGACTGACAGATTAGGGTTGTTCTGTCATTGCTTGTGTATGGTTCAGGACTAAAGCCAAAGAATCACTGTCTCTTGTATGAACTTTGAAAAAGCAACATTTTAAAAGAGATCTTTAGCCCCTATCCCATACCCATTGAATCAGAATCTCTGATGGCAATCGGGAATGGTCAGTGATTTGATTGCTCTCCCAAAGTCCATGCATTTCTTGATTAACATAAAGCAATTTGAATCAGATTTGAGATTGTGATTTTTTTTTTCAGATACTAGGGATTGCACCCAGGGCCTGCACACTGAGCTATAATCCTATGCTTTTTTTTTTGGACAGTTCTCACCCAAGCTGGGTTCAAACTTGCTGTCTTTCTGCCTCAGCCTCCCAGAGCTCAGGAATTGCAGGTATGCACCATCACAGTCAGCCGGGTTTTTTCACATTTTTGAGACTACTGGAAACATTCTGATGTGAAGCAAAACCAAGGTGAGCAAACTTCTAGAAAGGAGGGTACAATCTCTACAAACTCTTTTAGACTTAAAAGCACCAAAAGGATTAACTGAAACGATTTCTCCTGATATCCTCATATATGTGGCACTCTGCTTTTATCACCAATTTTTTCTATTTCCTCCACAAGCAAGGGACCTGAATCTGAGAGTGCAAAGAGGTCCTCTCAGAAACTTTGACCTCTAATCGATCCTTTAGAGAGAAGACATTACCACATCATACACTTAGTCATGTACTTTAAGGTCAAAGTTCTTTTCATTATTACAAAATAAGTCCTTAAATGAGAGCAATTCAACTTAGTTCCTGAATCTTTTGCTAGACCTATCAGAACACACCACTGCGTCCTTTGAGATACTCACTCCTATTAGAAGTCCCAATCTTTGTGCTCAGATTGAACTTGTCCTATTTTCAGTCATCTAAACTCCCTACCTAATTATCTGTTCACTTATATTTGACCTGGAAACTTCTGAACTTAGTTACTCTTTTTAAAAATCCCTAACTCAATAATACATGTGTTAAATTTCAAATACAGACAGTATTTGAGAAACAGAGAAATCTGTTTTAATGCTTCTAATCCTCTCTTCAGTGGCAACCACTTTTAACTGGTTTTGGTTTTTCTTTTGGACACTGCCATATTTGCTTTAAAAATATATAATTACTATTTCAGTTGAATAGAGCTACTGCAACAAATTACCACAAATGTGATGGCTTAAAACAACAGAAATTCATTCTCTCTTAGTTTTGTAGGCTAGGGGCACACACACTCCAATGAAAGCTCTACATAAAAGATCTTTCTTGCCAATTCCAACAGCTCTAATACCATCCCTCCTGTTTCTCCCTCCACCTCCACATGGCTAGTTTCCCTCTGTGCGTGTCTTCTGTATGTCTGTGTTTTCATACAGCCTTCTTATAGAGAAATCATCATTTGATTTAAGGCCCACTCTAATGCAATGTGATCTCATTTCAGCTTAACTCATGACATCTGCAAAGACATTGCTTTAAATAAGGTTATATTATGAGGTTCTTGAACACATATGAATTTTGGAGGACACTATTTAACCTGGTTTCCTTACTTTGCTACTTCTTGACTTTAAAAGTTCCTACATTTTCCATCAAATGCGATAATAGGTGGGGATGACTTCACGGAAATATCTGCCACCACCCATCTCCTTCCTGCCAACATATGGAACATTATCCTCATTGCCTCAAAGGGTCACCTCAGCAACTTAACACAACATTCTTGTCCATCAAACACAGACTGCATCTCTTGCCTCCATTTGCACTCAACTATTTCTATGCATCAACCTATATCAGCTTTGCATTTGTTTCACATTGATATGACTTCTAATATTTATTTATGAAATTTGAACATACGATGTTACAATGTCATAGCCTTTCACATTATAGCAATGTGCTAGGTCTGAATGCTAAGTCATTCAGTGGAAAATGCACTTAACACTGAATTCAGTGGATGTCTTTTTTACATCTATTAATTGCATACTGCACATCACTAAATTTTCCCAAGCATTCAGTCATATTTCTTTTTTGTTTATTATACTTTTTTTAGGCAAATTGTCCAAGAGCCATATTTCTGCCCCAATGTGGACTAATTATTTCCCAAATCTTTACAATTACTACTCTGGTATTCCCCTTTAGTATCTATTTGGAGAAATATACTCCTCCCTGAATCTAATGCTTTCCTTTTTTTTTAAGCCAACTATACTGACATAATTTATATACAATAATAAATCAATTTTAATATAGTACAATAAGTTTGAACAAACATGTAAAACTGGAACATGTATGCAACTACCAACATCAAGATTTCCATTGCACAGAAACATTCCCTCATGTATCCTTGCATTCAGTTTCTTGCACTTCCAGCCAGATAAAACTACTTTCTTTTACTACAGATTAAAGTTTTTATTCTATAAATTCACACAAGCAAAATTATATGGTGTGTATTCTTATCTGACTCTTTTCTTTCTATAATATTTTCAATATTCTATCATGTTTTTACCATATCAGTAGCTTTCCCTAACTACATGCCAATATCATAATTTGATGTTCCTACACTGGGTATATTATGAATAATGCAGCAGTGAATGTTTAGATAAAAATCTTTTCATGGCCATGGGTTTTCATTTATCTCGCTTAAAAACCTGGAAGTGGACTTGTTGGCTGTATGCTTTTTTAACACAAAGCTATTGAGCTATTTTATAATGTACAGTAATGTCTTGGTTCACAAACACTTCCATTTGCAAACACTTTGGTATACAAATAGGAGCATTTGGCAAAATTTTGCTTCTGTTTGAGAACTACACATTGAGTGATGAGCATGACAGTGGCCATCTTCCCCAGAATTATAGAAGGACTTAAGTTCATGAACCAAGGTACCACTGTATTTATGTAATTTTACAATCCAGTTTGCAAATGGGATATTCTAATTACTATGTTGCCAAAATTTGGTATTGCAACAATTTTAATATTAACCATTCTACCTGATTCATAGTTGTAAACCATTATGATTTTATTTTGCATTTCTCTAAAGACTGAAGATATTCATAGCCTTTCCATATGCTCCTTGGTCAATCTAAATACATTTTGCTCATTTTTAATTAGGTAAATTGTCTTCTTGAGTTGTAACAATTTTTTAAATCTTTTAAAGTTTTGAAGATATAGTATTCCCTCATATTGCCAGCCTTTGTCAGATATTTCATTTTTCTTATATTGCTGGAGTATATTTTATTGATACTTCTAAGAAAGCGTAAAGGTTACAGTCCTTGGATACCTAGAAATATCTTTATTTTCTCTTAGGCATATATTATTATGGCTAGTACCTACATGTCCCCCCAAAACCTCACACAGTCATAGGTGGAGCTTCTTAGAGGTGGCTGGATCTAAGGTGTGTGATGCTGGGATTGAGACATGCTGTGAATGCTATGATTAAGGCTGCCCCACCCTAGGTGTGAGTGCAACCTACCCTAAGGGCAGGTATCCTGGATAGGATACAAAGAACAGAAAGAGGGCTGCTGTTGCTGCTTACTGCTTGCTGCTTTTGCTGCATCCTGTCTGTCATAAACTGTTTCTCCTCTGCAATACCCCTCTGCCATGCCACCCTGCCTTGGGCCCAGCCCACTATGAACTGAAACATCTACAAATTGTGAGCTACAATAAACTTTAGATATTTTGTCTTGGCAACAATAAAACATAAATGAAATTTTGAGTGATTTTAGAATTCTAAGTTGAGCACTATTTTTTCCTAAGAATCTTAAATATTCTCTTCCAACTTTAGAGTTAGTGCTGAAAATTACAATGCCTTTCTGATTATGTTCCCATTTTCAGATGATCACCTCTTGCTGACTTTGTCCTTCACTTTTAGGTTTGTCATTTTTCCTTGATGTTAAGAAATCTTGCTAATTTTCTGTCCTGTGGGACTTTTCAATAACTAAACTAAGTACTTAGTCCTGTCAATTTAAAGACTAATATTCTTTGCCAATGTTTAAAAGCATAGACTGGTGTCTTATTATCACATTAGCTATAGGCTACTAAGAATGGTTTACAACTTATATGATGTGAAGATTTCATCAATAACAATTACATAAAAGAGTAGGGCCATGTACTGTAACTATTATCATTAGTTGGAATTTGACATTTTCATAATATTATTAACATTAATAGTAATGTTACTTCCTTTTTGATAGTATTCTCCCATTCATTTTCTCTTTCTGGGATAAAGTTATTTCATATGATGGATGTCTTGTATTGATTTCTTGGATAATTTCATCAGTTTTACCTTTCAATATTAACATTAATAAATTCATATAATCTTGATGTGTTTTTAATTTTTAACAGGTCTCAGTCTTCCAATTATTCTTTTTTATTGTTCTTTATACTTGATTTATGGATATAATTCTCCTTTAATGTATCTAAGAATATATATTGAAAGCTTCTAATTTCCTTCTTTTAAAAAAAAATTATTGAATAAATTTTCCTTTTTCTCCAAAGTAGTTTTTAAAATTTGGGTGTTTTTTGGGGAAGTGAGATTTCTCTTATCTTTTGATTACACATCAAATATATAGTGATTCTTTATTTTTTGTTTATATTTTCTGCAACACTAGAACTATTGATGGAGACCTTTGAGTGTATAAGCAGAACTTGCTTATGGGTGGATTTGTTTAGGAATAGCAAGGAGAGAGAGAGAGACTAGAGGACTTCAAATGCCTGAATAGGACTTTATTCTGAAGGACTGTCATTAACTAATTGCACATATTTATTTCTATTTCCTTAAAAAGTAATTTCCTAATATTTTCACTTGTGAATAAATGTTGGGTTGTGGGGATTCTTGTTGCGTGTCCAGGTTGTGTAGCCCAGGCTAGCTTCTAACTTGCAAGCTTCCTGCCTCAGCCTCCCAAGAGATATATCCCAGCTCACCCTACACAGAGATAAATTGTTGAGAAGTATAACTACTTAGAGTGCCACTTCCTATTCCTACCCTCCATGGTGGCTACCCTTAGGTCCACAGTATCTTAAACAGATGAGCTTTCCCCTAACTTGTAACGGATTTTTTTGCATATTCTGTGTATGACATTCTCCCCTACTCTTCAGCAAGCACCTCTTTTCCATACTCTTCCTGATTCTAGAAATCAGTAATCTGCAGATGCTTTCCTCATATTCACTTTATTTTTAGTATAATGCAGTCACATGAGGAAACAAGTATAACTATGTGAGCTCACTATACTATCTTCTCTGGCACCCATTCTTTGTGGTTTGTTTGCTTATTTTGGGAAGTAGTGTAATTTACTTACTTTTCATTTACTTTAAAATGTTGAAACTCAGGAAAAGTTGAAACAGGAGTATAACAAACATCCACATAACCTTCATTTGCATTCAAAATGTCCAAATTATCACAACTCCTCCATTTCCCTCAATACATGATATATATGTCTCTTTTGCCAAACCTTTTGGAAATAGGCAACATATATCTGTACACTGTTCTAAACACTTCAAAATGAATCTTGCCAAAATGAAAATGTTTTTCTATATCATTACAATACCATCTCCACTCCTAAGATATCACCTTTAACATAAACACATTATCCAACATTCCAAGCCACTATTACTTTTCCCCAGTTATCAGAAAAATATCTTCCATCAATTCTAACCAAATTAGGCAAACAACAATTACATTTCTACAGAATCCTCCACTTAGAACATTCCCCTACTTCCCATTGTTCTTCATGAAACCTCATTCTTAGGAGAATCTAAGGTTCCTCTCTCCCTTTCTGTGGGTCTGCTTTTCTTCCAGGAACAAGAACTAATAGCAGTTCACTAATCTCCATCCTGAAACCTCCAATTGCCTTTTTTCCTCTTCTAAAAGTAAGCTCCTCCAACTATTTTCCTTCTAGATTCTCAGAGTTGTTTCCTGATCCTAATGAATCACACTTTTTTTCTTTCGGATCCTTGTTTTCTCTGTGCCATGGTTTTAAGCATCATTAAGCCATTCTTGACACAACATTACTTGTAAATATCCTGAACTGAAGTCTCATTATTACTCCCCGTCTGATACCAAGACCCCCTTTGTGCGCACCTATGGAAAGCATTTTCCTCCTATTAAAACATTAGCAGTCTGCTTACTGTTAACACATATCCTGAAGACCCACATTATCTTCTGCACATGCCAACAATTTGTTGGAATTGCCCCTTTTGTGGCTGATCCTTGTATTTTGACCACAGTCTTTCAAAACTGTCACACGGAGTCCACTTCACTCAGATTCACTTGCCCAGCTGCTGGAGACATATGAGTTTCCAAATCTTACTTAACTCATTTTAGAGTGATCACAAACAGATTAGAGTTATGGTACTTTATGAGATTCTGTAACAATTCATACTAAATGATACTAATCTATGTATTTTGGGGTTTTTTTTCTTTTCATAGCACTGCAGAGTGAAGTCAGTAACCAATTACCTGTATATAAAATACATCTTATATATCTTTGTACCAATAATGAGCAACAACATGTCTTCTTGCTCAAAAGTAAACCTCAATGTTAGATGTAGACGGATAATTGCTTAATTTTTTTGCCTAGTGCACTTCCCACTCTTTCTCTGGGAATGATATCAAACCATATGCCCAAGAAGTAAATAAAATGTTAGAAAACAAATATCTATATTATGACAAAGCAGCAGCCACTAATGTTAATGAGATTACAGCTCAATACCCAGGAAAGAGAGTGATCTGGCCCCTGAGGTAAAGCTTAATGCTTTAAGGAATTTATTTTCCTGTCACCACTGAGAATACTTTCTACCATGGGATGAGCGGTACTAAAGTAATTTGGCACAATGAGACCTCTCTGCATATGGTGTTTACTCAGAAGGGTGAGATGCCAAAGAGACCGTCAGCCACAGCAAGTTGAACCTTCTATGGCACGGGATTGTGTAAAGAGCTGCCCCTGACAAAGCCTCAGCCTTTTGCATCTATTAGACTCGGTGTGAAAGGTCTCCCTTCACTTGCCAGCTGGCAGAGTGGCCCAGTGTTATTGAAAGATGTGAACGCTATAGCACTGGCCTCTCTGCAACTGGAAACCCAAGCCATGATTAATTATGGATGGAATGTGGCCAGGCAAAACTGCAATTGTAATCAAATGAGACCACGCTGAGGAAGAATAACATTTTATCCTGCACTAGGTACCTCGCGGATAGATTTATGACTACACTGCCAGTCGGAGATAAAGTAAAAATCAGTCATATTATTCATAGGAGTAACATAAGCAAGTACTGGTGAAACAAAAAATATGCTTCCTATGATTGTGTTATGGATATTTCATTTATATACAGCTTTATTTGGCAGAACTAAAGGTCTACAACTTTATTTTTTTAAATGAAAGCTGAGAAGTACACTATCAGCTGGCACTCTAATGAAGAGATTTGGGAAATTTTTACATTCAAAGGCTTCCTTGAAAAAAATGTATTACAATATTTCCTCCTTTATTGCCTTGCCTGTGTGTTATTGTGATAACTCAGATACATATTGAAATGTGGAGTTTGGAAGCAGCAGAATATCCAGAGACAAGACAACAAATACAACAGCTTGCTAATTATGTCCATGAATAATCAAAAAGATAAAAATAATGCTAATTCTATGCAGTTAAAAGCTAGAGAACTTGTTTCTTTAGACGCATGATTTAAATCTCAATCCAGTTCTCTAGGGGTAGAGGCATCATTAGCTCAACATTTCCTCAAAGAGCTGGTCACTAATTGGAGAGTTAATTTGCCAGCTAAACAGAGACACTGCCACACTAAACCACAGATTAGTCAAAGA
Source organism: Heterocephalus glaber (assembly GCF_000247695.1). Next base: position 17,159,904 of record NW_004624739.1, read on the forward strand.
AACCTGTCTCATGGACTAGAATCTGTTATAATTTATCAAGTCATGTCTTGTCTGAAAAAAATAGCAGCCAAGAATAGCACACTCCTGTTATACCCCCATTCTGGGAGGCTGAAGCAGGACGATTCCAAGTTCAAGCCAACCTTGGGCAATTTAGAACTTAACAAGACCCTGTTTCAAAACAAAAACAAACAAAAATCAAAAAGGGCTGGGGATGTAGCTCAGTGCAAAAGCCCTGGGTTTAATCCCTAGTACTGCCAAAAAGAAGTTATTTTATGCATTTATGGTATGCGTTTAGCCATTAGTAGCAGAATTAGCATGCTCTTTTTAAAAATCTCTTAGAATATGATGTGTACAGTACTTAGAACTTTAACAATTAAATTTAGAATTTCAACAATTAAACTGAAAATGTATACCTCTTTAATCCAAAACCTGTAGAGTATCTAAGGAACTAGTATCTTCAAATCAATATAGTTCAGAGATACTTTATAGAAACTGAAATCTGCCCAGACTTTTAATTCCACTTCAGTTTTTGTCCCCCTTATCACTGCCAAGCTACCTATTCAGTCACAGGTCCCTGGAGGAGAGCCAGGAGATTCCAGCAAAAGAAGAGAAGAGCTGAAAGGAGCTGTGGCAGAATGCCACCACAGGATCAGCTACTTCATAACGCTCTGTTCATTCTCTACCTTGCTTCCCCTTCCAGCCACCAACAGTAAACACCAGGCTAGGTAACCAGATTCACTCTGGAGTCACATTTAATAATTGTTGTGCCACAAAAGGTCTTCACACTGAGTGCAATGTTAGCTATTATAATGAGGACGGGCATAAATAGATGATTTAAATTTTTAAAAACACCTAAAAGCCAGAGCAAAGCAATTGCATTTGTGGTTGTCTATGTCTCACTCTGGAGAAAGCTGCAGCCCTGGGTGTAGCTGCAATTAAAGCTAAACAATAAATATTGATATAATAACAATGGCTTCTTGCAAAGACGTCTTTTAGTACTGTGTTGCACAATCAGTTTTACTTTTCTTGGTTGTATTGTTCCCCAAAAGAAAAGCACTTATACATTTGTTTACTTTTTAAATATAGCATTTTACATGGGTCCACTTGAATTCAAGATTGGTTAACAGGGACACTATAAAGAATTCTAGAAAGAAGATGCTTCACCTGGGGATGGGAAGCCCAAAGCCCCCAATTCAATCCTCAGCATCAAAAAAATAATTTAAAATATAAATTTTAAAGATGGATGAAGAGAAGCATTGCCACAACAGATCTTTCAAATGTGAATCTTAGGGCACCTACTAACAACTGTCTACAAAATTCTTTTGCTTGTGTGGTGGACCCATGTGAAGCTTACCACTTGTGTGAAGGTGAGTAAGTTTCCATTTCTTTCCCTGCAAGCTGAATTCTTTCTTTGTAATAGAATAACAGCACATCAGGATTCATTTACTGTGCATTTTCTCCTGATGTAAAAAGAATTTTCCAATACTGTGGAGTGTGTGTGTAAAAGTAAGCTATGAAAAAAAAAGACTAATACTAGAACCCAGTCCCAACTTCTGTCATAATTCAGCATGCTACCTTGACTTTTTTGTGGAAAGTCTCTTCATTCTTTCTCAGATTGGGTTTTGCTATCCTCAGCCCCACTGGAGGAATGTTTTTTACTTCGTTTTGTTTTGTTTTGAGGTAGTCCCATATCCTGTCACCTCCCTAGTGACCTGCCACCTTTCTCTTTCCCTGGGCATAAATGAAAGCCTCAGCTGCACTTGAAACTCAGATAACTTTCATGACACTGAGTATTGAGCTATTCCTACATGCCCACCTCACCCCCAGGATCCTCCGATCCTACGACCCTCCACCCAAACTTACTCAAAACAAGGGTGAGTCTCATCTGCTTTCAGGTCTGTACCACTGTGTAAGCAGCCTAGAACCTAGTAGGTCCCCAACATAATCTGTCAAATTGGATCAAATTTAGCATTTAAAATACATCTGAAGAAAATCCCCATGTATACATAACATCTTCTAGCTTACATTGTTCCAGTCTGAGGAAATATATCTAAGAACACATTTTAATCTACCTAATCTTATTGTCCCTTCAATCAATATAGTCATTAAAAATAACCATCAGGTTCCCAAAATTACATATTTATATAGAATAATATATATTAATATATAATATATAATTATATATAATAATAATTACATATATATTTTATATATAATCAGAAATCTGTACAGGATCTAAGAACCTATGATTTTCAAATCAATAACCTAGAAATTTTACATAGAAATTCTAGTCTCTGTTCTCAGACTTTTTGTTCTACCTCCTATTCCTTTCCATTCATTACTGAGCAATACGTGCAGTAGATGGAGTGGCTAGAGGACTTTCAGGATATTCTAGACAGAAGAAGAGGCTGACATATTGTTCTAACTGCTATATTGTACAAACTGCATTGTATTTAGAGCTTGCTATGTGTTATTTTACTTAATCTGAAAGCGTAAGTATTAACATCCTTTTTTTACCCATAAGGAAACTGAGTCCCAAGAGCTTTCAGTTACACTGGGTACCAAGCAGAAGGGTCACAATTCAGACCACTTTTTTTCTGACTTTAAAGACTAAATAACTCCTTTTTTTATGACTTTACACAGCAACTAAACTATCTACTTGGCATATTTTTATGGCATGGCTTTTTTTTACTAGTTAGTAAGAAGTAGTTCAAGTACTTTAGTGAGTGCCCAAGTGATGGGCAGACAATAGCTGATCCATATTCTGTTAATAAGGCTTTCAAAATTGCTAGGAGGGACCGCTCCCAGGGCAAAGGAGGTGAGCCATTCCCAGTGCCCAAGAGGAGGCTCCCCGGCCACCATTTCACTGCTCCCAGGGCAGAGGAGGTGAGCAGTGTGGGAGCCAGCAACACCCCACCCCTGCCCCCATAGAAATGAGAAGACATGTAAATAGGCCTCAAAAACAGACTTCTAGATTACCTACACCAACCCCAAAGGGAAGCAATATGGAACAGGCTGATACTCAACCACCTGGATTCCCTGAACTGGCAATAAATGAGGATCTGGAAAAAGTGAAATAAGAAATAATTTCTCAGATAACAGCAGAGATTGTGCTCCTAGTGCTAGACATGATTAATAAATCTAGAGAGGACACAGATTTTAAAAATAGAGGATCTGAGAAACATGATGGAATCCCAATATAGGAAACAAATGGAATCCATAAAACAGATACAAACAGATTTCCAGGAGATTAAAAACTCCATTGAAAGTCTA
>NW_004624739.1:17176120-17205211 GCF_000247695.1 Heterocephalus glaber
TTGTTTTCATCTGCATCTCTCGAATGACCAGTGATGTTGAACATTTTTTCATATGTTTATTTGCTGCTTTTAGTTCTTTGTCTGAGAAATGTCTGAACAGACACATTTTGAAGGCTCAACTGATCTAACCCACAAATGGCAGTCACCACTAAGCTAAGTCACAGGGCCCTGCTCTGAACGCCCACAAAATGCTGAACAAGCCTCAACATGATGACATCTGACAGTGTCCAGTAACTGTCACATTTGGTTGTCTTTTTTGTTTTTTCATTTCATTCCTTTTTATCTGGCTTTCCTTTATAGATTTTCTCAGGGTATGTGCTTCACAGTACCTGGAATATTATACAGAAGTTATTTGCTGGAACAATGCTTCAAAGAGGAAATGTATTTCTAAACATGATGGCAACCAAATTCAATAAAGAAAAAAAGTGCAATATGAATTGTAACCATTAGTTTTTTAAAGTGCCAAGAGTACTGTCCAGGAAGCAGAGCATATTCTGTTTCTGACTCTGGCACCGAAGAACTCTCTGGGGAGATGGTGGGTCCTCTTCATTGCATCAACCCAGCCCACAAAAGAGCTTCAAAGTACTGTGCTCAGTGCCATAAAAGATACAAGCATGAATAAGACATCCTGCTTTGTAAGGGCTTTGCAAACCAATAGACTGACATCATTTTCCAAAGGAATTCATATGAACCCTATGACTTCTTTTTACTCCAGAAATGACTCACAAATTTATCTGAACTCATTTGACTTGGTCCTTATTTTCAGCTAGAAATTGTCTAGAAATACCCAATCACCTCCAATCATTGATTCCCTTTTTTTGTCATAAAACTTCTTGAAGACCTATTTCAAGGATTTTCTTATTTGAAGAGAAATTTCTTGCTCATAAATTCAGTGGCTGCTTAAATGCATACTTTAATTTTTTAATTTTTTTTAAAACTCTCTGAGTTTGAACCTGCTTTAGAAAAACCTCTTACTTATACTCATCAAATTCTATTTTGTAGATTTCTGATATTCATAATGCTATATATAAATTTTAAATAGGGATTCCTAGAGAGCAATGCCAACCAGCTGAACTGCTCAGGGGACACCACACTACAAATAAAAAGCAAGGTGGAATTTTTTTCTGGTGGGTCTGGAATTATTTTGCCTTGCCTTTGTCCAAGTTTCCATGGAAACTTCTCTCCTGGAAATGAGCAGTTCTTCAGAGCCCTTGTCCTGAATGTAAGCAAAAGGCAAACCTGATTCTCTGATCCATTTTAGTGCTGTCACAGGTTGCAACAACCAAGAAATAATTGTTATATTCATTAGGAAGTCAGTCATGAAAATAAGAATAATGGGAAAACAATGGTTTGGATGATATCTTTAATCTTCCTTGTGCTTTTGGGTAAATAAGATGTAGGAATATACGGGCTTCTCACTGCCTGCATGAAATAAAGAACAGTACAATAGCAGTAAGATTCAAAGACACCAATAATCAGCCCAAATCTTTGCTTTATCCTAATGACGTGAGTGAAAGTAAATGTTTCCAAATAATATAAGCGATTCAGAAAACACTGTGTCAGCTTCAAGAAACAACTCAGGAGAAAAATCCCACCTTAAACCAAGATACAAGTAGTAAAGATTATGTTTCTAGTTCAGAAACAATTTGATACTGCTGCATGCGAGTAGGACTCATGGAGCAGGACTTGCCAAGGGGAAATGTTAGGAGAGTATAGTTCCAATAATTACACCTGATGCACAGATGTTCCCAAAATTTATGGAGAAACAATAAGGGAAAGGAAAATGCCAGGTTTCTGGATAGTGGAAGAAAGGGAAGCAATGTTTCCTAATAGTGTGATATATGTCTTGTACTGGGCTGCCAGCATTATTTAAGGGTGTGCTGGGTACAGCGAAGGAGGATGGCACCAGGGTAAACAGTAGAGAAATAGTTCTTCCCTCAGGAAGATATCTCCCTTCAGTAAACATAGGGATGTAGCTCAGTGGAACAGCATTTCCTTAACACGTATGAGGGCTTGGGTTCAGTCATCATCAACAACAAGATACACATTATCAACTAATATTGAATACAGTTTTCAGGTGTCTTACTTCTGTCAGAATCTTTTGGTTATTCCTGTGATGACATTTCTCTGAGGTCTGATTTGAAAGGAATCAAACTTCCTTGTGCATGAAAAGCTTGAGGAAGGGATGAAGTTTCAGTCACTCTAATATGACCTCGAACTCTCCCAGCTCTCTAGAAATAAAATCTTTCATAAGTTCTAGTTTTGGGGGCAGTTTTTTTCCTCCTTTCTTAGTACTGTAGGCTTTGTAACCTTAGAGGTGCCCCCTACTGTGTCTGTCTCACTGTAACAATAAGGAACAGCCATGGGCTGGGTCTCTAAACTGTGCTGCACTATCCACTCTGGTGACACGTGGTGTGAACACCTTGTGCAATGTGAACAAACACTGTCCTCAACTGAGGAGTGCTGCCATCACCCCAAGTTAGGCACACAGTGGATGGAAAGGCTGCTCTGGCCCTCCCGTTTCAGAAGCAAAGAAAGAAAGAAAGGAAGGAAAGAAAGAGGGGGCGGGGAGAGAGAGAAGGAAGGAAGGAAGGAAAGAAAGAAAGAAAGAAAGAAAGAAAGAAAGAAAGAAAGAAAGAAAGAAAGCAAGCAAGCAAGCAAGCAAGCAAGCAAGCAAGCACTGGAAGAATAAAGCTCCACCTCCTTTCTTTAGATCTTCTTGGTTTAATTTACTTCCATCTTTACGTAGCACCTACACAAATGCTAAGAGCTGCTCCCTGTATGAAGTGAATCAAGGCACTCAGTCTGCTTTTCAGCGGGAAGACAGATGTAGCAACAGGTAATGTCTGCTAGTTGCGGAACAGACCTCTCCTCCATGCCTCTGAACCATGAAGCCCCTTTCCCACTCCACTCCACCCTCAAAAACATAGAAAACAGCTTTTTTTCCCATGAGAATTCAATTGGGAGAAAACTACAGAAAGCATCAATGATATATAGGCACTGCAATGACCAACTACCTCTAACTCGTGACCCCCTCATTTCATATATATTTTCTGAAAAAGTCCCATAGTCTCCAAATTTATCTACCCGGACATCCAACTGTGGACCAAAGGTTAATGAGGTTTCTTGACTCTTAGTCTCTCATTCTAGAGATGAACATTAGGAAAACAATGAGAATCCTCAAATTCTTTTGTTTTTATTTTTTAATATATTTTAATATAACACAAGCAGATATTTAAAAAGAAAATATAAAGCCACTTTATGAATGAACAATTTTTCATAACAAAAATTATTAGCAAAGAGCAATGGTAAATTCACTGTGCATCATGATCTAAAAAGAATATATTTTCATTTGCTAATCTCTCAGCTCATTTCCTAATAATACTGTACCTTTTTTTTCCTTAAAACATTTTAAGTATTCACAGAGTATCTTATATTCTGTAGAATTTTGAACAATTTCTTCCTATTTCACTGTATTTATTATTTTCTTGGTCTTTAGTTTCACTTTCAATATCTCACACCAGAGAGACAATGCAATATTTACACATGTGTGTTCCGTTTATTTTACTTACAACAATGTTCTCAAGGTGCATCCATTTACCTATAAATGTCTCAAGTTTATCTGTCTTTATGGCTGAATAGTAACCAATTATATAAGAGTCTCACATCTTTTTTATCTATTCATCAGTTGATGGGCATTTGGGTTGTTTCCAAGATTTAGCTACTACAAACTCTGCCATTATAAACATGGATGCACATATATTGCTGTGGTATGGTTCTTTTAATTCTTTGGGGAAGATCCCCAGCAGGGGAATAGCTGGGTCAAATGGGACCTCTAGCCCTAGCTCTCTGAGGTATCTCCATACTGATTTCCACAGCAGTTGCACCAGCCTGTACTCCCACCAACAATGGAGAAGGGTTCCTTTCTCCCCACACCCCACCAGTATTTGTTATTGGTTGATTTCTTGATAGCAGCCATTCTTTCTGGGTTGAGGTGGAATCTCAGGGTTGTTTTCATCTGCATCTCTCAAATGACCAGTGATGTTGAACATTTTTTCATGTATTTATTTGCTATTTCTACTTCTTTATCTGAGGAGTGTGTATTCATCTCAGATGGCCATTTTTGAATTGGGTCTTTAAATTTGGGTTGGACTGATTTTTTCAATTCTTTATATGTTCTGGATATTAATCCTTTGTCAGAGGAACTGCTGGCTAGAATTTTTTCCCACTCAGTGGGTTGTCTCTTCACTCTGTTGGTGACTTCTTTTGTTGTGCAAAAGCTTTTTAATAAGATGAGGTCCCAGTTGTTGGTTCTTTATAGTATTTCCCATGAAGTCTGGGTTTTGTTCATGAAGTCTTTGCCTACTCCTATGTCCTCAAGTGTTCTACCTATTCTCTCTTCCACCAGATTTAGTGGTTCTGTTTTAATATTTAGATCTTTGGTCCACTTTAATTTTACTTTAGTGCACGGTGAGACATGGGTCTAGTATTAATCATTGGCATGTAAAAAGCCAGTTTTTCCAGCACCATTTGTTAAGGCTATCTTTCTTCTAGTGAACATTTTGGCCCCTCTGTCGAAGATAAGGTGGCCGAGTGTGTTTGAGGTTATTTCTGCATCTGCTAGTCTGTTCCATTGATCTTCAGGTCTGTTGTTTTGTTTTGTTTTGTTTGCCAGTACCGTGCTATTTTTATCATAGAAGCTCTGTAGTATAATTTCAAGTCAGGGATTGTTATGCCTCCTGCTTTGCCTCTGTTGCCCAGAATTGTTTTTGCTATTCTGTTTCTTCTAATTCCAAATGAATTTTAGGATTGATTTCTCTAGTTCTGTGAAATATGCTAATGGTATTTTGATTGGAATTGTGTTAAACCTGTATAACAATTTTGGGAGTATAGCCATCTTCTCTATGTTGGTTCTTCCTACCCACAAGCAAGGGATATCTTTCCATTTTCTGATATTCACTTCAATCTGCTTTTTTGAAGTACTGTAATTTTCATTGTAAAGATCTTTTACTTCCTTTGTGAGATTGATTCCTAAGTATTTCATTTTTTGATGCTATTGTGAATGGTATTGTTTCACTAATTTCTCTCTCTGTGAGTTTGTTATTTGTATACAGGAATGCTTTTTTTTTTTTCTTTGAGTGTTGACTTTGTGTCCAGCTATGCTACTGAATTTGGTTATTAAATCTACAAGTATTTTGGTCGAATTTTGGGGGTCTTGTATGTAAAGTATCATGTCATCCACAAATAATGACAATTTGACTTCTTCATTTCCTATCTTATTCCTTTTATTTCTTTCTCTTGTCTGATTGCTCTGTTTAATGTTTCCAAAACTATATTGAATAGGATTGGTGATAGTGGACATCCTTGTCTTGTCCCTGATTTTAAGGGGAAAGCTTTCAGTTTTTGACCATTTAATATGATGTTAGCTGTTGGTTTCTCATAGATGGCTTTTATCAGATTGAGGTAAAGACCATCTATTCCAATTTTCTATAGAGTTTTTAGCATGAATGGTTGTTGGACTTTGTCAAATGCTTTTTCTGCATCTATTGAGGTGATCATGTGATTTCTGTCTTTGGCTCTATTGATATAGTGTATTACATTTATTAATTTGTGTTGAGCCATCCCTGTATCCCTGGGATGAATCCTACTTGTTCATGGTGTATAATCTTCTTGATGATTTGCTGCATTCTGTTTGCCAATATCTCACTGAGGATTTTTGCATCTACATTTATTAGGGAGATTGGTCTGTAGTTATCTTTTTTCAATTAGCAATAATCACACCTCAGATAAACCTCATTGGCTATGATACTGCCACTTTGCAAAGCTGTGGTTCTCTTTTTTTGGTTGGGTCTTTCTTGGGTTTTGTTATCAAGATAATACTTGCTCTCAGGAATGATTTTGAGAGTACTGTTTCCCTTTCAATTTAATTGAAGAGTGTGAAGAGTAGTGGCATTAGATCTTCTCTAAATTTCTTGTAGAACTCAGCAGTGAGACCATCAGGGCCTGGGCTTTCCTTTGTTGATAGGTTTTTAATTATATTTTTAATTTCATTGACTAATATTGGGTTATTTAGAATTTTTACATCTTCATGATTCAGCTTTGGTAATTCATACGTATCTAGAAATCTGTCCATTTCTTCTGTGTTTTCCATCATATTAGAGTACAGGTTCTCAAAGTAGATGTTGATGATCTTCTGGATTTCTACAGGATCCATTGTGATTTCACCCTTTTCATTCCTAACTTCATGAATTTGGGTCTTTTCTTTCCCCTTTTATGATAAAGTTGACTAAACGTTTATTAATATCATTTAATCTTTCAAAGAACAATCTCTTTGATTCATTGATTCTTTGCATTGTTTTCTTAGTCTCAATTGCATTAATTTCTGCTCTGATCTTTATAATTTCCTCTCTTGTAGAGCTTTGGGCTTGACTTCTTCCTATTTTTCTAGACATTTGAGGTTCAGCATTAGGTTATTTGAGCTCACCCTGTTTTCCTGATGTGAGAATTTACTGCTCTGAATTTTCCTCTTAGGACTGCCTTCATTGCATCCCATAGGTTCTGGTATGTTGTATCAGCATTATCATTTAATTGTATATACTGTTTAATTTCTTCTTTAATTTCATTTGTGACTCATTGGTTGTTCAGGAGGGTATTATTTAATTTCCATGTGTCTATGCAGTTTTTGTGGATTTTTTTTGCTGTTGATTTCCAGGTTCACTGCATGGTGGTCAGATAATATGCATGGCATGATTTCAATTCCTTTGCATTTACTTAAGCATGTTCTATGGGTTAGTATGTGGTCTATTTTGGAGAACATCCCATGTGTAGCTGAGAAGAATGTGTATTCCAATGTTTTGGGGTGGAACACTCTGTAGACATCCACTAAGTCCATTTGTTCACAAGTCTGGTTCAGTTCTGATATTTGTTGATTTTTTTTGTCTAGTTGATCTATTTGTGACAATGGGGTATTGTCACCATTACTTTAATCCCTCATTACAGTCATATTAGTGCTTACTTGATTTTTCATGTCCATTAATATTTGTTTTACATAGTTGGGTGCACTGGTATTTGATGCATATATATTTATGATTGTTATCTCTTCCTCTCAGATTGTTCCCTTTACAAGGATGTAGTGACTTCTTTGTCTCTTTTAATCAGTCTTGGCTTGAAATCCACTTTGTCTGCAAATAGTATAGCTACTCCTGCTTTTTTCTGGCTTCCTGACATGTGAAGTATTGTTTTCCACCCTTTGACTTATAATCTATGAATTTATTTTTGGGTTAAATGTGTTTCCTGTATGCAGCAAATTGTTAGCTCTTATTTCTTGATCCATTCTTCCATTCTGTTTCTTTTGATTGGTAGGTTGAGTCCATTTACATTGATGGTTATAATTGAAATATATTGGCTTGTCTTTGTCATGTTATTAGCCTGTTGTTGGTTTCCTGTATTTCCCCTCTGTTTAATTGCTTGCCTTGCCTGGTGGCTTGTTTCTATTGATGTTCTTGGATTGTGGTCTTCATTGTCTCTTCCTAAAATATCCCTTAGGGCATTTTGTAGAGCTGGTTTAGTGCTCATGAATTTCTTCAGTTTTTCTTTGTCATGGAAGTATCTTATTTATCCATTGAATTTGAAAGATAGTGTTACAGGGTACGTCAATCTGGGTTGGAAGTTGTTTTCTTTCAGAACCTGGAATACTTCACTACAAACTCTCCTTGACTTTTTGCATTGAGAAGTTTACTGGAACTCTGATGGTCTTACCTTTGTATGTGATTTATTTCTCTAACAGCTTTTAGTATTCTGTTCTTGTACTGAATTTCTGAGATCTTGATAATTATATGTCTTGGTATGGATTTATTTTGATCGTGGCCCATTGGCATTCTGTATGCCTCACTTATTTCCATATCAAATTCTTTTTCCATGTTGGGAAGTTTTCAACCATTACGTCTTTGAACAGGCTTTGCATTCCACTATCTCCAACTCTCTCACTGACCCCAATCAATCTAATATTGTTCTTCTTTGCGTCATCTTGCAATTGTTGAACTGATTTTTCATGGTCCCCTTTTTTTTTTTTTTTTTTTTTGGTACCGGAGATCGAACTCAGGTCCTTGCGCTTGTGAGGCAGGCGATGGAACCACTGAGCTAAATCCCTGGCCCTCTTGCCATTTTTAAGGTATCTTTCTTTTCATGGTCATTAACTGCATTCCTGTCTTCTAGTTCAGAAATTCTGTCCTCTCCTTCATTTAATCTATCATGTATACTTTCAATGGAATTTTTAATCTCCTCAAAGTCTGTTTGAAAGTTTCCTAAATTCTATTTCTTTCCTATGTTGGCCATTCAAGTTTTCCATCATTTATGTCCTCTGTTTTTTTTATCTGTACTACTCTAGGTTCATTGAGCTTGTCTTTCATTTTGATCATTTCTTTTTTTACTTTAGAGATTATTTTCTCTATAACTGCAGGTATTTGTTTTCTTATTTCTGCTTCTATCATCTCAGAGAAATCAGGTGGGTGACTTCTGATTTCCTCTATTGCATTGTCTCCTGGGCTTGTCTTAGGTAGGCTGGAGGTCTGGGATTACATTTTGCTTCTGTATCTTGTCATTTTCTGTTTTTTAATTTTATTTTATTTTCTGTGTTGATGCTTATAAATTTCTTATGGCAGAGAGCTTTATCACTAGTATCAACGTTTCTCTAGGAAATATCTATTTTTCAGAGATGTCTTATGAGAATATGTGATTCTTGGTCTTTGGGTCTGTCCCAAGATCCTACCTTCTCAATTTATTAAGAATCAGAAGTTGCTATTTATTTGACTCAGCACACAGTCCTTCCATACTGGTCTATGGTGGTGGTTATGGCCCCAGACAAGCTCAGTGTTGTCTTACAAGGGAGAACAACTAATTACAACCAGTAGAACATCCTGGATAAAGTAGTACAATTAGAAATATCAGTAGCCTCAAGCACAGCCTAGAAATTTACAAATTGTGGTAACTATCAATTTGGTACCTTTAACCATGGGAACAAGATCTACAGTTATATAACACAACCCAACATAAACCCCGAGCTTGTATGCAATGAGCTTCCCCTTAGTGGGGTGATTTGGTAGGATCCTTGGTAGGAGGGAACTGAAGAGAAATACTGGCCAAAACAGAGATAGATGAAGGAAAATGTAGTAGATGAAAGTCTGAAGGACAGAAGATGATCACCCAAGGTTTGGGTAACTGGACAAGAGAGCAGGAGAGAAAGCATGAAGGATAAAGCATAAGAATATTGAAGTGAATCAGGAAGACAAGAGATGATTTTCACTCACATGAAAATATCATAACCATAGAGAGATAGTTGAGGAGAGAAGGAGGATGAGTAGAACAGGATAAATATAAAGGTAAAAACTTGAAAAAAAAGAAAAAACAGACAGAAAGAGGAAAGAAAACCAACAGAGAAAGAAAAGAAAAATAAAAAATAAAATTCCTCTGGAGACCACAGTTCTATGGTAGTGTCCTAGGTGGGTAGTATCCCAGAATCATGCTGTATTTCCCTGCCAAGTTAGGTAGAGTTTGATCTTGTGGGAGCTGAGGCCGTTCTTGAGCCAGCAGCTTTTTGGATGTCTCTCACTGGTCCACCCAAGCCTCCTTTCCGTGAGTTGCTGTGGCACTTTCAGGCAGGGTCAGCCCAAGGCTGCTCTCAGTTCCATGTATAGCTGGCTCCCCTTGGTTGCGCAGTCTTTGCAGTCTCTTCTGTTTCACCCCCGCTGGCCCTTCTCTGTCCTGTCCAGATGCGCCTGGGGTGGGGGACTGCTGCTTGGTTCTGCTCAATCTTCTATTCAATGGGCGTTGCCAAAAGCCCGCACACATCTGCATTTTTCTCTCAAGCCACTGGTCACAACTCACTTTTTTCATCTGCGCTGTGGTCCCAACAACCACTGCTGTCGGCTGTGTCTTATTACAGTGGCTCTCTTTGCTCTCTCCGTGAGCTTTGATGCTAAACATCAACCCTAGGAGAGGCCCTCCCTCTCCCTCTCTGCTGCTCACCACTGCACCGTCTTCCCCAGCTCAGAGCTTCCCAAGCCTTTCAGAGCTCTGCCTCCGGCCCCGGGTGCCCTGGAGGGGGTGGAGGAGAGGTCTCTGCAGGGCCCACAACCTCCCATGCTGCTCAGGGTCTTACGACTGCTCCCTCTAATTTTTTTAAACTTTCCTTTTAAAATCCTACAAACTTCAGAAAAGGATAACTTTTTTTTCCTAATATTGTCTCTGATCTCTTTTTGTACCCACACTGAATTTTATGTCCCTTTGTATATGAACAATTCTTAATGCATATCCTTCATAAACACTAATTCAGGGTACACTTAGAGAAAAGTGGTTGTTGAGGAAATAATTATCTGGAAATTTGGAAATCGCTATATTTCAGAGATTCATAACATATTAAGAAAAGTCTGAGAAATTCTATAATACAAAAGTAAAATTAATTTTATTTAAGCCAGTAATTCTCTATTTACTTGATCAAAAACTCTTTGATGTTAAAACTAGTTAATATCCTGAGAAATCAGTTTTTCATGGAACACATTTAGGAAACACTATTATGAATTGATAGCTTTGGCATTATTTGGCTGTGAATGGAAGATTTCCATTCTCCCTCAGATCTGAGACTATAATTTGTTCATTCATTGCACAAATATTTATTGAGCATCTACTACATGCTAAGCACTTCATTCCCACTTGTTGGCTTAAGTTTCATCCAAATCTTAGGGATTAGTCAGTCCTCTAAATTTTTGAAGTATAAATGATCTCCACAGACGTCTGTAAATGGGCATCAAGTTTGTATTATTAGTAGCCCTGTTGGGATGATATTCCCTTTTTCTAGTAACTGATCTTTAGTCACATTTTTCATTGAGGTCCCACCTCATGCTGTGCATCTACTTTTTGTGTTTCCATGTTCTTCCAACCTATCTGAGTGTCTCCTGTAGTTTCCGGTCCAGTTCTCCTGCTCTGAGTCCTACTAATCCCCTCCAGGGAACTGGAACTGGGTCTCTGGGAACAGCAGTCACAGCTGGGTCCTTGGCACCTGCTGCCAATGCACATCACCAGGCTCCAGGCTATGATACTATTTACTTTCTTTTTTAGACCTTTCATGACTTATCGTGTGACTTTATAAATCTGGTTCCTAGATTCCAGCCATTTCAAATTTCATCTGTCCAACATCAACCATACCCTCGGTATAGAAATTCTCCTGTCCCTTAATTTCTAGAATTACACAGTCCTGTTTGGTTTTTCCTTCTTCCTCTATGAATGCTCCTTTCCCACTTCCTTCATGGGCTTTATTTTTAGCTACAGTTGCTTAAACAAAGTGTATGTCCATGCATGGTCCCCAGCCCTGGGCATTTCTTTACTGAACTCTCTCACTGGCAGTTCATTTACTATCAACACTTCAGCTAAAATAGAAAAATATAACTCAATGTTGTTGTGACTTAGCTTTCATTTCTGGAATTTACAAATATGTGAAGACCAAATGTAAATATTCTGAGCAAATATCCATAAAGAGTATGTGAGATACTGCAACAACTTCTGTATAGGAATATATATTTGGAAAACAAAGGTCAATAATCAAAAATACCATGGCAAGTCAGTATCAAAATTTAAATCATGCTTTATTTTCCATAAATATTTTGTAATATTTGTATCTAATATATCTTTCCTCCAGAATTTGTAAAAGTTTTTATTTCTATTGTGACTAGCAGCATTTCACATTCATCTCAAAAGACATTAAAATAAATATTCCAAGGGCCCAGAGGTGTAGCTCAGTGATAAGGTGTTGCCTAGCACACACAATGCCCTGTGTCACTGACAGTACCCTCATACACATACACATACAAAAAAAAAACTCCAAATACCGTTATGTAACATACAGAGACCACCAAAAAATGTATACACACTTCAGGTAAATAAAAATAGTATGATGTTTTTCCACAGATGACCACCACTTTGAGCACGTCTTATAGTTGTAGACGTCAAAGGTAACTTGCATTAATCTCATGATGTCTCAATAAATTTAATATTAAAATATTTATACAAGTTTTTCTTTTCCTGTGTGTATACTTTTTGGGGGCAGACTCTGCCTAAAAACATAAGGAGTTAATTGGCTTTCATATGTAAAAGTGATGATTCATTAATTCACTCTTTGAACAACTTGTTCTCCTTTTTAGTTGTATTGAGATGATTACAATGATTATTTATGTATGTTGTACTTCGCAAGTACTTCTAGGTTATCTACCCTCACTAGAATCCAGTGAGAAATGACTAGCACAAATTAAAATCTCCATTTCATAGCTTGGCTATTCCATCACTCACAATTTAAGTAACTTACATAATTTGTTCAAAATGAAATAATTAAACTCCATCAGAATCCAAACTATCTGAGAAAACCACTAATACTACACAGATCATAAATTTTAAATGCTGTCTCATTTTACTGGTTAAGAAAAGTGAGATGCAGAAGTTAAACAACTTGACCAGTTTCAGAGAGAAATAAAAACCAAGTTCACAGAGATATTAAAGGCAAAGCGCAACAAACTTAAACTCTAACATTTCATTTGTACAGATAATATAAATATAGACAATGTGATTGTATTTTACCTTTCATAGTGTCTTCAATGGCTTCTGAATACATTTTCTGGTTCATTTTTCATCTCTAATGCTGTTGAATTGTCCTCTAACAATTTGCAAAGCTAATTTCTAGAGGGAAAAAAATGATGTGAGGTGAGCTATTTATTGAGGTCAATCACTTAATTTCGTGTACTATTTTGAGGTAACAGGGCTAATAATGACTTTTTAAAATTTGTCCTTTATAAGCTTCATTTTGCCCTTTTTGTAGAGTTATTATTGGTAATACAGTAGCAGTGATATTTGAAGTGAATCTAAGCTCATAATGAATAAATCCTGACAAATCAAAGATCATCTGATATTCCCCTTAAAAATAATATGCTACACTTTTAAAAGTGATAATGTTTGAAAATAGTCACACGTTGTACTGGTGAAGAATTTCATAGAATTTATACAAACTATACCTATAAATTTTTTTCTCACTAGTTTCTAGACATTAGTTGACTTTCAGCTCAACTCTTCTTCAGTATGTATTAATATTTATTACCTTGAGTTATAAAACCTGGCTTCTGAATTTATTAACAGCTAACTGAATTATAACACAGATACAACCATGTGAAATGAAAATCTCAAATAATTGTAGTAGTAAGAGACTATTACACAACATGTACTGATCTCATCTCACAAACAGCAACAAATACAGAAATGTTAGAGTGATTAACCAGTTTTCAATTTATATTTTCATATCAGAGTAAATACGTTTGGTTTTAATGTATGTTTATTCTGCAGGTCACTAAAAAAATAGAAATCTAAAGACATGTATGACTTTAAAGTATTAAAAAAATGGAGTAAGATCTGAATTCTGATCCTGACTCCACTAACCTGGATAAGTTTAGCCCCAAGCTCTTCATCTATAAAAATGATAAATATCAAGTCCACTTTGAAGCTTTCCACAATGATTAAATATGCTAAACAACTGAAGATTTCTTACCATAGGATATAGATAATGGTAGATAGTTTTCATTTTATTTCTTATCTGTTTCGCTTTTATACTTCTCTCAGAGGACCGTATTTATTCTTATATATCTTAAATGTCATGTACATGTAACTAGATTTCTATTTTCTTAAATTTTACTTTAATGGTACATTTTAGGTATACAATATAATGACATTCATCATTGGAAACTTGCACCTTTACATAATCTCTCTTGGTTCTTATTTTTTCCCCCTTCCCCTGCCCTCCCTTCAACGCCTCCATCCCTCCCTATTTACAAAGACTCTGTTGCAATTTTTCCATTTGCTCATATTAATTCCATTCCCTTTTTTCCTTTCCCCTACACTAAATTTCTATTTTGCGTGTAAATCTTACACAGATAAGGATGCTGTACTCATTGCTCCAGTTTCCAGCATAAAAGAGTATATTTTTAATTTGTTCTGGTGGTTGCTGTTGCTAGTGGTGGCACAGAAAAAAAATGTTTATTGCCTTCCTGAAGTTTATATGTTTATGCTCATAGTCTTTTCCTTATCTTTGCCTAAAAGGAGAGTCTTTGTTTTTAATTTTATGACCATACTACTCGCATTTAGGCTTTTACCATATACAGTACATTTCAAACTCAACATTCTGAAGCATGACACTGATGTTTCTTCCAGTAATTCCACTCATGAAAAAGTTACAATACAAAACAATCATAAGAGTTCAATGTCTGGAAAAAATAATGTATCTTTATCCGATCTCATCTTAAAACTATTTAAGTAAGTGGAAGTCATGGTTCTTACAACTATGTCTTCCCTTAGTAATTAATATCTTTCTTCTTTGAAAATCTTGCCTTGAGCTAATGCTGTTAGAACAAATAATATTCCACCTAGAACAAAGCATTCAAAAGTTTAGATTTGTAATGAACCACACCATATCTGTAGGGGCCACCAATTTATAAAATTTTACTGTGGCTCTTTTCCGGTTTCCTGGAAATGAAAGTAATTCAACCTCATCCTGAAACATTAATTTCTTCTACTTATACTGCAGTCCTTGTTCAACAATAATTTCATTAATTTCCACAATCTGATTTCCTATTTTTCAAATTCACAAGTTACGATATAATTGTGACTCATGGAAATTGTTTGGAACCATGTCCATCTGCTCACTGCTTGAAAGCCAATATCCAAGAGATGAGAAGGAAATCAAGCTTATTATGCAAGGGTTGGCACTCTAAGATTGAGAAGACAGGAGAGTTATCATCCTGTCCAACTGGGGTACTTGAAAGGGCTTCTATTTCTTTAAACAAACTTATTCATTTTCTGTAACTTAAATATCACAACAATATATTTGCTTTGTGTTAGTTGACATACAGAAATAAAAAATAAGAAAGGACATTACAAATTCTGATGTTGTCTGAAGGTCACCAGATGTTCTGGGCTCTATAAATCTAACAGATTAATTCACAGTTAAATCTTAATCATAGTTACAGCTTTCTTTAGGATTTAGAATGCTGAACAAAGGGAGAATAAGTCAAAGGACAATGTCTGAAGAAGCAGCCACTTTTATAAATCAAATTAATGTGCTACAAATAGCATTTTTAAAAGTAAAGAAAAATAGAATGATATAGAATTAAATGAACAAAAATAAATAAATTAGAAAGCAGCCAAGTGTATCACATATAATAGGAATAAATATTTAAAATTTTATTTTGTGAAATTTTTGTTTTTATTTGAGGAGGTATATGGTTTTGTGTGTGTGTGTGTATGTGTGTATGCAACACACGCACATACCTGAGGAATACCTTAAGAGATGCTTTCATTGTGGACGGCTATCGTTTGAATATTCATGTCCCCTTAGAAATTCATGTTGAAACTTAGTCCTCAATAGAACAATATTAAATGGTGGGGGCTCCAGGGAGTCATTAGGTTACAAGGCTCTGGCCTCAGGAACTGGATTAATGCCTTCCAAAAGAGGCTTCACAAAGGACTCACCCCTTCCTCCCCTCTGCCTTCTGCCACATGAGAAGCTGTGAGTAGACACCATCAATGGAACAGACCCTCAGCAGACAGCCGATCTGCTATCATCTTGATCTTGAACTTAACCAGTCTCCAGAACCAAGAAATAAATTTCTGTTGTTAATAAATTACCCAGTCCCCACTATTTTGTAATAGCAGCACTTAAAAATGGCCCATAGCCAAAAATCTTTGAAAGCCACTGAACTGGTACAATAGACACACAGATAAGCCACCCAGATGTCACTTCAAGGAAAGACTATTGCTCAGCTGCCCAAAGAGCCATCATTAGGATACATTAAACTATCAGCCCCATTTAGAGACTACCTGTATTGTACAGAGCCACCTCACATCTCAAGTTTTACCATTCCTTGGCTACCTACATCCAACAATTGACACGGAGCCAAAAAAAAAAAAAAAAAAAAAAAACCCAGGTTGTATCACTCCAAACCACAACACTTCTGAAAGGCCATTTTAATTTCATCCAAGGCTGTTGGTCAGGTCTGCATAGCAGATCTCCCTTTACTCAGTCCTCTTTCCTTCTTCTGTCTTCCACAGATATGGATTCCAAGCCACTCTGATAAATGTTTACCTCCCAGGGAAGTCAACTTGTGATATTGAGATGGTAGAGTAAGATTTGTAAGCCAAGTCTAGCTACAAAGGTCAACTATATAATAAACAAACATCCTTAAATAAAATAGAGCTTGATTTTCAGTGGAACTGCAAATTCAAAGATAGTTATTACATCTGTACTCTGTCTATCCTGAGGGCCACTAATGCATTGATTAAAATGAGCCCACCCATCTCTTAATAATGGTTTGCTGGTTATTATTTTTTTCTTAACTGAAAATGCATAGTCCTTCATTTCTTCTGCCAGCTCTAGATTCATTCATCCTATACTCGCAACTTCTTGGCTGTTTTTATTATTTTTTGACTTACAAATATACCTAATTCAAAGCAGCAGATGGGGGGTGTTGAAATAATTTTTATTACTAGTAAACAGTCAAGCTACTTGTGGTTAGTACTGACTAAGGGAGAATGCTGCAAATATTGCTTAATTATTGGGCTGTGTTTTGAGAAGATCACATAAAATTTTAAGAGGGGAAATACTTTAATGCAAAGTGAACTACTGAAGCCGGGTATAGTGGCTCATGCCTATAATCCCACCACTGGGGAGGGTAAAGCAAGAGAATCAAGGGTTTGAAGCCACTTGGGCTACATGGTGAGTTCAAGGCCAGCCTGAATTACATAGTGAGACCCTATCTCGATCGATGATAGATAGGTAGGTAGGTAGATAGATAGAAAGATAATAAAGTGAAATATTAGAGGTTTTTTTCTACAAAGTAAATATTGACAACAGAGCCTGGCTAACTCAATCATTTTGACTAGTTTTGTTAGACCATTTTAAAAAAGGAATTCATTGATTTCAGTTTATTTATTTACTTATTTATTTAAAATATTTTTATCCTGCTGATACACAGTCTATTTCTAACATATTGGTCCAACCCTGAGGCTTTATTTTCTTCTTTAAATATATTTCAAATATGTTTCTTCTAGGCAGGAATCAATGATGATAGGTGGGCCAAATGTTAAGTGAAAATATTTTTAAGAAACTCAAAGAATTTATTAAGTAGAAAAATTCTCAAGTAAGGATATTAGCAAAGTTCATGTAACCTTGATGAGAACATATTTCAGATGAAAATTATCATTATGTAAGTTCCAGCAAAATTTTGTATGCTCACATTTCTTTCCATTTTATTTCCAAGGAAAAAGTGATCAGCATTTACTGTGGTCTTTCTTTAAACAAATAGAAAATGTGCTAAGTAGCAGTGAAATTTGTGCCTTCAAAAACATGAGGTTTATTTTCTTCCATTCTTGGAATATACAGTACTCAGAGAGGAGATGGAACATCAGGTGGATTTGAATAAGAAAACAGTAATAATCTTCGACCTAAGCCCCCAGCCACTGTGTGAATGAATTAGAGGAAACAGCTGCAGTCTAGGGTCTCTCAATTAAGGGATGCAGGGATTCTGTGCAACGCGGCGTTCACAGTGTCTCTGATGGTCAGCCAGATTTCTTTGTTTCTCATGCATTTTCTGTGCTGGGAATGTTCCCCTAGCTTTTCAGCCCTCTCCCAGACCTGTCACTCCACTTTAGGAGTGCAGCAACTATGCCTGCCTACAATAGTGACCCCAAAGCAGGGCCCCTTGTCTGCCTTTTCTTTCACACTATAAACAAAGCCTCTATCTATAATAAAGTGGATGAAATGGCCCAGAGACAGATTGTGGGTTGAAAGAAAGTCCTTCAAAGATTCACTTGCAAATAGAAGCTGTGGACTGGACAGCCTCTAGAAGGTAAGTTCTTGTTGGAAACTCAGATCTTCTGCATCTGCATTTAATAAGAATGGGAAAGAGGTGAAAATTTTGACATGATTTGATGAAGCAATATTTATACTCCTCACCTGACCTTGTTACAGCCCAGAAGAATTGCTTTACTCCAGGCGACAATGAGTAATATCTGTTCTGTTCAAACCTGACCTCTAGGCCAGAAACATAACTTCAGGCTTTTCTCCTAGATCCTTGTCTATCACAAGACCTTTCTCTGTTCTCTAGGACTTGGACCCAACAAAGAAGCTAAGAGGATTGGAGATCAAGTATTCTACAGCTCAATAGCTAAATCCCTACACTGAGAATGAGGCACAGGGATGCTTTCTGTGCTGTCGAGTTGCTCCGATGACAGACAAGTCAGTGACTTTCCAGGGTTGGTAGCCAGTTGCTGCTACTTCTTCCAAAGTACAAATCGCAGGCCACTCCACATGCCAAGAGGCAAACGAAACCGTCTCACATGGTATACCTCTTGATACTCAAAAATAAACACAAAGAATGAGACTACGATAAAAACAACTCAAATGATTCAGCTAACATGTTAATTCTAATCACACTATCTAAAAGAAGGATGTCCTTTGAATGAAGGTGAATTTGACATCTAGAAAAGGCAGCATTATAGACCCATATAAACTCACACATAACAAATATCTTATCTCATGATTTAATTTTGAGACTGTGGAACTGATACTGCTGTGGAGTTTTTATTCCAGCTTTTGGTAACATTTATATGATTTTTCTGTGATTTCTGGACACCATCCCTCAAAGTCTTCCTGCAGGGTTAAGTGCTTTCCGAACAGTTTAAATGATCCATCTCTCTGAGAGAGAGAAAACCTTACCCTTCTCTAATTCTGTTACCTGTTTCTGAACTGTGAAAGTTAAACGACGCTAATTAGCAGGACAGGCTGGGAATATAAGGAATGGGAAAAAGGGCTTTGTGTTTTACCCTTTCACT
The DNA here is from genome assembly GCF_000247695.1 of Heterocephalus glaber. The sequence continues at coordinate 17,195,036 of NW_004624739.1, forward strand.
CCTCCCTGCACTTTGACAATTTTCTATTAGTAGTTTATCTCCGAAAAGGGATTTTCAATGTTTGTAGATTTCTCACTTTTACACTTTTCTAAATAGTAAACATAATCCAAGTTGGACCATTCCTATTCTCTTTAATATTTAAAAAAAAGTTAGGCATTCATAATAATATTATGGTAGCTTCTTTATGTACATAGTATAATACTATTTTGCTTAGGATAAATACCAAGAAAGGGTGTGCTTGTTTTCAGTTACTATATCACAAATTGCTCCAAACATAATAGCTTAAAACAATGAACATTTATTACTTCACCCACTTTCTGAGGATCAGGAATCTAGAAATGCTACATCAGACTGATCTGGCTCAGGCTCTGAATCCATAGACCAAGGCTTTATCTCAAGCTCTCCTAGGGATGCGGGATCCATTTCCAAGGTGGGCCACTCATATGGTTCTTAGCTGGTCTCAGCGCCTCACTTAGGGGCATCTCCACAGGGCTGCATGATTGTCTTAAGATATGGAAGCCAAATGAGAAACCAGAGACATTTATAGCTAAATGGATGCACTTTGAGGCCATACCCATAAGTGAAATAAACAGGACACACGTGTAAATACTGAATGGTTTCTCTGGTGTGAAAAACTAAAAGTGTAAATAAGGATCAAAATGTATAATTGATAATGTGAAATAGGAAGAAAAGGTCTAAAGGGGTAGGGGAAGTGGGAGGGGCAGGGGAAAGAAAAGGGAAAAGAAAAAATATGAGAAAAGGAAAAAATGAAAACAAAGTCTTTGTAAATAGGGAGGGGTGGAGGGGTCAATGGGAGGGCAGGGGAATAGGGAAAAAATAAGAACCAAGATACGTCACATGAAGGTACAAGTTCCCAGTGATGAATATAACTGTATTATACACCTAAAATGTACCAATAAACTTAACGGAAAAAAAAGATATGAAAGCCAATGCCCACACACACACCCTCTAGAGTGATAGTACAAAGAGGGGGATAAGGCTGCTAAGGGCTCATCCTGAAAGTCACATAAAGTATCTAAAGTAACCAAGCTCACAGATGTAGGAAATAAAATAAGGGCCTGGGAAGAGGGCGACATGAGGAGTTGTGGGTCATTGAGTGTAATCCATCAGTTATCTAATAGTCATGTCGTATGGAAAACTTCTAGAGATCTGTTGTACAACATTGTGCTTATAGTTAATGATACTACTGTACACTTAAAAGTTTGTCAAGAGAGTAGCCCTCAAATTATGTGTTCTCACCACAACAAAAAAATTGACAAATTAGATGTTTCACAATAAGAAGTAAATGATTCATACTTTGATCTGTATGTGGTTTGTCCCTCAAAGGTTCAGCTGGAGGAGGCTTAGTCACCACTGTGGCAATGTGAGAGGTAATGGGATCTTTAAGAAATGAGACTTTCTGGGAGGTCAATAAGTCATTAAGTATGCTGCTCATGGAAAGGATTAAGGTAGTTCTTATAGGACCTTGAGTTATTTCTTACAACAGAAAGCCTGATTCCTAAATTGCTCTCTGGCTTCCAGTCTCGAGAATGTGATCTCTTCCTACTACCCATACTCCCATCATTGTGGTACTATCCACCATCTGGTCTGGTATAGTTTAGATCTAGATTGTTTCCCAAAAGGCTCATGTATTCAAAGGTTGGGTTTTTGGAAGATAACTGGATTATGGAGGCAACTGTATTCATCAGTGAATTAATCCACTGGAAAGTTCAGAGCTGAATTCTGGTCAGAAGAGGCAGGTCACTGAGGGGTGACCTGGAAAAGTGTATCTCCCCCCCCAGATCCTCCCTTTTCTCTCTCTGCTTCCTGGCCACCATAATTTGAGCAGCTTTCCTCCATGACAGGCCCTTCCACCATGCTGTTTCTGCCTTAGAGCCAGCTGACTATGGAATGAAACCTCTAAAAACTGTGAACCCAAATAAACCTCTCCTCTTTTTAAGTTCAGAGAGTCAGATATTTTGTCCAAGTGATGAAAAAGTGACTAACAAATGGTCCTTATTGAAGCTGAACTGATGATAGTGCCATGCCCTTGAGCCTCTAAAACCATGAACTGAATTGACCTGTTTACTATATAAACTTACCAGGCCTCGGGTATTTCATCATAGTAATGAAAAATACACTGATACAACTCACAATAAGAAGTTACTCAAGGTAATTTCTCTATGATTAATATAGCTATAGGTTACATGTTGCATGTGTTATAACTATCAGATTATTAACTATTTTGAAAATTATTAACTAGATCTAATAATTAAGAACTTGGCAAAAATAGTTTCTCATGAAAATTCCATCATACAATAATTTTTACAAGATATATGTATGTTTCTTACTGGTGCTATAAGGAATTACTTAATTGCTCAAAGCATCAAACTTTTATTATTTTACATTTCCAGAACTCAAAAGTTTGAAATAAGTCAACCAGGCCATGTTCCTTCTGGAGGCTCTAGGAGAAAATCTGTTTTCTTGTCTTTACCAGCTGATCCTTCCCTCCATCAAGAGACATCTTCTATCCTCTATCATCTCCTACTTGCTTTTCACAGTATAAGGACCCTATGATTATATTAGATCCTCTCAGATAATCCCCCTGTTTTAAAACCCTTAGCATAGGGCCAGGGATTTAGCTCAGTGGTTCTAGTGTCTGCCTCATAAGCGCAAGTTCCCAAGTTTGATCCCCAGTACAAAAAAAGATTTTTTTAAAAAATCCTTAGCTTAATCACATTTGCTAAGTGCATTAGTTGTGCAAGGTAATATATTCACAGGCTTCAAGAATTAGAACATGGGGCCATGATTCTGTGTATCACAACTAATTTTAGAAGGATGATAGAGTTAATTCCATTGTGCAAAACATCCTGATGGACCTACTTAACACCATGAGAAAAATATTTAGATCAATTTTATCTATGTTAACACATAATCAGTGATCAAATGATTTATTTTGTGTACTGAGATCATATTTGGCCATCATTTCCAAAATCAAGCCCTGGAAGGCTGGTAAATCACTCCTGCTTTCAATATTTATTTATTCTTAGCTTATTGGATAAACCAGAATTGTAGGCTGAAATATGTGTAAATGATACCCTCAAATATCATTTTATTTCACAAGTGGCTGCAATCCCACACTTTTATCTCAATCACCCCATAAATGATGGAGAACTACAAACCATGTTGAGAAATGTTCATTTGGAAATGCATTCAATTTGCCAAAGAAATTCTAAATTTCTTCTGAGACTGGAAAACAGTTTTCCATACAGATAGAATCATAGAATATACAGAGTGGGATGGGACCTAGGAAATTTAAAAATAATACAGTTCTTTTCCACCCTCAATTTCCACCCTAAAACCCCCATTTTACATGCTCTCCAGATTTCTGATTCAATGTACTTTATTAAATGCTCAGATCTATTTCTTTTTTCTAAAATATGTGATATGTATGAAGATTATGCATAACGTTGGGCAGTGGGAGGAACGGCTACTATGTATTAAGAACTTAAAATGAGCCAACTTCTGTGAGAGACAGAATAATATATTGTCAAATATATTGTCTATACATGTTTTATTTCAAAAAGATAAAAAAATTCCTGCTTCTAAAATTAAAAATATAGTAATAGAACTATAGAAAAGTAAATAAGCCAGAGCAAAGTAAGAATGCTAGAATGTAGCCTGGGTCTCTCTCTTTTTTTTTTTTTTTTTTTGCACTGAGGATTGAGCCCATGAGTTCTCTATCACTGACCTGTACCCTCAGCCCTTTTACTTTTTTGAGACAGGGTCTCCCTAAGTTGCTCAAGTGGGACTTGAACTTATGATCATCCTGACTCAGCCTCCCAATGGTGTCTGTCCCCTTAACAACAAAACTTACAAAAGCTCTCACTATATTTCTGAAGAAAAAAAATAGTCAAGTTGAATAAACAATATCAAAAAAGTCTGTGGCAGTGATGGCAAACCTTTTACAGCTTTCAATGATACAAACAGCCCCCTGTAGTACATGTACCATAGGTTCACCACCACTGGCCTGTTGTATGCCACCTTTTGAGAAGAGATTCCTATCGATCTTATATATTAAAAATAACAAAATTACATTGCTAATAGATTCATTTGTTCATTCAACACTTGGTAAGTGTTAAATATGTACCAGGTACTATCTTTGTAAGCTGTAAATTAAATTTCACACTTACCTAGTAAATAAATCATATAATGTCAGGTAGTAACATGTAATAATTCAAAAACCATATAATTTCAGCAAGGTATAAGGAAACATAAAGCTGCAGAGGAAAAACCTCTCAAGATAATATTTGAGAAACAATCTGAAATAGACTGTTATGATTTAAATATGAAGCATCACCCAAAGATTCATATATTGAGGGCACTAACTTCACTAGTGGGTTAATTCATTGTTGAAATCATCGCTGAATGGACTATTAGGAGGTGGGGCCCAGGTGGAGAAAGCAGGACTCTGAAAGCATACCTCTAAAGTGTATATCTTGTCCCCAGCCCCTTCCCCTCTCTCTGCCTCTTCCTAATCTCTGCTCCCTGACTGTCCTCTGTATGCCCTTTCCCATGATGTTTTTGCCTTGGAGCCAGCAGAACACAAACTGAAATCTCTGAAACCATGAGCCAAAATAAACTCTTTTTCCTTTAAATTGTGTACATTAGATATTTTGTCCCAGCAATAGAAAAACTGGCCAATATAGAAAACTAGTACCAAGAAGTAGGGTCACTGCTATGAGATGCCTGATTTTGTGGTGCAGAAGCCTTTGGAATTGGTTTATAGGAGGAGTTTGGAAAGGTTTAGAGATGTGGATAGTAAAGTCTTAGAATGCTGTAAGCAGAAATTTATGGGATTCTGGTGGGAGCTCAGAACACCAGAATGCTGGTAGGAATGCAGACAATAAAAATTGTGCTACTGAGGTGTCCTGAGCAAAGAGGATTCTATTGGAAATTGAGCTAGAGGCATTTTGTCTATGTCCTCAGACTTTGTGTGAGGCTGAATTTAAAGGTGATAGGCTAATTGACATGGCAAATGAAATTTCAAAGATCAGGCTTTGTCATGGGTGCTGCTGGCTGCTTTTAGCCAGATTTATAAGAACCAGGAACAGCAGAGTTGAAAGATCTGAAAATTTTGCAATTCGGCCAGAAAAGAAGCTCATGTGAAGTTGGGGTCAAGTTCAAGATATTAATGCCATTATAAAGAACCAAACCTGGTGTGGTGGTGCATGTCTGTAATCCCAACACTCTGATAGATCAAGTAGGAAGATTGGCAAGTCCTAGCCAACTCTGGGCAATTTAGCAACTTAGCAAGACCTTGTCTCAAAAGTTAAAAGGTGGGTGGGAGGCTGTGGATGTAGCTCAATCCAAAGACCTTGGGTTAAATCCCCAATATTGCAGAAGAGAAAAAAAAGCCAAGTACTTTTTATGAGAACAGGAAAAAAAGATGCCTTGAGGGCATCTAAGGAATTGGCCAGAACCTACCCATTATAGGCTCAAGGATGTAAAAGTGAAAACTGTGTTAAAAAGACTTGCTTTGAGAAAAGAGCCCCAGGGTGCCTTGTTCACTAAGGGCTATCTAGAGAAGGGTTTCCCCAAGTTCAGCCATCCAGGCTATCAGAGGCTGCTGCAGCCATGGTTCAAGTGGGCCTGCCTCCTGCTCAAGCTGGCAGCAGAACTTGGTATCATCCATGTGATGCAGGTTTTGCAAGAATGCAGAATGCAAGAGTTATGAGATCATGAAGGCTTCTATCTAGATTTTAACAGAAGACCCAGGAGACCAGGCAACATGTAACCCCTGTCCAAAGACCCTAAGAGAGCAATGCTTGAAGCTGTGAGAGTGAAACTAAAGCTGAAATGGAAACTTCCAAAAAGTTGTAGATGATGGGAACATGGAACATCTGCTAAGGAAGGCTGTGTGCAGCAAGCAGAGCCAGCCTGAGTGAAAGGTCACAGGGGCTATAAATAGCAAGGCCATAGGGGCAAGGATGCCCAAGCCCTTTGAAACTGCCCTGGATTACAGAAAGGGAGCTACAGTACCCTGCTGAGTTTTGATCTTCTTTGGGTCTGATTCTTTTCTTCTATTCTCCAGCCCCCTTTTTGGAATGGAAATATTTACTCTACGCCATCTTACCTTGGGATTATGTAGCTTGTTTTTGTTCTAGTTTGTTTGTCTGTTTTCTGAGGTTCACATCCAAGAGCTGCCTTAAATCTCAGAGGAGATTTTGTATTTGGACTACATAATGCTGGAATCACTCAGACTTTGGGGACTCTCAGGAAGAGACTAAATTCACCTTGCATTATGAGATGGACATGAAATTTTGGGGGCTAGGGCAGAATATTATGATATAAAGTATCCTCCAAAGACTCATGCATTGAAGGTAGTAATCTCATCAGTGGATTAATCAATTAATGAGTTCATAACTAAATGGGGTCTCAGGAGGTGGGGTCCAGCTGGAGGAAGCAGGTCACTAGAGCATGCCTTTGTAGGGTATATGCTATCCTCAGCCCCTTCCCCTGTCTCTGACTCTTCCTTCTCTCAATGCCTCCTGGATGTTATGAGGTACGTAGCTTTCCTCTGCTGAGCCCTCCACCATGATGTTTCTGTCTTGGAGCCAGCTGACCATGCACTGAAACCATAAACTAAAATAAACTTTTTGTCTTTTAAGTTGTGAATGTCAGATATTTTGTCCCAGCAACAGAAAGCTGGTTAATACAGATATGAATGAGACAGACATGAAGAGGCTTTGGTAAAAAGTCCAAGGCAGTGGGGAAAGCATTGTAAAGATTTGGAAGCAGGCAAATCTTGACCTGCTTAATGGAGCAAGAAATCATTGTGAGCTGAAGCCAAGTGGGCCAGGGTGAGGAGTCGGACATTAACCAAGGATTTGTCCATGTATGGTTTTGTAGATCACTGAAAATACTTTGGCCTTTATTTTGAATATGATGTGAAGTCCTTGAAAAAATATGAGATTAAAATAACTGAATTTACAGTTTAAATAAGTTGAAATCTGTTATATGAAGAATAGATTGTAGGTAGGCAAATACAGAGATAAGATGACGGGTTAGGGAACTTTTGTAATAGTCCAGACCAGAAATATCAATTGCTGGGATGAGGTGGTTATAGCAAAAGATATAAAAAGTACTTCAATTCAGAATATGACTTAAGTAGAACCAAAAGACTAGCTGGTGAATTGGACTAGAACAGTGATGGCGAACCTTTTAGAGCTTTCGATGATAAAAACAGCCCACTGTGGCACGCGTGCCACAGGTTCACCACCACTGGACTAGAGTATGAGATAAAGAAAAAGTTAAAGATAATACCTGGCTTTTTAACTTAAGAACTTGAATGAATATAAATACTATTTTTTAAAATAAGAGAAGAGTAACTTCTGAAGGTGACATTCTAGAGCCATATTTTATATATGTTAATTTTGAGATGTTAATTAGATGTCAAAATAGGAATATGAAGTAAACAAATACACATAGGACTGTAGGACTCAATGGAAAGGTCAGTGAAAGAGAATTAAGCTTGTCAGCTTTAAATGGTATTTAAAACCTTGAGATTGGATTATCTCAACTAAAAAGTATAGCTAAGACAGAGAAAAATCCTCCCAATATTTAGAAGGTAGAGAAAGCAAGAGTGACAATAAATAAGGTCATGGAAGCTGCCCGGCATAGTGGCCCATACCTATGAATCCTAGCTACTGTAAGACAAGCAGGAGGTTCACAAAGTCATGGCAAGACTGAACAACTCAGTGAGACCTTATCTCAAAATAATAAAGTAAAAGGGCTGGGGATGCAGCTCAGTGATAGAGCTCTTGTGGGCTCAATTCCTACTACAAAAAAAAATAATCGAAAGTCATGAAGGAGCAACAAGTGGATTAGAAGGAAAATGGTGGAAGTCTGGCACATCATGGGGCAAGTAAAGAAAATATGAGTAAGTACAAAGCAGATTTAGAGAAGTTGGTATCAGGGGTTGGGAGAGATTGGGTCATATTAGGATGGTGTCTCAGGGACTTGGACAGCAAAGACGTCCAATGGTAACTAAGACAGACCAGACTGCTGTTCTGTTGATGGCATATCATGGCTTGTTAAAGGCATAGAGAGATAATGCTCTATCTCTAAATAAAATTGAAGTATGCTGAATGTAATGATGGATTTTTATCATAAAAGAGCCCAAATTGTGAAAAGCTTACAAATGGGACCTTTTTAGTTAACTAATTTTATTAACTAAAAATTGGTTCACTTAGTTAACTAAGCCAACCAGGGTTTCAAATTTCAAATTATTCTCAAACATATCCGTGCTTTGGTATTCAGTGTGCTACAAGACATAAAAGTGAACACAGGCTAATACCCTTTCTGAATCTTATTTCTTATTCTGAATGATTATGGAGAGCAATTACATTGCAGACCACCCTCACATTGAAAAACAAAGAAAAGCAGATTAAAATTGTTGTCTAGAATAGTCTTTAGATGGGAGGAAACAATTCAAATAAATTCTGGTGATTAGAAAAGGAAAGAAAGTTCTACATAACCCCTTTACCTCAGCAACAGTAAGTAGCTGATAACCTGCTCTGTGCACTCGTTGGCACTGCTCCCTCTGATCAGATGACTTGGGAAAGGTCCAGGTGCCAAACATTGCCATGGCCCTAAGGCCCTGTGGGTCAGAAACTAGATTCAGTGTGAAGTGACCAAACAAGTGACAGCGAGGTTTTCATCTCCCCACCCTTCCTTTTGGGTACTTCTTATTAGGGGCTTATTTAGCTATTTTTTCATATTTTATAAACATAAGTAAATAAACAAAATGTTAAAAGAATACAGGGAATACCAATCTCTGTTTTTAAAATGTTTTCTAGTTATGCCTACAGCACAGCTGTGGCTGGGCTGTTGGTCAATTAAACTAAACCAAGAATCTATTTTCCTATATAAAAAAAAATTACACAAGGTCAGTTATTATTTAAAATGACTTCAGGGCCGGGGATTTAGCTCAGTGGTTCCAAAGCCTGCCTCACAAGCACAAGGTCCCGAGTTTGATCCCTGGTACCAAAAAAAACCCCCTAAAATGACTTCAGTAGAATTCAGTAGAATAGTAGACACCATTGTGTTAAGTAAAAAATATATAGTTATTCTCCATATAGACTAAAACTGGCTTATAAATACAATGATAACCTAAAATGTTATTGTATCAGCATGTAAAAGATGTAATTCTTTTCATGTACTATGAATTTGGGTTCTATAAAATTTCACAAGTTATACATAGTAACAGTGAAATTCCTAAGTAATAGTCAATATATATCTAAAAAACAAATGACTCTTAAGATATTCTCTTTTAGATAAATTCTTTCAGTGATGGAACTAATATATCTACTCCTGGGTATTGCCAAAAATGGCTTTATTTATTAAAAAAATATTTTCTATACCCTGAAAAACAGTCAAGAAACAATTTATCACAGAACCTCTGTTTTCTTGCACAAAGTATTAATTTTTGTTAATCATTTCCACATTTCTTAGAAATTAAAAGTATTTTAAGTCTTTATTTTTACCCTGATAAATTAGAGATCATAAAGGTTGACTGAATCCATCATAGCAAAAACAAAGGCATAAATGACTTCCAGTGTTCTTTACTCAGTCATATAAAAATCCAGCACTGTGCCCTCTGCAACATTCCTCATGGACCCAGCATCACCTTCCACTTCCACAACATACTCTTACAATTTAAAAATTCCTCTGAAATGAGCAGAAGGCCAGAGTGTTTTCTGAGGGATAAATACTCAGTAAGGGATTATGATTCTTCATGTATCTCTGAAGGTATATTGTTTATTTTGTGCCCTATAAATCTAACCTCCATGGGCTTTCATGTGAGGACTGCTGTATATTCATACACCAAAAGACCTTTATTTTATCCCCTTTTACCCATGTCACTCAAGCACTTATTTTTCCCCCCGAGGTTCCATGTCATCCCCATGATTATTTTTTTATTAAATTCTTTTATTGGTACATTGTAGGTATACAACACAATTACATTTCTAATTGGGAATTGTACCTTTCTATAATGCATCTTGGTTCTTATTTTTTCCCCATTCCTAGCCTTCCCTTCACGCCATCCACCCTTCCCTATTTACAAAGACTTTATTTCCATTTCTCATCATTTTTCCTTTCCCTTCTTTCCTT
>NW_004624739.1:17210741-17249297 GCF_000247695.1 Heterocephalus glaber
CACTTATTTTACCTTTCACTACTATTTGATTTACTAAAAATAATCACATCTTTTTCCTATTTTTTCCAAGTACATCCTCAGATCCTACTAAATCCTACTCAATTAGATAATGCCTACTACTTTCAACAACACATCCTGAAAAAGTAGTTGATGGTATTCTTGTTTCTTAAACTTTTGGTCACTGGGGCAAATACAAAGGGGACAACTTTTTGTTCTCTGGTTGATTTAAACACTGACCATCATATTTCAGTAGCTAACAAAACTCTGTGTGTGTGTGTAAGTATACAGAATACAGAAGAAAAAATCTTGTCATTTCCTCAGACTGGCTGTGATGACAATTTGATTTAACTCCAAATTCATCCAAGAATTAAGAACCAAAAAGGACTGTTTTCAAAGTCAAGAAGAGTAGAAAGGGAGTATATTTTGCAGAAATGAACAAAAGTTTTCCCTAATGTTAAATATTATGTTAAAGGACTCAAAAAAGTCTATACTATTCAGGCTTCTGAGCAGCTTCTCGTAAGAGAAACATAACCACAATGACTTAAGCAAATGAAGGTTTTCATATACTAGAACATTCCAAAGAGGGCCATCCAGGGCTGATGCATCCATTCAAGGGGTTCATCAAGAAGGCAGGCTTGGGGCCAGGGGTAGAGCTCAGTGGTAGAGTGCTTGCCTGGCATGGGCAAGGCCCTGGGTTCAATCCCCTGGGTTCAATCCCCAGCACCAGAGGGGGGAAAATAAAAGGAGCAGCAGCACCAGCTGCAGCAGCCCAGGCTCCAGCTCTGCTCTCTGACCACTGTAACCAGTGCCTCTCAAACACATGACTGCAAGTGGGCGTCACCTCCTTATTTGTATTTGGACCAGAAAGAGGTAAGAAAGTGCAATGGACAAATAGCAAAAATGAAAGTCAATCATTTGACTTCTAATTGTACTTCATCAGCCACAGGTATGTGCTCTCCTCCACCCAGCCTTGCTGGGCTAATTTAGACTAGGTAAGATGGATCCACTCTTCAAAATAGAGCTGGTAGTGAGTACAAGGGTTAAGGGAGCCATGTAAAATACAGGATATCCAGTTAGCTTTGAATTTCAGATAAATGTGAAAGAAATTTAGGTAAGCCTCACACAACATATACAATATATACTCACCTCAAAAAAATTTATTTTATCTGAAATTAAACAAAATTAAATAAAATCAAATTTAATTGTGTATCATTATTTGCTAAATCTGGCAACTCTAAGAAGGAGAAATGAACAATTAAACAGGCAGCTAATACTGTCTGTCACAGAACCCATTCAGAATTTCTCCATGTTGATCCTTTCACTCTTCAGAAAATTGAACCTGAGTGCTCACTTTGGCACTAAAATTAGAAAATTTAACCTGAATATCTAACTTTAATGAGAGATTAAACAGTTGGTTTTATAATTTCCAAGTGTGATGTTTAATTTCATGTGTCAACTTGGCTAAGCCATGGTATTTGATCACACTGTCTGGATGTTGCTGTGGAGGGTTTTGTTTTTTGTTTGGCTTGTTGCTGTTGTTTAGATAAGAGTAGCATTTAATGAGATAAACTCTGAGTAAAGCAGATTACTTTCCAAAATGTTGATGGGCTTGTTCAAATTAGGTAAAAGTCTTAAAGGAAAATAAACTGGGGACCTACAAGGAAGAGGAAACCACCTCAACACTGTGTTAAACTAATATCAGCTCTTCCCTGGGTCTCCAGCTGCCCACAGACAGGGATCAGCCAGCTCCACAGGCCATCGGTGAGCCAGCTCCTTAGGGTAATAACTCTCACTTTTCACACATACATAAAATCATGCACATCCTATTGGCTCTGTTTCTCTAGAACCCTCATATACCAAATGAGTCAAAAATTGGTGAGGCTATTATATTTAAGTGAAGAGTGTAAGTAGGCCTATAAACCAACTGGAAACTATGCAAACTGTTTTCATGGACACTTTCCAATTGTGTGTGTGTGTGTGTGTGTGTGTGTGTGTGTGTATACTGGGATTAAACCTAGTGCTCCATGCATGCACTTTACCAATGAGCTACACCCAAGCCCGCTTTTTTTCTTAAAACAAAAATAATATATAGTTACTAGGCAGTTAGTCACCAGGTTTTTTTTTACTAAATTCAACACTTTCCTATGAAACTTGCCTTGAAATGGCAGTTGGAAGTGAATTGAAAGACAGATTTCTTTTAAATCTGCACTTGTTTTATAATCTTGTCATAGTAGATCCTCCAAAATACTTGACTTTGAATAATTACACATATTTTAATAGTTTTTGTACTGCACCAAAATGAGGTTTATAAACTTCACCATACAGTTACTCTGGTTTTGGGAATCAAAATATCTCAGAGGAGGTCAGTGAAGATGAGTAAAATTAGAGGCTAAAGTGTTAATGGTAATTTTTAAAAGCTTATAACAATGCTTTCATGTGTACACAGTTTCTAGTATTTTGCTAGACCTGTGCTTAAAGAAAATACTTATTTTCCGTAAAAGTTTCTAGCACAACACCTAAGTAATGTGTTGCTTTCCTTTAGCCCAAGAATGTGTCTGCAGTGACAGCTTTATCAATGTTTTTAAGAAACGTCTTGGGTGTGGCAGAAAAGCCTGTCATCCTTTGATTAAAAAAAAAAAAGTCCCAAGGGTAAAAAAAAATACTAATATTTTCATTCATCATGTTTTTTTAAAAAAACTCTATGAATCAAACTAGGATTTGATATAATTTCTCTTAAAATAGAAAATAGAAAATCATAATTATCAATATATTCGATCAGACAAATTCAGAACGCAGCATCTTACACTGTGAAAGAACAGAAAGTACAAGGTAGAAAAAAAGAAGAAGAAATACCACACAGTAAAGACTTAGAGATTTCTCAAGCATTGTATTTCCTTTAGAAAGCTCAGCAGAAGTAAGTTCTTTCTGTTCTTACACGCCAGCTGCCTCTGGCCGTGTAAACTCAAAGCTTAAGCTTCGTGCTGTTCTTGTTTTCCCCTTTGGCTCGCCCATACCCCTGTTTATTCACCGCAGACACCACCTGCCTTGCCCCCGGCCTGACGTCTCCTCCACATGGCCCTCTAGGTGCCTGACTCAGGACTGGGCTTCATGAGTAAGAAACCACCTGGCCACGGGCCACGGGAGCAGGCCTGTAATCCCAGCACTCCAGGAGGCTGAGGCAGGAGGATCATAAATTCAAGACTGGCCTAGGCAATTCAGCGATTTAGCAAGGCTTTTTGTTAAAATAAAAAATAGAAAGGGGCTGGGGACCTGGCTCGGTGTGAGGCCCTGGGTTCAAGGACTCCATCCCTGGTAAGAGGTGGAGGGGCTGACATGGGCGTTTTGTAAAGGGACAGGACAACCCCGAGCAGAAGCGCAGGACATCCACCCCACACGTGTGCATGCATGGCACCTCCAAATCAGCCTGCGGGGCATGCCATCCACCACTAAACACGAAGAGCCAGGAGGCTGTCTACCTTTTCATGAAGATTGAGGTCAACAGTGACTAAAAAATGAGAAGTGAGGAGGGTGACAGAAGAGCGAACGTTACAGTGAGTGCTTCCCTGGGAGAGGAAGAGGGGAGGGAGAGACACGAGCAGCCTCTCCGGGATGGAGGTCTCCGTGGGCTTCCCCTTGCTGCGAGCCCTACCAACGGGCGATTACACTGCAAGCTGCTTTCCTAGCCACCTAGGATATAAGTCTTCCTTCCAGATGCTCAACGGACCTCCCCAGGAAAAACCTAAACACTTTCTGTATTTTATTGAATATTTGACAAAGTATGACTATATATTTGTGGCATACAAAGTGATACGTATAATACTTACAATTTGCTCCTGCGGCTTAAGTGATACATTTTCTCCTTCCACTCCTTAATCTCAATGTCCTCAAAGCCTCTGGAAACCCCCATTCTGCTCTCTGCTTCCGAGTTCTCTTGGTTTATCATCCACTCATCAGTAAGAACTTACCGTGATTTGTCTTTCTGTACCTGGCTTATTTCCCTTACCTTGATGTCCTTGAGCTTTATCCATGTTGTTACAAATGAGACAGCGTTTTCCTTTCTTAAGGCTAAACAGTATTCTTTTATGTGCACGTACATTTTCTCTTTTTATTCATCCATTGATGGCCACTTTCGTTAATTCCATAACATGATTGACTATTCCAGCTTAGACCAATGTTTCCCTGTTCTTCCGTATTTTTATAAAGATAGGTTAAAAAGAAACTACAGTAACAAATGACCGTTAGTGGAAAGGGGACTGTACTGCCAAACAAAGTATGTGGATACATATCCCAGACCTGGCAATTAGAAGCTATACAAATTTATTAAGCATATAATTTTTGTCTTATTATAGTTTAGAGTAAAAAAGAAAAAAAGTGATGTTTAATAGGAATGACCAGGTCTTATCTGAACCTCAGTTCATTCTTCTGTAAAGTGTGATTTTCAAAAAACTTTCTAACTTGGGGTAAGGAGAGGATGGCTGGGGTGTGGAGGTGCTGTTCTGAGATGAAATTTTGCACATAAAGGCCCGGCACGGCTGGGACATTCAAGTTCAATGAGTGGGTCATGCTCCCCCTTTCCTCCCTGAGAAGTTTGTTCCAGTTGTCTGTGAGCACAGTGACGAGCAGACCAAGTCCACACCCTCATGGGTGGTACATTCTAGGAACTATGTGCATATCTAAGGAGTAACAGAAACAACATATATCAAAGCAGTGGGTTAACTGAAGTGCTTGACGTGTTGTTTTTTAAATCAAAATGTCCTCTCAAAAATGTAAGTTCAGGCATGTGTATTTATCAGATGTCAGTCCTCTTCATGTTTGCTAGTTGCTTGCAAAGAAATATACAAAATTGCTGAGAGACTATAAGACTTCAGAAATCCAAATATAGAAGGCAACAGTTGCTTTTTTAATGCAATAAAATGCTAATCCTTGCATTGCCGTTGTTTTATATGACTAATTTCGTCTTTAGACTATCATCCCAAGTATACTGGCAAGTCTTTTAGAAATAAACAAGGAAAAAAATCAAAAAGAAGACATCTATTTTTACCTTTTCACTAAGCCATTTCTTGCTCTGCTGCTGTAGTTATTCCAAAATTGGTCTCAGTTTTATTTGAACTGTTCTAAGAAAAAAAAATAAACTTGTGAGATGTAATTTTAAATACACATTACCAATTTTAACTGATTGTTAATATGAGTATAGGTAGGACAAGCTGTGTCAGATATTTATTACCAACCACTAACAATGTGTCCACCCTGTCCTGTCCTCAACCTGCTGCTGACCCTGCTCACGCTGCTGGACACCCCAGGAAGGCAGGACAGGCTTCCTCCCCCAGCACTCCCAGGCTGTGCTGGCTGGGGCATTGTCTGCCTAATGGAACCCTGGAAGCCAGCCAGAGCTGCAGCCTGCATGTGTGATTCAGTTTTGTTTTTGTTTTTAATGATCACACACATTTTGGCATAAGCTGAAGACAGAAGATAGCGTGGGGGCTGGGGAGCACTTAACTTTATTTAGAAGAAGAAACCCAGAATACTGAGTTAGGGATGAAGTTTTCAAATGTCACATCAACTAAATTTAGTAAAATGATTAAAACAAAAAAAATCATGGCAAAGGGAGAAAAGAAAAAAGGAAGGAGTCACATATCTCAAATTTTACTGTAAGAAATTGCCAGAAGTATCACCAGAAAATGTATAAATTTAAGAATAGACACAAATTTAAATTTTTTAAAGAATATTTTCCTCCTAGAAATTGCAGAGAAAGAAAATTATTTCCTTAGAGTAAATGTACAAGTGTTTAAAGTTTCTGTGGTTTAAAAATAAAATCCAAGGGGCCAGGGATTTAGCTCAGTGGTTCCACCGCCTGCCTCGCAAGTGCAAGGACCTGAGTTCAATCCCAGGTACCAAAAATAAAATAAAATAAAATCCAAAATTTATAAGGTGTTTAATTTTGTTTACCATTATATTTCTAGACTTTTTAAAGTTTTATGAAGTTACTCTTTAAACTACACATGCAGTGCATTCATGTGCATAAAATTTATTCACATCAAAGAACTCACAGATGCAAAGTTGAAGAGACTGCCTCACAAATACGATGATGTCAACAAGCAAAGAGTCAGTGTGCAGAGCTACTTGTTTTTTAGTAAACCACAATAAAAGAGTTCAGAAAAGCATAAGGCTGGCAGTCAGGAAATGAGCTTAAGCAAAAGAAATGGGAGACGTCTGGTTTGGGGGATTTGAGGAAGGCTTTTACCAATGGGTGCTTTTGTTTTGCTTTTCATGCTAAGTCAGGATACATGCCTTGTCTCTCCCGTGTACAAAGAAAGAAATACCAAGGTGATAAGATAACACGTGGGATAGTACAAGGCCCACGGAAAGCTGTTCACTTGTAGTCCAGCACCAGTCTTGCTTGCTCTGGGCTGCAACACTATGCTGGACAAGGAGGGAGTTAATAACAACATGCTAAGCACTGATGTTTTTCACAAGATAAAACTTGAAGCTAGGGCAACTAAACTCTGGCTAGGAATTGGCATTGGACTTTGAAAGGTCACACTGAGTCAGCTGCCAGGATTCTCACAGACAGACCAAACGCACAGAGGTGCAGGAGAGTGTGGGACTGGGTAGCTGGAGCCATTCATAACCTGTCTGACATTAATAGGCCATTGAAATGTTTGCTTACAGCTTCTGCGCAAGTCCCATAACATTCCTGCCACAACTACCATGCATTACTCTCCCTAAATCTTTCCTATATAGACATCTAAAATGTTAGTCCCCAGAGACCAAACAGCATGGTAGACACCCATAAAGAAGCTGGGACAGGAGCTCCTGTAGCCACAGAAAGGGAAAAAACGAGTCAGTTCCTAAAAAGTGTTCAATGAGGCCAGCTAGTGCTCGGCATCTTTCTTTATAAAAGTCTCCAAGGTTCTTGTAAGAAATTCCTAAACCACACTCACTGGGGTTTTGCAGCTTGCAGTCTAATAATTTCTCACCCAAACTGGTCTGGGGAGTAAGCCTGGTGGTAGAGCATTTGTCTACCATGTGTAAAGCCATGTGTCTATCAGTAGTGCTGCAGGGAATAAGGAAACATAGAACTTAGAAAGAATGATACAAATTATGAAACTATGGTCCAATGGAAACATTTATGCTATGTGAAAGAATAAGTGAGAGAAGATGGGGATGTAATATCACTTTTCCAGAGTTCAGTGACTTCCCTTAGCAAAACTGGGAAGCACCTTATCTCCAAGACTGAGACTTAGTCACATTCCTGTGTTTCAGTTTCCTGCTCTTGAGGGTCACAGCTTTTGCCAACCTCCGGCAGTGCCAGTTATGACAAGTGAACAGCATCTGTTCTAGAACTGTTTTCCTCAGGGCCCCACTCCAGAATGGGATTCCATTAACACCCTAGTACCCACCTCCACCCATTCTCCCCTCCCACTCATTCTATCCTGCTGTACCTGCATTAAAAATCACATTCACTCACAAACACTGATCTTAGCTGTAGAAGGAAAGCTAAATAGTGGCAAGAATTGTTACCCTTTCTAGGCAAATTAAATGGCTTTAAGTGACTTGTGAAGACAAAGGAGAAAAGCTCTATTAATGGGATATCTGTGGAGAAAGTTTCAGCCAAAGCCTTTCCTCATTTTATACTATGTACAAAACCTGACTCTTATTATGAACAAAGCCAGCTCTGAATAGACTCAACACTTCGGGGAAACAATACTTTGTTGACACAATACCTTCAAGGAAGGTCACCTCCCAGAAAGGCAGAAGGAAGTGTAGGGTGATGGAGAAAGTTGACCAAAGAAGACTTTACTGGGGCCACCTGGTTGGTGTGGGGGACAGGCTGTTGTAACAAATGAAAACTAGCAGAAGAGTCATTTATGAGATCAGCCATTTGGACAGAGCGCTGTCTTTCCCTGCATATGGAAGATAAGCAGTGAGGTAATGTGGGCAGAGAACAGACCCAACAGTTAGAACCGTCTGGGTTTGAACACCAGACCCCACAATTTATTGTACAGGGGGATCTGGGGACATTACTTAATTATTCTGATATGCAGTTTCCTCATTTCAAAAATATATAATTAGGGGATTAGAGCTGGCTTATAGCACATATTAGAGACTCAAGAAATGGTAATGTGTAAAATCATTATTTACTGCATACATCCTATGAAAAGAGCTATCAGAGAGAGGCCCAGAGGGACTGTGTGAGACAAATGATACTGGCACCGCAGGAACTGAGATTTATGACACTGTAGAGGCAGTGGAAACCTAGGGCTCAATTCCTCTTTTTTCATAATATTTTCTATCTAGCAACTAGTTAGGAGTCCGACCAGCATTACATTCCTTACCAAACTATACTTCTGACCTTAAGTACAGCAATATTCTATTTTTAACTGAAATGTAGGTGGAAATTATCACTACCCTGGTTGATGAATCTTGGGTACTGAGATGGGCACCCCAGTCTAGGCCAGAGTTAAGGGTGTGCAACTTATTAAGAGGGTGAGTTCTAATGAATTTCTCTCCCATATGTTCCAGCTGTGTGGGAGAAGCCAAGGATAGATGTTACAACTTGGGTTTTGATGTCCTTCCAAAGCCTCATGTGGGTCATAGGTGGGGCTTTTTCAGAGGTGGCTGGACCTTGAGTATGTGATTCTAGGATCCATTCATGGTGCAATGCTAGGCTCAAGAGCACTAGGATAAAGGGTGTGAGCGTGCCCACCCTAAGTAGCCTGGATAAGATGTAAAGGGTAGAAAGAGCTGTGTTAGCCCCTTGCTTGTTTTGCTGCCTTTGCCCTGCCATGGACTCTTTCTCTTCTGAGATGCCCTCTGCCACGCCACCCTGCCCTAGACCGAGCCGATTATGGACTGAAAACCTCTACAAACTGTGAGCTAAATAAACCTTTCCTCCTTTAACTATAAGTATCAGGTATTTGTGTCTCAGCAACAAGAAAAGTACTGAGACAGAATTTGGTACCAGGGAAGTGGGGTTGTTGCTGTGACTGTACCTGACCTTCTGGTTTTGGAGCCTTTGGAGCTAGCTTGTGGGAAGGGAAAGGGTTAGGAAAGGTTGGAGATGCTGGCTGAAAAGTAGAGCTGGAACAGCTGAGCCTGTACTTGATGGGAGATTCTGGTCAGAGCTCAGAAGACCAGAAAGCTGATATAAATGCTGCCAGTAATGACCAGGCTTGGGAGGTTTCTGCTAAGAAAAAGGACCGCATTGGCTGTTGAACTCCAGATGATGTGTGTTATGCCTTGGCAAAAAGTTTGTCTGCATTTTTCTCATGTTCAGACTTTTCCTGAGACTGAGACTAAGGGCAGCAGACTAATTAATCTGGCAGAAGAAATTTCGAGGCAGTCTGATGTTGAGGCACTAGCATGGCTACTGTTGGGGGCTTTTAGCCAGATTTATGTTGGGACTCAAGAGCAAAGATTCCAGCAGAATGATTAAAATGTTTTGAGTTTGGCCAGAAAGGAAGCTTCAATAAAGTTGCAGCCTGCAAAGATGGAACAGAGAAGTAATTGGTCACTGAAAAAGACTAGCAAGAAACACCCAAGTATTTCAGAAGACAACAGAAAAGACGGCCTGAGGACATCACAAGAACCAACAGAACTCTGGCCTCTGCAGCCTCAGAATTGCAAAGGTAAAAGACTTTGCTTTGAGAACAGAGGCCCAGAGCACCATGCTCCAGAATGGCAGCAACCTAAGGAAATTGTTCCTTGGGATTTGCTTCATAGGCACTCGACTTCTATAGCTAAGAGAGAAGGAAGCCTGGCTACTGCTCCAGATGGTGGCAGACTTTGCCACAATACATGTGGTAGTGGTTTGAGGTACGTACAGAATGCAAGAGTTGTAGGGATGGGAAGGCTTCCATCCAAATTTCAGAAGAAGAATGCAATTGTGAAGACAAATACATATATTTCCCAGAATCAAAATGGAAGAAGAATAGGAATAATGGCCAAAGAATAAAATCACAACTATAGTAAATGATATAAAAATGAAAAACTGAATCCAAAAGAAGGAGCCCACTTTCAACAATTTTTTCCTAAAATTTATAGAATTAAAAATCCCACTAAATCAATTCTAAAGTAGGGCTCATAGACTAGGCTTGGGGGTAGGGGTTGAAGGACCATATGACAGACAAGGAAGAGCTTTAAGTGGGGATTAAGTGGGTACAAAAGAGAGGATAGTGCAGTCAAGCGATGAAAGCAATACAGAATTATTGGGGGAAGAAATCTACAAGAAAAGCAGTAAAAGATGGCAGTGGGACTTTAAACTATTACTGCACAGACCATGGAGGGCCATGAAAGCCATATTTTTAAAACATCAAAAGCTAAGAAGAGTTTTTAGTAGAAATGTGGCTTTTTAAAGATCACTCTTTTGGGGTGGCTGATGGGCTGAAGGAGGGTTATCAGCAAGTATAATAACTTCTTGTGATCCTCCTTCCCAGGTGCCCCTCAAAATACAAGACTTTACCTGAATTATTTTGTATCACTCTTCCTAAAACCCTCTGAGGTAGGCACTGTTTTATCCTCATCCCATAGAAAAAGGAACCCAGGCTAAACTAGAACCAGCAAGGATTTTGGATGCCAGAACTTAGAGCCTATACTTGATGTACAGTGGATATCAGAAGATCACTTAGAAGCCTATTACAGAAATTCAGACAAGAAATAATTGTGGCTTAGACTAAAGAATACAGTGGTCGTTAGAGAGAAGTGGGAAAATTCAAGAGACACAACAAGCATTCTGGCACTAAGTAGAGGAAGTGAAGAGAGAGGAGAAGGCTGACTCTGGGTTTGACAATTTGGATAAGCAAAGTTGCTTCCCTTAAAATAAACAAAAAATAGCAGAGGAACACAAAATGTTTACTGTTGACCATGCCTGAGAAACTTCTGAAGGGGAATGGCAAAGAGGCTGCTGACTACATGAGCTAGAGTCCAACAATGAGGTCTGAAATGGAGACCTAAATTTGAAATCTTTAGCAAATGGATAGTATTTGAAGCTACAGAAGGAGACAAAATTTCTAAGGTCATAGTTTTCAAATGCAGTGTGTCCAAGACTCACTTGAAGAACTTATTGTAAATGAAGACCTATGCACCCATCTCCCCTGAAAACTCACTATTCATACTCTTCCTTTCTCTGGCAAGGGAAGGCAGTTGATTCTGTGCCGTTAGCCCATTATACTTTGAGGAACTATGAGACAGAGAGAGAATAATGGGGCTGAGGATTATCTTAGTGGGAGCACATGCCCAGCATGTGCTCCTGGAGGCTCCAGGTTGAGCCTGAGCAACACATACACAAACACACAGGCATGCACACATGCACACACACACACACACACACACACATGCACACACACACACAAAAGAGAGAATGAAACAAGAGACATCAAGAAAGGGCCTGATAGGGCCAGGGATTTAGCTCAGTGGTTCTGGTGCCTGCCTTGAAACCGCAAGGTCCCAAGTTCGATCCCTGGTACCAAAATAACACAAAAGAACAACAAAAAAAGAAAGGGCCTGATGAATTCTAACATCTTCTAAGTATATGAAGAACACCTACAAAATATACTGAAAATGAGCAGCCAGGATGACAGGAGATACCATGATGAGAATTATGTCAGTAAATTCAAGATAGGACAGTGTATTTTAGGAGGAAAAATAATATCAAATACTGACATCTTAGCACTTCTGTGGGCCAACTCTGTCCCTGCCTGTGAGGATCCCAAAGGGAACATGATACACCCAAAGCTATGCAAGAAATCCAACTGTATCTATCAAATCAGGCACAATTTTTTGTTATTTCACTTTACTTAAAATTTATATAATTTGCATTCATTCAAACTTGTAATATAGCTGGTATCATCTATATTATTAATTACAGGTTTTAAAAGGATGTTTATCAAGACTCAAGTGTACTTCTGGGCTTATGTTCAGTTTACTGATAACTCAAAGCCAGGTCTGTCTGATTCCAATGGCAATCAGTAGTCTTTCAGGTATAGAGTGTCACTCCACCTTACAGTGTTGCATCAGAGCCAGGCACTAGATATTTAGGAAACAAAGGAGGGACTCATTGCTCAGAAAGGTGGAGAAAGAAGTGTCAGGGAAGGTCACACTTGAGCTCGGCCTTGAATGAGAAGAAATTGGCCAATCACACAGGCTGGGAAGTATGTTTCCAGCAAAACAGTCTATGCAGTGATAGAAATAGAGAACATCAACTCCAGGAAACTTTTGAAGCATAGTTCGTGTTTGGGAGAGAAGGAAGAAGAGTGGAAGAAGGAACCTTATACTGAAGAGGACCCACTTAAATATTTTAAACATGGCACCCACCGGGGCAGATTTGTGTAGAAAATCTGTGGCGATGGTGTTAAGGATGAATTGGAGGAAGGAAAGGAGAACTGTAGCAGGCCAAGCAAGTGAGAGTTTAGTCAGTGGAGAAATTGATAATAGAGAAGAAGAGGGTGTGTCAGAGAGATCAGACAGGGATCATAGCAAGAACGGGTGGTGCAGATCAGGAGTGGAAAGTTGCTGACAGAGAGGGAGATAAACAGAATAAACACCAGCTTTCTGACTTGGACAACACAACAGCAGATGGGAAATAAATGGGAGGAAAGGGGATATGGAGAGGATATGAATTGCCTGTGGAATTTCTAGGAAGCCTTGCTACCAAAGTGGCTGGGGATATGGAACTGGCCCTTGGACGGAGGTGAGGGTTATGGCTGAGATCACAACATCTGTGTAACCAGTGAACAATCATTCAGAGAGGAGTTTATAACTGTCTTCTCCAGCAAAATTTTGAAGCTTTATCAGGTTTGAAACTCTTTTCCATTTTTTGAACTATTAAAGAAAATGAGGAAAGCAGAGTAGGAGCTCCTGTTGCAAACTTGCCAGTGGTCTTTATTATTCTACTAGAGATTTTTATCAGTTTGGTGAGAATACCATTCATGAGGATAAATTTCATCTAATACAAAAAATATTTTATAACTCTTTTTTTGTTCCCCACGTTCCATGTTTGTGAACATCTCCCAAAGTCAATGACATGTTTTTCTCAGTTTTGATATGCAATTTGGATTAGATAAAGGGAGGAAGGTGAGGAAATTACACTCATAACATTTTGAATACTGTGACACTTTGAATGATCAAAACAGTGTACCTATCTTGTGAAGAATTCTCTTGTCAAACAAAAGTCAGTCCATGGTGAATAACAAGGGCAAAGTTTACTGTATGAAGCAACAGGCTACTAAAACATTGCTTTCATTTCTCTCTGGCAACAATGCCATGGCACAGAAAAAGATTCACATCATTTCTTCTCGGCACAACACAAATATTTATTAAAAGATTCAGAGAGTAATGTTGTACAATTTTCTCAATGCTTCTAAAAGGGAATTTCCATAACAATTATGTAATCATTACATGGAAACAGCCACATTGCTAGACAGGAAGGCCCATCCCAGGAAAAAGAAAAAAAAACAGTAGATTTCCATTTAAAAATTACTATTAAGAGACTGTAACAGTAAGAAATAAGATGAATTATTGTAGCTCATGAAGATGGAGTCTCTTCTCCTTTCCTAGAATGAATGCTGCAGCCCTTCTGAAGGATTGGTTGTAGTGTATAAACCAGCTGTCTTTCTATCAAGCATGGTCTTGGCCAAAAGAAAGGTGAACCTTAATCATTCTTCAGACTTTCATTGAACTATCAAAATTAAGGTTTTTTTAAAAATTTCTCTCACTAGATTTCCTCTCTTTTTGAGAACTCCTATCATTGCTCCCCAAGCATTATTCAGGATCATAATTACAAAGGTTGTTATTTTAAGACTCTGGTCAGATTCAAAGCTACTTAGTCACCACAGCTCCTTGTGTATTCGATTACCCCTAAAAGGCACACTTGGCAACTGTATGTTGTCTGAACTATGCCTGCACATTCAAGGAAGAAATAAAACTGGTGAAGTTGACCTTAGAGAAAGGCCTTATGTCAAGAAGGGTTAGGAAATCATATAGTCCAAATTCTTTTTACTAAATAAGAAACAAAGAAGAAATGATGGATCAGAAAAAGAAGTCTGTACTACAATCATAACTGATAGAAAACTGGATCCTTCCTATCAGTGTTTCAGTCAAGGGGATCATGAATATAAAACCTCGGAAAACTCAGTAAAAGAGTATGGTAAGCATTATTAGAATATCTGCTCGGCCTATGAACCACCAACCACCTTTTCTGAAATTGCCCCATCTATTACCAGGCCTGGGTAATACCTATTACCTAATCATCCCATTCTGGTTGGTACAGGACTAGCAGCTGACATGAGCAGGTCCAAAGTGACTTTTCCAGGCCAGTACTGGAACTGGGACTCTGGCCTTCCCAACAGTACTGAGAAATAAAATACAGCAGAAAAGCTGGTCTCTTCAGAGAGAAAAAAAAGAGATAGAGAGAGTTTCAAAAACAAGGGCCCATGAAATAGCTTGAACAGGGTAGACAGTGGCTTAAGATGGACAAGTCTGAAAGAGAAGCAGTTTTGTTGCTGTTGTTGTTTGTTTTTTTGTACCAGGGATGGAACTCAGGACCTTGCGCTTGTGAGGCAGGCAGTGGCACCACTGAGCTAAAACCCCAGCCCCTGAAAAGCAGCTTTGAGAGAAAATTAGAAGTCATTTTTTGTTCCTGTGGCAACCACTTCAATTGTACACACAAAGGAAGATGTGGGCTAGATATCTGAAACTGGGGGAAATGTCAGGACTGGAGGTAAAAGTTTCAGGCTCATCAACATGGAGATGGTTTTTTAATTCCTAGATGAGGTCAGAAGGAATAGAGAATAGACAGAGAAAAAGACCAAATCCAAGGTGCTGCAACATTTCCCGTTAAGTAGAAAAGGGAAATCTAGCAAAGGAAAACAAGGAGGAAGAGTAAATGAAGTAGGAAAAAGAATTAGACAACTGTGTTGTCACAGAAGCCATGAGAATAGTGTTTCTGGTCTACAGCCATACCACCCTGAACGCACCCGAACTTGTCTGGTCTCAGAAGCTAAGCAGGGTCAGGCCTGGTTAGTACTTGGATGGGAGAATAGTGTTTCTGGCAATAGTAGTCAAATCAGCTCACTTTTGCCAAATGAATAAATTAATTGAATTAAATACTATGTCTTTGAATTTGACCAGGAAAAATCCTGAGATTTGTAAATTTAATTACAAAGGGCTAGGGAATGGAAGGAAAGAGAGATGAGAGGAAGTTAATCAGTAAGGACCTACAGGTCAAAAACAGTAAAAGACCATTTCACATTCTTGAATATATGTTAACTCAAATCCTTAACTCAAATCCTGATGTGACCTACTAGGTGCTGCAACATCCTGTTTGTAGCCCAAGCTAATCCAAGCTCCTCCTCCTTGTAAACTACCCAACTATCTCAAAGCTCCTCTGCTCATAGGGCACTACCACCCCTCTTGTCAACAGCCAACAGAAGTTCAGTATAACTCACTTGCAATTTCCTTCCCCAGATTTTCACTATGGTATTCTGTACTGTGGCTTCTTAGATCTAGAGAACAGTTTCCACCTGCTACATAACCGAGAGAACTTGTCTAGGTCTAGTCCTTTCTTTTGGGATAGCATCCATAATGGCTCAGCAAATCTTTTTATTTCAGAGATCTCTTGCTCTCAAGAGCTTTGGTTTAACAAACTCTATGTGTTCAGTTTGAGGTCCCATCAAATGAATATTTGTATTGATTTTTGTCTAATATTAAAGTCATCAAAAAACATAAACAGGGCAGGGATTTAGCGCAGTGGTTCTGCCACCTGCCTCGCGAGTGCAAGGTCCAGAGTTCAAGCCCCCGTACCAAAAAAAAATAATAAACATACATAAATCAAAAATTTTAAACAAATGTGTTTTAGGTTTTGTAATGAAAAAACTGGGGTAGGGGTATAGCTCAGTGGCAGAGCATGTGCTTAGCATGCAGAAGGCCATGGGTTCAATCCCAGCACCAAAATAAATAAATAAATAAATTGATAGGCAGGAGAAAGTTGTTCTACACTTTTGTTATGACTGAAATTGGTAGGATCAGTTTAAATATAAATTCTAGAAAAATAACATAATGAATGTTTTCTGAAATTTATTTTGAAGGGCTAAGATATAGTTTGATGGATGATAATAAACATTCATTCCAGGGAGGTGCTATGATTGTTAATAAGGGAGATTTCAATAAGTTCTGCTTAGCTGCAGTAAAAATGATATTCAAAACTGTATTAGGTAGTAAGGCTGAAAAGCAGTAAGAGTTCACAGTGACTCTGCCAAGGACGCAGGGCTCCGGAGAGCTGGCTGGACCACTGTATTAGGATGCTTAACTGTCCAGTAACATCAACAGCCTCTACCCTCACCTAAATGGTAACAGTGTACTCCCTAAGTCAGCACTTCAAAGCAAGTCTTCTGGGTCCTGGTTTTGTAATTGAACACACTGCGTTCAAATGTTGGTGAGTGCAGAGGCAATAAGCACAAGCAACAGAAAAGATTGGAGAGAGGTTTATTACTTGCAGCAAGTAAGAAGACCCCTGGAGATAATTTTCAAAGCAGCGTTCTCTCCTCAAATAAAGAAAGCAAGGGTTTCATTGAGAAAACACACACACCTGCACATATTTATATAAGGAAAATTCATCATCACATGCAGAGGTGCACACATCCCTGAGCATATTCAGTTTGAGGTCGTAACCACACATTCAAAAGGAAAGATGCCAGGCATAATATCAGCATAAAACTTATCATTATAATGAATAAAGTTTTCGCCGGGTCACCAAGAAAGAACAAGCCAGTGTGACTTGGTGATTTAGGCTTGTTATTATAAGTTTCTACGAAGAGTTTTAGCCAAAATAAAAATAACTTGGAAGGCACGATAACAGTCTTTTAAAGAGGCAGCAGCTTTTGTCACTTGTACATATAGAAGTCTGTCCTTAAAAGTGCCTACCTCACCTACTGGCTAACAGCTTGGCAGACTGGACCCCAAGCCCTCCTTTATGCCAAGGCTGGTGTTGTAATCAATGGGCCAAATGTTATTAATAGTTAAGATCTCCCACTCTGGAGACTACCAGGTCTTGTTAGAAGCTCGTTATTAACTTGGTGACATGTCTGCAGATTTAACACCTCTAAGTTTCTCTTCCCTCACTAGTGAAATGATTACTTTAGAAAGTTATGTTAAGAATGAAATGAGAAAGTAAACATGGTATTTAGCATAGTGTGTATAATCACTGTTCAGTAAAAGTAGCTACTTTATCATTATTTGAGTTCATGGTACATAAAATCCATACACAGTCATGACATAGAGACCACCATAAGGACAAAGGACAAACTCCTGGGCCCTTAACCTGTTACTCATCAAAAACATGATTTGTGTTTTCTTCTGAGGCACTCAGAGACTTATAATTCATTTCTACTAAAAATTGTGACTCATGTGGGTCTACAAATGTCCAATATGTAACTAAAAGTGGAAGAGAGTTTGACCATCATTCTGTAAAATTCAGGATCAAATCCTCCTCAGCTCAGCATATAGGCGTATTAGTCCTTTAAGGATTACTGTTCTAAACATTGGTAAAACAAAGTTAACTAGCCTAAAACTCACCTAACCTGTCTCATTACCCTTCAAGACTGAGGACACCAGGAGAAGAGATTTACAGGGACATTCAGCTATGACCTAGGGTTACCTTGGGTTCCAGCAGAGCCTCACATGACTGAGATGCCCAAAAAGTCATGAGAATTCTTCCCATGGGAATCAAACTGCCACCCAAGTCATGAATATTCGAATGAGCTATGAAACCAGGACTGAGATAATGACAGACCAGACCCAGCCTGCCACAGCGCCCCATCAAACTAGTCTCCATTCTTTTTCAAACAGGTCAGTCTGATCCTCCTCATCAGAGTGTGCCCACTCCACCTGCTCAAGTTGGGAGTCCTTTTCCTATATTTCTTACTTTTTCTTAGCCTGATATCTGTCAGCTAGCTCCTCAAACCAAAGTCCTTTACCATTTTCTCTTACTTTCCACTTAGAGGTTTTTCCTGTAAATTGGTGGTTTAGTTTTAATTTCTATTATCACTAAAAACAAGGGCCCACGCTCACTGGCAACCCCTATGACAGAGTTTGAGGAGAATAGGAATAGGATTAAAATCACCATGGAGATGACTGCTTCCAGACAAGAAAGCAAGAGATGCAGGTTACTAGTGGTAGCTCAGTCTCAAAGTTCAGCTCTCCTACCACACTTCTTTTCCTACAACTGCCTCTGGAGGCCAATGGTCATTTCCTGCCCTGAAATATATTGCTATAAGTGAATGTGTATTGTTAAAAAATAAGTTTGGTTTTTCTCAATCAAAATATTATTATTCCATTTTTTTCTCACTATTGCTGAGCATACATGCATGCATTTATGTATGTATGTACATATGTATGTATGTGTGTGTATGTATGTATGTAGATTTGGGGCCTTGTTTGTTCTGGTATTAGACTGTTATCCAAAGCCTCACTAGCATGGTGAGCCTTTGAGCTACCAGTTGTAAAACTGCCTTCCAGTAAGGGACAGTCTGTCTACCCAGCACTTTACATCACAACAGACAAGCAGCAGTGAGGCAGCTTTGAAATCCCAGGGCTGTGGTCAAAGTACAGACCTCTTAAAAGGACAAAGTGTTCTGTTTCTGTAGCACAAGGGTGTGGCTTTTGTAGCTAGTAAAATAATCTGAACACAAAGGCCTCCCGATCCTGCAGAGTACTCTGCAGTGAACTGACTCAATGGAAAGTGGTGGGAAAGGAAGCTGGCCCTTAGATTTCAGACCCCTCCAAAGCTTAGTTCTGTCCCAGGCAACAGGAAGGGGTTTCATCAGGCAACATGTACGCAGACGAACACACACACACGCACAGCAGAAGACAGCATGAGGAATGCCTGTGGGGAACTCCAGTGGAGCCCAGCGCCTACTCCTTGCCACCTCTGCCAACCTCAGTCCCTTCACTGCACCAAAAGTTCCCCTGATGAGGCTGAGCCACCTTTTAGCAGCTGCTCTGAAAGAGGCTACAAAATGAAGCATTCCCAGTTAATGTCAGGTGGGTTTCCTAATATTGTGAAATAGTAATCATAGATGCTTTAACTGCCAGAGTCCACTGGAAAGCTAGTGTTTTGGAAGCAAAATATTGATATGTGTTAAAATTAACTGGAGATTTAAAATCAATGAAAGGTGTCAATTATGTACTTTTTTAGGTTATCTAATCCTAAACACACACACACACACACACACACACACACACACAGGCTCACTACCATTGCCAATTTAAGCTTCATGTACAGAGAATCTTAGAAACTGTAATGTAATTCAGAATCCTGTGATTCTTGTCAATTAAGGTGACTGAAGGTCTGAATTTTTCATAATCAATCCATGTTGATTAGATTTTGCTAATAATTGCTCAAAGTTAATTTCATTCAAATCATTTTGCCTAAAGACAGCTTAGCCAACTTCACCCAAAGAGGTGGAAGCTTCTTGTGGGAAAAAAAAAAGGAGATTCATATTCTATCATAGATCAATGACCTATGAAATTCAAATTCCAAGAAAATACATCCAGAAAAAAATTGTACTAAGATGAACCAGAAACACTATATTGATTTATCTTTCCTTGAACTATCACAAAGCCCAATAACAAATCAAGAGCAAATTTTTTAAAAATAAAAGTTTTGCCAAAAAAAATATATAAAGTCAATTCTATGAACTAAAATTTGATAAATTCATATGTATGTAGATATATAGATAGATAGATGCAAAATAAATGATATCCTATCCCTTCACCATGATTACTAAAGATAACTGACTGGTTCTTTTTTGGTTTCAGTTTTGTTTTATTTACTGACAATGAAAATTTCAAAGCTTTGCTTTCTCTAAGTAGGTTACATGACTCCTTTTTCATTGTAAAGGTTCTGAAAGGTACAATTGGGAGCAGTAAAGGATACACTGTGTTGTCCATAATTATGTGATAAGAGAATTCCAGGAAAGGTGAGGTTTCTTACAAAATCAAAGCAGTTAGAGAACATTTCTGATTAGAGTGTACTGACCTTGAGAATGAACATTTGTCTTTACAGGATGTGCGCTCACCCACTGATGAGAGTGTACTGAATATCTAGTACACACAGCACATTAGGAAATGTTCTGGGAAGGCAGTGGGGAAAAGACAGGGTTCCTGCTCTCAGGGACCCTACCATCCAATAGAGGAAGACAGGCATTAAAAACATAAACAACTAAATAAACAAGAAAGTATCAAAAAGTGCAAGGAGAAGATTACAACAGAATATTATAAGAGAAAAGGATTTGAAGTAGGGTTGCTAGACACACCAAATAAAAATACAGGCAACTAAATTAAATTTAAATTTTAGATAAGCAATGAATAAATTTTAGTATAAATATATTCCATGAACTATTTGGGACATACTTTTACAAAAAACAATATTCACTGTTTATCTGAAATTCAAATTAATTCAGCCTTGGTATTTTATCTGGCAACCTTACTTGACAGTCTTGTTAAATTGGGAAGTTGCGGAAGGCCTCTATAAAAATATGATATTGACAGAATGCTAGAAATCAGCTATATTAAAAGGCCTCAGATGATTGTGGGTGCCTACTATATAAATAAATAACAGGTGCAAAGATTACGCTGATTTTATGACAGTCAGAACTGACCAGGAGAACCATGTTCCATGCTGTACCAGAACGCTGTAGGTGGGAAAAATGCACTAGGAAGAATAAAGAGATGGAACACGGTGGGGTTAGATTCTATAGTGACTCAGCCTAGTTACTAGGCAGGGTTTGGAGTTCCCTGAAAATTCCTTACAGGAGAAGTTAAGAAGGAGGAGGAAGCACTTTAAGACCAATGTGTGAACAGGACAGAGTTAGGAACTGGGGTTCCACAACTGAGGATTTCTTAGAAAGATTTTAAGATTGTAGTTGATTTCTAACAGAAAAGGTCTATAGGGCATAAATTTAAATTTATCCCTTTTGAAATATAATTCCTTTAAAAAACTATCTTAATTATTTACAAAAGTAGGTTTTAGAGGAGGAAATGGAACATGAACTGAGCCAAACATAGCAATTTTGGAATGAGGAAAAGGATAACTATGGAGAGGGAATCTTACATCATATCCCCTCCATACTTCAGCACCACCAGTAGCACCAGGCAGGAAAACCCCAAAAGAGCGGGGAGGTTCAGGGACAACCACAGAATGTGTGTACCATCCACAATACACAAATGTAGGGGGTGAGGCTGGGCTCACAAATACAGGCTTTCAGTTCTTGATCAGAATTTCATAAACTACTCACATAATCAGAAAGCTATGTATTTTAAAGGCTACAAACAAGTAAGAGACTGACATGGTAATTGCTCTGTCTTCCAGAAAGAAGATTCAGGCACTTGAGGTGTAATTAATATATTTTATAAACAGAAACTCAAATGGAATTGTTTATAGCAGAAAAAACAGAAAACAATTTAAGTGACTCATAATTGAGGTATTACTCTTTCACAGATGATTATGCAACTATTAAAACTATGAGGTAGATACACATAAACTGACTTAAGAGATCTGGGTAACCAACCTGATGGTTTGTCTGGAGCTAGGGGTTGGGGGTAAAGCACTCATAAGATCCTCAGTGCAGGAGATTCCTAGACAAACCTGGACCAATCGGTTACTCTAGAAGGATCTCTAATCTTGTTATGCAATGAAAGCAACTTTTCATATGTGAGTAATTTAAAGACAACTATGTATGTTTAGATGTTTATGTATATGCATTCAAAGAACTGGGATTAGGGAGGAAGTGGGGACTATCATTTTTCTTATTTGCGCCATCATTTGTTTTTGGGGTTTTGGGGTTTTTTTGCTTTTTTTTTTGTAGGGGGATTGAACTCAGGACCTTGCACTTGTGAGGCAGGCGGCGGAACCACTGAGCTAAATCCCCAGCCCGCATCATTATTTTTTTAAAGAGTATATCTTGCTTCCATAGGTCAAGGAAAAAAGAATGTTTTTATGCTTGTGGTCATCCTCCTCTTCCCCGTGGTTGAAGACTGAACCCAGGGCTTCATACGTGCTAGGCAAAGGCCTTACCATGGAGCCACAACCCTTTATTCAGCTTTATTTTGAGATGGGGTCTCACAGAGTTGCCCAGGTTAGCCTGCAGTCTACAGTCTGCCCAAGTCAGCCTCTCAAGCAGATGGGATTAAGTCCTGTGCCACCAAGTCAGCCAGCCTGTGTGCTTTTAAAGGGATTTTTAGAATGGGTTTTTATATTTACCACTATTCATTTTTGTTTATACTGTGGGCAGACCAGGTCTTCAAATTAATGTTATCATCTTAGGATGTTAGCTGTTAGGAAAATATCGGACCTTAAATAATGAAATAATATATACAATGTATTTCTATATTTAAATTATATTTATAATTATATTTTATATATTAAAGTATAAGATGATAATAGAATACACACACACAAATATATATATATATATATATAAAATTTACAAACATTAGAGATGAAGGTCACAGGCCCTCTGACAACTCTCTTCAACCTTATATCACCTTCATGCGTTTTTTTTTGCTATTATTCAGGAGTGACTTTTCCAGGTCTTTTTCTATGCCTCTGCATATGTGTGTGTTTGTGTGTGTGTGTGTGTGTGTGTGTAAGCAATAGACGGTAGATAAATAAATCTGTAAAATTCAGAATATAATATTCCAAAATATGAAGGACTGTGAGGAAATGGCAGAAACAATAAAGGTCCCTGACCTTCCCTGCTGTGTTCCCCTGAAGCAGGCCATATGCCTTAGGAAGCTTGTCACCTTTCCCTGAGTAGGCTGTAAGACCTTCCTGTGAGAGGTGCTTCCCTATACTTGAAGGAAAGGAGCATCCTTATTTGCAAAGACACAAGGATCCAGAGAGAAATCTTACTGAACAAGCCTTGATAAGTGTCCCCAGTTTATTATATTCAACTCATATCCCCTTTGTCTTGTCATATTTTCTATGACTTTCCATTCTCCATCAATCCTACTACACACACCAAAGTTTAACTATGTCTTTGTTTCCTTCTAAAGACTCCTGTGTCATGTAAAACTCATATTAAATAAATTTGTATATTTTTCCCTTGTTAATCTCTTTATTTCTTTTTTTTTTTTTTTTAGTGGTGCTGTGGTTCAAACCCAGGTTTTCCAGCATGCTAGGCCAATATTCTACCACTGAGCAATATCACCAGCCCCAGCCCAGTCTGACTTTTGATACACAGCCCCCAGCCAATGAACGTAAGTTGGGGAGAGGAAAAGATATGTTTCTACCCTCCACTACACACACATAAACACACACAACACAGAGTTTTCGGTCCATATACATGTGTTTAAATAGTAAGTGGTATTATATTACACGTACTTCTCTACAAATTTCCAACTTTAATCTAATAATACGTATTGGGGACTGTTCTGTATCAGTATCAGTATATACAGGATCTATTTCATTTCCTTAAACTCCTACAAAGTATTCCATCATATAGAAATGCTATCATTTAAACATCTTCCAATTGAAGCATATTTGTATCATTACCAGTGCTTTGCCATTAATGCTGCTAGGGCTATGGTTCCTGTGATGATTAACTTTGGTTGTCAACTTGTCTGGATTGAGGGATGCCTAGAGAACTGGTGTGTCTGTGAGGGTATTTCCAGAGAAGGCTGGTGTGGGGAAGACCCTACCTGGATGTGGGCAGCACCATCAGATAGGCTGGGGGATAAGGCTGGAATAAGAAAGTCACAGAAAGAGGAAGCTGCTGGCTCACACCTGCTCTCCCTTTACTGAGCAGATATGGTTTTTCTGCTGCTGTTCCACATGAGCATCAAACTCTGGGTTCTTCAGCCTTTGAACATAGACTAGTGCTGGTGACTTTCTGGGTGCTTTCTGCACCTTTGACCTTGGACTAGGGGTGCATATTGGCCTCTTTCTCATGCTGGGGTTTCTCTCTTCTTGGACTGAACAGCTATAGGTTCTCCTGACTCTGTAGCCTGCTTTTCAACCTCAAATCATATAAGCCAATCAAATATATAGACAGACAGATAGATAGATAGATAGATAGATAGATAGATAGATAGATAGATAGATAGAGCTATAGATATAAATAAATACAAATACATCTCCTATTGGCTTTATTTTTTCCAAACAAATACATCTCCTATTGGCTCTATTTTTTCCGGAGAACTCCAACAGAGTTCCCAACTGTACTACTGTGAACACATAGGCATGTCACAGAATATTTTCAAACTTTTACTGCAATATGACAAAATCGGTCACATATTATACAAATTCCTACTACTAAATTTGGGCTCAATTCCTTAATAAACAAAACAATAACATATTTCTTTTGTACTAAGTCACCATGAAAAAATTACTGAGACATTATTGAGTGCCAAGAACCATGACCATTTGAGAATCTTTGTGATAAGGACATCCTTAAACATGCATATGTGTATACAACACAGGGGCCTTTGGGCTTTCTTTTATAATTAAATATAAAACGTATTTTATATGTTTTATAAAAACATATATTTGTATTTTTGTAAATCTATATTTGTATTTTGGGGGATCAAACCCAGTGCTCCATGTACACAACTAGGCAAGCACTCTACTGCTGAGCTACAACCTAAGTCTTGTGTGTATTTTTCTTGAAAACAAATTTTACAAATTTATTTTTAGCAGATTCTCAGTCAAACTTACATATTTCAATTAACCATTACATTTACTATTACTTGACTTGGTAGACCTCATATAACATTTACTCCTCAATTTTTTTATATTTAAAAGACCTACAATGTCTATTATGATTACACATATTATAACAAAATATATTTAGACATTTGCTGGCGGAAATAAATACAGAATATTTCAGATGTTTCTTGATCATATGTTACAAAAGTTCAAATGAACTGATTTGCCAACAATTCATAATTTTATTTCTGCTATGTAATATTTATGCCAGTAAAGTTTAGCAATGATGAACATGATTTTAATGGGTTTATGCAACTGCTGGATTTCAAAAGTCTACTGTTGGCGTTTCACTTCACCTGCACAGAGATGGACACACTAGACATGCCCCAGGAGATAAGAAGATGCTGAGAAGTCACTTACTGTAAAGTGTTTAAAAGAAAAGGTACTGACTCCATGACTTCCACCATACTTCAGAGTTTTAACTATATACTTCCCAACACTTTAAAACCAACAATTCAATTATTTCCCAAGTCATAAAATGTCATTTGCTAATAAATATGAAGGCAAAGGTCTCCCTAAATCATGTCACAAGATGTTTCTCCACAAGTTTCGACAATCTGTTAATTACATGCATTACACAAGAGTCATGAACATTAGAGGGGCAAGGCCATCCTGCTAAGGTTTCTTATTGCTATCATTACTGCTGTTGTTTTCTCAAAGACTTTCAGGAAGGGCTTGTCAAACAACTAGCTTAGCTGGAATTTAGTCATTATTTTAAAGACTCTTATTACAATCAGCCTTAATGTTTTCTATCACTAAATATAAAATAGTACTTATAGGCTATTTCCTGAGACTCAGTATAATAAGGTTAGTATTACAATTAGATGAGTACTATGATTCTGAAAATATTTTTATCATAGTATACTTCTTACTGAAGTAATTCAGAGAAAAATCTCAGAAGAGTATCTTTCTTTAACAACCTTGAAAACCAAGTTTTCAAAAATTCTTATCTTTTAAACCAAGGTTATGAGTGAAACAAAAGAAAACACATGAAGGCTCTAAAAAATGAATAAGGTGACTCTGCTCCACTTGGTGACTTTCTGGTTTTAAAAAGCAGGAGTGGGGAAACCATCTGGATCCAAAGCAAGTGCTGAGAGACAATTTTACCTACATAAAGGATTCAAAGAGACAGCTGGCCAGAGTTTCAAGATAATAAGAATGAATAGCAAACTGAGACCTAGTTTCTCTTAAGATGCAAATAGTTTTTTACAAGTCTACTTAAACATTTAAATTTATACAAATTGCCCATGAATTCTGTGAACTCATAAACCACGAGGAAAGTGTCACTGTGACATGTCCCAAGACAGAATCATAATGGGCCTTTCACACAGCCTCCACCCTAAGCTGTAACAAGCTTTGACTAGGTCTGAGATCCCTGGAGATGTGACCCAGCATCCATGCTCCTTATCAAAAATACACAGGTGAGGTTGGCGTGGTGGCACATGCCTGCAATCCCAACACTCTGAGAGGCTGAGGCAGGAGTGTTGCAAGTATAAGCCCAGCCTGGGCAACTTATCAAGATCCTGTCTCAAAATCAAAACAAAAATTAAAAAGGGCAGAGATACAGCTCAGTGGGAATTCCCTGGGTTCAATCCTCAGAACTAGAAAAAAGAAGAATACATCGGTGATTTCAGTGGTAAGCAGAATGAAGTTTAAGTGGTATCTTCATAATGTAAATGTACAACTGGAGGAGGGTGGTATATGCTTCAACATTTAAAGTATTATCAATTTCTATAATGCAGAGAGAAAGGTAACTTTCGTGGATTTTGTATTATAGTTATGTCACCTTTTCTGTAATCTCAAAGTAGATAGAGATATAATTCATTCATAGTAAATTTATTTTCTTTGAAAATTGAGCAGGCCACTGCTGAGAAAACAATGGCTTCCTGAGCTAAAATCTGAGACTCCCTTATTAGATCGGGGAGTATACTTATCTCTCAGATGATCTGGACCCAAAGTCATGCTGAGATTCGTTAATATGAATTTATCTATCTAACTGCACCATGGAATACTGGATCAATTTCTTCAAGTATCTTCATTTTCTCCACTGGAAGCCAGAGAACAATGACTTTTAATTGAAGGGTGACAAACGGACCCATATTTCTGCATTGTTGAGACACTTAACTAATAAGCATGATTTAAAGACACTTTCCACAATGGAGAACCCTATAGAAGAAGTAAAGGGAGGGGAGAATGAGGGATTCTCCTATTAAGTCCCTGAACTATACATGGCAACCGATTTGAAAAATATTCCATAATTTTGGCATTACTTGATAAGAAATTTTATAAGTGGCTTTAAAAAACTCACTGAAATATATACACTAAAAAAGTATATGGTATAAAATATGATCAAATTCAAATCCATTGAAAAGCCAGAAACCACACTCAAAATGTGCCGAATGGCCCAACCTGGGGCTGGAAGAGGCAAGAGAAGAAAGCTGGTAAGGAATCATTCTGTGTCCTGCTGGAAGTGTCCTGTAAGTGTCCTGACCATGAAGAGAGACTTTCCTATGCTAGCTTTGTCTGCCCTTCTGTAGAATAAGGACAGAAGGTTAAGAAAAAGTCAGAATTTGAAAAGTGATTCTTTCTGTTAATGAAGATTACCCAGCTGCCTGTCAAAAATTTATTGGTTGATCCCTTCTCTCTTGAAATGCTTTGTATTTTTCACCTATAACAATTTCCTATAGAAGTTGTTAACATGTCTGCTTGCCTTTATCCTATTTTGAGCTTGTGGCAGACTGTCTCACTCATCTCTGTATGCCTCATTCCTGTTACCATTAAATGTTATGAATGAATGGAGACAAAATATTAGAATATAGATCAGGCATAGTAGGGCATGCCTGTAATCCCAGCACTCAGGAGGCTGAGGCAGGAGGATCATCTCAAGTTTGAGGCCAGCCTGGGCTACATGGTGAGTTCAAGGCCAGCCTGAACTACACAGTGAGACCCTGGCTCAAAAAAAAAATTAGAATATAGATTCTAGACACAAAAATAGCTAAGAATAAACATGATTCCCAGAACTTTACTTCTATAATAGCTGTACCTCAAAAACCCTATTTTTAAATTTTAATTTATATTTTAAAATGTATTATTATATTTTCTTCCTTCTCCCTTTTCCATCCTTCTCTTTTCCCCTTACCATTCACTTAAAAAGCAATCATATAAGTACAAAAGGTTAGGAAGATAGTCTGGTGAGATTAATAGATTGATCACATAGAGGAAGACTGAGCAATTATTATATTAAGATAATGAAAGTCATTATCTTCTTATTGTCAGAGAAGGAAGATACTATAACAAGGAGAAAAGGCTATAATGATCCCTGTAGTGAGAGAAAATAGGGATTTGGGGTGTTGGTTTATACTTACAGTTACAAATACACATACATACACATATACATAAACATTTGTATATGTATGTATATATACAGACAAAGAGGGCACGGCAGCAGTATGTAGGTGTATAAATTTCATTTTTCCATCAAGAAGGGCTTAGAAAAAGTAGTATCTTGCAGCAATATACATATCTGGGACCCAGATTTTGGTTTCTAAATGTCACTAAATAAACAGGGCTTCTTGGAGAAATGGCTGATCCCAGCCATCCTGAAAAGTCTCACTCCTACTGATCGAATCTGAGACAATTTATCGAAGTAAATGGTGCTAAATTATAGTTCATTGAGGAAAGCAGAACTTCATGAATCCTCAGTGATACAAATTGAAATAAATTTAATACTAAGTAATATAAAAGAATCAGCTTTTTACATCCAATGTAATAATCAGACAAGAAATGGCAATGGGTGCTAAAATTAATGGGCAAAACGAGGCTCAAGAGAGCTTTACAGGCTCAAACTCCAAAATATTTTTAAATGTATCTTTACAACAGAGAAAGCCTATAAATACTGTCTTAAGCAAAATATCACCAGTAACAGGGAAAAAACTGATACTATGTGTCATATAATGGGATGTAAAGAAAATCTATGAAATTTTGTTTACAAATTGGATTACCTAGATATAATTACAAAGAAACATTAGACAACCCAGAGTCAGGGCCAGTTTCTAAAACAGCTGGCTAATAATTTTCATAAACAACCTAGCCATAAAAGTCAAGGAAGGAAGGAAGAAATTTTCCAGAACGAATGAGACTACTAGGTACCACACTGATCCTGGATCACATCCTTGTGTCATAAAAGACATTAGTGAGACAACTGGCCAACCCGTGCCCTAACACAGAAGTTTTTTGTACTCTTCTTGCAATTCTTCTACAAGTTTGAAATTGATCTGAACCTAAAAGGGAAAAAGATTTTTAAAGTGCTAATCCTTCACTACAACTCCAGTGACTGACTGTCTTAACAGTCAAATTCATAAAAGAAGTAATCTGATGCATGTGTTCACACACAGTAAACACACAGTAAGTGGTGACTCAATAAATGCCTTACCGGTGAGTTACCATTATTAGTATTTGCCCACATTGCTGTGTATAATATAGCAAACATAATGGCTCTCTCAAAGAACTGCTCTTCTAAAGACACAAAACCTAGCATAAACATCAGCACATCTCCAAATGCCATGCTTATAAAGAGCCAAGGGTCAGACCTCACAAAGACAAAACTAGACTCAGACTATTTCTCTCCCTTTTATTTCAGGGTAAAGGTGGCACAAATCCAGGTGTCCTTGCATTACCAAATCACTGCTCTGTAGCCTGAAAGGAATGACAATGACATCCTGTTTGTGGTCATGGCCAATTTAGTATTACAGTACATGTATGAAACCTAGGCCATCAACATTTCATCAATCGTGATGCTTATTTCTTAGAAATATTGATAACTAGGGATGGGGATTTAGCTCAGTGATTCCAGTGCCAGCCTTGCAAGTGCAAGGTCCAAAGTTCACTCCCCGGTACCAAAAAAAATAGATAGATAGATAGATAGATAGATAGATAGATAGATAGATAGATAGATGACTTCCAACACAAGCCCTCTGTTCACCTGAATTTCAGTTACAGCAGGGGTCAGTGATATACAATAAAGGCACCTGAACATACCTCTGGCTGGCTGCTGCTCCAGCTTCAAAACACAGCACCCTGACACTCCTCTCTACAGCCAAGAAGTAAAATTTCATTGCGGCCTCTTCAAAAATCTCTTTAATCCTCCCATGTTCATTTATGTCAAAATCTACCCTTCCCTCTTGCAACATTTTTTTTTTTTTTGGTACCGGGGATCAAACTCAGGACCTTGCGCTTGCGAGGCAGGCACTATGCCACTGAGCTAAATCCTCGGGCCTTGCAACATTATTTTTAACAAATGTTTGCTTATTAGTTTCTATCAATTATTATTCAGACCACCAGATTGCCATATATAGAATTGGTACAGAAATAAATAGTATTATATTGAGAGAGTTCATTCAAATTTTGAACAATTTCTGAAGATAAATTATTTGACAGAATGGCAGAGACTGCAAAGAACCCTCTATGTAAATATCACTATATCTGAGGCACTTCAGATAAAATTTCACTGGTAAGTGAATAATAATAATAATACATTAAATGCTTACTAAGGGTAGGGCAAGATTCTAAATACTTAAAATCCACTGTTTCTTATAATAATGACTCTAAAATATTATATCATTGTTATCCCATTTTACAGTTGAGAATAATGTAGTCCAGAGGTTACAAAACCAATTCAGAGTTATGCATCTGATAAGGAAATTTGCATTTTTCCCAGGAAGTCCAGCTTTTCAGACCCAAGTCTGATAATAATATACTTTTCTCTCTTAGTGAGTTTTTACAAGCCATGGTCACCACTTATAGTGAACTTTTTTCTATTCTAATAGGTCTGAAATTATAGCACTTCAAACCTAGAAAATTCAAGATACTCACTACAGTATATACAGGAAATTCTTTCAAAATATATTCAGTAGGTTCAAATCATTTCAAGTATACCTTGTATTCTTAAAATGAAATGGATAGTTTAATCTGATAAGCATCAACAGCACATACTGGGACTTAGATTAATGAGTAAAACATCAATAGAAATTTTATTTATAAAAAAAGACAAAAGCTCTGCTTACCCACATTCCCAATTCTTGCCCATGGTTACAGGATTATACCTATCTCAATCTCTGGAGAAATATGTGATTGAAGTACTGCTTCTGAAAATATCACCAGATGACAAATATACCTAGAAACTATCAAAGATAGAATCTGTGAACCAGGAAAAAAAAAACTCTCTCTGAGGTTTTAAAAAAATATCCATTGGTACTAGAATGTAATTCAGTGGTGGAGAACATGCTTAATATGTGGAAGGCCCTGAGTTCAATCCCTAGTACCAAAAAATATTTAAATTTTTTAAAATATTCTGATTAAATAATAAAAATTACAAACCATTAAGTTACGTATTAAATTATATATTATACTCTCTTTTTAAACTTCTAGTATGTTTATATACATGGAATACATTTACACCTTTTGTGTAAATAAAATTCATAGTCTAGAATAGCATTAATAATGACATAGCTCAGTGTCAAGTATCTCTGAAAAGAGATAAAAACAAAGCTGAAATGGATGTAGTAACATATAGCTCAGCCATTCTGTACTTCATGTTCTTTTGTTTGGAAAAAGAATCAGCTCCTTCCAAAATTTTAGCTGTGCACTGAGCCATGCTGGGGTTTTTCTTGGCTGAGCCCTTCACTTTATGCTATCTTTTAGAAAAACACATCTGGAAAGACTGTCTTTTAAATTTTTTTTGACTCAACATGTAATGTTTTGTATTCTTCTCATGCTTAACTGTTCTATAGAGAGGATTCACAGTATTAATATATGGATGAAAGGATGAATATACAGTTACTCATGCTATTTTGGCTAAATATCTCTACAGTCTTGCTTGTCCATATTCAGGACTTTCTGATTACGTGATTTTAAAATTATGAGTCTACAGTCAAAAAATAAGTAAATGTTCACGAAGCAGGTCTTTCTCCTGCATGACCACATTCCCAGTGTGGTCTCTACCATTTTGACAGCCTCAGTCACTTGTTTGGAAAGCTTTTTCTTTAATCAAATTCAGCTCAAGTGACTTTGACATCAGTGAGCATGAACAACAATAAAAGCTTTAACTTTTAGTTAGTACTTAAATCTTAACTGAGTATGTGTTGTTAAGTTATGACATTTAGTAGGATAAGTATATTAAGTGCATTCTCAACCTGTGACATTTCCAAATTACAAATCGCAATCAGGATATAACCCCAACACAAATCAAGGAACATCTAAATATATTTATAATATAAAATAACTGATCTAGGTTCTCAAATTAAAGAGGCCTAGATTCAACTTGCCTCTGTAATCTTGAGCCAATTATCACCTTAAGCTGACTTGCTTTTCAATAAAATGTGACTAATAATACTGAAAGAACTACATAAGTGTTTTTAATTTCCAAATCTAGACATAAAATAATCTAACATTGGTGTGTTACATAGATTTCAGAAAATAAGAAAGTGATATTGAAAACAATAATCCAGGCTAGTGACTAGAGTTTATATTAAAATGATAACAGCACAAATGTAGATGAAAGGTAACTTTAAAATTTTTTAGGGATGAGATGATAAAACAAATAGTTTAAGATCACTTTAAAATGCGAATCAGATTGTGTCAATACTTTTCTTAAAATTTTTTCACATTTTTATATTGTACTTAGAATAAAATTTATTTTTTATTCTGTTTCAGACCAGTTTTCTAGATGAAAGAAATTGGAAAATCTAGACAATTTTTGTTCTTAAAACTGCTTGAAGCCATCAGAGAGCTACAAAGACAATGTAGATTTGGGGGAAAGATGAAAAGAAAAAGAAACTCAAAGAAATTAACACAATCCTTCCAGCCAGTAGCAAAAGTAAATTCTCTCTGGAGAAAGATAATATTTAACAGAGCCATAAATCAACTAAATTTTTTTTAATTTCTAATTTTCCATTTATTATTGCTAGTCACAGAAAAGATAACACTTTCCAAGAAATTTACTTTAGCATATGCTATATATAATTTTATATGAAGAGAAACTATGGCAGAACTAGGAGGGTCCTTTACAAGGAAATACAAGAAAGGAAATAAATCCAATCTGCATTATTTGATTTTTTTTCTCAAAATACAAAACTTTAATATTAGAAGCAAAGAGAAAAACACCAAAGAAGAAAACAGTAAAATAAAAGACCATGGATAAGAAATTGTTCTATGCCAATGCACTATATATACAGTATATGGGTATGGGCTGAGTGATAATAAATATACTTATGTATTATAATCAATTCTCATACAGAGTTAGAAACAGCAACTTCCAATCAAGCAGGACTGGATCAACATTTTCTCAGTCTTCATTTAATGAAGAATAAAGCTGTATTAACAGTCACTTCTGATTACTAATATCATGATAAATGCTTGATAAGATGTAACTTTTCTCCTTGTTCACTTATAAATATTGGTGCCTCTTTGTAATGCTCTACAAGTTCCGTGGTGCTGAATTTATTCCACCCAATGTAGTAGAAAGTCTGTTTTAGTTGGACTTTAAAAATGCTTGTTT
This sequence comes from Heterocephalus glaber, assembly GCF_000247695.1. The sequence goes on from NW_004624739.1 coordinate 17,244,056, forward strand.
TTCCCTTCTGCTTTTAATGGTACTAAAAAATCATTTGGCAAAGTTCACTATCACGGGTATCATGTCCTCTTTCATTTAATGCCATTTCTGCTTGGTGTCTGGTAACTTTGCCATAATACCAAGGATTATCAGCAAACTTTTCAGTGAGTGAAGGCCTAAGATAATCACTGCCGGAGGTAGCAGTTCAAAACCTGAAGTTAATGATTTATTCTGAATAATGGTAGCATAGTTTTTTGGCACCAGACCAACCATCCCATTGATCTTCCTTCATTTTCACCACTGCGGGTTATTTTCTGGCTTCTCAGTAACATCCCCATTACATCGCCTTTCTCAAAATTAAATCCTTCATCAATGGATGAACTGAATGGGTAAAAAGCCTGTATCATATGCAACATTTGCCCAATATTTAGATTACTGACAACTGCTGCTGATTTCTCTGACAGTGAACCCACATGGTCACCCAAGGGACTGTCACCTTCTTCGGTTACACAGTTCGAAGAGAACCATTCCATTTATCCATTGTAGCTACCCTGCTACCACCCATGACTGCATTTCTCCATGACAATCATTTTTGTTCCTTTTATCAATGATAATTCATCTTCTCTCTCAGCCATGTAGCTACATTTCACATAGGCAGGCATGCTGAAGTCATAAAGATGTTCCCCTGGGTCAACAAAACTTTCATTGGCAGGAGATACAGAATCTGGAAGAAAAGGTCTTCTTTTCACTTTCCAATGCCTAAGGTACCCTTTAGGTGTTTACAATACATGCTTTCTGAGCACTGTTTCTCCTCTCCACATAGTCAGAAGGCCCAAAACCTGTTGTAGTCAGGAGGGAAACCAAGAGATGGAGGGCGGGTGAGGATGGGAGGGAGAAGCGATAGAGGAAGGGACTGAGGTGTTGTTGCACACAGGCCAGCTCCCCACAAGGAATGCTACCATTGTGTAACGCAAACATGTACTAATAAAAATATAAAATGAAAAGTATTTTTATAAAGAGAATCAAGAGAAAAAAGCACAGAAAAGATGAATATGCAAATAATAGTCATGTTTTACAGGATCTTAAATACATAGAAATTTAAGTACAGAAGCTCGTATCACACAGGGAGGGGTAAATGCAGTCTTAAATGTTTTATATCTTTATATTTTCCAAAAAGTATAACTGGTAAAAGTACTAATGTACATTAAACTATGGTCAATGATGTATGTTGTAAACATGATAACAAAAAGAGTAGCAAAAGAACTTATAACAATAGAGAAAGATTAAAAATATTTGATAAGTCTAAAAGAAAGAAAAAATATAAAATGGTCACATCAACAGGATAACGTGGTAAATTTAAACACAAATAGTAGCTTTTAGTTAATATATATAAAGACTAAATAAAACATTCTCATTAAAGACATAATTATCAGATCAGATAAATTCCTTATTCTTATCTTTCAACTTCATATACTTCCATTCTCTCCTTTGTTCACCAATTCTGACCATACTAATCTCTCAGCTCTCAACTCTTTTAAGTGATTTTCCATCCCAGAGCTTCTAAACAGAGTTCTCTCTTTCTGAAGCTCTTCCTTCTACTGTTTATCAAAAGAAATCAGCCCCACTGTTTTCTCATCCTTAGCCTTTCATTTCTTCCATAGCACTTTCCATTTAATTTGGTTTACTAACTTTTGTCTCAATATCTCTTCAGACTTGAGCTTCATTCATTCACTGAACCCACAGAATGGAGTTTATTGTCCTCATATGTGTGCAGTATATGCCATGTAATCCTTTAAGAACCAGGGAGATGACAATGTCCTTGTGGAATCTACTTTCCAATGTAGGAGACAGGCACAGTACTCATCTTTTTTGCTTGCAGCTAAATCCCACACACTTGGAAGCATGAGACAGTCATTCAAATACTTTTTGAGTGAATGTTTACTCTATTTGCCAGAAACCACACCAGCTGTCTTACAATGCTTCTTTCAGAACACATCATTGTAAGAGGTAGTGTTGCCATTTGAAGGTAAGAAGACTGACCCTAAGAGAAGTTCAGTTACACTGCTAATATGTGTCAAGGTCAAGATATGAACTCTATCTGCACAATTTAAAACAAACACCCAGTTTCTAGCATGGGGAATTACTGATGCATTGATAGAGCAAATTAATAGACTAAAAGTAATTTTATTTGATTAATCAAATGCATCTGGGGTTTAGTCTATTGGCTATGGGCAATTTGGCTCTGCCCATTACCTTCAAGTACTACTACCACAGGCCTTTGGATTTTCCCTTATCATACCTGCTAGTCCCAAAAATAACTATGATTAGGATCACTGAAATCTTTAATACTCAAAAGTTCCCAACAGGATTGTAGAAAAGCAACACTGTAACTCACTAGTTAGTATTGCATCTAAATCCTTAACTTGTCTCTACCTTTCACAAGATGAGCAGAACTCCTTGTGAATTCCTAAGACACTTTATACCTCTGAAGCATAAAAGACAATACATATAAAGCCATTAAAGGGGAAAGTGTCTATTCCATATTGCCTTTTTTTGCACTCATTGCAGACTTCCTCTAAGCCAGGTGATCTAGCACATCCATAGATCAGACAACATTCTCAGGTTGGTCATAAATGTTAAGCCAATGAAAAACATTCCACTATGTATATGCTTAACAAAGGTATCTAAGATAGCCAGGTAAAATTTCAGTAGGGCAGTCTAGGATACCATTACTCCTGCCACTTAAAGTATCATCTCACTGGCATCCTCAGCCCCAAATATTTAAGTTCAAAAGCAACAGTTTCTAAATCTGGCTGATTTAGCCATGTTAAAAATCCTAGAAATTGTTACAATATAAATTACTGGCCCTCTCCCCTAGAGATTTGATTCAAAATGTCTGAAGTAAAGTCTAGGGATTTTTTTAATCTCCTTAAACGATTCTGAAATATAACCAATTGTAATTGTTACAATTGTTGTTCCATTGTTCCATAGAATACCATTTTTCATTGACTCGTTCCAGTCTATCTCCAGATTCGTAATGGACTAAGGGAAATGAGAACTATTTTAATACTTAAACAATACTTTAACTCAATAGATGCCCATAATTTTTAATCACATGCTGTTTATTCAGTTTCAGCATTAAAAAGTACTATAACAGGGCAAAATAAAACAAATATTCTTATTTGCAAGCATAGTTGCAATAGGAAGGTAAGACTTCTTCCTCAAATACACTATTCTATATCAGATGTCTTTTACTAACCAGTTGAACCTAGATTTTCATAGAACACTTCTACTACGCAATATAGTCTCAAAGTGAAATGGAGAAAAAAGTCTAGAGAAAATTCTTATTACAAAAAATATATTCATCCATCTCAGTTTATACAAGAGAAGCTCCTAAAATAGTGTATGCAAAATTTTTACCCCAAGTTGAATATTTTAAATGCACTAGAATTTTATACAACAAATGAGCCAAAGTCAACATTTCTATTTAAAAAAAAAAAAAGATTTTGTGAAACAAAATGTACATATACATGCACCAACTGGTGGCATAACCACACAGAAACAATCCCAAGGGACCTTGATGTACTGTGCCACCACACTCCCAAACAACAGATCCAAGTGAAACCTCTAAAACTGTGAGCCAAACTTAAACCTTCCCTCCTTTTAAAGTTGATTATCTCACATATTTTGTAACAGCGATAGAAAGCTAATTATGCTACTCTATTTGTATATAAGTTTGAAATTTATCATAATTGAAACAAGATTTAAAATTACAGCTTCCTTGACTCAACTACAGGATCTCTCTTCAACCTCCCATTTTAGAATGCTACACTTACCCCAGGACACTTACCACAGCTCATAAACAAAGCTTCCTTTTTTTGTGTGTATGAGTAAAAATTAATTTATGATATAATACTTAATATATGTGCTGCCTAAGTCAGCACAATGATACAATACTTAAGATGATACTATCTGGCATCAAAGTCCATTCAACAATATGTTACTGAAAATAACTTATTATAAAACAAACATGCTCCTGAAAAAAACTTTTTAAAAGAGTGTGAATTTTTGCAGTATTGGAATTATTTAAAAGTTGATCCCATTTTTTAATTTTTATTTGGTTTTATTGTATGTGTGCTAAGGATTTAACCAAGTGCTTCTAGCATATATTCTACCACTGAGCTATAACGCCTATTCTTAGTTTTTTAAGCACTTGACTGAATTGTTTGTTAATCTGTAATTACCTTTAATAAATATTAAAATTATCTAAGACCACAGATTGTTAGGCCCAACTCCAAAGTTTCATTATTAGTAGGTCTGGAAGGGAGCCTGAGATTTTGCATTTCTAGCAAGTTCTTAGGTAATGCTGATGCTTCTGGTTTGACAAACACTGTGTTAACCCCTACCAATTCCATCTAAAACAGGTCATACAGTACACATCTGGTCTGATTTGGATGTGGAATAATATTCCAGATAACACTTCAGTTTTAGCACTGTTTTAACTTCTTATTATAGAACCAGAGTAGAAAGAGTCCAAGAAGAAAGGTAAGATTTAGCTAAAAAACAAGGATTTTCTACTCAATGTGCTTATATTCAGTCTTGCCCAGAATGAGTAATCTCAACTCCCATGAAATATAAGCAGAAGACATAAAAACAAAACCAAAAAAACTGAAAGTAGCTAGAAAATAACAGCACACATACCCACCCACAAACATAAATATGCACCATCATCTAACAGCTGTGCCCAAAAATACTGACAAGTCTAAAAAAAAAAAAAATATTGACAAGTCTCCACAAAAGCGTCAGCATACAGATTCTTATTTATCATTAAATGGGGAATTATTAATAACAATTTTGAGGCACTTTTGAACAACGAGAATTTACAGTTCCAATTTTTTACATTCTACAAAATGAGATAGTCTAATTTATATCTGCACCCAAAAGATCCCATGATTTTAAATATTGTTTCTTAGGGAAAGTAAGATTATATTGTGCTAATATGGATTGGTGCTTTTGAAAAGTAAGGAAATGACCTAGGTTTTGAGGGAATTCAGTATGTTTAGACTTTCTGAAGTTTGCCAAGCTGGCATTTTGTGCTATGGCACACAAGTGCTAAGAAAACCAAATCAAGAGCTTGTTCTATCATATTCCTCTTCCAAAATATTTCCTTCAGATACATTTGTCAGAAAATAGCCTGGCTTCTTTAATAAATGCTGCTGGAAAAAAATTGGGCTTCAACTTGCCAAAGATTAAAACTAGACCT
>NW_004624739.1:17263565-17273926 GCF_000247695.1 Heterocephalus glaber
TGTCTTGCACTGTGGGCACAATCTCTGCTGTTATCTGAGAAATTATTTCTGATTTCATTTTTTCCAGATCCTCTTTTGTTGCCAGTTCAGGGAATTCAGGTTGTTGAGTAGTAGAGTGTCCCATCTCATTTCCCTTTGGAGTTGCTGTAGGTGATCTGGAAGTCTGGTTTTGAGACTTATTTATGTATCTTCTCATTTTGACGGGGTGGGGGAGGTGCTGTTGGTATCCACATGGCTCACCTCCTCTGTGCTGGGAGCAGTAGAAGGGTGGCCAGGAGGCTCCTTCCTCTGCACTGGGAGTCGTGGTATGGCTGCCCGGAAGCCCCTTTCTCTAGGCTGGGAGCAGTGGAACAGCGGCCAGGAGGCCCCTACCTCTGTGCTGGGAGCGGTGGAATGGTCAGGTATTTCTTTTAGCTTTAGACACCATGAAAATGTTTCATAGGCACTGAGGGTTTTGTGAACCTTTATCTTTAATAATTATTTTCAAGACAATGAGAATCACGTAGTAGTGCCTCTTGTAAATATATAGCTTCCTGAAGGTCATTTCAAACCTCCCAAATCAGAATCATCAGAAGGACCAGTGATCTGCATTTCAAACATGTATTCCAGGTAAGTAATGATTAGACATTTTGACCAAAGCTAACCTTAAGAAACTGGTAAGACCCCTCCTTTCAAGCAACTAATTGACTTTATTTTCATTTTTAATTAAATACCAAACCCAGATCAAATCTGATGTCCGTAATTCTCTTTTCTTCCATAAGCCAGTTTTTTATTGTATAATATTGAACATAAACACAGAAGCTAGCATATCCTTCTTTTGCCACTCTGTAGTGAGTTTCTGTTCCTTTTTGGGGACACTTCACTTTACTTGTTTCAAAGAATGTTTATTGGAATTTCCCAAGTTGGAAGATCTGAGTAAATAGAATGGTCTCTAGCTGAAGCAACCAGTCTAGTGGAGCTGTTATATACACACATATATAATTACTATGCTATTCAGTGGGGTTTCTGAATTATAAAATAAAAAGTAATTATCAAGTCCAGTACTTGTTCAAACTTTAACTGACAGATCAGGGTAGTTTAACAGAGAAATGCCATTTTTAAGGTGGATATTGGGAGAACTTACCACCAGACAGGAGGTGAGGGGATAAAATTGAAGGTAGAAGCAAGAGTTTGCAAAGTGCAGAGGCACAAAGTTCTGAGATGTTCAAGCACATCCAGAAGAGGACTTCTAATTTCCCTTGGGGAGAAAAGGATGTGCTGAAAATCAGAGTCTCAATATAGAAGGAAAATGAATGGATCTCACCTCTCTGAAGAAGCATGTCAATATCATTCCAAAAGTTTTGTTGAAGCTCTATTTCCAACTGCCTCTTGAACTCTTCTACTAAATAACTTGTTCAAAACATAATTATCATATGTATTTATCCCTTTGGCTCTGCTATAATGAAATATGATAAGTGGGTAGCTTATAAACAACAAACATTTCTCCCCATATTAGAGGTTGGGCAGTCCAAGATCAAGGCAAAGATAAATTCAGTGTCTGATGAGAGTCTCATAGACAGCACTTATTTTCTGTGTCTTCATATAGCAGAAGGGCCTATGCCTTTGGAATTAGGATTTTAACAGAGGAACTTCACAACATCCAGTCCATTGCATGATACCATTATCATTCCTGCTGCCTGAGGAATTGGTGGCACACATTTCTCTGTGTGTCTGGATGGGTCATGGAACCATGACCTTGGGTACTGTATCTGGTTCCTTCCTTTCTGGCACTGTTCCCTGGCTCTGCTTCCTTCCCACCATGAACTAAGGATCTTTGCTGTGCCATGCAGTCCTACCATGTTTTTACCTTGGAGTCAACCAACCATGGACTGAATACCCTGGAAGCAGGAGTTACAATAACCCTCACCTTTAAGTTGTGGGCATTAGTTATTGTGTCTCAACAAGGGGAAAACTGACTAATATACATGGTAACCCTCTTTTAGTCCCTGTTTTAGTTGATGATAATTTATTCAATCATCCTAAATAGAAATCTCAAAGTCAGTTAGAAACTTCTCCTATGTACACTAATGATTATCCACCAATCTCCCTTTAATCCATTTCTCTCTTTTCATTCTCATTTTCACTATATATAATCTGTTTCTTATGATCTCTCACTTCAACTAGTTAATTTACCTCCTAATGATCTTTTAGCTAGTAAGCAGGAAACCAGAGATTTGTCCTTTCTCTGGTTCCAGAGTGTTTTATCCACTACACTCCAGGAGTTGATTTACTTTGATCCATCACAGTATAAAGCCAGAATACAATTTTTGACAAAACTTTAGAAAGAGAGTGTTAGAAGGGAAGCACAATCCAAAATTCCCTTAGAATTAGTCCTAGATAAGATTCCCTGGGCCCATGAGTCCAAGGGCTCTCTGTGAACTCCTTTTATGGGCAGATTCAAGGCCTATCTATCTCCATCCAGTTCTGAGCCATAAGACAATCTGTCTTTTCCTCTAGGAGGGCTCTCATGTGCCTCTCCACACCCAAGGCCAGCTGCACTTTTCAAAAGGCCCAGTGAGAAAAGCATAATACCATACTAAACATAGGCTGCATTCTCTGTTCCTATGTCCTGGCTTTATATCTGTCTCTTGGGATGATGAAGAGTGAGAAAATCCAGGCTAACAGGGCCTCAGCAGGGCTGCAGATCAGAACAGATGAGCCTTGATTCTTTCCAGTTTTAAACTAAAACTGTGTGTTATATTTTATTTCAACATCCACTCTGTCCAGGCCTTTTGACATTTCTGTCTTCTGTCATGAGCATTTTAATCCTTTCTGTCACAAGTTTTCATGTCATCTTGTTGGTGTGCTCTAAAGCTCAGACCTTAGGTCTTTACCCATACTTTTCCCCTTAAATAATTTCATCCACTACCCAAGGTTTAAATCCAGGAATTTAGACAGTTATTAAATTTGTCTGCAATCTGAACCTCTTCCCTGCACTCCACAACTGACTGCCATATTAGCTTCTCAGCTGCTAAGCCTACTGCTCATACTCACTCGATCCCATCACATTTATTGGCAACCTAGTTTACCCACTTACTCAGACCAATAACCTAGGACTTGCCCTCATACATCACATACAATCCATCAGCAAGGCCTGTTAACATATAAATGCAAACCTGATCACCTCTCACCATGCCTACTGCCATCCCTGTAGTTCATGCCCATCATGTCCCTGGTCATCTCATGCACTCTCTCTGCTTCGGAGACAAACATCTTGCCCAGACCTAAATGTCATGCCCTCAGAGAGGCCTTCCCCCAAATACCTTATCTAAAATATCTATCTGCCCTCTCCACCATGACTCTCTAGACCTTACTGGTTTTTTTCCTAAATATTTGTGGATTTTTTGTCTGCTTTTTCTTTGTAGCACTTTCACTACCTGACATGACTTGCATTTGTTTATTGTGTGCTCTCACTAGCTCTTCATTGCTATTGGTAAGTCTCAAAAAGTAAGCTTCCATCAATCTTGTTGCTACTCTATCTCTAGTGTTTATAGCAATGCCTGACACACAGTATAAGCTCGGTGAATTATTCAATGAATGCTCAATATCCTAAGAATACTGCTCAAACAAGAACCCACAGATCTCCACAAAAACACATGATAGTTTCAAAGGGACAATTCCATACAGAGAAAATGTAAAATAAATGATTATATCTGTTTATTCCTAAGTAGACAACAGTTGTGTAAAATCAGCTTTAAACCCACCACTATTACAAAATAGAATGATAAGCTCCTCGATGTAAAATATCTGCAGTAAATTTAAGAATTATTTCACTATTCCAAAGACTAATCAGTAGATGCATGCAATGTTTTTATTACTAATGGGCCCAGTGAAGTGGTTTTCTCAATCTTAAGAGCTGGAGGCCCCCAAAGCAGGATCAGAACTTGGTAATTTCTGAAGCAGAAACTATAATTTTGAGAAAAATAATTCCCCTCTACCTTCAAACCATTAAAGTTTCAAATCTTTTAAGTCAAGTTATATTCACATTTTTCCATTTTGAACATTTCTTATTTTTCCCCAGTATTTGTTTATTTATTTTTGGTGGTCATTCTGTAATGAGGATGAGAGGACAATTATTAGATTATATATGGTTAACATTATCATATTGTAACCTTTTGGAATAAATGAAAAAGGAATATCACCACAAGTGAGGAATAGACAGAAATCTCCCTTTTAAATTCCACATAAAGTATCCTTTCTACACTTATCTGTCTAGATGAAGCAAGATAACTCATAGTTAATGTTAAAGTTTCATATGTGCCTGATATAAAATATGTAACAATCATTCTTGAAAGGATTGTTTAGAATAACCATATTTCTAATGAATTTTTTTTAAATGTTGCTGAACACAGTGCTGCATACCTGTAATTCCAGCTATTGAGAAGGCTGAGCCAGAAGAGCCTGGGCAACTTAGTGATACTCTCTCTCAAAAAATAAAAAGAGATTGGGGATGTACTTAGTGCAAAGGTCTTAAGTTCAATCCCTAGTACTAAAAAAACAAAAATTAAGATCATGCAAATGAATAACAATGGATTGGGCCTGAACTAACCTTTAATTATTTTTTTTTAATTTTTGTATTTTTTTGTACTGGGGATCTAACTCGGGTCCTTGCACTAGCGCAGCAGGCAGTGAAACCACTGAGCTAAATCCCTGGCCCCTGAGCTAACCTTTAAATATACTAGTCATTTGCCATGAATTACTTACTATGATGACCTCCCAGAGAATATCAAAAGAAAATTAAGTGTTAATGAATGGAGTCTAGTGCTTACTAATGCAATAACAGATAAACTTTTGGTGATTTTTTAAAAATCAATCACCATCAATTCCTCTCTTTTCCTCATAAGTGAAACTGGTATTTTACCAAGATACACCATGTTGATAGTATGGACTTATATCCTCATAAAATACTTCTATGTCACCCTGAAGTTGTAACATCTGTTTTTAGGCCTTTGATTACTGTTTCTTGGCTTGCTTTCTAATCTGATCTGCATCATTCCCTCTCTTCCACTCCCCCACCCTCATTCCTGTGTGCTGTCCATATGGAACAACCATAACATTCTAAGCACACCGTGCTAACTTATATCTCTGTACATTTTTATGGTATGTCCACAGTGTTTCATATCTACCCCTTCTTTAGCTCTGTTTGGAACCTCAGCCACGTGGAGATCTGTTTATCATTGAGTATAAGCCTATACTTTGCTGAGGCTTAACTTTTCCAACCACAATAAATTAATTCTTCTTTGTGTCATTCTTATTTCATGTTATCACCTCTCCTATAAGCACTGGTCACTCTGAAATTTTTTATTATCATATCTAATTCAGCCACTTGACTCTGATATCTATTGGCTAGGAAGACTTAGTATCAAGAGCTAGTGAACCACTTGGATAGAAAATGAATTTTTTTTAAATTGATCTATTGGATATTTTTTTCTTGGGTGTGTTGTTCTCAAGAAAGAGCTGCAGCAAGAAATGCTCTCAACAGGAATCTTCAATAAGAGAAGAGAGGTCTGGGCTGGTGATCTGGACTTGGTTTGGACAGAGATGGGAAGAAGGCCTAGTTCTAGTACCTTTGGTACTTTTGCAAATGCAGAAGTCCTTCATCACTCTGTCATTCTGTCATGGTGGGTCTTCTATGAGTGTAGAATTCTTTGTGTCAGAATTGTTGTCTCTGAAAAGATCTTTATCAATAGTGCAGTACAACAGTAAGATATGCTTGAACATTAGTGCTATGGTACAGCCCAAAGCAGTGGAAAAGAGATGCTGCTGGAAAACTGGTCATATTATTCTATACTCCTATCAAAACAAAGCATTGGAAAGCAGACTTAGCGTTTTAAATTAAGTTCCCTTGGCTATGGGATCATTCAGTGAGAGATAAGAGATCTCAGAAGAGAAACACTGGCCTGCCTGCTAACCTAGTTAGTATTTAATGAGGTGGCTAATTTTGAAAAAATGAGAGTTGGGATTTCTTCAATCTAGACTCATGAGGTGGGTCATACTAGTAACAGAATGAATAAGTCATCAAAGATTTTTATTTGTGAAGACTGCCAAGCCCAGATCTGTGCTCATAAAATGGGGGAGAGGTAAGAATCAAGGGACTGGTTAGGAGACTTGGTAAGACTTCTGATTATAGAAGCTCTAATTGACCATAAGTTGGAGGAAGTATATTGAAGAGGAAACAAATGTAATACTTTGGAGAGAAGATTGATGAGTCTTCAAAATTTACTAGGTGTCTGAAACAAGGGAGGTAGTTAAGTATTAGTCTGAGTAACTGTAAAGATGTTGGAACTTAATTTTAAAAGCTAATCCTGCTTTCAAGTGCTTTGTTAACAAAAAATAGGAATAACAAAAGGCAGAATCTATAGTAGAGACTTGACTCTTGTCTGGTATACAGGTTTGAGATAGAATAGATATAGAGGTGCACATACAGACCCATCCGACCTGTGGTTTTCATAACTGTTATTATATCATCTGGGCAGGTGAATCTTTTAGTGCAGTAATTTATATTAAAGCAGAAATGTTTAGATTACAAGATAGATATACTATGGTTGATTAAGCAGGAAATACATTTTTAATCACACTGTATAAACTGTAATTGATTACACTGCTATCATGAGCATAAAATAGGAGGAAAAAATGATTAGAGGTTAGAGTATGCATTAAAAGAAAAGATGCTTCCTCTGTTTTGTGCTTCCATTGTTAGTAATTCACAAACGTGATAAATTTCACATATGAATTCCAGAGATACTGAGTTTCAGGGGGGAAGGGGTAATAATAGATAGACCTATATGGCATCAAAACTAGGTTTGCTTGGTTTTGTATCTATTTTATACCATACTCACCATTACTTTTTTTGAACTCCAAGAATAACTGCTGTACTTTTCTATATAAAAAAACTTTATAGCTTCCTGTTCTTTTTAATTTTTCATTGAATTTGCCTTAATAGCACACTCTAAAAATTCAAATTTCTTAGAATTACAACTCTTAGGGGCACACTCACCAGCCACCAGTGTACCTGTGCGGTCTGAGCATCCTGGGCTGACTGGAGGCCTGCTCCAACCAACTCACCATCCCCACTTGTGACCAGGGAGATGGTGAGAACCCCCGGGCATACCCACCAGCTGCCAGTGTAGCTGCATGGGCACCTACAAACATACCCCATCCCCTGCCTCTGGCCTCTTGGCTGTGCAGCTACCTGGTTCCACACTACAGAGGCACAGGGGGACATAAAAGCCATTGTCCTGAGCTGCAGAAATGAACAACAGATAGAGGGCCTCTCTCAGGCTCCCTGATGAAAACTGAAGACCACTGGAAAATGAAGATAATCTCTGCCAAAAAAAGGCACACCAGACCACCATACTTGGTAAGTTGGAGGGATCATCACCTCCCATTGGAACCTGGACAATCTTCAGGGAAAGGCAGCTGGAACCTGCTGTAGAACCTTGCAGAGTTCAACCCTGCAGGAGGACAGCGAGCTCAACTAGAGACTTGCAGCCAGAAATCTGACTGAATCTCACAGGTCTGCGACTGGCTTGCTAAAATTCATTGACTTATATCTGCACAAGGCTGCCCATGCTGTCTGTCTATTGTGACAGCAGAGACATACCCTGAAGGAGGCCCTTCATTTTTATCTTTTATTTGTTATATTCACCATTATCACTATTTTTTGCACTTATTTTTAATTTTTTTCTTCTTTTTCTACTCTTTCCAAATTTTCATTTTTCTCTTTTTTCTTTCTTTTCTCTTTTCTTTCTCTCTCTCTCTCTCTCTCCCTTGCTCCCTTCCTGTCTCACATTGTGCTTCATCTCCCTTTGTGTTTCTGTTCTGGCCCTAATTCATATTTCTTCTTTATTTTTCTTCTTTTTTTCCTTCTCTTGCCTGTGTCCTCTGACCTCACTGCTAACCTTCCCCTATCCTTCTACCTACCTATCCCTCTCTCCCCAACTCCTTCTAACTATCCATCCCAAAGGGTAAAGTTGCTATATTGAAGAGTTTATTCACTATAAGCATATGTTGGGTTGGTCCGTGATTTTGTTTTAATTCACATAGTTAAAGGTGTTAGATTAATAACTACCACAAATTGTCATTTTCTAAGCAGTACTTGATCCTGTGGTGTTGCTGATTGTATCACTTGGGCTAAGGTGCTGTGATTGATCTAATCAGTTGGCCTTCCTGGTATAATGAAAATGAGACAGCCTCAGAGCCATTAGAGACTCAAAACCTAAAGAACATCTAAATCTGGAATACACGTCTGAGAAGCAATCATTCCATAAGGGTTCTAAATACATCAACAAAGATACTTACATTAAGCAACTTCAAAGTATCAACCCAGGAATTAAACCAAGGACAGTACCAAACACAAAAATGAGAAGACATTTAAGCAAGGCACAAACTCAGACTTCCGCCCCACAAAAGGCAAATTCCGGGGGAAAGGAGGTGGAAAAGTCTGATACAATCAACCACATGGACACCCTGAACTGATAGCACAGGAAGTAACCAAACAAATGAATGAGGCTCTAGAAAAATTCAAAGCAGAAATAATCTCCCAGATAACTACAGAGATGGTGAGCAGAGTGAAAGACATAAGAGGCTCTAGAACAGAAACACATAAAAAAAAATAGATGAGCTCAGAACCATGCTAGAAGCCATGAATGCACAGCATAAGAAAAGGAATCCATGAAACAGATTCAAACAGATATTCAGGAGATTAAAAACTCCACGGAAAGCACAGCAGATTAAGGGAATCTGAAGATAGAATATCAGATATAGAAGACAAAATTGAGGATAAGGACCATGAAAACAGAGATTTCTTAAAAATGGTAAGGGGCCACAACAAATCAATCCAGCAGCTGCTAGAAGGTGCAAAGAAGAATAACATAAGACTGCTAGGAGTTCACAAAAAAGCAGGAGAAATTACAATTGACATTAAAAAACTGTTCACAGAAGTAATAGTAGAAAACTTCCCAGACAGAGTTAGAGAATTGGACATACAGATAATTGAGGCATATAGAACTCCAACTAGCCACAATCAAAAAAAATCTATATCTAGACATATAACAGTCAAGATCTCAGAAACCCAACAGAAGAACAAAATCCTACTGGAAGTTAGAGAAAAGAAACAAATCACCTACAAGGGGAAGCCCATCAGAATCACAGCAGATTTCTCAACCCAAAGTCTCAAATCAAGGAGAGCCTTGAGTGAAGTATTTCAATCCCTAAAAGAAAATAACTTCCAAACTAGACTGTTATATCCTGCAAAATCATTTTTCAAAATTGATACAGAAATTAGATGCTTCCACAACAAAAAACACCTGAGAAATTTCATGAACAGCAAACCAGCACTCCAAACAATTCTAAGCAATATCCTAGAAAAAGACAATGAAGGTCACAACTCCATAAGGTCCAACACAGGGAAGCCACCAAGCCAAATAAGAAACTAAAGGGAAAGGGGGAGAAAAATAAGAAAGCAGCCAACAACAGTAAAACATCCTGACAAGGATGAGTCAATATCTATCAATTATAACTATCAATGTTAATAACCTCAACTCACCAATCAAAAGAAATAGACTGGCAGAATGGATTAAGAAGCAAAACCCAGCAATATGCTGCATACAAGAAACACACCTAACTCAAAAAGAAATTCATAGACTGAAAGTAAAAGGATGGAAAACAGTTCTCCATGCCACAGGAACCTGGAAAAAAGCAGGGGTAGCAATCTTATTTGCAGACAAAGTAGATTTCAAACAAAAACTAAGAGAGACAAAGATGGTCACTACATCCTTGTGAAGGGAACAATCCAAGAGGAAGAGATGACAATCCTAAATATATATGCACCAAATATGAATGCCCCCAGTTATACAAAACAAATATTAATGGACATGAAAAACCAAATAAACACTAATACAATTCTAGTGGGGGACCTCAATACCCCACTATCACGAATAGACAGATCATCTAGACAAAAAATTAATAATGAAATTCTAGAACTGAACCAAGCTATTGAACAAATGCACTTAATAAAAGTTTACAGAGTGTTCTACCCCACAAAATCAGAATACACATTCTTTTCAGCTGCACATGGGTCATTCTCCAAAATAGACCACATGCTAGCTTACAGGATGTGTCTAAGTAAATGTAAAAGAATTGAAGATATCCCCTGTATATTATCAGATCATAGTGCAATAAAATTGGAGATCAATAATATAAGAAACTGCAAAACCCCCACAAACACGTAGAAATTGAATAACACCATCCTGAACAACCAATGGGTCACAGAGGAAATTAAAGAAGAAATTAGACAGTTTCTACAAGTAAATGATAATGCC
>NW_004624739.1:17279941-17293392 GCF_000247695.1 Heterocephalus glaber
TTCAGGTTAGATTTTGTCAAATGCTTTTTCTGCATCTATTGAGATGATCATATGGTTTTTGTCCTTGGCTCTATTGATATACTGTATTACATTTATTGATTTGTGTATGTTAACCATCCCTGCATGCTTGGGCTAAATCCCACTTGGTCAGGGTGTATGATCTTCTGCACTCTTTTGCAAATTGTTATTTTCCAAGCTGTGGTTGATGCTATTGTGTGGCTTATTGCATCACTTGGGCTAAGGTGTTGTGATTGATCTAATCAGTTGTCCTTTCTGGTGTGATGAAAATGAAATAGTTTCAGTGTCATTAGAGACTCAAAACCTAAAGACCAGATATATCTGGAAGACATCTCTGAGAAGCAATCATTCCATAAGTGTTCTAAATACAAGCAACAAAGATACTTACAATAAGCAATATCAAAGTATCAACCCAGGAATTAAACCAAGGACAGTACCAACAACAAAATTAGAAATGATAAGATATTTAAGCAAGGCACAAACCCAGACTTCCAGCCCACCAAAGGCAAATTCTGGGGGAAATGAAGTGGAATAGTCTGATAATCAATGACCTGGACACCCTGAACTGATAGCACAGGAAGTAACAAAACAGATGAATGAGGCTCTAGAAATTTCAGAACAGAAATAATCTCGCAGATAACTACAGAAATGGTAAGCAGAATGAAAGCCATGATTAGAGACTAGAACAGAAACAGATTTAAAAAATAGATGAGTTCTAGACCATGATAGAAACCATGAATGCCCAACATAGGAAAGAAATGGAAACAATGAATGCCCACCATAGGAAAGAAATGGAATCCATGAAACAGATTCGAACAGATATCTGGAAGATTAAAAACTCTATTTAAAGCATATAAAGCAGACTGAGCCAATCTGAAGACAGAATATTAGATACAGAATACAGGATGGTGGTCAGTGACCATGAAAAGAGACATCTCTTAAAAATAGTAAGGTGTGCTGGGGATTTAGCTCAGTGGTTCCGCCACCTGCCTCAAAAGCACAAGGTCTTGAGTTTGATCCCCACTACCCCCCCCCAAAAAAATAGTAAGGAACCATGAGAAATCAATCCAACAGCTCCTAGATGATGCAAAGAAGAATAATATAAGACTGATAGGAGTCCATGAAAAAGCAGGAGAAAGTACAAATACATAAAGAAAGCTGTTCACAGAATTAATGACAGAAAACTTCCCAAGCAGAGAAAAAGAATTTAACATACAGATAAGTGAGGCATATAGGACTCCAACTAGCCTTGACCAAAAAAAAAATCTACATCTAGACATATAATAGTCAAGATTCCAGAAACCCAACAGAAGAACAAAATACTACAAGCAGTTAGAGAAAAAAAAAAAAAACGTGCAAAGGAAAGCCCATCAAAATCACAGCAGACATTTCAACACAAATCCTCAAGTCAAGGAGAGCCTGGAATGAGGTATATCAAGCCCTAAAAGAAAACAACCTCCAACCTAGACTGATCCTACAAAACTATCTTGCAAAATTGATAGGGTAATAAGATGCTTCCATGACAAAGAACACCGGAGAAACTTCATGAATTCCAAATCAGCACTCCAAACAATTCTAAACAAAATCCTCAAAAAGGACAATGAAGGTCCCAACTCCATAAGACACAACAGAGCAAATCCACCAGGCAAGGAAAGAAATTAAAGGGAGTGGGGGGAAAATAAAAAATAAAAGAGCCAACAACAGGAAAATAACGTGACAAGGATAACCCAATACATATCTGTTATAACCATCAATGTTAATGGCCTCAACTCACCAACTGAAAGAAATAGATTAGGCCCATGGTGGCAACCCACTTAGCCTACCAGAGAGGGAGGTCCCTGGCCACTGGGAGCCCCGCTCCATCCAATTCACACCACACCCACCAGTGACCAGCCAGAAGGTTAGGACCCCTCACCAATTGCCACACTCACGGTGGTGACCCACTTAGCCACACAGGCACCTGCACCACCCCCCACCCAGTGCCAATGGCCACCTGGTTCTGCTACTACCTGGTTCCACATTACAAAGGCACAGGGGACACTAGACCACCTTACTTGGTAAATTGGAGTGATCTCACCTCCCATTAGAGCCTCTACTATCTTAAGGGGAAGGGCAGCTGGAACCTGCAGTAGAACCTTGCAGAGTTTAACCCTGCAGGAGGACAGGGAGCTCAACTTGGGACTTGCAGCCAGAAATCTGCCTGAATCCCACAGGTCTGTGACTGGGTTGCTGAGACTCATTGTCTTATATCTACACACTGCTGCCCACATTGTCTATTGTGATAGCAGAGACACACCCTCAAGGAGGCCTTCATTTTCATTTTTATTTTTTGTGATTTTCAAAATTATTTTTTGGCTCTTATTTTTAATTTTCCCTTTTCTTTTCAAATTTTTATTTTTCTCTTCTTTTTTTGTTTCTTTTCTCTTTCCTTTCTCTCTAATACTCACTCTCTTGCTGTCCCACATAGTTCTTCATCTCTCTTTTTGTTCCTGTTCTGGCCCTAATTCAGATTTCTACTGTATTTTTCTTTTCTTCTCTTTTTCCTTCTCTTGCCTGTGTCCTCTGGCCTCACTGCCAACCTTCCCCTATCCTTCTACCTACCTATCCCTCCCTCCCCAACTGCTTCTAACTCCCCATCCTGAAGGGTAAAGTTCCTATATTGAAGAGTTTATTCATTACAAACATATGTTGGGGTGGGCCTTGATTTTGATTTAATTCACACAGTTAAAAGTGTTAGATTAATAATGACCACAAATTGTCATTTTCTCAGAGGTACTTGATGCTATGGTGTTGCTGATTATATCACTTGGGCTGAGGTGTTGTGACTGATCTAACCAGTTGTCCTTCCTGGAATAATGAAAATGGGATAGATTTAGAGTCATTAGAGACTCAAAACCCAAAGACAAGCTATATCTGGAAGACATCTCTGAGATGCATTCATTCCATGAGGGTTCTAAATACAAACAACAAAGATACTTATGTTAAGCAACTTCAAAGTATCAACCCAGGAATTAAACCAAGGACAGTACCAACAACAAAAATAGAAATGATAAAATATTTAACCAAGGCACAAACCCAGACTTCCAGCCCACCAAAGGCAAATTCTGAGGGAAACAAGGTGGAAAACTCTGATAATAAACCACCTGGACACCCTGAACTGATAGCACAGGAAGTAACAAAACAGATGAATGAGGCTGTAGAAAAATTCAAGACAGAAATACTTTCCCAGATAACTACAGAAGGCTCTAGAACAGAAGCAGATAAAAAAAAAAAATAGATGAACTCAGAAACATTCTGGAAGCCATGAATGCCCAGCATAAGAAAGAAATGGAAAGCATGAAACAGATTCAAACAGATGTCCAGGAGATAAAAAAAAAAAAAACTCCATTGAAAGTATGCACAGCAGATTAAGGGAATCTGAAGATAGAATATCAGATATAGAAGACAGGATTGAGATAAATGACCACAAAAACAGAGATTTCTTCAATATAATAAGGAACCACAAGAAATCAATCCAGTAGCTGCTAGATAATGCAAAGAAGAATAACATAAGACTGATAGGACTTCACAAAAAAAGCAGGAGAAATTACAATTGACATAAAGAAACTGTTCACAGAAGTAATAGTAGAAAACTTTCCAGACAGAAGTAAAGAATTGGACATACAGATAAGTGAGGCATATAGCATTCCAACTAGCCACGATAAAAAAAAAAAAATCTATACCTAGACATATAACAGTCAAGATCCCAGAAACCCAATAGAAGAACAAAATCATACAGGCAGTTAGAGAAAAGAAACAAATCACCAACAAAGGAAACCCCATCAGAATCACAGCAGACTTCTCAACACAAACCCTTAAGTCAAGGAGAGCCTAGAGTGAAGTATTTCAAGCCCTAAGAGAAAATAACTTCCACACTAGACTGTTATATCCTGCAAAATTATCTTTCAAAATCGATGGAGAAATTAGATGCTTCCACAACAAAAAACACCTGAGAAATTTCATGAACAGCAAATCAGCACTCCAAACAATTCTAAGCAATATCCTAGAAAAAGACAACGAAGGTCAAAACTCAATGAGGACCAACAGAAGAAAGCCACCAGCCAAGGCAAGAAACTAAAGGGAGGGGCCGGGGATTTAGCTCAGTGGTTTCACCGCCTGCCTTGCAAGCGCAAGGACCTGAGTTCAATCCCTGGTACCAAAAAAAAAAAAAAGAAACTAAAGGGAAAGGGGGAGAAAAACAAGAAATATAAGAGCCAACAACAGTAAAACATCATGATAAGGATAAGTCAATATCTGTCAATTATAAACATCAGTGTTAATGGCTTCAATTCACCAATAAAAAGAAATAGACTGGCAGAATGGATTAAGAAGCAAAATCCAACAATATGCTATATACAAGAAACACACCTAACTCAAAAAGAAATTCATACACTGAAAGTAAAAGGATGGAAAACAGTTCTCCATGCCACAGGAACCCAGAAGAAAGCAGGGGTAGCAATCTTATTTGCAAACAAAGTAGATTTCAAACCAAAACTAATTAAGAGAGACAAAGATGGTCACTACATTCTTGTGAAGGGAGCAATCCAAGGGGAAGAGATGACAATCCTAAATATATATGCACCAAATATGAATGCCCCCAACTATACAAAACAAATATTAATGGACATGAAAAACCAAATAAACACTAATACAATTGAGTGGGTAACCTCAATACCCCACTATCACAAATAGACAGATCATCTAGACATAAAATTAACAACGAAATTCTAGAACTGAACCAAGCTATTGAACAAATGGACTTAATAGATGTTTACAGAGTGTTCCACTCCACAAAATTAGAATACATATTCTTTTCAGCTGCACATGGGTCATTCTCCAAAATAAATCACATTCTAACTCATAGGACATGTCTAAGTAAATGTAAAAGAATTGAAGTTACCCCCTGTATAATATTCCGGAATTGTAGAAAGAAATACACAGAGACACAGAATTCAGGTAAAATAATAAAAGTTTACTTGCAATCAGGCAGGACCGCCAGAAACTGGTCTGGTCAGAGTCCGTGCCATCCTTTGTTTTAACATTTCCTTTTATATCTTCTTTTAGCCATTACCTCATTCCTGGTGGTCTTAGTAAAATTTCTGTTTCCTTTTTTCAACTAATTCCTGTTAATGGTTATAGTCACAGACATATAACAAACAGATGGCACTTTAAACACATACATTGTAAACTACACAAACATTTCTACTTTGTTTTTGTCCAAGTTAAATGTTATCTACAACTAGGTTACAGGTCAAAGAGTCAGTTAGCCATCACCTTAAACGACAAGAGTTTTGGGAAAGGTAAATCTTGAATACATTACTTATTCTACTTCAGCTACCTTAATAACTAACCTATAGTTTAAATTTTCTCTATCATTCCTCCCTTTGTCTGATTCAGGATGATTCTTCTATCCATAATATGTTTTATCTAATTTATCTACATTTCTTATTAGCATCATTTGATAATGTTGAGCAGCAGCAATATGCTGCTGTATAAATCTTGAGATCCATTGAATAACACAAGGACCAAACATTAATACTAATATTATAACAAGAAGGGGACTCAGAAGAGGTCCTATCCAAGTTTTCCATCCTGCTCAAGCAAAATTAATCCCATAGGACAGGTCTCCCATACCAAATTCCTCACCAAGAGCCTTGATCTGATCTTTCAGTTTAGTGATTCTTATACTACACCAGATTCATTAACATAATAACAACATTCTTCACCAACGAATAAGCAAGTCCCTCCTTTCTGGGCTGTTAGCAAATCGAGAGCATGCCTATTCTGTAGCACAACATTGGCTAAAAATCTAACTGGATTTCTAAGGCCTGAACTGGGTCTCGGATTTCCTCAAGACCATTTTTTAATCTCTTGCCCTAAGGAAATATACTGTTTTGTCCTAGGCCAATGGCTGTCACTCCTAGAGTGACTCCTCACGATTGCAAGGCCAGCTAGGATAGGCAGCACCACTGGGTCTCTCTTTGTCTGAGTTAATTGCATTGGGGAGGTGATTTGTAAAGGTACCCTCCTCATGGCTGTTGGAGTATAAACAAATAAATTTGGGATTAGAATTCCCAGAGCACATATTGTGGTGATTTTTCCTAAGATCACCTTGTACACTATCCTTACAGATGAAGAAGGTCCCATTTGGTGCCACATAATTATTTTCTTTTTTAACAGGACTAAGTTTGCACAAGCATTATTTATCTCACTATTTCTTTGTCCCCTGAGAAAACATGTTCCATTTCCAATAACCCTGGAAGGATAGTTCAAAAGTGAATGCATAGCTGTCCTAGTGGTATTGAGAGTCAAATTAGTATAGATACATATAGCTTCATAAGTCATCAAATTTAAAAGGGCACACAACAGTCCAGTGCCAACTTCTCATCTGCCTACATGAGCAATGTATGGCTACTATTAATTAAATTTATTATATCTATTCTTGTGTAATTTCAGAGATGCCATTTTAGCATGGCTTAGATTTCTTGGAGAGCAGGGGTTTTTCCTACTTCAAGGGGAACAGTTTCCCATATCTTTTTAAATTCTATTATTATTTTTTTCTTTTTTTTTGGTACCGGGGATTGAACTTGAGACCTTGGGCTTGTGAGGCAGGCGCTGGAACCACTGAGCTAAATCTCCGGCCCTCCCATATCTTTTTAATTTGCAATGTCCACCATTTTATCTTTTGGGGCCCATGTCTAGTGGTATACTGGTACCCTATATAAACCTGATACACCATTCCTTGCAACCAAATAGGATTCCATGGGGCTGACAGATACATAGATATAGGATTACATTGACCATGTTTACAATTATTACAATTACCAGTGGCTTGTCCAACAAGGGAGCCATTGATCCAAACTTGTGTTTTCTCTTTGCAATATAATTTCTCATTAGAATAGCCCCCACAGTCAGAAGTTACCCCAGGTTTCCCATAATGTTCCTTTAGGCAGGCATTAAAGAGCAGCATAAAAGGATAGTGTTCCGGTTCCCATTTTACCATTTTAAAAGTTACGTATTTTTCATCAAAATTTTCATCACTAGGCTTAAACAGTCACAGTTCAAAAACAAAGAAACTCAGAGCAGTAGTGATCTGGCATAGTACAAGAATCCATGCTGCCTTTCCCAGCGCTCCCATTCTTCAGCCATGCATTGACTCACCAGCCTCCAGAATAGTGAGAGCAGGGCTTTGAGTGTGTTGTCTCTTGGCTTTCAGCGTCAGCTTTATTGTTACCTTGTGCAATGAAGTCTTTGCCTTTCTGATGTCCTGAGCAATGTATTACTGCGACTTTGTTAGATTCCCACACTGTCTCTAGCAACTGTATGATTTCCTGCCTATTCTTGATTTGCTTCCCTTCTGCTGTGAGAAGACCTCACTCTCAATGAATCATGCCATGGAGCAAATGCATAGCGAGAGTCGGTATATATATATTTACCTTTTTACCCTTTGGCCATTGGAATGCCTGTATGAGTGCCCAGAGCTCAGCCCATTGTGCCGACCAGTCAAAAGGAAGGGGCTACGACTAGGATCACCTTATCCTTCGTGGTTATTGCATATCCAGCATGATGAACCCCATCTTCCATGAAGCTGCTCCCATCCATGAACAGAACGAGGTCAGCATTGGACAAGGGTGCCATTTGCAAGTCAGGGCAGCTGGAAAAGAGCTCATCAGTGACACTCAAGCAGTCATGATCGGGAGGGCCTGTCACTGAGGGCAAAAAGGTAGCAGGATTTAAAGTTTTTACAGGAATAAACCACAAGCAGGGGTTCTCACAGAGAAGGGCTTGATACTGAGTAACCCAATTATTTGTGAGCCAATGATGCCCCCTTGTGTTCAGCAGTTCTAGGACCACGTGTGGAACCTGCACAGTTAGTTCCTGACCTAAAGTCAGCTTGTCTGCTTCTGGGATCAACAGAACTGAAGCTGCTAAGGCCCAAAGACAAGGAGGCCACCCTTTTACTACTGGATCTAAATTCTTAGACAAATATGCCACTGGTTGACTCCATGGGCCTATTTCTTGGGTCAACACTCCAAGGGCCACATGGTTTTTCTCAGTCACATATAAAGTAAAAGGCCACTTTACATATGGTATGCCTAGGGCTGGGGCAGCTGCCAAAGTCAATTTTAATTTCTTAAAAGTTTCCTCCTGTTCTACAGTCCAATGCAGATGATTCTCCTCCTGTCCATTTAGGGCTTCATACAGGGCTTTAGAGATTTCTGCAAAACCCCGAATCCAAGTTCTACAGATGCCTGCTGCCCCAAGAAACCTTCTCAGCTGTTTCTTTGTTTGGGGCTTAGGGATGGCACTGATAACATTTCATTTCCTAGGCAACGCATGCCCTGTTATTTAAAATCCTAAATATTTAACATGCTGTACACAAATCTGGGCTTTCTCCCATGATACCTTATATCCAGTTTCTTGTAAGTGCAGCAACAACTTTTTGGTGCCTTCCCAGCACTGTTCTTGAGTTGAGCTGCATAACAGTAAGTCATTCACATACTGCAGTGGGACACAGCTATATTGTTCTATGGGGAAGTCAAGCAAGTCCTTGGCTAGGGCTTCCCAGAAAAGTGTGGGCAAGTTTTTAAATCCCTGTGGCAATCTGGTCCAAGTAAACTGAGTCTTTTTCCCATCATCTGGGTCCTCCCATTCAAATTCAAAGATGGGTTGAATAAGGGGAGCAATACAAAGGCAAAAGAAGGCATCTTTTAAGTCCAAACAAGTAAACCATGCTGCCTCTGGGGGTATTAGACCCAACAAAGTATAAGGGTTAGGGACCACTGGGTGCAGTGTCACTGCTCTGTCATTTACAGCCCATAGATCTTTCACTGGTCTATAGTCCCCATCAGGTTTCTGAACAGGCAGCAAAGGGGTGTTCCAAGGTGGCTTACATTCTCTAATAAGTCCAAATTCCTTTAATCTCATGATATGGGGTTTAATTCCAATTTGGGCTTGCCTGGACATCGGGTATTGTTTTACAGCAATGGGGGCCAAATTGTCTTAATTCTTACCTAACCCTGGGGATGACTCTTCTACCCATACTCCAGGAAACATAGTTCTTAATTCTTGAGGAGCCTGGCAAACATCATTCACATTGTAACACTCCCATTCATCCTCTCTTTTAGTTGTTACCATCATGATGAGATCTTTTCCTGGATCTAAATGCAGGGATGCATTTCCCCATTGGGTGAAAGTTATTGTAGCTCCCAATTTAGATAACAAATCTCTTCCTAGTAAGGGAATAGGGCACTCTGGCATATATAAGAATTCATGCTTTACTTTATGTCCTCCAATTTCACATGTCCTCTCATAGCAGAACTGGAGCTTTTCTGAAGTCCCAGTGGCACTTATTACTTGTATGCACTTTCCACTCAGAGGGGCAACTGCAGCGGTTACTACTGAATGTCCTGCGCCACTATCTACCATAAAGGACACATTCTGCCCCCCCTATTTTTACACTGACCATGGGCTCACAGGGCCCTAACTGCATTGAGCCTGTTCTGTCTCAGTCACTATCCTCCATCATGGGCATTAGCGTGCTGGCACCTCTCCTCTCTTTCGGGTCCTGTTTTCTCTTTTCTTTGAGCTTGGGGCACTTGTTTTTATAGTGTCCTTTTTCTCTGCAATATACACACTGGACAAATTCCAAGTCCTCACGCCAAAAACCTTTCTTCTGTCTTCCTCCTACTTTTGTTCCTTGTGTTTCTTTTTCCTTCTCTTCCTTGGCTCCCATAGCTACTACTATATAATGAAGCTCTCTTTTGATCCCGCTCATCTTCCTTCCTGGCCCTCTCTTTCTCTTTCACTGTTTCTCTATTCACATACAATTTCCTAGCTAATTGCAATAATTGTGTTATATTCATGCCTTCCCAAGTCTCCTGCCTTTGGATTTTCTTTCTAATGCCTGGTGCTGACTGGGTTACAAAAGTTGTGTTAATTAGCTGATGGTTTTCTGGAACTGCTGGGTCAAACAGTGCATACATTTGGTAGACCTTGCAAAGCCACTTATAAAATTTTTCAGGGCTCTCATTCAGCTCCTGCTGGGTCTCTGACACTTTAATCATATTAGTAGGTCTTTTACTTGCAGCCCGCATTCCTGCTAAAAGGGCTGTCTGATAATTTCTCAAGTTTTCCTGGCCTGCTTGGTTATTGGGATCCCAATCAGGCTGCACATTGACTGGGAATTGCTGTTCATGCCAAGCATCTGGATTCTGTGTATCACCCAGCATTCTAGGGGCATTGATCTTTTTAATTCCTCCTAGAATCCTTTGTATTTCCTCAGTACTTAACAAGGCTCTATAAAGTTCTTTACAGTCCTCCCAATTAGGACGATGGGTTGTGAAAATGGAATCAAATAAGTGTAACATGTGAGATGAATCCTCTGTAAAAGAAGGAGTGCTTCTCTTCCAATTCAACAAATCAGAGGAACTAAAAGTTTGGTGTAGATGAATCATGCCTCCTTCTGATGGGTATTCTCTTAATGGCATCTGGAAGGTCGCTGCTGGGTCTGCTGATCTAGTTCTGTGAGCTGTTGGGATGGATGATGCTGTCCCAGGGAGCTGAGACAGGACATTCCCTGCCTCTAATGGTGGTGGAGCATTAACCTCAGTTGACCTTCCTCTATGGGGAGATGGAGAGTCTAACATATCTTCCTGATCTAGATCCTCTCCTTTTTTCTTTAATACAAAGCAAGCTGATATGTTTCCTAAGACATAAGCCTGGAGCCAGGGTGGTGGCCTTCTACACAGGTCCAACCAAGTGTCTATATATGGAAATTCATTCACTTGTCTCTGACTGGTTACTTTATTCCATACCTGTCTGACTTTCTTTAGGTCTATAGTTCTCTCTGGTGGCCATTCAGATACCAATTGTGGCCAAGACAATTCACAAAATTTCTTTAAGGATTTTGGTTACAATTTTACCCCAAAATCTCCCACAAATCCTTTATCAAAATTCTGAATCATACAATCCAATACAGTTCATTTGGTTTTCGTGTTTCCCATGATCACAGATAATCCCACCCTTGTACAGTGAGGCAAGACAAACAAAGGGGGGCGATCACTTGCTCACCTGCCTGGCTGTGGGCCTCTTGGCCACTTTAAGGTCCGTTCAGGCTGAGGTGGGCTGTCGCTTAAGCTCACTGTTGTGCCTTTGTTAAAGGTGACCAGAGAACTGCGGGACAGACCACACGCAAACTCCGTGACATGGGAAGGGCTTTTTAAACATACATGCCCCCTCCTTTGTCTTGGTGCACGGACAAGACTGCCTATAAAGTTTTGTGGCTTGTTATTCTCACTCTCCTAACCAAAGACTCATTCATTCATTCATTCAGAAGTTATTACATTCCCTCCTGGTGGCCCCCTATGTTCAGAACAAATGGAAGGAGCTACCTTCCCAAATGGCAAAGCACAAGGGGTGATCAGGTCCCTGTGCTATACTTGCCCAAAGTTACAGAACACCAAATAAAATAAAAATGAAACCAAAAGTTAATGACTAGGGGGTTTCCCAGGGTTTCTCACCCAGCAAAGGAAAGAGACAGATGAGACACCAACAGCAGCAGCCCTCCTTCTGTCATCTTCCATCTCAGGTTCAGGCAATCTGCAACTGGCAAGCAGGTCTCTGTGTCCTGTTGGGGAGCCTAGGAAATTAGTCCCAGGGGCATGCCATTCCCCTCAAGGAGGTGGAGATCTGCTCCCTCCAGTGGAGTTTGGGCCAATGCCCAAAAGGGCCACTTCTTTCCCAATTCCCGATCAGGAAACCAAATGTTCCAGAATCACGGAAAGAAATACATGGAGACACAGAATTCAGGTAAGATAATAAAAGTTTACTTGCAAGTAGGCAGGACCACCAGAAACTGGTTGGGTCAAAGTCTGCACTATCCTTTGTTTTAACATTTCCTTTTATATCTTCTTTTAGCCATTACCTCATTCCTGGTGGTCTTAGTAAAATTTCTGTTTCCCTTTTCATAACTAGTTCCTGTTAATGGTTATAATCACAGACATATGACAAACAGATGGCACTTTAAACACATACAATGTAAACTACCCAAACATTTTTACTTTGTTTTTGTCCAGGTTAAATGTTATCTACAGCTAGGTTACAGGTCAAAGGGTCAGTTAGCCATCACCTTAAACAACAAGAGTTATGGGAAAGGTAAATCTTAAAGGAATGCATTACTTATTCTACTTCAGCTACCTTAATAACTAACCTATAGTTTAAATTTTCTCTATCAATATTATCAGACCATAGTGCAATAAAATTGGAGATCAATAGCATAAGAAACCACAAGAACTGCAAAAACACATGGAAATTGAATAACACTCTACCGAACAACCAATGGGTCACAGAGGAAATTAAAGAAGGAATTAGACAGTTTCTACAAGTAAATAATATTGCCAGTACAACATACAGGAATCTATAGGACACAATGAAAGCAGTTCTATGAGGGAAATTCTTAGCAATGAATCCCCATATTAGGAAAATAGAGCAAGCTCAAGTAAACAACCTAATGCAGAACCTCAAGCTCCTAGAAAAAGAAGAGCATAACAAACCAAAAGCTCATACAAGACAAGAAATTATAAAGATCAGAGCAGAAATCAATGCAATGGAGACTAAGAGAATAATACAAAAAATCAATGTATCAAAGAGTTGGTTTTTTTGAAAGAATAAATAAAATCGATAAACCTTTCGCCAACCTTATCAGTAAAAGGAAAGAAGAGGCTCAAATCCATGCAATTAAGAACAAAAAAGGTGAACTCACAACAGATCCAGCAGAAATCCAGAGGATCATCAGTACCTACTTCGAGAATCTGTACTCTAATACAATGGAAAGTGCAGAAGAAATGGACAGGTTTCTAGATACATATGAATTACCAAAGTTGAACAAAGATATAAAAAGTCTAAATACCTCAATTACAATCAGTGAAATTGAAAATGTAATTAAAAATCTACCAACAAAGAAAAGTCCAGGTCCTGATGGATTCACTGCTGAATTCTACAAGACATTTAAAGAAGTTACCACCACTCCCAGGGCAGAGGAAGAGGCTTCCAGGCTGCTGTAGCACTGTTCCATATGCAGAGGAGAAGGCTTCTAGGCCACCATTCCACCTCTCCCAGAACAGAGGAGGAGGCTTCTGGGCTGCCATATCACAGCTCCCAGTGCACAAGAGGAGGCTTCTGAGCTACTGTAGTACTGCTCCCAGCACAGAGGAGGTGAGCTGCATGGGCACCAGCAACACACACACCCCACTCATACTAGGAAACTATAGCACTCTGAAAAAAGAGATTGAAGATGATATCAGAAAATGGACAGACATTCCCTGCTCCTGGGTAGGAAGGATCAATATAGTGAAAATGGCCATACTTCCAAAACTGCTGTATAGATTCAATGC
>NW_004624739.1:17295112-17319210 GCF_000247695.1 Heterocephalus glaber
AAAGGAAAGAAGAGAAAGGAAAAATGATGAGAAATGGAAAAAATGGAAACAAAGTCTTTGTAAATAGGGAAGGGTGGAGGGGGTGAAGCGAGGGCTAGGAATGGGGAAAAAGTAAGAACCAAGATGCATCATGTAAAGGTACAAGTTCCCAATGAGAAATGTAAATGCATTGTATACCTAAAATATACCAATAAAAGAATTTAAGTAATAAAAAAAGAAAAAGGTCCTTATAGTGAAAGAGGGCAGCAGGAGAATCATAGTCAAAGAAGATGTGACCGAGGGAAGCAAACTCAGCATTGAAAACTACTGCTTTAGGTTACTCACAATTTGGTGATAAATGCCTACTAAGCATCCACTGCATCATCCACAGGAATATCTGGTATTTTATAGGAAATTATCAGAACAACATATGTGATTGTTTCCTTAAAATTCGTATTTATTAGTGAAGGAGGTCAACCACCTCAGGAAAGCAACCTCTTATGGACTCTCTTGCTTTTCTTATTGCCTCACTGGCCTTCTGAAATCAATTTTGAATTGACTTTTATACAAGATGAGAAAGATGTCTTTAGTTTCAATCTTCTACATATGATATTCCAGTTTTCCCATTACCATTTGTTAAAGAAGGTTTTTTTTTCTCCAGTATATATTTTTGGCCTCTTTGTCAAGAATCAGATGACTGTGTTTGTGTGGGTTGGTTTCTGTTTACTCTGTTCTCTTCTACTGGTGTTCGTGTGTGTTTTTGTCCCAGTGCCATGTTGTTTTGTTAATATGGCTTTGCAGTATAAATTGGAATTGGGTTTTATGATACCTCCAGCACTGCTCTTTCTGTTCAGAATTGCTTTGGCTACTTGGGGTCTTGTCCTTCCAAAATTTTAGGATTGTTTTCTCTAGTTCTATAAAGAATGTCCTTGGAACAGTATTTTGATGGAGATTGCACTTCACTGTAGCTTACTTCAGTGTTCTGTAATTTTCATCATAAAGGTCTTTTACCTTCTTGGTTAGGCTTATTCCTAAATTTTTTGGCACTTTTTTGAATGAAATCATTTTCCTGATTTCTTTCTCAATGGGTTCTTTATTGGTGCACAGGAATGCAATTGATGTTTGTGTGCTGGTTTTGTGTCTTGGCACTTTGCTGGATTTGTTTCTCAGATCTAAACATCTTCTGGGGGAGTTTTTAGACACTGCTAAGTAAAACATCATATTGCCTGTAGGGATAATTTTACCTGTAGGGATAATTTTACTTCATCCTTTCTTATTTGTATTCTTTTTATTTTTTCCTCTTGCCTAATGACTCTGGCTAACCTTCCAAATACTACATTGAACAGAAGTGGTAAATGTGGACACCCTTACCTCATTCCTGATTTTAGATGAAATGTTTTCATTTTTTCCCAATTTCTTCATTGTTTTTCCCCATTCAGTATGATGTTGTCTATGGGTTTTTTATATGCAGCCTTAATTATTTCGAAGTAAGAGCCTTCTTACCTAATATCTTCCAAGGTTTTATCATGAAGGATATTGAATTTTGTCAAAGGCTTTTTCTACATCTATTTAGATGACCATGTGATTTTTTATCCTTGACTTTCTTTCTGTGGTGTATTACATTTATTGATTTCTGTGTGTTGAATCATCACTGAACCCCTTCATCTCCCACATTTCTAAATGACACATCATCCCAGGACTTGATCATTCTCTCAGATTTCTTCTCTATCTACACTAATGCCCCAAAGAATCACACCCATGCAGTGAAATGTACCTGCACAATGAGTGATCCTAAATGTACATGTCTGCTAGTGAATTCTCTATCAAACTTGAACAGCCTACAACTTTGCCCAATAGAATAAGCATCTCAAAATTAGCATGCTCAGCTTCTGTTTTCCCCAGTCAAACCTTCATCCAGTGTCCCTGCTCTGTAAATAGCAACTCCTCTGATAACTGATTTTTCTTATCTCATGCTTAGTTCTGCATCCTCCTATTGGCTTTCAATTTCGAATATTTCCAGTCCTTCTCAACCCCACCAGTCAGCTCTGGCCTGGATCATACTCAAAATGTCCTAACTGACCTCCCCTTCCAGGATGCCCTCCTGAAGTCTCTTTGTGAGGAACCAAAGCGGTCCTTTTAAAACACAATCCAAATCATTTCACCCCACCAACCTCAGGAAAAACTAAAGGTTCTATAAGCTCTATGTGGCCTATGCTACCACTGCCTTTCTGATTTTATCCCCATGCCTCTCTCTCTCTCTCTCTCTCAATCCCCCCTAGCTACATTGGCTTCCTTTCTTAGATCCTTTCTCTGCATGCCTCCTCCTTTCACCCTCTTCAGGTCTCTGTCCAAACATCCCTATTGGGGGGAGTCTTTTCTGGTCTACTGTACCTGAAATAGGATCTCTCGGCACACAATCCCTATGCCCTTCTCCTGTCATATTTCTTCACAGCACTTACTATTGTCTGACACAATATGTATTTGAGTGTTTGCTGATTTTCTGTTGCCACCTACTAACTTACTGCTCCATTTGAGGACAGCGCATATGAATCTGTCTCTTCTCTGCTGTATCCCCAGGAGAGGACAGCCTAGCATGTAACAAATACACAATCAATATTATATTGCATTCTACTGAATATCGAAATGAGAAAGCAGGATATAATGCTTCTAGATTAACAACAAGGCCACAAGGTACCTCCTCAGAAGCACTACTGTTTTTTGACCCAAAGCATAATTACATGTGATTGTAATTTTTTAGTGTTTTCAGAATGCAATGAAGTCTGTCTTTATTAATACAAGGAGTGCCCTCTACCATGCTGTTTGGATGTATACATTGTTGCAGAAACGGGGAGAAAAGGGATGGAAAATGATCAAAATATTATATATTATATATCAATTTCCCCAAATAAATGTAATTATTATGCATCAGAAACATATACCAACAAAAACCAGATGGTGTATTTAACCAAAAAATGTATTACAATAAAAGACACATCATCATTAATTCCCCCTGAAAATACCCTTGCTTCGAACACAATTATCCCATTGTTTTTGCCAAGTCCTTAAGCTGCAAGTCCTCTTTCCTTAGTGTC
Source organism: Heterocephalus glaber (assembly GCF_000247695.1). The sequence continues at coordinate 17,298,184 of NW_004624739.1, forward strand.
TTTTTCTGGCTGCCTTAATGTCCTGAACATATTCAAAATGTTTATGGCAATTTCTGTCAAATAAAAGCTTTATGGAGTGTCCTCATCCACCCTATTTACTGGATCTGGCACTGTGAAACTTATAGCTCTTCCCCATAGTCAAAATGACTGTGAAAAATAAATATTTTGAATTGATTCAGGACTCCAGGCAGCTATGACAACATGGCTAAAGATACAAAAAAGGACTTTCAGAACTGCTTCAGAAAGTGGCAAAAATGATGAAAGAGATGAATTTGAAGTGAAGGGGAGTATATTGAGGGGGATTAACAGCAGTATGCATTTTACTGTGATACTTTTTTTTAACATTTTAAAAATTCACCGTATTTTTTAATCACACCTTGTGTTAGTCAGCTTTCTATCTCTAGGACAAAATACCTGAGATATTTTGATTATAAGGAAGAAAGGTTTATTTTATCTTATGGTTTCAGCTCATTGTTTAAAAGGTTTCAGTCCTCGGTTGTTTGGCTCCACTGTTTTGGGCCTGTGGTGGAAAGTGCACAGTGGAACAGAGCTGATCACCTCATTGGACCAGGAAGCAAAGAGAGACAGAGGGATGAACCAGCCCCAAAATACCTCCTTCAAGGACATACCACCAATGGCCTCACTTCCACTAGCCCCACTTTCCTACTTCCCAAAAGTGTGCCCACGTAGGGACCAACCCATCAGTACATAAGCCCTTGAGGGACATGTAAGATTCAAACCATACCAAAATAGGTATAGTTTTTTGGCTGTTCCTGCATAGGGAAATAATATAAGACTGCTCCCTGGCAGCGAACCTGGGTGAGAACTGGAACAAGGTATATTTGACTTGCAAAGACTCTGGCTACACCTCTCAAACCTGACTACATAGAGCAAACACCTGGGACTATTAAAGACTACTAATGCCTAGGTGGCTTTACCAAGATTATTTACTTCCCTTCCAATCTTCGGACCTTTTAGTTTGCTTTTCTTGCTTCATTGAAGTGGGCTACCACAGGGAGCAGTTGGGTTCCACTTTACCCTCAAACCCAAGTGGAAATATCTGAAGATATGTTTGATTGTCACAGCTGGGGGTAGGTAGGGTGAAGCAGTACCACTCAGATCTAGTAAACACAGGGCAGAAATACTACTAAAGATTCTATGATGCACAGGGCAACCTGCCTGAAATAAAGAGTCATCCAAATAGGGTCTCAGTCTTCTAGGAAGCTAGGAAGCTCTACCTTCATAGGCCAGCTAGGCTCTCCAGCAGAATATGGAATAGAAGGGAAAGAACAAACATCCATATCTTATTTCAGAACTTAGCAGGGAACATTTGGCTTTCTGCTGTTAAGCGTACAGCCAGCTGTACACTTTTGCAAATATCCCAAGGTGAAAGAACATCCATTCTATTACTAGTTTGATGAGTTTTTAAATTATTATAAATGATTGAGTTTTATCAATTGTTTTTCTGCATGTTCAGATGTTTATTTGATTTTTTTCTCTTTAGTTTATTAATATGGAGAATTACTGATTAATTTTAAATGTTAAAATGAATTCCTGGGAAAAGATCCATTTGACTCTTATATATTGCTGGATTCAATTCAATTCAATATTTAGGATTTTTACATCGATGTTGAGGAATAGTGGTTTTACTAGTTTTTTATTGTTTTTATTAGTATATGTCTGCAGTAACTAATGATTACATTCATCCTGGGGAGTTGGTACATGTACATAACACATCTCAATTCTTTTTACTCACCCTACTCCACACCGCTAAATAGAAGTCACCAGTGAACCCCAATTTGGCCTAGACTTTTCCTATCAAATGATGTTTGAATTCAATTTCCCTAGTGTCTTTATATATTTCTACTTGGGTTATCTGTCTGTTCCTTGAGTTAGCTTTAGTAGTTTTTGTCTTCCAAGGAATTTCTCATTTCATTAATGTCAATTTATTGACACAAAATATATGTTTCTTATCTATTTTGGGTGCTGGGGATTGAACCTAGTGCCTCTCATTTACTTTAACGTCCGTAAGATATGTAGAGATACCCTCTCTTTAATCCCCGAAGGTAACAATTTGTTTCTTCCCCTTTTTTCTCTATTAGTATGGCTAAAATTTTAGCATTGTATTAATTTTGAAGAATCAGCTTAATTTTCTCTACTTAAAAAATTTTTATCTCTAATATTCCTTTCTCTCTGCTTACTTTAAATTTCATTTGTTCATCTTTTAAATTTTTTTCCCCAGTACCAAGGATTGAACTCAGGACCTTGTGCTTGCAAGGCAGGTGAGATGCTGCTGAGCTAAATCCTGGGCCCTATCTTTTAATTTCTTAAGGGAGAGGCTTAGATCATTGATTTGGGGACTTTCTATTTATCTAATGTAAGCATTTAATGATAGAAATTTCCTTTTAAGTACTAAATTGGCTGTATCTGATACACTGATAGGCTGTTTTAATTTTCACTGAGATGAAAATTTTTCTCATTTCTCATGTGTTTCTCCTTTTACCCAAATATTTGAGAACTGGTCATATAAGTCTCTTATTAATTTCTCCATTAAGTCTATTGTGATTAGAGACTATAGTTTATATGGTTTTATGCTTTAAATTTGATGGCAGTTACTCTTTGGCCAAGAATATTTTGTCTTGATGAATATCTAACATCTCTTAAAAAAACAAGTAAGTATGTTGTGGTTATTGGTGGAGTGTTCAGTAAGTACCACATAGGTTAAGTTCATTCAGTTATTCAAGTTTTCTAGATCCTTGCTGATTTTCTTATTACATCAGTCAGTGGGAGATGATTTCCTGACCCAATGTAATTCCATCTTTTCTTCCACAATTATCATTTTCCCAGTTACGTTTTTGAACCACATAAGATGTCTGTAGGTATACATAATTAGATGTAGATACAATCTTTTACTTTTCTTCTTTTGGCACCAATATATTTCATCATTAACATTTTAGATAGCACAATAAAAATGGGTTTATTTTTATTATTTTTATTTATTTAAAACACAAAATTACTTTCGGAAATACATTTAATACATAACAAACTTTTAAAATATCTAATGTAAGTCTTTAAAACTAAAAAGAGGAGAAGTCAAGGAGGAAAAAAAGAAAAAAAGTTTTCAAAGTATATTTTTTAACTATACATATCAGCCCTGTATATAATACTGATTATTAAATAAATTAATAATACTGATGACTAATACTGTATTCTTTTCTTTCTTTTTGACAAGAATGCCATCCCTATGAATAACCTAGAAAAATCTAGAAATTCTTGAGAATTAGTTGATCACCTCGCAAAACAAAGCAAATAATATGTTAACACCAAAAACCAAGGGTTTACTTTACATAGGTACCTTGTTTCTAGGTCTTTTGCTCAAAGTTATACCATAACCTGATGCCTTACTGAGAATCCTAATATGTGCTACTCATCACTAGATTATTTCTTGTTGACACTGGATTTTTCTGAATTTACTAAAGAATAAATGTTTATTTTGTGTTCTAGTCATAAATTTTACCTCAAAATGAGTATTCTGTATTGTTTGTGACAATGAAGAATCTGTAAGACACTAGTATCTGTGGACCAACATTTGGTTTTCTATCCCCCAAAATATGAGGAAAAACAAACAGAAGAAAGAAATCTAATGTTTCATATTAAAAATTAATAAATATTGGCTCAAAGAATAATACAAAAATAATCAAGAAACGTTTATGTATATCAGTTGAGCTGTATAAAACTCTATTTCAAATCCCAAAGACAAATTGCTATGAAGAATTACATATAATTTGAGTTTTACCACCCAATACCATAGAACGATGGAACATTCTCTAAAATTTTCTTTCCATGGGAGACTCTGGCTGCCGTACGAATTTCATCTCACTAAAGTCGGGTTTTTTTGGTACCGGGGATTGAACTTGGGTCCTTGCGCTTGGAAGGCAGGTGGCGGAACCACTGAGCTAAATCCCTGGCCCTAAAATTTTAAATCCCCTAAATGTTCTTCTTTTTAGATTATTTTTCTCCTTCATGCTAATTTTACATGTGTCACAGATATTTGTTTTGAGCCATATCTGCTTTGAGTATAAAATCAAAACAACACCTTAGCTAGCCCTTTAGAGGTACTTCTATAAATCCTGTGTATCCCTTCTCCCCTCTGACAGCTTTCAGTTTATTACTAAGCTGCCCATAAATCCTTCTTTTCAGAGGGCTTGTGCCACTGCTGCTACTGTTTCCTCTGTCGTTATATACCTGCCTCTGAGTCCCTGGCTTTTGGCTTTGGGAAAGCAGTCTTCATACAGCTCAAGCTTAGCAGGGCAGTTCTGCTTGAGGTGAATTTACCTCTGGTCCCACTGTGACAGAAGGACAGGCCCCTCCAGAATTCCCCTGCTTCCTTATCCTTGAGCCCGTAAGTACTTGGTCCTCTTTCTGCCTGGGTAATACCATGACCTTCATTCCCTAACCTCTGTTGATTCTTTGTATAAATATCACCTACTTGGCAAGGCCTCTGCTGGTCACCCTATTAAAACTGCACACTATCCCCCTTTTCACCTAGTATTCTCTCACCTCCTTCCCTCTATTTTCTCCTCCATACGACCTATCTTGTAATATATTTTATAACATGCTGACTTCCTGATTTTGTTTCTGTTGGCCTCTTCACGAAAGTTGAAGTTTTTGTCTGGGTCATTCACATTGGATCCAAAGAACCAATAGTGCTTGATACCGAGTAATAAGCATTTGCGAAATGGACAATACCTGAAGTTCGACATCTTACTGTTTCCTCACCACCCTCACTCGCCCTGTGACTTCATGAGGTCATTTACCATTAGCCATAGTAGAACAGGTCCCCCTTCCCCAGGCCAGAACCACTGTGAAAACACCTGTCCCTCACATCCCCAGAGAGATGGTCAGAGTTCCTCAGACCTCTCCCCTGTTCTGTTCCCCTTTCCATGGAAGTGCAGCTCTCCTCAGCCAGATTCCCCCCAACCCACTACCAAAGTTGGTTTCTACTGGAGCTCTAGATTCCACCCCAGCCTCCTACTGTCTGGAGCCCATGTTCCATATGCATCAAGTGATATTTAAAATCTGTCATAATTATCTAACCATAGGAAAGTTATTTAATTTTAATGACAATAATTTAAGAAATATTAGATTCACATCTATTTGTGCATAAAAGTATTTAACCATTGCATTAGTCAGCTTTCCTTCACTGGGACAAAATACCTGACACCTACAACTTAAAGGAGAAAAAGTTTAATTTGGCTCATGGTTTGGGGGTTTTTTGTCCATGGTCAATGGCATCAAGGCAGAAGTGGCATGGTGGAAGGGCGTGACTAAGGAAAACGGCTCACCTCGTGGCACCCAGGGAGCAAAGAGAGAGGGGAGGAGGTGGGGAGGGAGATACTGTATACTGTCCAGAGGCACACCCCAAATAGGCCCACTTCCTAATGGAACACTGAGTTATAAACGGATCAATCCACCGATGAGAAGAGCGTCCCCATGATCCAGCTACCTTCCCAAAGCCCCGCCTCTGAGCACATGAGACTTCTGCAGGACATTCTAGATCTAAGAATCAATAGAGTAATCAACGCATGTGAAATTTGAAAAAAATGTTACAACACAAAACCTTTTCAGAAAGATGTATTTTAATGATGAAAGCGCATTAGTAAAGTTTTCTGTGTGTATCTGCTGTAATAGTAAACATGTACAGTCAAATACATACAGCTAAACTGCTAAGAACACAATTTACCATGAAAGAGCTGTGACTTCAAAAAGCAACAAGAGAAAGTTTCTTTTGGAAGATGACACTTAGGAGTTAATGGTATCAAAGTCACATTGACTAAAGAAAGCAAATAACACATTTTTAAAGCCATTTTAACATAAACCTTACTGAAAATATACAATTATTTTGAAGACAATACATAGGAAAGAGAAAAACTTCAAAGGTACAATGGCTTTCTTCTCTGGCATATTAAAGAACAAGTCTGGCTAAGGTTTGCTAAATTATAAAATTTCCTACCTGACAAATTCCCTAGAAAATACAAAGCATTTTGTTTTTAAAAGGTCATATAAAAAGGTATAAACCTGTTTTCAGAACAGCTAATATTATCCCTTAACAAAACTTTACTTTAGGTTATTTCAATATATTAACATACAAAATTTCCTTTAAAAAGAATTTTAACCAATACTTGGCATAAAAATAGCCATTTGGCTGAGGTTAATTTTCTAAAGCCAAACAAACAAAAAGCACCCCCTCCCCACCAGCAATGAGACAACTGCCTTTAATGTGCCTCTAACGCTTGTTTATTTTTTAACAAAAATCAATTTACCACCTACTGGAATCCCAGCCCAGAAACCAGCCTGTGAATGTGGGTGGCTCATGTCCCTGTTTTATGATGACAATTGGAGTCTTCTTATCTCTTCCAGAAGGATCTGTCTCAAGGTACATTTTGGCTAAAAAGAGTTGCAAACATATAAATTCAATTAGCTTTGGTTAAACCAAAGTCACTATAGAATGAAAATTTTTCTGTATTTGCTAATTAAATTTTCATTGTCCCCAAGTAGCCAAATATAAATAATTTCTTGTTGATTTATCTCATCTCCCATAAGAAGCACCATTATAAAGTCTCATTATTGCTTGATAAAATTTCAAGTTTTATGAAATTATTCTTATGGGATCATGATTGTTATAGAAAGAACATAATAGAAAGAACAGTATTACTTTAAAGGAAGTTTAAAAATATCCAGGTCATCATAGTTATCAAAGTTTTACTATTTTCATGACAAAACAGGGTGTAAGTAACTTGAAATTTTTTTAGAAATAAATGTATTCGAAATTAGATTTTAAAAAGATTTTTCTTGTGCTCATTGTGAAATTCTTCAGTTTTAAAAGATTCCATTACTCTTCAGTTCTGAAGATGACAGGTAAGCTACTTCTTGGTTTTGATATATATTTTGGAGAGATATGGTGAAAAAAACAGGTTACTGCCATAACTACACACAGGATCTAGCTTACCAGACTTCAGTGATTCTGTTTTCTCAACTTCATTGGCATCTTTGCCAATCCAAATAAATATCTGAAAAACAAAACAGTAACAATATGTACCGCTTTAGGAGTGTTGTCTCAGTGCTAGGCCCTGTGCCAAATGCTTTTACATCCGGCTCGTTTCATTTTGACAACAATTCCAGAAGAAAGGAGGTTAGCAGGGGGCCCACAGCAGTTCCCTTGCTTTCCAAGTGTTCATTCCCACGAGAGATAACTAAATTTATACCCAGCCAGTCTGACTACAGATTTCACAGCCACATTTTATGTTGACATGGCATTTTCTACTTTATGAAGCGATGTTTCTCAAGAACAGATTGGCGTTTCAGGACATCCACCACCTGGAGTGCGTAAGGTACTTATCACCTGCATTTCCTAGATGCAGGTCAGGCTGGAGAGCACCACGTCTAGACACACAGCTTGCTTGTGGAAGCCCCTGACTCCCTTCAGGAATCTCTGACTTAAGTCCAGTGCTCTTCTCCTGCGGTATTGTGCCCTGTATAACTTTGATAAACTGCTATAATATTTAGTATTTAAATATAAAAGTAGTAAATTAAAAAGTTCACATATATTATGTAATCTGTGATATAGATATAGATATAGATATAGATATATCCCATATGTATCCTCTTTTTGTCAAATGTGTGGGTTAAATTTTTTTTTTCAGTACTGGGAATTGAACCCAGAGCCTTTGCACTGAGCTATATCCCTGGCCCTTTTTAAATTTTTTTTACTTTGAAGCAGGGTCTTGCTAAGTTGTTGAGTTGCCCATTATGGAGTTGAACTTGTGATTCTCCTGCCTCAGCCACCCAGAGTGCTGGGATTATAGGTGTTTGCCACCATTCCCAGAAAGGCTGAATGTTGTAACACTGAGAAGTTTTCTTGAATTATTTTACACTTAAGTCACTTTAAAATCACTTACTGGCTGAGCGATTTTGCTCACACTAAGTTTCTGTTGTATTCTAATTCATACTGGAAGTGTTGGAATGCTTGTTTGCAGGACACAGAATACACCATGACTGCATAATGTAAATAAAAAGTATGACTTGAAAGATATTAAATGTGGGCCGGGGATTTAGCTCAGTGGTTCTGGCCCCTGCCTTGCAAGCGGCAAGGTCCCGAGTTCGATCTCTGGTACCAAAACAAAAAAGATATTAAATGTAGTATATTCAGAAGCTGAGACTGGATCCTCAATATGATCATCATAGACCAAAAGGCTGATGTGTAATTTACATGATTTAGCCATTAGAAACAGACCCTAAGGGCTGGGGATTTAGCTCAGTGGTTCTGACGCCTGCCTCACAAGCGCAAGGTCCAGAGTTCGATCCCCGGTACCAAAAAAATAGATAAAGATTCAACTAGAAACAGACCTTAAAATCAATAGTCTGTGTGCTGATTCTAAGTCCAGGTCTAATTCAGATAAGGAGTTCACACTTGCTTTATATTATTTGATTCCTAACATATTTGTTTTTCCCTTTTGCTATTGTTAGTTTACAAAGAGATTTTTTAAAAGCTACCAGATGTGTTATGTCAAATCACCACTGATGTTCACCTAGATGAAGAAGTATAAAACAGTAACATATTTAACTGTTCAGATTCAAACCTACTTATGCCTGCTTCTTCCCCGGGGGTGGGATCCCAATAACCTCTTGTCAAATGTCAGAAGAAGTTTGCAATAATTTAGTCTCCCTCATAAAATGTACCTATTAATGTACACATTAATAAAATGAATGTATGAGTAAGTCAGGTGAGTACATTTTACAAATAAATGAAGAACAGAACATTTTTTGTCTAAGACTATAGAACCAAAGATAGTAGCAGTGGAATTGTTTCTGCAGCAAGAAATCAACTTGCCCTGTAAATGTTTCTTTTGAATACAGCCTAAATCTGAGCCTGTTTATTGTTAGACCTGTCATATCTCAAAGCAGGTTCTGTCAGTTCCCAGCCACAAGCTCATTTTCTCATTACAAACAGTGTGGTTCCTACCTGTTCCCAAGCATCTAGTAGCATAACGTCATCCTCTGCTAAGTCATCCTGGGTGAACTCTCCTGGAACCTCCTCAATCTGAAATACATTAAAAGCTTCATGACCAACAATACAGCAGAATTTTTCTAATACACAGAATATAAATGCTTTCTATTATTGGAGGGCAGTGAAAAACTTTAGTAGTCATTTTTTTCTTCTTTTTGAGTAACAAGTGTTTAATCAAGTGTCACTCACTGATGGTGCAGTTACTCGGTATGGTACTCAACACAAACACCGTATCTGAATGCCTTTAGGAAGAACACGTACAGTCAACACAGTCCTCCTACCAGCAGTTCCTTATGGCAAATGGCGTCACAGACCTCATCACCTGCATCGTCTCCAAGATGTTTGAGTTTACAGTCTAGGTATTTCATTCTTTCATTTTGTAGGTCAAGATCATTTTAATTCTAGTCAACAAATCTGGACATTTTAGTACATCAACAATTTTCAATAAGATGACATTAAAACACAATATTGTACGTGCAATTTTTTACTGTTTTATTTTTGATGGGTTAAACTGTGTTCTCTATAGTGAACAGTAAATGGTAATGGAACGGTTAGTTTAATCCACCCAATATCCATGGGAGATGCGTTAATCTAAAGTTCAACATTATTATCGAGAATTCCACATGATGTCAGTCCCGATTCTTGAGAAGGTTCTCAGTTCTTCCCTCCCCAGCCCCTCCTTCCAGGCGACTGCAGTACAGTCAGACAGGTACAGCTGACCATGGCCTTGGTCATATTATTTCGGCAAGTATAACTAAGCAAGGGCCTTCTTGCATTCCAGGGCTTTGTCATAAGACAAACTGGCATAAGCCCAACCTGCAGCTCACAGGAGAACCAGACAGAGCCCAGACTGGATCAACCTTGTCCCAGGGAAATACCAGATTTCTAGGTGTAATTCATGTTTGTTGTTCCCTGACAAGATTCCGAGATCCTTATACCAAAAAAACTGCACGTTCACAAAAAGAAAGGAATTTGTTGACATTATCCTTTTACAAAATATTTACCAATCACATCAAGGAAGAAATTAGATAGTTCTTAAAATCAAACAGTAATGCCAGTAAACACACCCATTTATTGAACACATGAAAGCAGTCCTAAAAGAGAAGTTTATCACTATGAATGCCCACATCGGAAAAACAAAGCAAGCCCAAATAAATAACCCAGTGATGTACCTCAAGATCCTAGGAAAACAAAAACAATCCAAATCCAATGCTAATACAAGGAAGGAAATTTAAAAGTAAGAGCAGAAATTAATGAAATGTGGCCAAAAAAATAGAATCAATAAATCAAAGAGCTGGTTCTTCAAAAGAATAAACAAAATAGACAAACCCTTAGCCAATCTTACCAAAAAAAAGGAAAGAAAAGACCCAAATCAATACACTAGAAATGAAAAAGATGAAATCATAATGGACATCTCTGAAATCCAGATTATTAGTAACTACTTGGAAAACCTGAATGCCAATAAATTGGAGAATTCAGAAGAAACGGATAGATTCTTATGAATTACCAAAACTGAGCTAAGATGATGTAAAAACCTTGAATAAACCAATAACACACAATGAAACTGAATCAGTGATTTTTTTTTTAAAAAGTACCAACTAAGAAAAGCCCAAGACCCAGTGCATTCACACCTGATTATACAAGAACTTCAGGGAAGATGTAACGTCAATACTCCTCAAACTCTTTCGTGAAATTTAAAGGGAAAGTGTACTCCTGAAGTCATTCCTGAAGCTAGCATTACCCTGATTCCAAAACCAGACAAGAGCCCAATCACAAGAAAAAACTACAGGCCAATCTCTTTAATGAACATAGATGTAAAAGTCCTCAACAAGATACTGGCAAACAGAATGCAAAAATTCATCAAAAAGATCACATCTTATGACCAAATGGGCTTCATCAAGGGAATGCAGGGATAGTTCAGTATATGAAAATCAATAAATGTAATATATCACATAAACAGAAGAACAAAAATCACATGGTCATCTCAATAGATGCAGAAAAAGCTGTCGACAAAATCCAGCATCCATTCATCATGAAAACCCTGAAAATAGATATAGAAAAAAGACCTTATCTTAATCTAGTAAAAGCTATTTATGACAATCCTACTGCCAGCATACTATTAAATAGGGGAAAACCTCTAAAATCAGGTATAAGACTAAACATCCAGTATCACCATTCTTCTTAAATATAGTACTCGAAACATTAGCTAGAGCAGTTAGGCAATAGAAAGAAATAAACGGGATATGTATAGGAAATGAATGCATCATTATCATTATTTGCGTACAATATGATCCTCTGAATAGAAGACCCAAAAATTTTTACCAAATATTCCTAGAATTAATAATCAAATTCCTTAAGGTAGCAGGATACAAAAACAACACAAAAATCTACAGCATTCCTGTACACCAATAATGAACTCACTCAAGAAAGAAATTAGGAAAATAATGCCATTCACAAGAGCATCAAGAAAAATTAAATATTTAGGATTTAACCTAACCAAGCAACTGAAAGGCCTACAATGAAAACTACAGTACCCTGGGGGGGATTTAGCTCAGTGGCACCCACGCCTGCCTCGCAAGCACAAGGTCCTGAGTTTGATCCCGGGTACCAGATAGAAAAAAAAAACAAAAAAAACTCCAGTACTCTGAAAAAAGGAGATTGAAAAGGACATCAGAGAATGGAAAGATTTCCGCTGTTCCTGAATGGGCAGTACCAGTATTGTCAGCATAGCCATGCTTTCAAAACTGAGATGCAGATTTAATGCAATCCCAATCATAATACCAACAGCATTCCTCACAGAACTGGAAAAAATAATCCTAAAATTCACATGGAATCAGAAGAGACCAAGAGATGGAGAAAGTGGAGAGGAAAGGGAAGGCAAGAAGATGAGAAGAAGAATTAAAGTGCATCAACTCCACACAACAAAGGTAGTCGTTACATGCTGAAAACATATACTAAAAAAAATTGAAAAAATATTATGGACCCTAAAAAATATTTACCAGTAACATAATGGTTTTAAAAATCAAAAACCTCAAATATCACTTACTTTGCATCAACCACTATTCTAGTCTTTCTATGCAACAATTAATTTAATACTCACAACAACCATAAGAAGTAATCACTATGATTTTCCTCATTTTACAGATGAGAAAACTACAGCACAGAGACCACAGGAATCAGCTGAAGGTCACAGAGCCAATAAGTTATATCAACAGGCAAGCGGTATCACCAAGTAAGCTACCGGTATCACCAAGTAAGTGGTATCTCATAGGAAGACTGGTTCTAAAATCTGTGCTTTTAACCAGTATCTCTGCTGCCTTATATGACTCCACCTGTCTGAAGCCTATTTTCTGGTGATGACCATAAAATTAAACTCTAGTCACTAACAATCCTTTTCCTTAAACTATGAAGGAAGATGAAAGGATTCCAAATACTGATCAAGAAAATGAGTAGGTACAAAGGAAATGTGTATTTCCTGCAAAGGCTGACATGTCTGTGACAACACATGCACACATGTACACATACAGACACACTCACACAAAACAACTCACAGACTTTCTTAAAACCTCACTGAGAACAAAGCCTAGATACTTATTTTTTTGAATATATCTTCCTGGGCCAGGGATTTAGCTCAGTGGTTCCGCCGCCTGCTGCGCAAGCACAAGGACCCGAGTTTGATCCCCAGCACCAAAACATAAAATAAAATATATCTTCCTTGCAAAGATTAATTTATAGCAATATTAGTACATAATATGGATAAGAAATTGTAGAAACATATGCCAATAATGACGTTGTTTAGATGCAATATACAATTAATAGTCAAAATAATAAAATTGTAGATTTTTCTTATGGCAAGTTTATAAAATGCAGCAAGTACAGGGATTTCCTGAAAAGTAACAAACTATGGTGCTCAATAACTGAGTATCACTACTATTCAGACTTTAATTTTTAGATCAAACTAAAGTTTTAAAAAATTATAAAATTCAAGAGTGATTTGTACATGGACAGTTTCTTCTTCAGAGCTTTTTTATTTCTAGCATTAAATGTACCTGGGAAAGTACATAGGACACTTCCTTGTGTGCATGTTGAAAATTAAGCTTGTATTCCCCAGGACACGCTGAATAGATGCGTAGGTCAAATTTTATACAGATAAAGGAATTCATCTTTTAAGTTTACACAAAACCCTTCTATGTCAGAAATAGCAGATGTTTCTGGTTACATGGAGATGAGGGGCTGTAGCCCAGGATGATATTTTGGAGCTCAATACAAAATCAGTCTTATGTAGCCATGGACTGTGAGTTTGTATCCCCCCAAAATCCATAGATTGAGGCCATAACCCCAGTGGACAGGATCAGCCAGGACCTCTGAGAGAGGATTAGGTTCAGTGGAGCTCCCAAGGTCGGAGCCCCATGAAGACAGTAGTCAAAGGCAGAGGAGAGACTCGAGTTCGCTCTCCTGGCCAGGTGAGGACACAGGGAGGCAAGAAGTGGGCCCTCACCAGACAGCAGCGCTGCTGGAGCCCTGACCTGGGACTTTCTAGCCTTCAGAGCTGTGAGGAATAAATGCTTAATGTTTAAACCACTCTGTCTATGGTAAGTTGATTACAGCGGCCCAAAATAAGACATTTACACAGATCCTTCTAGTTTTACTTTTAATTGCCTAGAATTTGAAGCCTGTAAATGACAAAATAAAGCATTCCTGTTAATTTGTAGGTGGCATATGTAGCTTTCTGTGATTCTGTCCAATGATCCTAATAGTTCCATAATGTCTTTCATTCTATCAACATGGAGAAAGTTTATATTCCCCTGGCAAAGTGAAATGTAAAACCAACAGTTAGATGAGAAATGACTGCTGCTCCTGCAAAAGAAACCACCAACAGAGCTAACAGAAAACCTACAATGTGGGAAAAACTTTTTAGCAGCTGTACCTCAGACAAAGGACTATTATCTAGAATATATAAAGAATTGAAAAAAATCAGACCCCCCCCAAATTCAAAGACCCAATTCAAAAATGGGCATCTGAAATGAACAGACATTTCTCAGACAAAGAAGAAAAAGCAGCAAATAAACATTTGAAAAAATGTTCAACATCTGGTCATTTGAGAGATGCAGATGAAAACAACACTGAGATTCCACCTCACCGCACAAAGAATGGCTGCTATCAAGAAATCAACCAATAACAAATGCTGGCGGGGGTGTGGGGAGAAAGGAACCCTTCTCCATTGTTGGTGGGAGTGCAGACTGGTGCAACCACTGTGGAAATCAGTATGGAGACACCTCAGAGAACTAGGGTTAGAGGTCCCATTTGACCCAGCTATTCCCCTGCGGGGTATCTTCCCAAAAGAATTAAAAGAATCATACCACAGCGATATATGTGCACCCATGTTCAGAGCGAAACAGTTTGTAAAAGCTAAAGCTTGGAAGCAGCCCAATTGGAAACTGGATAAAGAAAATGTGGGTTTTTTATAAAATGGAGTAATACTCAGCCATAAAGAACGAAAGATTAGAGTCATTTATAGCTAAATGGATGCATATCGAGGCCATACTCTTAAGTGAAATAGGACACACGTGTAAATACCGAATAGTTTCTCTAGTGTGAGAAACTGATAGTGTAAACAAGGGTTAAAATGATTAAAATGAATAATTGATCATTTGAAATAGGAAAAAAGGTCCAAAGAAGAAGGGGTGAAGGGAGGGAAAGGGGAAAGGAGGGAAAGGGAAAACTATGAGAAAAGAAAAAAAATGGAAATGAAGTCTATGTAAATAGGGAAGGGTAGAGGGGTGAAGGGCGCACAGGTTATAGGGAAAAAATAAGAAACAAGATGCATCATGTACAGGTACAAACACCCAATGATAAATGTAAACGAACTGTATCCCTAAAATGTACCAATAAAAGAAATTAAGAAAAAAAAAAAGAAATGACTGCTGCTCAACAGAAAGTATCTAATTGTTAAACTAGCAAATCCAATCATTTATAATTTGTCCAGCAGCTGCCAAATGCTGACATAGATGTACAGTAGCTACTGTAAGAAATCCTTGACTTATATACTACTTTTCAATATGCTTAATGCTTTCACATCCATTGCACCATTGACCCTCAGACTACGCTACAGGGAGCAAAGATTCTATCACTGTGGTTTGCAGGTCAGCTGAACCTAATATCTCAGCTGCCTGTGGCTGCAGAGGATCAGAGCTGACGTAGAATGCCTCTCTGTGTCATTAGGTTCTATCCCACAGCTTCTTTTTTCTAATTTTAGCTTTTATTAGTTCATGTTCACAGTGGGTGATGACTGCATTCATCATGGGGAGTTGGTACATGTACATAACACATCTTCATGCTTCCTTCATCTGCTTCCCCTGTCTCCCGCCTCCCTCCTTCTCTGGGTCTCCTTCCTTCTGCACTGCTTCTTAAGACACTCACAGTGAACCTTCCGCTTTTGTTGGAGCAGCCATAGAGCCGGGGCGGATGGTCTTCAGCCTGCGTTTCCAGCAGTGGCGAGGTCTGGTATTCTTTCTTCCCTCCGAGGGAGGTCCAAAACTCCTCTACAGAAAACACGGAGTTACTCAATGAATATTCAGGAGCATGTGGTGGTACTGTTTTATATTGCCAATAATATTATCTCACCTTAACTTCAATGATAAGAAGTTACTTAAATGTACCAGGTACCATCATTCACTCTGGCAACCAACGGAAGGGGCCTTAACCCTCTTTGACCATCCCGCAAAGACCCTTCACAAAGAACAGCGAGCAGCAAGCCCAGCAAATGTCAGTTCTGACCCCACAGCACACACCTGGCTCCTTGCCTTCCTGAATCCTTGCAGTGCTGCACCCCAGAACATTTGCCACATACTCTGCTCCCTTCTCCTCCTCCTGGCTGGCACCTTTTCCTACCCAGGTGTAGCCAGCATTGCGGGGCAGTTTCAGAACAAAGGCATCATTGGAATTCAATGAATCTGCATCAACATCAACCTAGAGCATGAAGAAAAATAACCCAATGATTGAAATTCATTGTGGCTCCTTCCTCAATAAATATTTCCAGAAGCTGTGACTGTAACAAACATGCACATCCTCTGCTCTGCCCCAGGAAATTAACCCGGGGCTGCACTGGGACAGCCCTATGGCATGTGAATTGATGGAGAAGGAGCATCTCGGTCTCTGTCTTGGCCACCCAGCCCCTCTCAGACAGCAGCACACTTTAGTGATGAGAAGGAATGGCTGCAACAACAAGGAATGGCTGTTGGAGCCTTCGCAAATGCCCCAGGGGTTGGTGACATTTGGGGAAGGGGTCCTAAGTCCTTGACACCACACTCTGTACAGGAACCCGTGAGATTAGATGATGAACAATGACAAGAGCAGGCTCTGGCTTTCAGGACTTCCGATTTCTAACCCATGTGTCCCCTTCTTGGTCCAGAGGAAAGAGCCAGGATGACAGAGAAGGTAACGAGATCAGTGCCTGGACTGGTGTGGATCAGGGAGGGAGATCGGAAGCTTTATAAACAAAGAGTGAAATCCTAAGAGGAAGTAGGAAAACTTTTTCCATTGGGAAGGGGAACAAGAGGCAAGGGCATGAAAAAAATTTTTAAAAACTGGAGATGAATCTTTTGTAGATGGAGAGGGACCCAGAGATGAGACACAACAGGAGGAAGGAGGTTGAACACTGAATTAAGATGTGTTATGTCCATGTACCAACTCCCTGTGAGGAATGTAATCATTATGTCCTGCAACCATGCACTAATAAAAATTTTAAAAATTAAAAAAAAAAATTTTAAAGAAAGCATTAGCCTATCGGGTGGTGGAGACAGAAAGCTGTATGAAATGATCCTGGCCAGTGCATTCTGCAAAGGCTGCGAATGTTAAGGAGACAGGTAGGAAATAAGGCTACGCTTCGCATTTGGTTGCTGGTGTCCACAAAAGAACGGCAGCTGGGAAAGAGACCAAGAGGGTCACAGGGCAAAGTCCAGGGGCGTCTTTCATCTGAAATCATCTGGAAGGGTCCACAGTGAGAGTTTTACTGTCGATTTCATAGGTTTATTTTTAATTCTTCGTAATTGAACAAATTGGAATCTGATCTTCCCTTCTGGATGAGATCAGCACACAAGCCATCACTAAACCCCGGACTGAAGGAGACCACCGTGAAAAGGGACAAGACTGAACCTTGGGGCACTCGCTGCCTGGAGGCCAAGCAGAGGGAAACTGGGAAAGCAGCCTCCAGAAGGAAGGAGGGCAGTTTGGAAGCAATCACAGGGAGTGTGTGCTGTGAACCCCCCGTGGGGAAAAGGCATTCAATGAAACAGTGAAGGTTGACTATGGCCGATGCTAGTGGGAAATGAGGAAAAACAAGACAGAGAAGTGACCTTTGTGTGAAGAGGCGGGCACTGGCCAGCCAGATGAAAGCCAGACCACTCACTGACTGGCTCTGGGGAGAACAGGAGGCTCAAAACCGTGGCCAGGGAGTGAGTGACGTTTTCAAGGACCTCTGATCTTAAGAGGAGAGAAAAATGAGGGTCACTGGAGAAGGTCAAGGGCGGGGTCAAGACACAGTTTTGAAAGAAATGACTTTTTTTAAAGACATCTATGAATTTCAAAGTAAATGACCAAGGATACAAGAATAAATCAGTGATAGAGAAGAGAAAGGAGACTGTCGCCTGCAATCAGGATGAATGAATGCATGGAGAGCAATCTAGAAAAGTCCTCAGGAAAGGAGGGAATCCTGGACAGAGGTTGGTGGTGGGAGGAATTTGGCCTTAGACGGGAGCCATAGTTTGTATTCTATGTAATAAACATTTACTCAATTATTTATTGAGTAAAGTGACATTTACGGTGAAATTTATTTATAAAGTGACAGGTCACTTTATAAAAGATATTATTTATTACTGATTTATAGATATTGAATTAATTTGATTATAGATATTAATTAAATTGACATTAATAAAATACTTGATTATATGTAAATTACTCAATATGAGTATTAACTTTTTCAAAATTTTACATTTCATTAATGGAAGGGGAAGAAAATGCAGACAAGTCGGTGAAACAGCAGGGTGGGAGATAAGGTGACCACGTATGATTATGCTTGGCTTCTCTGCAAACTCTGAATCAGAATTACCGAGAGGGAGGGAGGGAGGGAGGTGCTAGAGACTTCAGGACAGGGATGGACCTGAAGGGTGTGAAGGGTGGAGAGGGGTGAAGATGCAGCCGTGGGCCTGGAGAATTGCCAGAATGTGCATCTTGGGATAAAGGAGCCAAAGAATAGGAGATGGTTGTCAGGGACCAGATGACTAAACAGATTTCTGAGGGGCTGTAGTTTTTTTACTATCAAAGGCAGGATTTATCAGAGGACCATGCAAGTGTGAGATGAAAAGATTATTGGAAGGGAGAGGCCAGAGGGAAGGTGATAGTGAGCCAATGGCTGGAATACTCAAAACGTAAAGGAGGAGGGGCCCACAGCTCCACAGATGGTGCCACAAGAGGGCTGGCAGAGCAGGGAGAGTCAGACGAAAAGGACAGAAACCAAAGAGCCCCGGGTGAGCAAGGACAGTGCCCAGCCCCACCCAGGGCCCTGGAAGTGGGCACTGGGGGAACACAACTTCCACTGACAGGGCTGTGGGGGACCCACGTTCTCACAGGACAGACCTGGAGCGAGAAGACTACAGGGAGGGAGGCATGGAGAAGACGTGGGGATGGAGGGACACACACTGCCTGGGTCTCACAGGCTCTGCCTGTGCAGAGGGAAGGGCCGGGCCATAGCTCCAGGTCTGGGGACGGGCAGGGCAGCTGGGCATGATTTGGAAGATCTGGGTTCCAACAGTGACAAGAGGTGACAGGAGATGAGATATGGTCGGATGGGTTCAGTGCGGCCGAGTCTGCATCCCACACGTCACCCCTGTGCACACCAGGGCCTCCCTTCGCAGACCCCCGAGTGCTCGGACACACAGGCCCTTTCCCCAGGCTTCTCGGGACTGCCTTGTGCCTGATTTGAGAGCATGATTTGTTTTAAGATCCTTAAAATTCATTGGTTTGGGTCCAGGGAAGTTGAAAAATGTAAGAAGCTGGTGTCTGGAGTTTAACTTTTCATTCAACTCTCCTGGCGTTTAGTGATTTTTATTTCATGTGAACAGTGGATTAATTATAGAAATGAAGGGGACCGGCCAGCGTTTGCTGATGGCTGAGGGGACATGCATTAACTGGGGCACACTTTCCTGAGTGGGCGACAGTGACGGTACCTCCACAATCCTGGTAACAGATGCCAGGTTTCTCCGGACTTGAAAGAGGCGCACAGGCGGAGCCGGGGCCTGTCCGCCTTTCTTGGATGTCCCATTCTTGTAAACAATGAGTGGTTTGTCTTTGAACAAACTCAGCAGGTGAGCAGGCTCTTTGCCTTGGGAGACTCGGACCTGGGTGGAGGGGGTAGGGGAATTAGAGAAATATAATAAAGAGTGCGGTGAAAGAAGGCTGCATTTCTAAATATGTTCTTCATTTTTAAAAAAATACACCAAAAGTCAGGAGCAGGAGGGACGACAATTAACAAAAAATATAGGTTAGTGATAAACCACATTCACTTAGAAATGTTTTGTCACCTCAGGCACAGTGTCCCTGCAGCACTTTCTGCTCTCAGAAAACTCGAAGGTGTAAGTTTATTCATCTGCATCTCCAAAGGCGAAAAAACATGTTGCTATCTGCCACCTTTTATGAAGAGTACTCTCCTTTCAAGAACACTGATATTTTACAGTATTTATGGATGTAGTAGATTCTCATGTGTTCTTGGAGCTGTTTCAGAAGATTAAGAGATGTGTGTTCGGGGGCCAGGGATTTAGCTCAGTGGTTCTGCCTCCTGCCTCAAAACCGCAAGGTCCCGAGTTCAATCCCCAGTACCAAAAAAAAAAGAAAAAAAAAGAGAGATGTATGTTCAAAAATATAACAACACAAATTACACTCATTATCTCTACCTGCCCATATGTGTAGGGTGAAACATTAAAAGTTGGCAAAAATAAACTGAGTATACACTTTCAACCTTTTAACTTATAAAATGGTAATCATAAGCGTAAGATATGCTTAATATAAGCAGCCTATTTTTATATGATATAAATACTTTTCAAGGACGAGGAAATTGGGAAATGGAAGAAAATAACTGGCAAGTTACTTGCTTGGTTTCACCTACTAACAGCCAATACTGAATTAAAATTTCCTACTTCTCACATAAACTATTCATGCATTTTTTTTCACATAAAGAATTCAAATACTGGACCAGTCCCCTACTTTTTGTATTTGTTCTGCCTGGTGCTGAAATGAACTGCCTTGTCTACCCTGGTCTGCCCTGTCCCAAAGGCTGGGTAACGGGAATGCCAATGCACTCACTGTTACAGGGAGGCCCGGGGAGTGAAATAACTGACTTCATAAATATGTTCAACCAGCAGACATACAAGTAAGTGAGAGGCTAATTATGAAAATATTTCCTCACAGTCACAGAGCTGTGGAAAAGCGTATGAAGGAATCTTTAAGAAAGACTGTTTGCTTAGCGTTTCACATAACCTTGAGGAAACTTCAATTTCCAACATAAGGGAAAGGGGATCACTGATGAAGAACCATGCTTTCTTGTGAAGATGAGTAAGAGGGAGAAGGCAGATTAAAACATTTTCAACGCTATTAATATGAAACAGCAAATTTAGTTTTCTCAGCATTATGTAAAATACTGCCATCTAGTGACTAAACTAAAAATTACCATTTCGTTGTTAAAGATCAACTAAATGGCAAAGATGATGTCAGTTCTTAGCTAGAAGTATTCTATTGAAGAAATTAATGCAATACTTCATCAGGAAATAGGGCTGAGTGCATGTAAATAATTCATACTTTTTTGATATAAATAGGACACACGTGTAAATACCGAATAGTTTCTCTAGTGTGAGAAACTGAAAGTGTAAATAAGGACTAAAAGGTATAATAGGTAATGTGAAATAGGAAGA
>NW_004624739.1:17328827-17395807 GCF_000247695.1 Heterocephalus glaber
GTCCCATAGATTCCAAATGTTGTATTGTCATTGTCATTTAATTGAAGGAACTGTCTGATTTCTTCTTTAATTTCTTCTGTGACCCATTGGTTATTCAGAAGTGTGTTGTTCAATTTCCATGTGTTTATGAAGTTTTTGAGATTTCTTTTGCTATTGATCTCCAATTTCTTTGCACTATGGTCTGATAATATACAGGGGATAACTTCATTTCCTTTGCACTTACCTAAATATGTCCTATGAGTGAGTATGTGGTGTATTTTGGAGAACTACTCTAGCAATTTCTTTAAAATTATTCACTGTATCAATCACAAGGCACAGAATCAACACCTTTATAAAAGAAACCCCAGAGAGTTCTCCAGCAGCTTCTCCATCTCATGAGGACACAGCAAAAAACACGGCTGTCCATGAAACAGGAAGCAACCAGGACCCAATGCTGAATCTATCAAAACCTTAACTTTAGACTCCCCAACCTCCGGACCTGTGAGAAGTAAATATTTACTGTTTAAACTCCCAGTCCAGTCCATGGTATTTTTTTGTCACAGCAGCCCAAACAGATGTCAATAACATGACTTCTATTTCTAAAAAGCACTATCTAGTCCTAAAACTGAAAAGTACTTTATTCTGCTTCCTCGTCTTCAGCACAAATGAAAGACACCCCAAGTTGGAGAGATGAGAGTTGTAGAAACAGCAGAATGACCAGCACACACCCTGCCTGGGTCCTGGGGAAGGGCAGGGCAGCACTCGGCTTGGAAATGCGGAGGTGAGGTGAAGAGGAGCCATGCTGGATGTTCAGAGAGAAGCCTCGGCTTGCCATCTGGCCAGCAGAGGAGACAGAGCACGGCCTTCCTAAACCAGGAGCCTAAGAGACTTCCCCGGTTTCAGCTGCCACCGGGAAGCACAAGAGGCCATCTTGTGGCCTGAAAAGGAGATCACACCTGGGATCCAGCCAGTGTGGAGGAGCCATGGTTGCCCCAAGTCCCTGTGGCTGTGGTGCCTGTGTTGAGCTCCAGAAAGGATGTCCAAGCTGGAGATGGACCCAGGCCCAGAAGCTGAGAATTCTTTGATGATGGCCATGAGGAACATTCGTTACTTGTCCCTTTTCATTTCCCACTCCACTATTCCTGTGCACCTTACATTCACATGTTATGTCTTTGAAAGAGGAAAAATTACCCCCCCAAATTTCTTGATAATATAGTTTGGCAAGCACTGTGGTAGCCCCTAGGAATGAAGAGATGAAATATTTTAACTCCTGTTCTCAAGGAACTAGTGAGATGCCTAGGAGAAATGTCTAAATAAATAAACAATTCTATGATACTTATATAATAAATCCTATGAAAAATATCACTTATAAACTGAACGCCAAGAAGCCCTAGGGAAAGCTTCTCAGAGAGGTGCAGCCTATGACTTGACTGAGTTGCCACAGAAAGTGAGACTGTTAGATAATTGAGGGAGGAATGGGAAAACCAGCCAGAAGGTGAGGGAAGAGTCAGCCCTCAAGTCCTGACAAGTGAACCAAGGAGGAGCAAGGGTCAAATCACAAAGGCCTTGAAGGCCCAAATGAGGATGGGTCCTTTCAGGAGACTTAGAAAAACTATGAACATATTTTATAGGATGGGAAGTAACCTTACCCAGCTCTCATTAAATTAGCCAACTAGAGTGTACTGAAAGTGAAGAGAATTGAGTTAAGCAGAATGAGAAGGAAACTGTTAGCAATTTAAAACATCTAAAATGGAATAACCAACAAACTTAACTTGAATGCTCTAAAACTATCTGGTTTTAATAATATACACGCTTGGGTCAGGGGTTTGGCTCAGTAGTTCCGCAGGCTGCCTTGCAAGCGCAGGGTCCTGAGTTCGATCCCCGGTACCAGAAACAATAATAATAATAATAGACATGCTCAATTTGCTTTCATGATTGCCTGCAATGTGTGGGGGAAGGAAAAACTGGTGGCAGTTAGTTCCTTCAGAGCAACACGTCCACTGGACAACCCTCACCACAGGCTCTCTGCCAGAAAAGCTGTTCTGGACCCAAAGCAAGATGGCTGCCTTCCACCACAGCTCTCTAAGATGGTAATTAGGAAACCTTGAACAAACCACCTAACTTCTTGGAGTCTCAACATACAAATTTGTGAAGTTGGCAGTGAAGTTCAGACAGCATCTCTTTCAGCCTTAACTTCCATAATTTGGGATACAGCGCTGGACCTATCTTTATTACCATCTCTATTACTACATAAAATTTACATTTCAAAATGTCTGCAGTTTCCAGAAATTATATTATCACACAGACTGGCATAAACAGGCTTGATAAAAACAAACAAAAACAAGTGTGTATATATACATATAAAAATACCTCCACTTTGCCAGAACCATCATCCACCATATTGTGCTGGGCTGCCATCTCCGGAAAACTGTGTAACTTTGAGGCATCAAATGGAATTTGTTTTATTCGAGCCACTTTCTCTGTGACATAAACTTTCCCAAAGCCATCACTCTGATCTTTATCTTTCCAGTCTTTAAAAAACTGTTTGAAGATTGGTGTCTCACCTCCTTCTGGAAGAACCTGAATCTGAAATTTAAAACAATAATGATAACCAAGAAAATAAGAGATCAAGGAAAAATGTTACTCTAGTATTGGAGAGAGAAGTAAGAAAATAAAAATACTGTCCTGGTTTCTGTGGTTACAGATATACATTTTGAAGCTTGTGAAGCTATAATAGCCCAGCCCTGCTTTTCCTCACAACTAAAGTAACTGCCACTGAAATCTGAATGTTTGAGACAAGAATAAACTTCCATGTGTTACCACTGTGTCTTCCAATGTCAGGTTCCTAAGAGATTTGTGACCTGGAAGAAATTATCTCACAGTGTTACTTGACCCATGATACAAGGATGAACAGCATAGTTGAGGCTGAGAAATTCAGACAGGAAAAGAGTTACTGACCAATGTCTAAGTTAATCTCAATGAAGACAAATATTATCTTGGTACCAGCCCATTTATACAACTTGCACTAAGGAGTAGGTAAGCGGTCCTAGTTCAGTCGACTGTGGTTGATTATCATGAATTAAAGGCTGTGGCAGAAGTGAGCAGGGTTCTTCTCATTATGCAGCCCTAACAAGTCTGATCTCGAGTTTTTGCAAAATTGCATCCCACGCAAACGAATACTAGGAACACACAACGCAGTACTGCACACACTCAAGTGGAGATGACCCCACACATACACATTACTCAGAAGCAAACTTTCATGAGTTTTAAGAGAATGTCGTAACTCCCATGTTTCTGACTTTTTTTTCTAGCCAATGCATTTTCACACATACTTGAGTATTGGTGGAGTAATTCATTTGCTGTAGAAATTCTTCTGCTGTCTTCATTGCAGCCTTCCTCTCTTCGGGATTAGCATCTTTACCTAAAGTAAAAGATAAATTAAAGAATGACAAGGTTCCAGAAAGCAAAGAAATTACATGATTAAGAAACACTTGCATACAAAATAAACATAATTATAATTCAATTTTGGTAAACCAATGTGAGAATGGCAAATATTTCCCAGAACATTAAAAATACTTAATAACACAGTAATTACAAAAAGATTCTTTTTCCATTGCCCAAATGCTTTAACTTCCTAAGCCTTGCTAAATGAGGTTAGTAAAGGAAATATGGCTGCATTTTAGGTGAGATTTTTACAGATCATGTCTCCAAAGAGGTTTGTAAAAAATGTTTTCTTTACCCTCCCAAGGAAATATCTATAAATCTTAAATGCAGCAACATCAATGGCATCTTTTACCTTTCCATACAAAAATTTGTTTTGCAGCACCATGGTCCAAAATAAAGCATTCTTCAGAAAGCAGCATTGCCATTGTGAAGGGATTTTCTTCAGCCACCACCGTCACTTTCATGGAGCCACTTGCATCTGAAACCTACCATAAAAAACATGAGCACTATGGTTACATTTTGGGAGGACACAAGTCTTCTAAAACTGTATTACCCTGGTGGTTACACAGCACTCTAAATGTAATAAAATTGAACTGCACCCTTGAAAAGCTTTATGATATGTATACACAACTTTATGGTACGTGTACAGTAATGCCTCGGTTCACAAACACTTCTGTTCCCAAACAATTCAGTTTGGAACCAGAAAGATTTGGCAAAATTTTGCTTCCATTGGCAAACTCCACAACAGGTGATGAACAAGACCAGGGCTGTCTTCCTCAACACTGCAGAAAAAATCAAGTTTGTAAATCAAGGTACCAGTCCATTATATCTCAAGAAAGTTACTTTGGGGGTAAAAGAACTACTAATAAAAAGATTTAATACCGAGATTAACACATCTGAAAACAAGACGATAATAACAATGCCAAAGGTTTATTGAGATGCTCATACGTGGTAAGCACCGTGTGATGGATTTCACATGATTCCTTTTAAATTTTAGAGCAATCTTTTTAAGTAAATAATGATCCTACACTCACTGGACACACCAAAAGCTGAAGTTTACAAAACGCTCCTTCAGGCCACAGAGTGCCTATTATGGGACAGCCACTGTGCTGGGGAAGCATTGCTTCTGTCTGGTCTATGCTAATAGATTTTTGTCCATACACGTCCCGCAACTTAATTATATTTTGCAAAAGTTATCACCAGTAAATTTCTTCTTTCATATTTGGAAGTAGGATTTTTTAAATTTGCAAGTGGGTCTTACAAAGTGGAAAGATGTATCCATGTGCCACATATGAGCTTCCACGACGTTGGCTGCAAAGTCGTGCCCTGGGCACCGGTTAATCCCGGGCCACTCCCCAAATCAGCGGTGGACGTTGACTTCTGTATTTTTAGAAAGTGCTCCTAAGGAGTTCTGCTTCCCAGTCGTTTTCAGGAGCACCAAATTATTTTCACTTATTTTAGATGCGTCTAACATGCTAGAGTTCCACTAGAGGGCGCCATGATAAAGGACTAACATTTCCCATTGAAAATTTTTTTTTTAGTCCACGAGGGAGAACAGTTTTGAATGATATGAATTAAACGATATTCGTTAGGCTACTGACAAGAGGTTTTAGAGAAAGTAATGAAACCACAAAGTATTTAGATTAAGAATTTCTGTATTTTTCATAAATAGTAACCATATTTTCTTTTGCCATTTAGGAAGAATCCATTTTCCCAAGTTAGTAACTTGACATTGACTTCTGAGATAGAAAGTCCTTGAAAGTGCAACAAATATAGCTCCTTCCCATTACAGATGAGAAAACTACTAAATTCTTCAGGGAGATTACTATCTAGTCCATATCTCTTGCTTGGAAAGCCGTAAGGGGAAGGAAGACTTGAAGAATCTCATTTTAGCTTTCTCTTGTGGCTTTAAATGTTACCCTAACCAGCAATAAAATCATAAAATTATATGGTTGGAAGGAACTTGAGTAATCATCTAGTATCCTCTCTGTCTCTCTGCCCACTCATACTCTCCTCTCTCTTCAGATAAGAAAATTAAGGCCTAGAATGGCCTTGTGTTGCCCAAGGTCACCAGCCAGTACCCAGGGCAGGGCTGGTTTTATCCTGTCTCCTTCCAGCTGACTGATTTGAGAGTTTCACCCTTCTGTAACCAAGAAAGCCTTTATTATAGCTAAAGAAGATATTTTAAATAAAGCAAAGATCTTATAATCTTATCAAGAATTTAGAAGGAAAAGCTAACAAAATGTTTTATACTATGAAGGACACATTTTATTGATTGAAATATGTCAAAATATACTGGCTGCAAACTAACAGAGTAACAATTTTTATGTAAGTCACAGCCAGCATTTATTTGTTGTTTTCAGTAAAAATAACACAAAGTAATAAAAAGAATAATTTTAACAAGTGTGCAGGAGAAAAGAGCTTATTCTACCTACACATTTCTCTGTGAAGGGAACGAGGAGTTATCAATAATAGCAATGCAGGCATCTGCAGCCACACCCAGTCCTGCAGAAAAGAGAACTTGGCCCCAGTAAACTCACCATGTACAGCTTCGCCATCTTCCTGTTACTGATGTCTGCTATGGCGTCATCATCACTGTCTCCATCACGAAGCTCTGGCTTTTTCCCTAAAACCTGGAAAAGTGAGCAACAGATAAAAGATAAGTCTCATAAATAAAGGATACAGACAGGTTTTTTTTTTAAAGTAAGCTGTTTTACATTTATAAAAGCATTGATTATGAAACACTGGTAATTAAAATCACCTGTCTCACACATTTCTCATCAATTCATACAATATACACCTTTTCCTAGGGGCCAAATCAGCCAGTGAGTTTGCTGGTGCTGTGAATTTCCAAGAAAGCCAAATCCCGAATTTGGAATCTCAGGTGTCTGTTTTTTGAAATCTACTAGGAAATGAGCTCTTTAAAAAGAAAAAACTAAATAAGTTCTTAAGTTCCGTTCTGGAACAGAATTTCTTCTGTAACGTCTAGAAAAAATTTTAGAAATAATCTACAATTTGTATTAATTTGTTTTTATAAAGGATTGGATTAAAATTACTAAGTGAGGGTAAAATATTATTGTTACTGATTTAGTACCAGGTAGTGAAAATGCAAGTTTTCTGTGACCCTAAATCATGAATTGTCTCCTGCTGTCTCATTAGCTCTTAGCACAGGGCGGGGTTGGAATAGCAGCTCAGCAAGTTTCTGCCAAGTGAATGAATATATATATTTGTGTATTCTTTGTGTGTGTGACACAATCCAAAGGCTTGAGTAAAGTGTTTGTGGAAAACACATCTGAATCTGCTTTTTAAAATATTAAACTAACAAAAAATGTCTATAGACATTGTAATTAATGCATTAAATTAACTGACACCAATACCATAGAATGTTAGAAACAGAAATAAAATATTGATTCTAAATAATGACTTTTATAATAATATAAATATCAACCAAAGTTCAGAAAAGAAAAAGTATTTAAATGCAACAGATATTTAATAATAATTCCTTGTATAATGTGTTTTTATTCAGTAGCCCTTATACTATATTACATGAAAATTACACTGCTGAATAGTGAACAACTATCAAATTGTACATAAACCTAATATCGCATGATTGTGGGTACAATCTAAAGTGAAAATGCACCAGAGAACTTACCCTCTGGGAACATGACATCGTTTTGCTTAGACAATGACCAATAAAACGTTTTAATTTTCATACCTGCTAAATGATAGTCATAGAGTTTTTCTTTTTGGCTAAATATAGGATCATATCCAAAATTAAAGTCTCTGCAACCAAAGCCTTTTTTTAACATTTGTAGTTTGACAGAAGTACACAAAACTTATCTGAGCCACCAAAACTCTCCTCTTGTACCGTTTCGTAATTCTACTCCAACAAAGACAGCAGTTTAGAGGAAAGAGCTCAAGTTAAGGGCGTATCTAATACTGGGAGTCTCCCAGGGGCCCAACTGAGTCTGGGATGTGGGGCATACTCTAACTTTGAATTTTCAGACAACAATCCCCAAGTTAGCCAAATATCTTAATTTGCCTCTCAAAGGACTATAACAAAGCTGGGAATTGAACTAAAGTCCCTTACTGAAAACAGGCCTGCTGGGTGTGGTGGCGCACACCTGTGATCCCAGCACTCAGGAGGCTGCGGCACCAAGATCGCTTGGAGTTTGAGGCCAGCATGGATACATAGTGAGCTCAAGCCCAGCCTGAACTACATAGTGAGACCCTGTCTCAAAGCAAAAAGAGAGAGAGAGAGAGAAGGGAGGAAGGGGAAGGGGAAGGGAGGAGAAAGACAGGCCTAACTTGAGGGTAGAGGGACATGGTAGGTTGTCAGGTTTGCCTATGGATCATTTTAAAACCCAGTTCAACAACTGCATTTACCACGCATCTCACTGGGGAAAACAAATGAGTTTCCAATCACCTTGCCCAACCCTTAAGGATTTTACAACCTGTCTAGAAAGAACAAAATTACTAAACATTTTCACTTTATTAACTATGCCATATATTTTGATCTATGAAATAAACTATCAACAAGCTTTTCCTTTTCTTTACAGGTAAGATCATGCCTCAGTTTAAAGCACTGTCATTTTAGGTTACCCATATGATTGGCATTTAGTTCATAAAACCCTCTGTATGTAAAATGACATATTTTGACAAACAAAGGGGCACGAAAACAAAGAATCTTCCATTTAAAAATATCATCAGTTGTTCCTGCCAAGAACTATCATTCAAGCTTGGAGCACTCTCCTCTTTCAATTATTTCCTGTAAATTTTCATTTACAATAATATTGTCTAATATGTTTCAAACAGAACTTGTTTTCTACAAAACTGATCATTCTGATTTCTCCATTTGTATTATTGTAACAGTTCTCTTCTTAATCTAAAGAGGATCAATTTGAATACTTCCTCTCCTCTACTTTGAATCTCCCAAGTCTATGTCTGATCTCTCCACCCCTCTGCTCTGCCACTCTTCCATGTTCTGCTTCCCGGTCCATGAATGTAATTTCTGCTTTAGAGCCTCCAGTTATGGACTGAAACTGAGCGCACTAAACCTCTCCTGCTTCAGGTTGTGTGTGTGTGTTGAGTATCATGTCTCAGCCAGGAGAAAGCTGACTCATACAGGAACTTTTAGGAGCCGGAAATAGTATATGGTGTATCCTAGGGATTGGCGGAAATAAGTAGGTAACAAATTTCAGTTACATAATTGAATAAGTTCAAAGATTAAACGTACAGTACATTGACTATAATTAGTATTAATGTATTGGATATTTGAAATTTGCCAAGAAAACAGATCCTAATTCTCATCTCTGTCACACATACAAAACCAGTAACTATGTGTGGTGATGGATATCCATGCGCAGCATCCAGGGTACATGGTGGCTAGAAGTAAGTTCCATAGAAACTGGGTTGGCCCCACCTCTGTGGCCTTGCTGGTTGCAGCCCACACAGCCTCTGTTATGGCTTATTATGTAGATGTCCCCCAAAAGCCTCATGTGGTCATAGGTGGAGCTTTTCAGAGGAGGCTGGATCTAGAGTGTGTGATGCTGGGATTAAGTGTATGCTCCTGGAATCGAGGGTGTGTGATTACTAAATTAGTTCACTAATTGGTTTGGCATAGTTCGGGGACTAGATAATGGGAAAGCCCTCCCTGGGTGTCAGTACTACCCACCCTAAGGATATATAACCTGGATAAAATATAAGGGAAAGAAAGAGGGCTGCTGCTTGTCACTTGTCGCTTAGTGCTTGCTGCTTTGCTGCCTTCTGCCTGCCATAAACTGTTTCTTCTCTGTGATGGCCCTCTGCCATGCCACCCTGCCTTGGAGCCAGTTAACTATGATCTGAAACCTTAACAAACTGTAAGCCAAATAAACCTTTCCTCCTTTAACCTTGGGTGTCCAGTATTTTGTCTGAGAAACAAGAAAGAGTAACTAAAACAGCCTCTCTCTTGGACTGGCTCTACTCTCAGGCTGTAGCTTTTCTCCACAAATGTTCTGCATGCCTGGCATCTCCAACTTTCTGGGGCCTCCGATCTGGACCATGGCTGCAGCAGTCCTTGAGAGCCTGGATTGCTAAACATGGTGTAAAAAATACTAGAGAACCAGTTCCCTAGGAGGTCTTTCTCAAGGATGAGTCACCCGGACTCTTCTTAAACGAAAGGTTGTTACATTTATACTCTTGCAGGTGGGGCCTTGCTAATTCCTAAAATACCTTCAAGGTATCTTTCTTCTTGTCCTTGTTTTCTTTTTAATGGCACTAAACTCTTTAGCAGCCACACCTCCTTTGGCCCCAACTTTACATATGGTTCCTTCTGGGCCAATATTTAAGTTTTGCAAAATTTTCTGATGTCTTTTGCCTGTAATTCTTATTATAAATCTGACTAAAAGCAGCATGCAATATCCATACAACAGGCTGAATGCTGGGTCATCTTAAAATTTCTTTTGCCAGATTAATTAGTCTGCTCCCTTAATCTCCTACAAAGATTCAGAACATGAGCAAAATGTAGGTAAAATTCTCTGCCAGAGTTAACGTACATGGCCTTAGAGACCAACTGCCAGTAGAGCCCTTGTTTCCAACTAAAACCTCCTGAGCCTGACCTTTACTGTCTGCATTCCTATCAACATTTTGATCTTCTGAGATTTGACCAAAATCACCCATAAGCATTCAAGGGCTTCTCTAACCACATCTCCAAACCTTTCCAAACTCCTCCTGCAAATCAGTTCCAAAGTTCTAAATCACACGATCAGATATGGTCAGAGCAATGACCCCACTTCTCTAGTATCAATTTTCTATATTAGTTAGCTTTTCCATTGCTGAGACACAATACCTACAATTTAAAGGAGGAAACATTTAATTTAGCTCACGGATTCAGGAGATTCAGTACATGGCTGGCTGGCTCCAAGACAGAAACATCATTTCTACAGATTAGATTCTTTTTTCTTTGGTACCAGGGATCAAACTTGGGTCCTTCCACTTGCGAGGCAGGCGGCGGAACCACTGAGCTAAATCCCCGGGCCCCAGAAACATCATTTCTAAAAGGGCCTGGCAGAGAAAGCTGGTTATTCCATGATGACTAGGAAGCACAGCAAGGAAAACAGTGCCAGAGTAGAAGAGATAAGGGACGAGATTGAGACCCCAAGCCCACTCTTCTGTGACACATCCAACAATGTGCTCCATTAATCCCCAGGGTGAATCTCAAAACCAATCAAGCTGAAACTCCACCCTAATCATTAAAATCTTCATGACACTGAAGTTGGCACTGAGCTGCCACTGTTACTAGCCCATTTCACACATGAGGTAACAGGCTAAGTAAATTGCCCATGATCACACAGCTAGTGACAGAATTTGAATTCTGACTTTCTCTAGCAAGCACTTCAGAGGTCTTCACTGAAATCATATAGCCCTCATCTCTGAAAATAAAGTAAAAGTTGTCTCATGGTAGAAATTTACAGGACCATTTTTAGTTCATATAAGACCAATACTAGCAATTATACTGTACAGCAAATATTCTATTCAAAATGGTGTTCTGCTTTCTTTTCCATATTGCTTTCATTTTTTTCCAATTTCTACCCCTTCCTTTTTGGTTCTGTCTATGCTGTGGCCATTGAAGGCTGAGACAGGGAAGTTCTTCCATCATTTCAGAGTACTACATTGTTCTCAGAAGAACAAAAAGCAATGGTCAACAAACATAAGAGAGCCACCAAGCAATGCAAAATACAATGATAATATTTACCCATATTTCAAGTAAAAATTCAGACTGCAAAACATTGTAATATGAGCTCTTTCTTACAAAAACAGCAATATGTATATGAAAACACCAAATTGTAGAAATTTTTTTTGCCCAGCTTGAGGGTGCACACCTATAATTCCAGCATTCAGAAGGCCGAGGCAGGATCGCCATGAGTTTGAGACTAGCCTGAGCTAGACAGCAAATTCAAGGTCAGCCTGAAGTGCCTGGTGAGAGCCTGTCTCAAAAAAAAAAAAAAAAGAGTAGAAATTTTTACCTCAAAGATGAGAGGTGGGGTGATTTTTTTTTCTTTATGGTTATCTATATTTCATAGAATTTCAGCAAAGACATACACTTATTTCTTCAATAAAACTAAAATTTTTATTAGACAAAAAATGCTTTTCATTTTTATTTGTTTTTCTTTCTCTCAAGAGAATAAACAGTAGGCATTACCTTACTTCAAAGGAAGTAATTATCACTTCATTTTGTTTTTATTAAAGGACTAATACATATTATCACTTCATTTTAACCTATAATCTACCTTACACTTTCCAGACCACTCACTGCATCATAGAATAGTAACCATTTTTAATGGATCCCTAACTGTTCTAGGCATTTTGATTAACAAAGCATTTACAAAGCATTTACAAAGGCCATCAGTAGTCCCTTGGTCTTAAGACTTCAGGTGGAAATTAAGTGATTTTTTTTCTAAGATCCCAGTTGCTGTTTTGTTATAGCCATTATATAAATAGAAAAAATGAATGGGAATATCTTTATCATTTCTTCTCTGTTTGGTAAAATAATGGAAATGTTTAGCAGCATAAGATATTATTATTACATTAAAGAGTGTGGAAATTTGTAGAACTATAATTTTGTTTTCTGCCTAAATGAGCCTTCTTTGCCTTTAATAAGAGTTCAGTCCAAAAAAAGTCAGAAAGAAAACGTCAGAAAAGGTTTCTATGAGAATAAATAAGCCATCCTAGCTGCATATGCACAATTCCCTGCCTCAGAATTTCTTAGTTTTTCTCCCACTACATTACACAAGATGATTTTCTTTTAAAACTCAAGCTTGTGTAAAAGTTTGTTTTTTCAGAAAGAAGAACAAGGCAATTAAGAACTAATTCACACTATCCTCTTAGTCCCTGGTTTTCACAGCCAGTACATCTGTTTTCGTTTTGTTTTGGTACCGGGGATCAAACTCAGGACCTTGCACTTGTGAGACAGGTGCTGGAACCACAGAGCTAAATCCCTGGTCCCTTGTTTTCATTTATTTTTAACCTTTTAGCCAGGCCCGTCCTATTATGGATATGAAATTCCACCATTCATACCCTCATTCATTCAAAAGATGTGCTTTCCCTCACTTAACTTTATACCTATACATATAAATCAAGGTATTTGTTCACTTGACAGGAAGTCCTCGAAGTGCATCTTGGGAAAAGAGAGCTAATACATGAGCTGGAGGACGGACAGTATAGAACACAAAACTCCAGATCATTCTGGATAAAACCATTTCACGTTGGTCCCCAGGCCCACAGGCACTAGCACAGAAGGTCCTGTGCACTTCTCAGAAACTGAGAGATAGGCAGGACCAGTAAGTAACACCATGACTTCAGCTTGATAGGTAAGGAAAATGAGGCTGAAGAAGGTGGAAGCTTCGCCTTAGATCCACCTCTCACAAATACCAAAGCAGGGCTGAAGATCCCAAGCCTTCTAACTCCATTTGAAGTCTCCTTACATAGGAAATATGTCATCCTGATCTTATCTTAACCATTTCACTCTGAATGGCTCTATTTGTACTAGAAGCAAAGTAAGTGCTCAGGTTCTAAGAGCAAACATTTCAATTACTTAGTAATTTTTAAACAATCAGTAGACTGCAAGCATATGGAACATAGACATAAAGTGTAAAAGTGAAGTAAGTCCCTGTTAGGTATATTTACTTGTTGAAAGGTATTTTGTGTCTTAGGTAAGACAAATATTTGATAACAGGGATGATCCATAGAGAGATGTAAACCATGGGATTTCTGAGAAAAGGCAGCAGCCTCTTCAGCCAGCTCCACCCCACCTAGACTTGAGATCCGAACACTAACTCTCCACTCCTTCTCAGCGTGGGCTCCTCTGCCTCTCAGATTCTTTTATCCCTTTATTGATATGCCAAATAAAGGAGAATTTGCTATATTAAGTAGTAGATAAAGGCATTTTAGAGGAAAGAAAGCATGTGATGCACAGGTTAGAATAAAAGGTCAAAGTGAATGTGGCATCTACAAGAAGTTTAGCCACTTAATTATCCAGCACAGTGCCACCCAATGGAATTGCCTGCAGGGACGAAATATTTTGTATCTGTCCTGGCCACCATAACTGTCACTGCAGAGCCCCTGAAATGCGGCTCAGTAGTGGCTGAGTTACTGGGTTTAAGAAAGTTAACTTACAGGTGACTGCCACAGGGAAAGCTAACTCATAAGTTATTAAAACACATTAGCCTGAATGCCAACTTATCACACTACAGTTACTTCTACTGGCTGCATGTTAGAAAAGAGAGCACCAATGTCTGAGTACAACCTCTAGAGATTCTGATTTCCTTATGGCACTGAAGATCTAGCACTGCATATCCAAAGAGCCCCTTGGCCTGGCTTGCTGATAGGATTCAAGTACTCGCAGGATTGGCTTTGCTAGGCTGTGTTTTTCATCTCCTCCATCAGAGCAGGTCCGCCAACCATTTCTGGCGTTCACTTTTGCCTCTAAGCACATCTTCCCCAGATGAGCTGTCACAGTCTGGTGGCCTGGAAGCTGGCTCCAGGCAAATCTCAGGTCATCTGCCTTTTCCAGAGATTACTGAGCCTTTCTCTGTAAGACCTCAAACCCACATTGGGTATTTTTATCTGATCAGTATTTAAATAGACACTTCCAATATTTGCCTTTGGGTTTCCTAATGTCTACGTGTCACTCCCTTGTCGCTTTGACACATCGCTTCCCTTGTCAGGATCCAGCAGCCTAAGCTAGAAGGAGCAATACTGTGAGGCTCTGTGATTTCATTCCCACATTGTTAATGGTGCAGTAATTAACACCACTCAATTATTATGAGTGACACAGAGGAAGTGAAGTGACTGTCATCGTTACTGACACATCACGAGAACACAACAAAAGATAGATTCCCCCATCCTCCTTCACCCTCATATATGTAAAGTCAAATATTGCCCTGGGCAAAGCATTATTCTCCCCTCTTATATCACCAAGCATATCACAGTTCTAACTCTTTTCGTTATAATGTAACATTGAACTTCTTAACGTGCACACCTCCTTGTGGATTGTCACTTTATTATTTTTCATTATCTTGACCTAATGATTTCACTAAGAAATCTAAAGGTGATATTGTTCCCCTGTCAAATTTTATATTTTAGATTTAAAACCACAAGATAAAGATGAATCTATGTTTCTTTCCAAGCAAAACCTAGAGGATGATGTCCTGTGCGCTCTATAGTGCTCAGAAGGAGGAAGAGAAGGTAGCAATGTCTTCCCCTCTTTGAATTTTCTGCTGTTATGGTATGTATGATGCCCTTAGTCCTTGGTTATAAAATTAATTTTCGGATCCCAAGTGTTCAAATCTTATCCTTTCCCACAAGTAGTCTTACACATATAAGTTTATTTTGGTGCAACGGAATGTATCGGTTATATAAGATCCACTCTACGAAACAGCAGCTCTGTGGGAGACAGCAGGGGCTGTAATGGTTAACAAGTTATCTGTGGGCCTGGCTTTCAGTGAGCTGAGTTTCTGTGCAGGGATGCTAAGTGGTTCACCTGTACTGGATAAATTGTTATTGCAGGCAGGGGCTGCTAGGCCATCTGTAGACAAAGACTCTGAAGTTTGCTTTCCAACGTACTGAGAACATTTAACATGGTCTACCAATTATTTCACTCTGGAACAATAAGGAGAATCGACAGACATGTTTGATTTATTTGTAGTCCCTGATATATGAAAACAGCCTCAGATAGGGAAATAGGGAGCCTCAGATTCAGAGATGTTTAGAGAAGATGAGCCCCAGAAGTCCACCCTTCTCCTCTCAGACCTGCTTCTTCACCATAATGTTTCTGAGCTTTTTGCCTCGGTAATTTCTTGCTTATTTCACCAACTTTGGAGATTCCCAATGGGAAACTTGAAGTGTGATGAGGGAAGAATGGAGAAGATGCTGCTTTTCCTATCCAGTGTATTCCTTTAAGGTAGAGAGAAAATAAAGAGCTAGGTAGGGCATCCCTAGGATAAGAACATGAGCTCTCCACCATCCATGAGCACTTCTTCATTGCCCCCATCACTTTATACACAATACATTTACCTTCACACGAACTTACGTAATTTTACTTCTCTCTACCTCTTTAGGAGGAGGTGGTATGATTTAGATCCAGAATATTCTTCCTAAAGACCTTGTATGCTCACAGGCAGGGCTTCTGGAAGATGACTGAATCATGGGAGCAATACAGCTGACTTTTTAGGAGGTGGGGTCTGGTGGGAAGAAGTGGACCACTGGGGTGCGACCTGGAAGGGTGAATCTCCTCCCTTCTCTCTCTGCTTCCTGGCCGCCATGATGTGAGCAGCTTTCCTCCACCAGACCCTTCCACCAGGCCTTCCTGCCTTGGAGCCGGCTGACTAGAGACTGAAAACATGAGCCAAAATAAAGGAGTGTCAGGTATTGTAAGTGTCAAGTATTGTGTCTCAACGATGAAGAAAGTGATGACAACAGGAGGTAAATAAACCTGATTTACATATAACATCTAATTAGATTAGACCAAGTTTTATTTTAATGGCAAGAAAGTTGTGAAAACTTCTATCTACATAATCCAGAATACGTCTAAGCACCAAAATTTAATTGAGTAAATTCAAAATGGCTTCCATGTACTCTAAGATGCTTGAAAAACATTTGCATAGCTTTTGTACTAGCCCTAAAAGAATTTATTTTCTAAGAAAATATGTGTGCTAATTACCCTGAATCTAATTCTTCCAAACAGCAGTTAAAGGCTGAATGCAGACAGTAGAGATATAAAACAAAAGACCAAGCCAGTCCACTGACAATGCTTTCATTATGATATAGAATATATGAAATAAGCTATGCTTATCAAAATTTTATTTTTAAAATTCTGAGGTTATGAAATACCTTCACAGCATATGGGACTTGCAATGCTCTGCATATCTAAGAATATATGCTCTGGAAAGAAGGCTGCCTGGGTTTGAGTCATGTATCTCCTATTCTCATCCCCATGTGAACAAGTTATGCAGCCTTTCTAGGAATCACTTTTCTTATCTATAAAGTGAGGGTGTCGTAGGTGCTATTGGTGCTCTGCACGTATCATCTTTGTTCTGCCTTAGAAGTCATCCTAAAGTACTTCTACCTTAGAAGATTGGTTCTTACAGGTGTAAACCTTCTCCTGTCAGACGGCACTGCCTGGCCATGGAGTGTATGTTTCTATATAGGAGACTTGCTGGAGATTCTGGGGAATTGACAGGCAAGAAGTGACCCTCATTAGCCTTCTATGAGCCAGTTCTCAAGTGTGTTCTACAGTTTCCCTGAGAGTCCCTCTGTGATTGAGCCCCAGTTGCCTGCTGCAGCAAATCACTTACACTCAGTGTTGTCTCACTTTACTCCTACTTGGTACTGCCAGGAGCATGTACCAAGTTACAACTTACCCCTACGTCCTTGTCTCAGAGTCAGCTTTAGGAGTGACCCGACCTAAGACAGGGGCATAGTAAATGCACCCACATCATAAGACTGCTGTAAAAATTAAATTAGCTCATCCTGTAAAACCCATAAAAGAGTGCTAGTCGTATGGTAACCACTGAGTATCTGTCATAGTGGTGGCTGTTGTTACCTCCTTTGCAGCAAATAAAAACCATTTCTTAGCACTTGCACAATATCAAGAAGAATACATTCAGAAAAATGTAAGAGTGAACAGAAAATTCAGCCTACTAATGAGCCATTTGTCTTTAACCTTGTAGAATACCAGAAAATGTATGCCATCACCTAGCAAAGGGGATCCATGACAGTGAATATCACAATCCAAACCATAATGCACTTGCTGCCTGCTTTAAAAGTCCCTAATCGACAGATGTGTCTTGTCCACATGCACTCTTATCAAACTTTATTAAAATTTACTTTCAAGAGTAACTTGCTTTTTAGTTTATACATTACATTAAAACATTAATACTTAGCTTGTCAGTTATGCATGGCATAGGACTTCATTTAACAATGTATTTGCATGATTTTGCTTTTTGGATATAGATACTAACATATTTCCTTCTTGGCATATAAGTATCTCTTTAATGATTAATAGAAAATATAGGATATTCAGAACAGGATTTCCTACTGGTTTCCACTGTGCAGAATACTGTATTTACATGAACAAACCATGCATCCTGTTTAAAGCCATTTTAGCATCCTTTTTATAATTAGATAACTATTTTTTGGAGCAATGCAATTACAATTATGATGCAATCCAAACAGCAATTTTAATAGCAATAACACTGATTTGCATAAGTACTGTCAACCCAATTCCAGCACACTGTGACCCTTGACTCCAGAAACACTACTTAGAAGTATGATTCACAGATGACCTCCATTTAAGGGAGTTCCTTCCATTATGCTTACATACTTCCTCATAATATTATACAAATATTAATTATAAAACAAATACTAAGGGAACATGAATTACTGCATCTTAAAGACTCGTCCTTCTAATATTTGTTCTTGGCTAATTTCTAGCACAAGATGTTAAGAGGTAATTTATAGAAACTTAATATTATTGTTTATAATTATGCACTTAAAAACTAATGTACAAAATGAATGCAAAGAATTGTGAATTACTAAATAAGTGATTTGCCCCACTGGTATCCAAGCTTGGCTAATTCTTAGCATTATGGTTTATATCTGGATGTCCCCTCAAAGCTGCATGAGCTCAGAAGCAGGGTTTTTGAACAGTGATTGGATTATGGGGGCTCATAGCTGACTTCCTGTTAGGCCTGGTCAGATGAGGTGGTCACTGGGGGTAGGACCCAGAAAGGTTATATCTCCCTTCCTGCTTCCTCCCTTGACTCGCACTCCGCTTCCTGTCTGCCATCCAGTAAGCAGTTCTCTTCTGCCACGATCCTCTGCCATATTGTCCTACCTTGGAGCCAGTCAACTACAGACTGAAACATGAGCCAAAATAACCCTCTCCTTCTTTAAATTGCTGGTATTGAGGATTGTGTCTCAGTGACAAGAAAGCTACTTAGATATTTAGTATAAGACAAAGGAAAGTGACCTAAAATTACAGGAAAAAATACAGTCACACTATTAGTTTTTTATTATATATTATCACTACAATTATAACAAG
This sequence comes from Heterocephalus glaber, assembly GCF_000247695.1. Next base: position 17,347,333 of record NW_004624739.1, read on the forward strand.
AGGAACACTTAAGCGAAAGATGGTAGAAAGTTACCACTCCAGCTTAAGGTTTGTATTGGCCTATCTAGTTTAATATTTATATTAGTTTATCAATTCAGATGTATACATTGTGAGGCAAAGTCCATTTATCTGTCCTATACTGCTCATTAAGTCCACATGTATTGGAAATGAATTATCATATTTACAGGTTCTTCTGCTATTCTTTCACTTCTGCTGCAAACTAAGGGAAAAATTACTCATTTAGAAATTATTGCCAAGTTGTATTAATTTGAGCTTATTATATAAAAGTGGTACCTTATCGGTAAGGTCACAAGTCTTAATGTTGAACTTTGGTGTGACAAAGACAAAGGTTATTTGAAATGTTATTACTTTATTGCAGCATATGATTAATGATGTCATTACTATATTTATTTCTTATCTTTTTCAGAATATTCCAACTTCCTCCAGGAGACAAATTGGTGAGTAACAAAATGGATATTTAAATTAAAAGCTAGAAATCCAAATAACCAATTCAAAAATGAATGGTGCCTTGTACAGTGTCTGGCAATAATGGAAGACAGAGAAAATGATTTAATTACAATGCAACAAAATGAAGAAAGGGACAGGTTCTTATTTGCTGATATATCTGATATTTCATCTATTCTATATTCCTAACGCAGAGAGGGTGACACACATTTTGGATCCCTTTCACTCACAAACCGTCAAATGGTAAACCTCTAAATGGATTTCCTCTTCCTTCTGGCTCTTGTAATAATGTAATTTCAATCAGAAGACAGTCTGATAACATCTCCTATGTACCAAGCACAATGCTACATAAATATTTACGACACTGTTCAATTTCTCAAGAACTTACAAAAAGTTCCAATAGAGAAAGGATAAACAAGGAATCTGATACTACTTGAAAAGCATAAAAACAAGTACACTTTTTTTGACAAAACCTTTTTTGTTGGTTCTTAATATTGAAGTGTTTACTGTGTCTATTTACCAAATTAATATCTCAGGCAACTCAAATTTCCCTCCTTACAAAGTAAGAGTTTTGACTATCAATTGAAAAGGAAAGGGCAACAGAAAATAGTTTTAGTGATTTGTTTGTATCGGTATTACAGACCCACAATAGCATCTTAGAACTTACATTTAAGGTGCTTAAGACATCCACGCTTGCTCTCTAATGAAAAGCATAAATAATTTTTATTCTCATTCATATTATTGTTCTACAAATCTTTAGACCCCTGATGAATACTATATACAATAAGCTAGGCATGGTGGTGCACACCTGTAATCCCAGCACTCTGGGATGCTGAGGCAGAAGGATCATAAATTCAAGCCAGCCTGGGCAGACTTAGTGAGATCCTGCATCAAAAAATAAAAAGGCTGACATATAGCTCAGTGCAAGGGCCCTGGGTTCAATACCCAGTACAGGAGGGAGAAGGCACATATCTATTTCAAAAAATGTTTTACATGGTATTTTCACAAGAAGTCCTCATTTTTATTATGGCTATCTTGGTTCACTTAATATTATTCTACAAAGATAAATAGGGAATGATTTCTTTAATCAAAATAATGTTCCCTCGCCTCTACAGTACTATTTTTAAAACAATGTTTGATTTAATGTACAACTATAATTTAGTTAAAAAGATTAAAATATAATTCCATACAAGTCCCAGCAAGCCCAAGATTATGCTATAAAACCAACATTTCCACCAGGAAATTTTAAAGAATACTGACCAAATTCTAAATTTCCTAAATCTAATCTGATTTTGTTTTTAATTTTTACTTTACATGCTGAAATGTATGAATGTTCCGGTGCTTAAATTATTAAAAATCCAAAACACTCTTTTTTCTCTAAATTTATATTTCGTAAGACCTTCATAAATAGTAGAAATGTGTACAGCCTTGCTGTTAAGTCTGGAATAAGAATAAGACAAATACATCCATTGATTTAAAAAATAAAGTTCCATACCCTTGTGCAGCAGGAGATTAGGGTGGGGTAAACTGGCTGAGCAAGTGGCCGTGTCCTGTAAATCATGGAAACCCAGAACAGGCAGAGCACAGTTCCCTAACTCTGCACCTGGGACCAATCAGAAAGTGCTTTCTTCAATTCTTCTGGTGCACAACTAAGTGAGCCCTTGATAGGACTGTTTAGTTCTGATGTCAAGCCAAGTGAGCTTATGATAGGACAACCGTCCCAAATGCCTTGTTGGCCAATAGGACAAAAGCAATCTAGGAATGGGAGAGATGAAAGACTCCTACCGCTAATTCATGGCTGGAGTGAGCTTTTGTTACAGCAGCCTCTTACTCTGCAGAGCATATTTCTTTTCAGCCACTGGGAGCTCTCTCACTGGCCTGCTCTCACTCTGCAGAGTGTCCTTTTTCCACCTTTGATAAATAAGTCCTTGCTTCCTTTTTTACACATCTTGCCCAATTCTCGGTTCAGGACACCAACAACCTGGAAAGAGTCTACAGGACACCCAAAACCAGTAACACTTGGAGTTCATAGAGCATCTTCAGTTTCACCCCAAGCAGGGAGTAGTGGTGGCACTGTGTCTGCAGACCACAGGGGGCACAGTGGTCAGGCCACTGCTGTGCCAGAGAGTGAGAGACAGACTTAAGCTTCGTGGCTGCCGGACACCAAGCAGGTATGAGGTAGGACGGAAGAAATAAAGACTGGTAGAAAGGAGATGAGAAACATCAGAACTTTAACACTGTACTTTCAAGAAAAACTTCAGGACACAAAAGTCACTTCAAGCCCTTTTCCCTTCCGGGAAACTCAACCCACCCCACCCCCAAATAATTGTAAGGGTCTTAAAGACACAATAGGCCTGTAAATACTTTCTCCCACAGACCTTCAACCTCAAGGAAGTAGCAATATTAGTGAGCAAAATATCTCAACTTCAGACACATGTAAATGGTTTGCATTCTAGCTTAGCCTGCCAGATGGGTGACCTAACAGCACAAAAACACATACTAGATCACCCAACTTGAGGTCAGCCCCAAACCCCATAAATACACCCAACTCGAAATCATAAGGCCTCTCTCTCTCCCCATTTCTCCCTTTCCTTTTCTCCCTCTCCCTGTCCGTCTCTCTCTCACCTACATTCTATTTCTTTGAGTGCTTTAAATTTCTGCCTAACAAATCCCTGTATCTCTTACTGACAAGTCCTGAAAATTCTTTTTTTGGTACAGGAGTCAGTGAACCTGCAAACCTACTCTACAGGTAGGGTGGGTTAGATTCCTTATCTCTCTGCCTTAGGAGGCCCCTAGCATCCTATCCAGTAACAGAGAGGTGGCCTGACCTGAGTAGAGGAGTCTACAGATGGAGACAGCCAAGTAAAGTGCCCGGGAATATGTGTTTTTATTCACAAAATAAAACCTTTTAGTTACCACCCGCATATTTCTTAGGTCCCTACTGTGTGGGAAGGTATTTCAGCAGGAGCACTCAATAGACTCAAAAATTGGTTGCTACTTTCTAAGAGGCAACTGGTAACTACCTACCTAAACAGAAAAGACTAGCAAAATATATGAATTTTTCTTGCCTAAATACTAACTGCTCCTATATCCATGAAATTGGTTTTAAAATTTATGTTAATCGATAGTATGGCTTTGTTCATATCCTCATCAACACTGTCATCTAAAACACAGGGAAATTTTAAAGTGAAATACTCTTCTAGAAAACACAAACAGACTGAGTTTCTTGTAACATATATTTCATAATTAATTATCATAATTATCCAAATACTAATGAGCAATGAGTGAGAGCTGTGTGAGATCTACACAAATATAAAGCCAGTGTCTGCTCCCAAGGAATTCGGAGGAATGTGGATTAAATGGAATTTTATTTGGTAGATTACCTTGGAGGTATAGGACTAAAATTTTACCCTTTGTCTAAGTTAGCCTTATATATACAACTTTAAGGATAATTTATGATCTGAATTATTCAACTCTGGTTTTTACTTATAAGATGCCTAGGTCTGCACATCTTAAATACCCAAGCAGCTTGCCAAAAAGAATGACTGAATAAATTCTTTTAAAATTCTCAGACTGCAATTCCTATACTGAGAGATGCTTTTGAGGTTAATCTAGACTGCACACTGAAAGACCCTAGGTTAGCAAAACAGATTCCATATTGCTGCTTGACCCACCTGCCTGCCCAGTAGATGAACTCAGAAGGAGGAAGCTTAGAAACCTCCTCCCTTAAAAGGTCCCTTTAGAAATAACAACTAATCAACTATTGTTTTACAAATGTTCTAACTGCAGGACATTCTGCTTCTGTACCTTTTGCTTGCTTTGCTAGTTCTATCCCATAGGAGGCCCTAGAAACTGTTGGCCTCAAAGGTGTATAAAAACATGTTTGTTTCCCCCCAGTCGGGGCTCAAGTCCAATGCTCAGCTCGGGTCCCAGCCGGTAATAAACTCCTGTGTGGATTTAATATCGGTCTCTGGTTGGTTCTCTCTCTCTGGGTCTAACACACACCAATACTGAAGAGTCTAAAATATGAACTCTATCATGACAAGGCTTCTAACAAATGGCAACATTCCTCCCATGGTAGGTAGAGTCTGAGGACTGAGGTAGAATAGAAGAAATAAAATTGGTAGAAGGAAGACAAGAAAAATTGTAATTTTAAGAAAACTTCTGCTTCAGAACACAAAAGGGCCAGGGATTTAACTCAATGGCACTGCGCCTGCCTCACAAGTGCAAGATCCTGAGTTCGATCTCCAGTACCAGAAAAAAAAAAAAATGAACACAAAAGGTACTCAAAATTACAACATTGTTTTCTCTTCCAGGAAACTCACTTTAAAAAACTTCCAAGGGTCTTACCAAACACTAAGCCTGTATATAGACCGTGAATTTCATATCCCACAGACCTCCATCCTCTAGGAAGCAACACTTTACAAGAGCAGCATAGCTCTAAACTTCAAACACACATAAATGGTTTGCATCCTAACCTGGCCCACCCAATGGGTGGCCTGACAAGCAGAAGGAATACACTTCCTAGATCACTCATCTTAGGAAAATCCCCAAGACTACATAAAAACCCCAACTCCAGAACCTTCTTTATATCTCCCACTGATGTGTCTTGCAAATTCTTTTTCTGTGTCAGAAATCAGTGATCCTACTACACCTATCCCACTAGTGCGGTAAACTGAGGTCCCCATGTCCTCTTTGGGGGACCCACTCTGACTCCATTCAGTGATAGTGTCATGGGAGGCAGAGCGTGGCACAGCTGGCTGGAGAAGCCGGCGGGACCTGTCACTTTCAAGATCCCAGGGCGTCACCAGATGATTCTCGGGACCCGGATGTAGAACTCCTCCCAGGCTCCCAGGAGATGTGGACGTAAAGGAGACCAGATGCCCCAGGGAGACCGCTATTGTGACTCTTCACAGTAGCCCACGCTACTAATGTCTCCCAGACACAGGGTGTACTCTAATTTTTGCACTTTTTCTATTTTCCTCTTTTGTTTGGCCCAAGTTCACTCTGCAGAGCCTGTTTTTTCCTTACTTCTTCATCCTTCATTTTTCAAATAAACTTTTGGCCCCGTTTTTGCCTCATCTTGTCCACTTCTTTGTTTGAGGCTAGAAGGACCTGGAATACCTTTAATTGGCGAGCCATTTTTAATGGCTACCCGACAAGAGGACCTCGCTATCTGTCCTCACTCTTTCTGTTTCCTACTGCACTCTTAGCTTCTCAACCAGACAATAAAATAAGCAGAGACTTTCAACTTTATTGGGAACTAATCCAGTGCTCAATAAACACTAATTCAGACAGGACCCGATACTCTTTCTCCTTCTAGTCTGTTTTCACTGAGAATCTGAAACATGACCTCACACATAACTCTTCAGGGCAACATGAAAGTGTTTTCCTAACAGCAAGAAACCTAATGGCTCAGCAACATGACATCTGCTCACCACCTCCCTGTGGTCCTTTTAGTCCCAGTGTCTGTCATCACCATCTATGATGATTACACCCTTAGCAAGTTCATTTTATTTTTTAAAGTCTTTTTGGATTAGAAAACTTGGTTTTTTGTTACAGTTTTAAACAACTTGCCCCATCTTTATTTGCTTACATACAACTGATGCTATCTTCTAAAAACTGAAAGTCTGTAATAAGCTAAATTTCTTTTTTCTTAGGGGATCTTTCAGTTTCCCTGCTAATGTTTAAAGAATAAAATTTGGGACTTTAGGGCTAATGAGATATTTAATTTTCCTTTACATCCATTGATGGGTTTAAATATAAAAAAAAAGACTTTGAAGGGGTTTTACATAATTTATGTGAAAAATTTCAGAGTAAATACATGTATAGCAAAGAAAAAAAGCACAGAGTGAAACATGACTTTAAAGGCTTTAGTTCAACACCCTGTACAGGATTATTTTCACAGTTTGGAGAGTGCTAAAGATGCAGTTCAGAGGCGCACATCCTCTTTACCCACACAGCCTTGTTACTTCTGTTGTTTCCCAGTCCTAGCCCATTCATGCTGGTTTCACCCTATAAAGTGTTTTGGTTTGAAGGGTAAATTTATAGAAACCCCAGAGATAAGCTATACTAAGATCATGTGAAAATAATAATAATAATATGATCAGCAAACAGCTGAAATGCTTCAAATTAAAGATAAATCCTCATTACTAATCACTTGAAAGTCCACAAATTTTTTAAAACTTTGGAAAGATGTTTAGACTTTTCTAGCAAAAACACCAGTTACCTAAGGTCTCAGAAAAAGAAATAACATTTCATTACCTTAAACAAGGGCACTGTTTGTGAGTATATGGTGTGTGTATGTACACACTATGGACCACTTATGAAGCCTACTGGGCCTTTCTTAAGAAAAGTGTCTTTAAATGCACAAAGGAAAATAAAAGGTATTAACAACAGAAACCAATTATACTGGAATACAAGTATCAAAACACATTTTTAAGAAACTTGATAAAGTAATATATGAGTTTCTCAACTTGTCAAATAATATTAATGAGTAGCAGATTTCATAATTGTGATAAGTTACTAAGCGATGATGAGCGTAAATATCTTGAGGTTATCTAGAGTAACTCGATTGTGATTCCAAAAAAAAAATCACTAAATTGTGATCCAAAAAGTCTGGTGGTTTTTTTATTATTATTACATTTGAAATTGGAGGAAATGCAACATTATACTTTAAAAAATTTTGAAAATAAAGTTGCAATTTTTCCCAGTTGGGACTTCTTTGAATTCTGTCCTTACACTTATAGCACTAAGAAAACCTAGAAGTCAAGTTAGTTGACCATAGGTTAATTCATCAAATAACCTCATACCTCTGTAATCAGGCTACCAAGTATTTACAACAACAAAAAGGCCATAGAGTGCTTCTTTCTCTTATCTAAGGAAGGCACTCACTGAAAATTCATTTTAGTTTACTGTGTGTGCAAGAGCTGCCAAATGTAACACGGTCCTGATTAAATGGAGATGCTGAAATGTATTAAATGGAAACACAGTAGATTTTTTAAAACTCCAAACAAGAAGTCCCTGCTGCATAGGACACTGAAATACTAGGTCCTTTCATTCTAGCTCTAATATTTTTAAAGTTGTACTTTTACACATCTTTTTCTTTATATTCCCATTTGTTACATATACATACATACATATATATATATATATATATATATATATATATTTTTGGTACCAGGGATCGAACTCAGGACCTTGTGCTTGCAAAGCAGGTGGCAGAACCACTGAGCTAAATCCCCAGCCCCTAATAAAAAATTTTTTTAAATATAACAAATGGGGGCCGGGGATTTAGCTCAGTGGTTCCACTGCCTGCCTCGCAAGTGCACTGTCCCGAGTTCGATCCCCGGTACAAAAAAAAAAAATTTATTAGTCCAAGTTTAAAGTACATAATGATCACATTCATCATGAGGGATTGATATAGGTGCATAATACATGTTAATTCTTTTTACTTCCCTTCCTCTCTCTCCATCTCCTGATCCTCTTATTAAATTTTAATATAATATACTATAATGTATTGACTGACTTTCCCATCTTATTTTTCAGAACTCTGAATGAGATCCATAAGCAAGGTCCCCAACTGTGGGCACACACAGCTAAGCCCCTCCGCCCAAGTGGCCTCACTTCGAGAAACAGACTTCAAGTGTCAAGAGATTTGGAAATAAACACAGCTACTCTCCAAGGGATCAACAGAGTCTCAGATCATCAGAGCCAACGGGACCACAGAGGCCACTTGGTCTAAGCCTTCCTTTGTGAATGGGGAAGCAGAGACAATGAGAAGTTAGGGGATTCACTCTGGGCCCACAATCCATGGGACAGTGTTGAGGCCTGGCGGCCATTAATGGGAGTCCCTCTTCCAGCTCCACATGGAGAGTCCCTGTTCTGGCTCTGCTTCCTCCAAAGCACAGCAGCCTCCTCATTCATGGTTTCCCTCTCTGAGGCTTCAGTTACCGAAGGACAAGCCAGTCCAAAAATATTACATGGAAAATTCCATGCTCTCAGGGAGAGACCACAGTCAACTTTTACTGCAGTATATTGTTATAACTGTTCTCTTTTATTATCATTAATCTCTTACGTTAAGTAATTTACAAATTGAACTTTATCGTAGGTGTGTATATGTCCGAAAAAAACATGAAATATAAAGGGTTGTTTCCATTCATGGTTTCAGACTTCTAGGACGGATGTTGGAAAGCATCCCCCTGGATAAAAGGAGCCGCCCTATGGCTGCTGAAACAAGGGGTTACCATCCAGTAGAAATATACCTTAGCTGGCCATGTTAGCACACACCTGCAATCTCAGTTATTTGGGAGGCTGAGGCAGAAAGATTACAAGTTTGAGGTCAGCCTGGTCAATTTAGGGAGACGCTGTCTCAAAATAAAAAAAACAAAAAGTCCTAGAGATCTTGCTCAGCACTCCTTGGGTTTAATCTCTAGTACCACAAAAAAAGTAAAGGAGGGAGGGAGGGAAAGAGAGAGAGAGAGAGAAGAAGAGAGACAGAGAAGAGGGAAGGGGAGAAAGAAATGTATCTTGCCTCCAAACATGCAAGTTAGAAGACATAAATGGTTAGTCATATTTAAGGGACCCCAAAAGAATATTAAGAATCAAGAATTTGAGGGCCAGGGATTCTGCCACCTGCCTCGAAAGTGCAAGGTCCCGAGTTCAATCCCGGTAACAAAAAAAAATAAAGAATTTGTTTCAAAGAATTTTCAAAGTCTCATTTATTAACAGGGTTATTCTAACTATTGAAAAGCCAGGAAAACTATCTTTAATTTGATTTTATTTTTAACGGCTTTTTTCTGCTCATAAAAGGACTAATATATGTCCATTATAGTACATTTTGGAAAAATAAGGACAAACAAGGAAGAAAATGAAAATCAGCCACATTCCAAGATAATACTGGTAATATTTCACCCTCTTTCCATATATAGGTACAGTACATCTCAATAGATAGCTACATACATATAAACTTCTATATTAAGATAACAGTGGGGCCGGGGATTTAGCTCAGTGGTTCCGGCACCTGCCTCACAAGCACAAGGTCCCAAGTTTAATCCCCAGTACCGAAAAAAAAGAAAAAAGATAACAGTGTATATAAAATGTTATAAACTATCTTTTAGCATTATACAAGCATTTTCCCCACTGAATTAAAATTATTTCTAAAACATCATTAATGTAAAAGCCTGTATCCAAGGGTTGTTAAAGAAATAAAGGTTAAAGATGTTACAATGAATAAAACTATCTCATATAATTTTTGATCACTGAATCACTGTAATATATTTAAACTTTATTTTATGTTTGCAATATACCATGTAACTAAGGCATTAACTCTAAGGCATTAAATTGCTCTAAGTCAAAAACACTAAAAGTGTATTTACAAGAGAATCTTTAGAAAAATTTTAAAAATTTTAATAGTAACAGCTAAAAGTCATTGGGGGGAAACTCATAATCCAGGAAATTAGAGAAATGAAGCTCAAAACAAAACTACCTACCACTGTTAAATGCATAAGATTAAAAGCATTACAGTAATAAATCCTGACAAAGCTCTACAAGGTCGTGATAGAATACAGTGCTTGTGCAAGGAATTGACACTTGGTGCAAATATTTAGTGCCTGGTGCACCACAGGAGTTCAACAAATATTTGTTGAGTGCAAAAAGGGGAGTAAATTTGCCAACCTAAATCAAGACCTGTGAGTATGATTATAGCCTTTGATAATCTTAAGGGAATATATACAGTATGGACACTAAGGTAGTCAATGCAATTTTCTTAAAAAGGAAAGACTGGTCACAACTCATTGTCTTAAGATTAGTAAATGATGTAGGTCTATAGAACTATAGAAATCTAATTTTCACATTAATTTACAAACTATAGTAAAAGTATAAGTGCCTTCTCTGTAAGACAAGCTTCTTGGCTTGACTGAAATATTTAAAATATTTGTGCATTTAATATCTTGGTGTTAGATTTTATTTCGTTCCTTTAATGAAACAGTGTTAATCTTTAAATTGAAGAAAACCAGTGCATGAAAACCAAATGAGTGAAAGATTACCTTCCTTCCATAATGTATCTTATAGCTGATCAAAAGTGTTACCCATGTGTTTGTCCTCATACTCCCCAGAAGACAGTCAGGGTTTCCTTCGATAGTCACACAGATGATGAGAGGAAACAGGTATGGCTTTCCAGTTCCTCCGTACCATGACTTACATAATCCTGATGTTGCCCCTTAGGCTCAGTATTAGAAAAATGAGCTCTCTCTCTCTCTCTCTCTCTCTCTCACACACACACACACACACACACACACACACACGTGCATGGGCACAGCTTGGAGTTTAACAAACATCACAAGTTGCAGTACCTCAATAAGTCCCAAAGGTTCACTTCCTTCTTCCACCACAATGAGCTGAGATCTTCCTTTCCTCTCATTGTCTCGAATGCCAATGGCAACCTGGCTTGCTTTCAGACGCTCATATTTGTTGCATGAGGAACCACACCACTGGTAAATTTCCTAAAAGAAAGAAACAGATCCTTTGATCTCAAGAATATGTGGAGGACATTTCATCTTAGTATATTGCTCACTGAGATTAATTAGGAAAAAACAAAAAAGTATGAAGAAGAAAATCAAAATTAACTACCATTGAGATGTGTATGATGGTATATATTTAAATTACATTTCTTTCTGAATCCTGTTAATTTGCTAGCATTATGAAGAAAGTATTTTAATAGAAAATATAAAAGACATATCTCACCATTCTGTGTGTGTATAGTCTACTAATTAAAATTTATGAAAGCAAACATATGGGTTTTTTAATTTAAAATAATAAATCTAACATATTTCAGAAAATTAGTCAAAAATCTGTTAAGGCAATATACTCTTGATGGTCATAAAAGCTGATATGATATTTCTGTAAAGCTACTTACCTATCATCTTTTTATTAATACATTCATCATTCATTCATTCATTCAAATGACAAATGTTGTATATTCCATCATGTATAACAGGGTGTTTTGAAATATGTACACATTACAGAATGGCTAAATCCAGATAACTAATGTACATAAAGCAATTTAACAATTCTTATCAAGAACCATGAAGAGGGCCAGGGATTTAGCTCAGTGGCACTGCGCCTACCTCGCAAGCACAAGGTCCTGAGTTCAATTCCTGGTACCAGGGGGGAAAAAGGAACCATAAAGAGTCAGAACATTTGACCCATCTATAGCACTATCTAAAATTTATTTTTATAAATTATTCATAAAGAGAAGAATAAAACACCAGTACAATGTTTTCCCCTGCTGCATGGTTATATTAGTGAGGCTTTATAACAAATTAAAAGTTCATACAAATGCTATATAAATTTATAATATACAGGAAAAGTTTGAGACTTAACTATCAAAATTACATTTTAACATAGAAATATAAATAGAAACAGAACAGTTTATTTTAAAGATTACATTAACTGGTATTTAGATTGAAATATTAAATATTTTAGATTTGAGTCCAGTGTTCAGAAGGTACACAAATATGAATATAAAATAAGAGTAAATGATCATTTTAGGGGCCAGGGATTTAGCTCAGTGGTTTCACCACCTGCTGCGCAAGCACAAAGACTCGAGTTCAATCTCTGGTACCAAAAAAAAAAAAAAATCATCATTTTACCCATAAAATGTGATTTAACAAAAGAAAGAAAATGATTAATAGTACCCAGTCTCATGAGGATGTAGGAATGACCATTATCACACACTATTATTTGAGTGGGATAAATCTACCCAAGGTTTTTTGAAAGGCAGTCTGGTTTCAGATTAAGCAATTAAATGTGCTTTAAGTATATGGAATTGCTACAAATTTATTCTACAGAAAGATTCAAATATGGTCTACACAACAAAGCAACTAAAGAAATGCCCATCAACAGAGGGGTAGCTATTTAAGGATCATTCATTACATGAATACTTTCAAACTCCTCTTTAGGGAAAAAAAAATGAGGGAAAAAAGCTTTGTCCTGATGTAGAAAATTACTTGAGTTATATCATTAAGAATAAAACAAAGCCATAGAATAACATGGCTACATTTAAATAGAAATAAAACATGTCTGTGTTTGCAGAAAACGGTCAACAGGGGGCATGAATATTCAGAAAGAAACCCTCTGACACACCACATTCATTTACTAGGTGCCCGTCATGAGGTAGATAATAAAGCAGGCAACTTTGCTAAGGGTGCATCTGCAGCACTCCTGGTTTTCATTTTCCACACATGTCTCTCAGGTCAGGCACAGAGAGGTGGTTAGCATAGTGGTCAAGTGTGAGGATGACTGACGGGCTGCCACTTTCTACGTATGTGACAGTGTGTTTGCAATTTTTAAAAAGAACATTCTTAGCATCACAATAACACACAGTGCTAATAGCTAATAATACATTATTAATAGTAAAATCAAAGACCACCCATGCACTCCGAGAGAGGGACTCTCTTTTCTCTGATTACATTCTCAATACAGACTCATTTCTTCATTCAAAACAGTTCACTGAGTGCCTGAAATGGGCCAGGTTCTCTATGGGTGTTGGGGACACAGCTTGGAACAATGTGGGCTTCTGACGGGCTCTGACCCCCTACTTCACCGTGTTTCTAATTGACCTAATCCATCATCCTCTTTAAAAAAAAAAAAAACAGACATTTTAGGAATTCAATTTTTTATATAACAAAAAATAAGACTATGCCTTTAATCTCTTTAATTTTAGAATGTGATTTAATTATTCCATGCAGTCAGTATGTGTTTCTTTCCTATTTCTAGCAGAATGGTGCACCTCCATGATTTCCTCTCTGACCTCTCTTCTACATCTGGGCATTGGAATATGAGACTCACATGTGAAGGCCATTTGAATACCATGAGGAAGTTAGCAGCACAAGAGGTGAAAACAAATGGTTTCCAGTGATTGTTCTACTCTTAGTCACTAAGCATGAAAATCAGTGGAGTAGGAAGGTAATTTTTTAAAATACAGATATGTGAGCCCTATCCTTAGGGACTCTCGGGTGTGCTCTGGGAAAACCTTTATCAAATGCTCCCTGGGGGACTGTAGCATGCAACCAGGGGTAGACCCACTGCTGAACACCCTGGCCACAAAAACACCCTGGCACGCACAGCAAGGAATCTGGAACATGCAATTATCCCAGGGAACCAAACAGGCCACTCTACAGCCCAGGTCTCAGAACATATTTTTTCTCTACCCTAATAGATGATGATATTTTTGCAAATACTTCTTTCCTCATCAGTCTGGGAAAGCAAACTTATCATAGTTACATTTTGTATTGCAATGAAATACAAAGTTACTGTCTCTATTTCTCACACTTATTAGCAACTACATAACTGACTTTCCCCATACTTTACAATCATCTAACAGATACTTATGTTCTCTTTAACTTAGTTGTATAAATGACCTGTCATGTACTTCAAAGAGATGACCTAAAACCACAGTGAACTTTATTAGCATCTGTAAAGATACAGAAACTTGGCAAAATATGTTTAAGATGTTCAATATATAATGATAATTTCACAAATACAATTATTTGATATAAAATTTATAACAGTCTGTGGATTCCAGAATATTCTCTGTGACATTACTTCAAGTTAGAAGTTTTTATGTGGATATCAATTCACAGGTAAATTCAGTTGTAGAAAATGTTCCTCCTTGTTGCTCATGACCACAGTTTCTACCTTTTTTTTTTTTTTTTCTGGTATCAGGGATCAAACTCAGTAGTTTGTGCTTGCCAGGCAGGCACAGCACCATTGAGTTACATCCCCAGCCCTGTACCTTTAAAGCAGTAAAAAACATGTAGAAAGTACTCATAAAAATAGCAAAAGTTTTAAAAGTGAAGTTTTCCTTTTAACTTGAAGATGACTAAATCAATAAAGTGTTACAGAAAGTTACTTGACATCAAAATGAGTAATTTTTGCTATGCTTACTATTTTATTTTTATCTTATTTTGTGCTACCTTTTATATATAAGTGATATATTTCTCCTAGGCTCACTTTGCAATGGTTAATTAAGACACGAAATGCAATAAAATAATGACCTTAACTGTAAATTGGCAAAAGTCAGAATTAAGTGGCACATTAATTAATTAGTCTTCATTTCATTAATTCTCTATGCAAATATAGCTCATTAATGGTGGCATCAACACATTAAAGCTTGCTTTAAAAAGTTGAAACAGAATTTTAGTGATTCATTACATGTGGGCGATTTACATCCTACCGTGGGTAGCTGATGGGTTTTAACAAAGCTCCACTGTGTGACAGTGAGCGTGTGTGGTACTATTAATAAACAACTGCCCAACTCTTACTGTATTCAGCGGTCGCTGGTCAAGCTTACTCACCACTCAGTGTACAGGAAAACTTTGCATTCAATTGGCACCATGCTTGAAAAATCTCTTGTAATTCAGCTTATCCTATTTTTTAGAGGGAGTAGTCTTTAAAAAAGTAATCCCACACAAAAATGTTTGTAAAAGTCTGAATTGATGTCATGGGTTAATATGTATTACTACAACAAAAAGTTTTCACTGTGATCTAAGTTATTTTATTTATGATATTTTCATGGAATTTGGCTGAAAACCCCTTTCATCAAATTAAGTGTATTAGACACTGAAAATTGTAAAACAAACATGGTTTCAGAGGCAGCTATTTTACCTTCTAAAATCCTAAAATATTTTAACAACTCAGCGCTAGGGTCAGATTTCTTTGGGGAAGGGGAATAACAACTCCATGGAAATCTGGAATTAGCCATTTAATTTGGACTGAAACCTGCTTAAATTTCAGCAGGAAGTCGTTAAATATGTTGCCCATGCATACCCTCTAGTAGAAGTCTGTGGAACCATAATTAACTCTAACTATATGTACTATTAAAAGAAAACAAAAATGCTCAGCATAAATAGAAAAGGAAGAAATAAGAACATAAAACAACCTGTTACTGGCAATTAGTCTGATTCACCAAAACTAGAAAGGTGAGCAAGTGACAATTATAGAAACAACCACATTTGAGAAGGGGAGACCTGTTAGTGGTCTTCCATACCTGAGGTTTCTATAATTTCCTTTAAACTACGTGGTCAAAGTTAATAAGTAAAACATCAAAGGACTGTCAAGCATCATTTAGGGACAGGAAATAATAGCAAAAATAAAAACAGTGCTCAATGATGGCATTGAAGGGAAGCAAGATTTCAGAAGCTGAGTCTAAAACTGACTCACAACATGTGCGAAGAATGCAACATGGCTGTGCTACTTTTCTATCCTTTTTGGAGTTATTTATTGTAAATACATCTAAAATGATATAAAGGAAAATGAGCCCGGACTTCTTCCTCTTCCTTATTCATACTGACTTTGTCTTTATTGTGTTTAATTTTTCCTTAGATTTAGCTAACCAGATAAACAAAAATACACATTAAGATACTCCTTTTGCCTGGAGTTTCTCCAAGCTTAAAAATAATAATGATTTGGGGGAGAACTCCAGAAATCTACTTTTTTCACTTTAAAAGTTTAAATTATGACTTCTTTAGGTTTTGGATAAGCAAATGTTTATTGAAAACCTGTTTTAGTTTCCTCAAAGCCAACTGGACTCAACATCCTTCAATGACATACTTTTTAACAAATCCCTCTAGATGAAGTGTGGGATATGAATGGAGTGACAGGCAGGGCCCCTGCAGGCTGGGAGACCAAAAAGGAAGTAACCGTACCAGAACTACAGCACAGCAGTGATGACAGAAAGAACGAAGGGATACTTAGAAAGATCAAGCCTTCGGTGTTGATCAGTAACAGCACTTGGCCACACACTGGAAGGGCAGAGCCAGAGAAATAAATGACCTGGATGGTTTTAGCTCAGCTGCTGGCAGTGGTGCCACTCACTGGCATCCTGTGAACTGCTTTGGGAGGGTTTTTCTCATAGCACCAGTGACAGCAGGTGAAACTATACCCTCTCTACTAAGGTGTTTAGCAAACCAAACAAGGTTTACAGGCAAACTTGACAGGAAGCCATTTCTGCCAGCCACATATGTTGTGATTCAACTACTCAGGTAACTTATTGATTCTTCCCGCATATGACCCTGAATTCTGCAGCCCTGATAGACATTTCCTATATTGAAATGGTTCTCAACATTCACTGTACATTAGAGGCAGGGCTTAAAAACTACCCACACCAAAGTTCCATTCTAAGACTAAAGTTAGAATCTTGGGGATCAAATCAGAAGAGTCAGCATTTGTGATTCCAAATGGTTCTAATATAAAGTCCTGACTGAGAATTAAGGTGCCAATGCTAACATCTTACGTGCTGTCCTCCCTGGTGTCTGTATCCCTTGCCCATCACACCGTGTGTGTCTCTCCTCGAGGACTCTCACGTTCTGCCTCGCCATGTTCTTGCTCGTGTGTCTGTCTGTGGTCCCTAGAGGCCAACGGGTACCTGGTATCCAACCTTGCACTCCTCTCGCCCAGTGCGCATCAGGCACACCCTAAATGACATTTGTCCCCACTTCTATTACAGGATACCATGCAGAGACAAGATTAGATTTATCTCCACCTTGTCTTTTCTTGTTGTCTCCAGTTTCTCTTTTTATAAATGGGGTAAGACAAATTTATCCAGAGCAAAGGTAAACTGTTTGTTCGGTCTTTAATTTTTAACTAAGCATCTTCAGTCACAGCAAAGACAGCCCCAAAAACCAACATAGTTTTAATTTAAAAGAAACTCAATTGTGCTAGCGAAAAGAACTTAGAGGTGGGTAGCGTATAAGGAAGCTGTCTAGAATACAAGTTCTGTATACTAACATCAGAAGGCTGGCCTTAGGTGCTGGAGTATGTAAGAGGAACTACAGACCAGACAAGAAAGTAAAATTCTGCAAGATGAGCTAGTCTGAGCCCAAAAGAAAAAGCAAGAGATTAAGAGAATAAGTAAACCTGACCAGAGGCAATGAAACCCTGAGAAGATGTCAGTGCGCTTCCTTTCCAACTGGTCTGTCACTGCTACAGTTTGATTGAGTGTCCCCCACAAGGCCAGTGTACTGAAAGGCTTGGCCCCCAGCCCATGGCACTATTGAGAGGTGGTGGAACCCTGAAGAGACAGAGCCTGGTTGGAATCTTCTAGTCACATGGGAGCTGTGCCCTTGAGGACGACACTGGGACTCAGCCCTCCTCTTCCTCTCCTTTTTGCATCACAGCTGCCACGAGGCAGGCAGCTTCCTTCATCACACCGTTCCCACCGTAACGTGCTCCCTCACAACCGGCCCAGAGCAAGTGGGCCAATCAATCCTAGACTGAAACCTCTGAAACTGATTGCCTCAGGTAATCTATGACAGGGACACAAAGGTGACTGACACAGTCAAGCAGTCATCCAACTTCTACATGTTAAAGCGGAAGTGGCTGCAGGCAGCTGTTCAAACAGCTGGGCCAATGATCATCCGTACAATGTGGACAGAGTGTCCCATCTCTCCAGTGTGGCATGGGAAAAACAAAGCAGAGTTCCTGACAAGAGTGGAATAGTGGCTGGAAGAACGAGAAAGACTCTTGCAGTTGATACGGGGACATGATGTCAGGAAACCAAAACGAGCCCAAGGATATCCTCTAGTAAATGCCTTGGGAAAAGAGCCCAAAGGCCAAGGTTCAAGAATGAGTGGAAGAGCTATGATGGTTACAGGTTACAGGTGAGCGAAGATGAGACAGACTCACACTTCCGGCCCCCACCTCAACCCTACACCCAGGCTGTCATACCACCTTTGCACCCCCAGCACCTAAGGGGTAGAAACAGAGTTAAGCCTGAGTTACTCTACTGGTTAATAAAATTCACCTTAGTAAGGCAAAAATTACTGTTATTTTTAATCTTCCTGTGGACGTAGGAACTTGAGAAAAGATAGGTTGAATTATAGATGGAAAAAGATCACATCTCTGGACAAATGACTGCCTGAGATGATCCGCTTTATGCTGGGGAAATACACATTCATCGAATGACTGTACATTCCGGGGAATTTTGCTAGGAACAAAGCGAGTGCGTGAGACTAGTAAGTGAATGGACAAGAAAGTTCAGCATAGACGGGACACAGCAGGAGAAGAGGAAGAGATCAGGGTACAAATTGTGAAGAAGCAACATCTGAGCTGAGTATTTTAGCATGAGATGATATTGGATACCTTCAGGAGAAAAGCATCCCAAAGAGGAGAGTATTCCAGGCAAAGAAAAACATCCAAAAAAGCAAAAGCATGTGACTGGAGGAATGAGTCTCACGTGGAGTCCTGGGACAGCATCAACAGTGGGGCAGGGGAAGGGCTTGAGGTACTTCGGAGGTAGAACAGACAAGGAAAGTGACTAACCGAATGAGAGCTTCTGGGAAAAGTTCTCAGGGTGACTCCCCGGTTTGGAGTGTGAGGGCCTAAGTGAGTGTCTGGTCTATTAACAAGATGAAGACAATGGGAGGAGAAATAGTGAGCTCCATTTTCAGGACTAAAGTTCTTGTGATACACCTAAGCTGAAATATCTGGGAGGTGGCCAGAAATCCTGACCTTGAGCCCAGCAAGAGAGCAAGCTGGGCTGTAAAATGTGATCTGCCAGTGGACAGAAGGGAAAACGGGGGGAGAATGTGTTTGCTCAGGATGCACGATGAATGCATGATGAAAAGATAATGACTAAAGTGGAACCCTTCCCCCCCAGCCAAAAAAAAAAAAAAAATTTGACGGGGTGGGCAGAACATGTAAAGAAGAATGAAGAAAAGTGGCCTGAAAGGCGAGAAGATGGGAAAGGGAAGGAGTGCACTAAAGACAGGAATAATCCAGTGTCCACCGCAGCCCGGAGATCAAGCAGATAATCAGCAAGAACTCACTGGATTCAGCGGAGGTCAGGGAGGATGGCAGGAGAGAAAGTCAGACGAGGAGAGGGGCGGACTGGCAAATCGGGGGTGGAGGCGGCTCTATCACCGCGACAGGTCTCAACAGCGGGGGTTGGGTGCGGATTGTAAACAGCCGGCAAAGCTGCTCAAGTGTCCCAACAAGTTAACAAGGAAACAGAACACTGGGCGGGCGGGCGGACCTGTGAGAAGTTAGCAACCCACAGCAGGAATCCCACCCCTGGGAGGCCTATTCTCCACTAGGGACCGACTGACATACATTTCTAGGAGCCAACCCAGATCCCAAACCTTCCCACGGAGGGCTCTTTTCTTTTCTACCATTTTTGTGTTAAAATGTTTTATAACATATATATTTTATAATGTGAAATTTGTCATTTTAAGTGTACTATGCAGTGGCATTGTTCATATTCATAATCCTGTGCAAACAGCACCAGAGCTATTACCATAACCTTTTCGTTGTCCGGGACTGACACTGTATTGTGGACCCACTAAGGAGCAACTTCACTCCCCTCAGCCGCTGGTAATTTCCACTTTCTGACTCTATGAATCAAACCATTTTAGATACTTTGTATCAGTGGAATCATGTAATATTTTTCCTTTTGTATCTGGCTGTTTTACTCACCATGATGTTTTTAAGGTTTGTCTGTGTAGTAGCATGTATCAAAATTCCAACCCTTTTTCATGGAAAAGTTATATAAATATACACATATAATTATATATGTATAATTATATATTATATATGTATATATATATATACACACACACGTATCCATCCATCCACATTTTGGACATCATGAATAGTGTTGCAATGAACACCGGTGTACAAGTACCTGTCTTAGGTTGGAAGGAGTATGTAGCTAGGAGTAGAACTGCTACGTCATTTTCTAGGCAATTTTATGTTTAACTTTTTAAGGAGGTCCCAAACTACTTTCAAAAGAGGCGCTGGTGGTGTAGTGCTTAGCATAGCTGCCTTCCAGACTGCTTTCATAGCGGGCATATCATTCTACATTCCCGCCAACAATACACAGGATTCCAATTTTCCAACATCCTGACCAATACTTGTCATTTTAGCTACTGGAGCTGTGCAGTAATATTTTTAGATGTGATTTTATTAGTTAATTTCTCTAAATATCTCATCTTTAAAATTAGTGGTTAAATAATAACTAATAAATTCATCATTATTAAAACATACAGTTTGAAAGCACTTTTCAGTAAATTACAAATGGCTAAGAAATAGCCTTCTTACATACTATTTTTCTGAAGATGCACTTAAATAATATACAGATAATCCTCATTTAACTATCTACCTATATAATGACTGCTCAGACTTAGGACCAATGGGCACTGTATGGATTTATGATCCATTTTTTTTTACAGTTCTGTACATCTTGTTTACTGAGCCTCAATGTCTCTTTTGTACAGTACACATTTTTATATGGTACTATAATTTTTGCTGATTGTACTGTACTGTATAGAACTGTAGTTTTATGTTGTTATACATTACAGTACTGCATATAAGAGTTTTGCAAATAAAAGCAAAGTCATCAAGTTGGAATTTCCTTTGACCATTTCTTTGTTTTGAATTTTGTAATGTACACACTATACACAATTCCTCACTTAGTAAGCAGTTCATTTAGCAACCTAGGCTCAGGAACTGACTTATCAGTCATTAAACGAGGAATGTCTATGTACTTATGATTTTCTTAGCTGTCATACTGGTTTATAATCTTAGGCCTCAGGTTGAGGAAGTTACATTGTCAAACCTAGGGAATATCTACTGTAGCCTAAAATCCTATAAAAGAGTAAATGGTTCTAAAGCATGTGGAATATCATATTAATCATGGTGACTGTCATAAAAGCTGACATCCCTTAAATATTATTAAAATATGGAATTTAGGGTACATCCATAACCTTAGTTTTGGCTGGCTGACTATAGCCGGGTGCCAGCATTAGAGAGTTAACCTACAGTTTTTATACCTGGGTAATAAAACAAACTTAAATTGCTTTGGCTTCATTTTGTGCCTTCTAATGTAGAAGATAGTTTTTAAATAATTAACTCAATGGTCACTAGTAAAATATTATTATTCATAAAATTCTTGTTTATTGTACCATACCCCAAAAATAAAGTTATCAGGATAATCACAAGAGCTTATCGTTTAGAAACTCCTGGCAATGTATTAACTAATTTAAGGTTAGCAATGCAAACACAGATTGTGTGGGTGTTTGTAACAGTGCATGTAGGAACCCACACATCTATTCCATCAGATTGTCCCTTTAGAGGGTTGGAAACTTCCACAATATATGAGGCAGCTAAATACAAGTAACTCTGCAACAAAGTTGTTCCATGTATCTCTTCTACAAGGCCTGTAAGCAGGAGGACACTCAAATTATCTAAGATAATTAACTATATAAAATGAAGACAAGTTACTCTCTTAAAAAGATGAGTGCCCTTGCACTAACAACAGAGACTCCGTCCCTTTATATGAGCCTGGATTTGTGGGTCATTCTCCCACAGTGTAACACACCTACAGGAAGACAGCATGCCTGCCACAACATCCAATTATTTATGTAGCCTGCTACAGAAACTCAACATTTGTTCCACAAAATAACAAATGTTTTAATAACACTACTGCTTCCAGCAGAATCTCAGCCAGATTAGACATCGTCAAGTCTAAATTCAGCAGATTCTGAAACTGCTGCGAGACATTCTCTTCTTCCACACTACATAGTATATACCAAGTTAGCTTCTATACCAAGTTAGCTTCGCATAGTGAAAAGAATGTGATTAGGAACGCAAAAACCCAGGTCCCTTCCCGGTCATCTCTCAGCTGGTTGTGAATGTGAGTGACTTGCCTGAACCTTCAGAGGTTTTATTCCTTTTTTGCAACTGAAAGATAACTGCCATGTCCCAGTTGTGACTGGGTGAATCACAGTTGGCTAAAGCTGGAAGTGGAATCAAATACCAGAGTCACGATGTAAAAAAATAAGGAAACTAAGGTTCAAGAGGTTAATGATTTGCCCCAGATCACAGAGCAGATAGTTGGCAAGCTGAACTGGAAGTTATTCATGATAGTTAAATAGATTATTGCGTTTCTATAGCAACTGCATCATACAGTAAATGTTTTAGGCAAGAAATACTTTCAAGTAATGGTAGGTATGAGTTACATTATCATTAGAGAGTGAACCCCTCACTTAAAGGACTAGAGATCCCCTAATCAAATATTTACTTTTACAGATGAAATCCTAAAATTATAGTAACTGGAATGAGAACTGAGGTCTCCTTTTTCTTTGAAAACAAAAAGTCATTCGATATATAATTGACAATGTGAAATAGGAAGAAAAGGTCTAAAGGGGTAGGGGAAGTGGGAGGGGTAGGGAAAAGAAAAGGAGAGAGAAAAGGAAAAAATGGAAACAACGTCTTTGTAAATAGGGAGGATTGGAGGGGTTGAAGGAAGGCCAGGGGAATGGGGAAAAAATAAGAACCAAAATACGTCATGTAAAGGTAAAGCTCCCAATGATGAATGTAACTATATTGTATACCTAAAATGTACCAATAAACTTAATGGAAAAAAAAGTCATTTTGTGTTTTAAAACTCTTTATAAATTATAAAGGGTTTAAAATGTAATTGGTGGAAGTGAAAGTTGAGATAAGCAATTATTGTGCATTGGCTTTGAGGGAATCCTGTAATTGTTTATTATGTTTTTTAAATTTTTATTTTTATTAGTCCATGTTTGCAGTATATAATGATTAGATTCATCATGTGGAGTTGGCACATGGACATGACACATCTTATTTCTTTTTATGTCCACTTCCCCTCCCCTTCCTCCCTCCTTGCTCCATCTCTGGGTCCCCTTGGAACTATGTGGCTTAATGATTCTTGTGGGCATTTTGATTTATGTTTGGTGTAGGGTAATGAAAGACTGGAATAGTGGCTATTTTATGCGTAAATCTAAAGGTCAGGACTCAAATCTGGTTAAGAGATTTGGCTAGCTTTTGCAGCTGAAAAGGACTTCCTCGTGATATATACTGTGAGATTCGGGGCAAAGGTACTGCCACTCTGGGTGTAAAGGTCTAAGTGCAATATTGAGAATTGTACTCTGAGCATTAATATAATTGTGACCTGTACTGCTCACACAAGCTGGAGTGATCCAAAACAGTAAGATTATACACTAGCAGTAATAAAACAACAGATGTACCCTAACTTACAGAAACTTTGACCTTTATACCTTGGGGTTATTATCCAGACTAACCTTAATATATATTTTCCAGACTAATCTTGATATATTTAACATCTGTGCTATTGCCAAATCAATATTGGTTAAATAAAACTTTCACCATGTAGCTCTATTTTCAGAATCCTACATGTCCCTCCCCCGTGCATATGGGATATACTTTTTTGGCTTCTGTTTGCTCCATTATCCCAAAATACTGTACTGCTAATGTGAGGCCTTGCAGTAAGTCTTCTTTGTCACAATCCTAATGATTAATAAGTTTACCTGACATTAGAGGAGACTCATTTCCTGAAAAGAACATAGTCAGATATAATATACCATTAAGCTAATAGTTGGTATTTATACTTGTCTTTTCTTCTAAAACCCTAAGATCATTGAAAAATGCAAAATAGACAGTACAGTGTTTATATGTATGTGTACATGTATGTGTTGAAATTTCTCCCTGAAATTCTTCATCAGGCTACTTAGACTCATCCAATCCCCAGTTTAAATTCTAGAACCCTTGACTACAGAGGGAATCAGTTTTCCCAGCAGCCACGTTTTCCCACACACAATTAAGGAAAAAATAAATACAGAAAGCTCTGTTCAGAGAGAGAGAAATATACTGAAAATTACTCAGTATCTATTCTATGGTAGGAAGAACTAAATCATACTCTATTCTAAACCTACCAAAGAACATAAAAACTTTGAACTCCTACTTTGTCATTAAATTTGTGCCAGTTACTCATAAGATGCCATCACCACTCACAGAAACATGACCTGTTTCTGAGTGTGAGGAGTCGTCCTCTTCCATGACAGATGCCCCTGATCTGATCTCAAAGCAGCTTATTGTAGTGTAGACTTGCATGTGTGGAGGTGAAACTTACAGAGCCAAGGTCTACGATGAAGCAGTCGCCCTTGTTGAAACTGTCCCAGCTGAGGGGAACTTCAGTGGCCCTGACCACTCTGCGCCCCTTCACGTGCAGGAGCCTCTGGGCCGACAGGTCGTTGGTGAGAACATGGTTGAGTCCTGATGCCACACCTCCAGCCTGACCAGGGGAGGAAGACAAAACAGAGAGGACATTCATGAGGCGCAGCAAGGCATCAGCAACAGCTGTGTGTGCCCCAACTGGGCCTGAAAGGCCTGAATAAAACAGCCACCTAAGCTCCTGGGAGAAGTTAAATATGGGGAGAGAATTCCTTGGTAAATCAACAGGGTTGTTTCTTTGTTCTTTGGTCTCTTTCTTTTAGCATTTCAGTTTCAAATTGTGAGGACCTTCAGTGTAGAAAACCCTGATGCATAAACCAAGAAAAAAAGAGCCACAGCTCTTGCCTTTTGGGAACTAGTGATTCACAAAGCTTTAATGAGTGAGAACGCAGACAAGGATTTTAGGGAAGAAGAGGACGGGAAGCTGGAAAATCAGAGGTAACAAGCACAGCTAACAGCAGCAGAGGACAGGGCAGCCAGCATTCCCACTATCACACTTAGGACAGAGAAGGGGTGGACAGCTGGCAAAGGAAGAGCTGCTCTTATGCAGGGTGTGTGAGTTTACTTTATTTTCTGGTGAACAGAGCTTATCAAATATGCTAGGCTTGAGTAGTTTTAGCTTAAATAAGGATAGATGCAGCATCTGGATTGCACACCCCAAATTGTGGGGGACTGCCCTATTGATTATGCCCAAAGCAGGCTGTGAGCAGTGCAGGCTGTAAAGAGTTAGCCCCACAATGGGGTTGTTTTGAGAAGTGAGTCTGACCAAAGCCTGCACGACTAGATAAGATGGCAGCCAAGGTCAGAGTGACTCGCACCCAAACTCCGCTCCCAAAATCAAGAACGCTTAGCCTCTTCTCTTACAACCCTTGCCTGCATCAGCAATGTATCCCTAGCAAGCACACATAGCCCTCTCACCCTAACCTAACTATGATGTCACCAATAAATATCGGCAGCTGTGGATGGCCAGGGTCTTTTGCTGCTTGCTCAGCACTGGCCATCCTGGCTTCTCATTTCTCTCTTTAATTCTGTCTTTAAGTCTTTCTTCTTGCTTTTTGTCATAGCACTGAGCAGGAGATCAGAACCTGCCACAGGGGCCTCCAGCACTGAACCAAAACAGAACAAGCCAAAACAAATACAACAGCACTGAATTAGGGAGATACTGAAGAAAAAATGTTAACTGTATCAACTACCATCTGCTTGCACTATCTGCAATCATATTTTAACTTTTTATTGTTTCTAACTAAATGTTAGAAATTGTCTTTATTTGCATAATTAATTATGGGGTACTTTGCATGATTAAGAGGCAGTATAAACAAAACTCTGTCACTGATCAACAAAAGACCTCCTAAAATAATGGTAAGAAAAACTAACTGTATTAAGTAATCTACAAAATAGTTTGACTTTCAAGTTTATTATACAAACATTTACAGTGAATCCAAAATAATGCTTTAAACTACATATGTAATCATTAGCACATTCTTTATTTTTACCTTGACTTTAAATTACTACATTATCCAGGAAAAGGCTTCTACAAATAGAATAGGCTAAATGTTGATTCAGGACAATTATAACCTCACTTTTCAAGAACATTCATTTAATGACCTAGTTATGTTCCTGCAACTGGGCTATTAAATGAATTGGTCACTAAATGAGGAACTGTATATGGTGTGTACATTACAAGATTCAGACCAAAGAAATGGTCAAAGGAAACTCCAACTGGACGGCCTTGCTTTTACTTGTATAACTCTTACAAAGTACTGCGATACATAACAACATAAAACTACAGCACTGTACAGTACAATCAGCAAAAATTACAATACTGCATAACACAGGTATACTGTACAAAAAAAGGACATTTAGGCTCTATCAACAAGATGTACAGAACTGTACCAAAAAAAGATGGGTCATAAATCCGAGTGGCAGGTTTTAAGTCCAAACACAACGCCTCAGTTGTAAGTCAAGAACACTCGTTAAACAGGTCGTGAAATGAAGGATATCTATATAATTTACAAGCCCATAATTTTGCAAATATTACCACATTTCTTAGTTGAATAAAGTAAGTATTATTCAATAAAATAAATACAAATTTCTATCTATACACTACTATTTGGAGCCATTTTATTTTTAAAATTAATAGGAATATATTATGATCTGATTTTTAAAAATAGTAAATAGTGTGATCTAAAAAGGTTATAGCTGGGTGTGGTGGTGCATGCCTATAATCCCAGCACTTGGGAGGCTGAGGCAGGAGGATCAGCAGGAGTTCGAGGCCAGCCTGGGCTACATAGTGAGTTCAAGGCTAGCCTGGACTAATAGGGAGAACTTGTCTCAAAGAACTAAAAAAAAAAAAAAGGTTATAAAATAGAGTATACTTAACAGTCAAGCTAGTCTCACACATAGAACCATCAGAGTGATATACAGTCTGAAAAATTAACATTATTCTATAAGTAATTTTGTCTCTAATATTTAATGCCACAAATGCACAAAGAAAAAACTATATGTTGCATAAACATGTCTGTATCAGACAGTAAATAGTTCTTCCATGAATACCCTGTGAATTAACACTAGAAGCTTCTAGCTCTTCTCTACTTTCACAAGGTAAAATTTTTAAAAAGTGGATAATCCTGGGAACCAGTAGCAGCATAAATACAGGTTTGCTGGCTGACAAATGTGTCGTGGTCACTATCTATGACATTAGCTGAAGGCAAGGTCTTGTTGAGCTTGAGAAGAGTATATCAGAAAGAAATTTAACATAAGGGAGCAGTGTAAGTAACAATCCTCTGTAACTGCTCCACAAGTGCTCAAAGACCTCAGAAAGAAATGACAGACGTCGACCAAAATGAGACAGGAAAATGACCTTACTATTTCCTGTCTGAACCTTGGTGTCTGGCAATTTAATCTGATGTTCGCAGACTTGCTAATGGCTGAGTTTGTCAAGTTTTGTCCCTTCCAAATAAACTGTTTCAGAGGGTAAAGTTAAAATTAAAATTTCGTCCTGACATATGAATCATTTATTTATGTTAAGAGCATCACACAATAGCAATTATCAATACAGGGCCTGGAGTCAGACGGTCACTCTGTCACATACTAGCTAGAAGCCTCTCCAAGCCTTATTTATCTAAAAGGGCAGTAATGACAGAAGCTACAGCATATGAATGTTTATATTAAATGAGATAATATATGTGAAGTCATTAACATATTCCCACAAGCTTGAAATTAACACATGTATTGGGATGAAATTCAGTATAATATATTCATTTTTGCTATTGTGGGTGGTAAATTGTCTCTTCCTCCATATTTCCTTTCAAATACTGTTGCAACCACAAATATTCACATTGTACAATGTCACTAACGATAAGATAGCCAACTGATTGTCTTGCTATAAATTTAATCTCCACTTGCAAATATCCTCTTTCTGAAAAATGTTGATTTGTGGTGATCTTAATGTCAGTAATCAGGACATAATTCTCCAATAACTGTGAAATTACTGTTTATCATGTCCATTTTTGAATATGCGTCCAGAAGTTTGATTTCAAAGCTCCTGCTAATAGCCAGCAGAATTAATAAGTCCTTACTGATTATGTACAGTATAGATCTTTGATTATTTAATTTGATCCTTAATCCTTACAACAGCTGTTATACATTTGACAGAAAGTAAGTACCCCCCCCCAAGGTAAAGAGGTCATATATAGAAAAAATGAGTTCCTAACTAGGACGACGCCACAGCTCCTGTTTTTACATAAGGATCAGCAATTGCTTATTTAAAATGTTAAGTTCATTAACACGAAGGAGATTTTTGGATCATTTGACATAAACACGTGCATGAAGTAAGAGGAGAGGGAGTAGTCTCATGTTTAGAATGCTTTGCATCCTGGTGTGAGATAAAGATTTCAAGAGAGAAAAGAGAATTTAAAACTTGTTTTGTCCTGATCTCAGTGGAATCGCAAAATAGTCAACCAAGGATCTGACAGGAAAAGGAAGAAACAAATCGGGCATCTTGGCAGGCAGGTTAATATGTACTCAGAATGTAGTTTAGCTCTGAGGCTTCAGGCATTCATCGGGGTGTGCAGAGGCCCTGTTGGAACAGGTTGGCTTCTGAGAAGGCTGGGGTCCAAAGGGGCTGCCTAGGAGGATTCCCCACTCTCACTGAACACTTGGGGCTGGGAGTGAGGCCGGTCTGTAACACTCAGGGGGAGCAGTCCAGAAAAACCAACTCTCCTTTGCTGAAAGGCAAAGAACTATCTAGTCATTCATGTTTGTTCATTATGTTCAGAAGTAGTGCCAAGGGCTTGGTGCTTCAAGCCAATCCACGTAAACGTGGGGGTCATGTGTGAGTGTGTGTATCTCTGTCTGTGTGACTGAAGCCCAGTACTTTCAGCTCAGTGGTTTTCCTTGTGTCTAGACTGCACTGTTGGGTATATGTGTGTAGTTCTTTGTAGGAACTGAAATTATAATTGCCATAAATGCTGTGCTTAGGTATTCCAGAGCAGTTGAGAGTCTGAAAGCGTGGCTTACTGGCAGCAAACTCAGAGATTCTCTAGAATAGCAAAAATGAAAACTGCTAAGCTCCAGTAAACAATGTTAATCGTTATTTATTTAATACTTTAATCATAATTTAAAGAGCAAAATAAAAGGAAACAGGCAGATACATAGACCTTTCTCAAATGGGAGGAGACCAAGAGATGAAGGGAGAAAAAAGAGAGGGCAGGGAACGTAAGAAGAACTGAGATGTGTTAGGTACCAGTACCAGCTCCCAAAGGTGAATGAAGACAATCAGTAGAAACAGCAGACACGGACTAATAAAAAGTATAAAAGTTTTAAAAATGTTAATCACCGAAATAACTTTACAATACATTGAAAGCTTTTCTGGTGAAGACAAAACCAAAAATTAACCTATCAAAATAAATTTCAAAGTCAGAATGCTTCACTTTTTACACCATCCACTCCAAACAGGAGTTGAGTACGTACTATGTCTGTCTCCAGCAGGCAGTGGGGACGTAGCAGTCAACAAAACTGATCGAAAAAAGACAGGAACAGAAAAAAAATTCCCCAAAGGACCCTCACTGCACTTTCATCCTCTGAAGACACAAGGGTGTGGACAGAAGGGCAAACTGAAACGGTCGCAGGGAAAGCGTCTGAGAAAGGCGCTTACCTTGTACTTCAGGCCTCCTTTGAAGTAGCCCACGAAGTCTGTGGACTCGAAGCCCTGGAGCTCCCTGCTCTGCACCGGCCTGCCTCCCAGGTAGTCGTCCATCTGGACGGTGAAGATGGCAGCGGCCGTGCTCTCATCCTGCGAGCACTCCTTTCCTGCCGGGCAGAGGACAGCGCCTCAGTTATCAGGCAAGCCACAGTATTAAGGCAGAATTCTTGACGTGAAGGAAATCAAGTCTTTTCAACTGTTTATCACTGCAACAAATAGTCCTCCGCAAAATCTCTTTTAAAAGAATCAGCATACAATATAAAATATTACTTGAATAACTAAAAACTTAGTTTTGTTCCTTTTTCCAACTCCTTTAACATTTTTTTTAAAAACTCTGCTGTCTGAAAATGCTTGAGAAGATATAATAATATATTCTAGTAAGATTCAGGAAAGCATTCATTTGGTACAGTCAGTAAGACCTGGATAGGAAAATATTTTGGAATTGTTTTAGCGTTTATTAGCATTAAACTTTAGGCTTCTAATAATTCACTGTGTTAATGTGGGTCATAATCAAAAACTTCAGGAAATTAAGTGGTTTTTAAAATGGGAAATGAAAAGAACTTGAACTTATATTCATGTTTTAGTCTGTTCCCATTGCACTATCATACTATTCTTTTGTTTGTTCAGAAGGAAAAGGTGGAGTGAAGGATCTAGTATGCTAACATTTACTGAATGCTAATGTATCTGACACTGTCCCAGGAATTTAGCGCACTACGTACACTCAATTTTCATAATTCTAAAACAGATCCCATCCAGACAACTTCACTGGGGTGGAACAAGATGTTCTATGAACCGGGCCGGGGATTTAGCTCAGTGTTTCCACTGCCTGCCTCGCAAGCGAAGGTCCTGAGTTCAATACCTGGTACCCAAAAAACAAGATGTTCTAAGAACCAACATCTGCAGTGTATGGATCAGGGGCAAGACAATTCCAAGGACTGGATTTTATCAAATTTGATTTGAAACTCTTCAAGAGCTGAGCATGGCAGTGCACACCTGTAATCCTAGCACTGAGGAGGCAAGGCCAGCCTGGACTACATAGAACAAAAGAAAACAAAAAAAATAGCTTCAAAATCTTTGCTACCTCAGAGCTGCACAAAAGTCACAAAGCATTCTAGAAAAATAATAGCTCATGGCATTGTTAGTGCCCACTGGTGGGCCACACACTGTGCTAGCGTTTCACACTAATGGTTTTCAAGCAACCACATGAAGCAGAACCTATTTTCTGCCATGTTACAAGGCAGAAAATGGAAGCTTAGAAGGGCTGAGTAACCTTCCTGAGGCTATAAGGTGACCTTTGGCAGA
Source organism: Heterocephalus glaber (assembly GCF_000247695.1). The sequence goes on from NW_004624739.1 coordinate 17,378,354, forward strand.
AAAGGACCCAGGTGCAGATTTGACTGTGAAGAGTAGGCTCTTAAAGAAGTACAGTACGTCTGTGGATTATTTTTTATACTACAACTCTCATTAGCAGTAAAGTTGTGTGGAGGTCAGGATATATTAATTCCCCCGGGATAATTGATACATAGAAGTTTAGAAGGTGCAACAATAAAATAGTTCACCTAAACAACCCCAAAATAGAAGAAATCAGTGAGCTATATCAAAAAAAGAATTGTTTCTTCACCATTCCCCATTCACACTCAAAGGTGACTCGTGCAAGGACCCTCTCAGGAAAAACTTCAGCAGCTAGAAGAGTACTAGACATGAGAACAATTTTGTCAGTTTCTGTGGTCAAAGGTAAGTAACACCAAAAACACACATGCAATTTTATACAGAGATGCTTTCAGACAGAACTTTAAGGCAAGGTTAATAAAAAAGGTGTCAAGGATGATGTATTTGCCATAAATATCCTCACCTGACTACAAGTTGAAACTCCAGTCTTTTTAGGTAGATGTAAATAGATAAGCATAAAGTTAGTGAATGAACGAGAATAAATTAAATTATGGTCACTTGCTGATGTTTACATATGTTGGTAGGCCACGGAAGATCAGTTATGAATACACCACAGTTCTTGCCCAAAGGGGTTTGAAAGACCTTAATGAAGCCAATGCCAGCCTTTGAATGTGAAAATTACAATCAGATTCTGTTGTATCATGATGAAACTCTACCAATTATTCAGAAGCATGTGTACTCCATATGAAATTCTGCTTATGAATTCCTTTGGTTTTCCCCCTTGTTTTCCATTCTGTTTATGACTTCATTTGTTGTTTTCTTAAACTGAATGTATGGGTTATGTTAGATTACGTTGTATTATTTTATATTTGGATAGGTTGTTATACTTGTATATATGCTGTAAACCTCATAAAATTTTAGGGGGCCATGGAACAACGTTGTATACAAAACAGATAAAAACAAAGGTTTAAAACGAGGTTACTGCAAGACAGTGAGCACTTTAATAAGAGAACATTTTCAACTTCATAAGTAGTATCTACAAAGAATACAGATCTAGGCCGGGGATTTAGCTCAGTGGTTTTGCTGCCTGCTGCGCAAGCACAAGGACCGGAGTTCGATCCCCGGTACCAAAAAAAGAATACAGAGCTACCATAACACTTATATTTTCCTCATAAGATCGAGAACAATAGCAATCATGTCCACATTCACCATTCTCACTGAGCACAGTATGGGAAATTCTAACCACACAACAATAACGTAAGAAAAGCAAAAAGCATGCAGATTGGAAATGAAGAAATAAAAACTATCTCAATTTAGTGATCACAGGATTGTCTGCAAAGTAAATTCTAAGACATCTACAAAAACTCTCCTGGAATTGCAAGTGCATTTGGCAAAGATACAAGATAAGTCGATTTAAAAAAATTGGTCATACTTCTACATAGAAACAATGAAAATACAGAAACTAAAATTTAAAATGTAATGCTATTTATTATTGCTACAAAGAAAATTAAGTACTCAGGCATATATTTATCAAAACATATATGGTATCCATATGATAATTACAAATTGGTAATGAAGAGAATCAAAGAAGACAAATAAACATAAAGCACAGCATCCTTGTACTGGAAGATTCAACATAAGAATGATATCAGTTCTCACCAATTGATCTATAGTCCTAAAGCTATTCTTATTAAAATCATAGGAAGGCTTATTATAGACGTATATAAGACATATCCATGTAATTATGAAATGTATATGGAAAGGCACAGGCCCCGGCATAACTAAAATAATCTTAGGGCTGGGGATTTAGCTCAGTGGCACCGCGCCTGCCTCACAAGCACAAGGTCCTGAGTTTGATCCCCTCTACCAAAAATAATAAATAAATAAAAATAAAATAAAATAAAATAATCAGCAAAGAAGCCTAAGGAAGGAGGCATCACTCTATCTGGTATGAGGGCTTCCAATCAGCTACAGTAACAAGGCTGGAGTGTATCGGCAAAGAGACACACAGATCAACTGACCCAGTTTCCCTCACAGTGACGTCTCATAAAACTGCAGTGTGATTCAGGGTTCTGTAGTGCACTAAGTTCTACGTGTACAGGTACAGTTTTGCACAGAATCTCAGTGAGGATGTTCACACTGATAAATTCCAGCTCTCCTGTTCACATCTCCCCAGTTTTACACATACTCATTGATGTGTTTGTGCATTTAGTTGTATAGTATTTCACACATGTATAAATTCATAAATCTGCCCTAACTGAAATCAAGATACTGTAGAGTTCCATCACCTTCAATGCCCCACCTGACTCCTAACTGCACTGCCTCCTCCCAAACTATCTCTAACTTCTGGTAACAAATCTACAGTTTTTCCATTTCAGAACTATTATACAGATGGAATTCCACAACACATTTTGGCCCTTTTCTAAAACTCAACATAATTCCCTGGAGTTTCATCCCAATTGGAAATCTGTAGCTTGATCCTTTTTATTGCTAAATAATAAACCCACTATGAGCAATTATGTATAGGTTTTTGCATGGAAATAAATATTAAATTTCTGGAATAAATTGCCATTCATGCAATTTGTGGGTTATATGGCAGTTGCATGTTTAATTTTGTTCTCTTTTTTTTCTTGTTTTTTTTTTTTTGAGATAAGGTCTCCCTATGTATTTCAAGCTGGTCTTGAACTCACTATGTAGCCCAGGCTGGCCTCAAATTCATGGTGATCCTCCTGCCGCACCCTCCCAAGGGCTGGGATTACAGGCAGGTGGCACCAAGCTTGGCCACGCATTTAATTTTGTAAGGAACTGCCGAACTCTTTTCCAAAGTGCTCTAACTTTTTATATGCACCAACACCCCACAAACCCAGCAATGTTAATTATCCAGTTTCTCAGCATCCTCACTCAGTTTTATGTGGGTTCCTTGTGTTGCATATTATAATCAATCCCCAGTGCCTTGCACAAGGCCTGACTCAGACTAGTTATAACATATATGGGTATTGCTTTAAAACATATTTATAGAAAGTCTTAAACTCGCAAGGAAAAGGGTACAGGCTAAGTATTTGTAGCATAGATTGGGGATGTGGCAGGGACTCATTTTCTAACTATTCCTGCTCACAAAATTGAAGGAACCAGAAACTGAAGGTGGATGCATTTAAATAGGTACAAAGCTGAACTTTTTTTTTTAAGGACTCGTGCAAAAGCTCTTGAGTTATGTGCAACAAATTCTTACTTTCTGTACATTTAAACGTATAATGCTAATACAAGGTTAGGTATGTGGAATAATCTGAGATATGCAAGGTGACTGAAGCCCTGAGAGAGGCCTGGAAGAACAACGACCGCTGTGTTCTCACTCACCTTAGGTCCGATTTCTTCCTGTTCCCCTTTTTTTCCTTCTACTTCTCCTGTTTCCTCATTTCTGTGCTGTGCCATTTCCTTTCCCAGTCTGACTCTAGCGTCACTTCTCTTCCTTCCAATCGATTTCCTGACTTCTTTCAGTCAAATATGCCTTTTCCCTGAACTTTTAGTTCTCCCCCCTGGAACTTTCTCTCAAGCCATCTCTCTGATTAACCCTCGTGAATTTGTCTTAAGTCTTGGAGGAGATTTAGATGAAATTCAATTTGCTTAAGGAGCTCAAGTAGGAAATGCTGGACAATTCCCTCTTCAGACCCTGTTGACTAAGGTTTCCCACCTCCCCATGACCTTCCTTTTCCCCATTTCCATCCAGGCCTCTCTCTTTCTCTGTAACAACCTTGCATCTCTTTCACACTGCTTACCTCATTCTGCTAGTTACCTCACTGTCTCATCCCACCGTTCAGATGATAAAGTCTCCATGGAGTTGCCTAAAGTATTCATCTCCCAGAGGGCCTCACACAGTGCTTTTTTGTTTTGAAATTGGTGAGCACTAAACAAATAATGAAGAGTTAAGGTGAACCTGCAAACCCCGCCAAATATGCTGCTTTGGGAACCTACCTGGGTAAGAAAAAACCTTGTGGAATTAAAGACTTGTGTTCAAAGCCTACCTGCAGTCTTCTGACAAAGTCAAGTGTAACTGCCGTGTACAGCAAGCTACGTCTGTTATACATTTTAGTTCCCCAACAATGGCAAATATGGCATTTCAGAGACTTCTGCACTCCAGGCCCAAGTTCTGGATGGAAAGACTACATCAGTCGTTCATGAACACAGATCATATATAAAGATTTCGCCATTCTCTGGTATAAAATATAGACAGAGCACTATGCATTAAAATATAACAGAGCCCTGACACTGCAATGGGAAACCAAACTGTGTTTCACAGTTCGCCTCAGCCCCCTCCAACACCTGGCTGGACCCCAAAATTCCAACACCAAACGCTGAGGTCAAGACTGCTGTCTTCCTCTGTTTCTTTCTCACCAACGCCTGCTCCAGGTGTTTGCTAATGCTTAGATGGTCACTCCTCCAAGTTTTCTATTTATTATCTTCAGATGCTAGAAATAAAAATGTCAGCTTTCAGAGACTTGTAAATGTTGAGTGTGTGTGCTTTTGTGTATTTTCCTCTGAGCTCAAGAATAAAACTAAAGAAACAGAAGTCGAAAGGAGGCAAAGCTACTTTCAAAAGAAGGCAAACAGGCTCAGACCACCGGCAGGCTGTTGGACGGGGTGTGTCCGCGGGCACAGGACCGTACAGTGCGAGGGTGGATACGGGATGTTTACCAGGAAAAGCAGAACACACAAGCCCCAGTGTCCCGAGAGCCTGGCATGAAGGGAGCCCATTTTAATTACTACCGTACTGGGGAAGGGGCCGTTCAGGTCCACACAACCAGGTCCTGGTTAAAACAGACGAAGAATAAACTAAGTTTAAAAAAACAGCCTGTCTGAATAAATAAATTACCCATATAGAGTTATTTATATAGCTAAAATCCCCCCTCCTCGCCTGCGAGAACTGCTGTTAGAGAAGAGCCTTGATTTCACACAATCCGGAAAACTCATCCTAGAAATTAATGAAAAAGGGGCTGGGGATTCAGCTCAGTGGTTCTACCGCCTGCCTAGCAAGCGAAAGGGCCAGAGTTCGTTCCCCGGTACGAAAGAAAAGAGAAGAAAAGAAAGGGGAAAATACAAGCTAGAGGCCAAAAGCAACAAATAATAAGAAGTTAATGCATTCACACACACACACACACACACACACACACAGACTTCTCGCCAGCTGGGCACAGACTCGTTCGACTTCATCCCCGCCCACTGGTGAACCGGGACTGCGAGCCCCGAAGGTGATGGGAGCGAGGCCAGCAGGAGGGCGTCGGGAGGCGGCGCCCCTGGCGGGAGAGGGGTTTTGGGGATGCAAGGGTGAGAAGTCGAGGAAACGACTCGAAAGCCTTGGCAAAGGTCACAGCCAGCGGGCGGAGGCCGGGTTTGCGGAGACCCGAGCCGTTCAGCCCGGGAGGCCGACGCGCCGGGTCCGCGCGCCCCTTCTGCCCGGTGCCCGAAGTCCGGCCCCGGGCGCCGCTTACCCAGCCAGAAGTGCAGGCGGTAGGCGAACCCCCGGCTGGTCCGCGCGGTGTGCAGCACCACGTAGGCGTCGCCCACGAAGAAGTCGCCGTGCGCGCCTTCGGGCACCGGGACCAGCTCCAGCTCCTCGATCCTCCAGATCTGCAGCCCCGCCTGCCTGCCGGCGCGGGCGAACTCGGGGTGGTGCAGCTCCTGTGCCATGCTCCCCCGAAGCCCGGCTGAACCCGGACAGCTGGAGCGAGCCGGGCGCCGACGCTTTATAGGGCTCGACTCGGGAGGCGGGGCCCAAGCAGGAGGGGCCGGGTGCCCAGGCCGGAGTCGCCCGAGGAGTCAGTGGCTCCCCGGAGCGCGGCGCTGGGGCCAAGCTCCACGCCCTTCGCGGGCGGGCCGAGGAGCGGGCGCCCCGGAACCTGGGGCTCTGGAGGGGGTTCCTGCAAGCTCCTGGAAGGCCCTCTTCCCCGCAACCGAAGGAGGAGATGAGTGACTCAAATGCGCAACCACTCGCCTTCTCCCGCCAGTCCTGTTTGTTACTAGTGGGTCTCAGCGGGGCCAGGCGCCCGCGGCGAGGTGAGGAGAGCGCTGCCCGCCCGGGGCGAGCGGATCCAGAAGGCTTCTGCTTGGACCAAGGCCCGCGGCAAACCCTGCCTTTACGGAGCAAAGCGACTGGGCCCCTTCGTCCGGCCGGAAGAACTTCATGCGTCGTCGTTTTAAAGTTCTTGATCATCAAGGTCATCCTTTCACTGGTCAGTCTCTCCATTCCTGTGGCCCGAAGTTCCTCCCCGTCTCGAGCTTCCCGGCCTGAAGATATCAAGCCCAGCAGCAAGTCAGAAGTCTGGGCGCGGCGGCTTTAGAGGCTGAGGCAGGGGGATGGTATCACTCAGTCTCGGAGACTGACCTAAGCAATTAAGAGAGACCCTGTCTCAAAACAAAAATTAGAAAGAGTGGTGACATAGCCCAGTGCAAAGACCTTGAGTTCAGTCCCCAGTCCTGAGAAAAAACAAAACAAAAAGAATGTCAGGTTTCTTAGAAAGGATCAAACCTGAAAAACTGTCCTACCCTGGGGACACAGCGCTGCAAATCCCCTGGAGTTCAGGAGCTGAGGATAAGGTCTATGCCACCTGCTTCCCTTGGCCCAGAAAGTTACAGAAAATAACAGCAGCCGCCCTCGTGGGAGGCTCTCAGGCAGGGCTGTTTACAACTGAGGTTGTATGGTGGCCTGCCTTTTGTTTTGTTTTGGTACCGGGACCGAACTCGGGTCCTTGCGCTTGCGCAGCAGGCGGCGAAACCACTGAGCTAAATCCCCGGCCCTCCCTTAATTATATTTTAAAATAGGTGACCATGTTAAAAATCCAATAGTACAAAATGTGTGCAACTAAAATGTATCTGCATTTCACACTGCCGCCCAGCTGCCCTCCGTGAAGCCAGCTAGGTTACTAGTTTCTTGTGCAATTTTCCAGATACTCTTTCATCAACAAGAATATAAGTAATATAGTTGTTTTTTAAACAGATATGTTAAATTGCACATTGTCCTGAGTCTCTATCTCTGCGTGCGTGCATGCTTGCATATCCTGAGCTCAGGAAGAACTTTCACAGCCTCCTGAAAATACCCTTAGGAAGAACTTCCCCTGGCAAGAGAATGTGTGTGCGCCTCAATGCACATCACTTACAGAGCTGCCTCTTAGGATACTCTGGTATCCCAACTAATGGATGCAGTATAATTTATTTAGTCTGTCCAATTGGTAGCCATTTAAACGTGTCTATATTTTGCTAATACAATGTTGCAAACATTTTAAACATAATGTACTGTGCATCTGCATTATAACTGTGAGATAAATTCTTGTCATTGCTAGAGGGTTAGACTTAAATAGTTTTAGGACAGTGAAGATTGCTATGAAACCAGTCACTTCCGCTTGCTAGTAGGCTGTGGTACAGAGCACCCAGATTCAATTCTGAGGTTTTCTGCAAGTCACCTAACTATGGCAAACCTCGAGTTCCTCATCTACAAAGTGGGACAGCGATAATTTTTGTCTCCTAAGATTGGGATTTAGAGGTAATGGATTGACACAAGTCAAGCATTTGTGTCTGTTACATAGTAAATGGTCAAGTACTAGAAACTATTGCAAGGTGGTGGTAAGAGTCCTTTTGTTTCTCTAGATGCCTTTTCCAGCCTTCCCTGGAGACTGACCTGGCTAAAAAGCAACCTGGCCCTGATGTCCTCTAACTTGGCATTCTGTTGGAGGGCAGAAAGAGGAGAGTGAGGTCACAGTATGTCTTAGTCCATTTCCTGCTGCTATGACAGAATACCACAGGCTGGGTAATGTACAAAGAAAAGAAATTTCTTGCAGTTCTGCAGGCTAGGAAGCCCAGGATCAAGGGGCCACATCTACTTACTGCACAAGGCCCTTTTTACTGCACATCCCATGGCAGAAGCAAGAGAAGGAACTCCCAGTCTCTGGCCCTGCTGTAATCAGCGCTAATCCACTCGGGAGGCAGCGCTCTCAGGCTGAATCCCATCACAGTTGAAGGAGCCACCTCTTAGCTCTGTTGCATGGGGAATGAAGGCTCCAACAACTGTTTTAGGAAGGGGTAGCCCCTTCGAATCTCAGAAGAATTTTTAGTTCCTTGGCTCCCTCTAACAAAGGGCACAGGTCCATATAGGGAAATAACTCTAGGTCACTTTCTCTCTCACTTTGGAGGACAGTAATTTTCTCCTTACATAAATTGACCCTTTGGTTTCTCTGCCTCTCCGTGTCTTTGCATAGCATCTTTAAAACAAAACTGCTTTTCCGATTTTGAGTGCAACTCATTGTAATAGGTTGAGAGCCTGACTGGTAAGCTTCACTACCTACATTTTTCTCTCCTAACCAGAACAATGAAAGGTGGGAATGATAAACTCATCTTTTTACGGGCGCGGAAACTGAGGGTATGAAATTCATCCCAGACCACCCAGCTGGGAAAGCACCCAAAGAGGGATTCAGACCCACTTATTAATTCCAAGGAGCTTCCTCATTTTATTCTCTCAACCCAAGTTATTCTGCCAAACTTTCTTTACCTAAGTAGTCTTTATATCTTCATTTTCTTTCAGCTAGGACCTAAAGGAACTTGTGATCTAGTGTGGCCCACACAGCACCACAAAATGTAGTTTTAACAGTTTCACTGAGCTGAGATGGCTTGTTTTTCTTATTGGTTTGTTCTCTTCCTCCCTGTAGGGAAAAAAATTTATGAGAAGTGATGTTAAGATAATTATTGTGCAACAGTGTTAATACAGGACCATACTGGGCGCTGAGGCAAAGGATTACACTGACCCTGCCTTTACTGAAAATTCTCTATGTTTGGTTCATCATTTTTGCACTAATGTTGATATTCTGTGAAGCACTGCATTAACATACTATCTGTCTTGATTGTGTTTTTTTACACCTCATTACATTTTGTGCCTGAGGCATGTGCCTCACTCTCCTGATGCTTCCCGTCCTGGGTAACTGAGTTCAAGCTTCCAGCTTCCTGCTACACACAGTGACACAGCCATCATGTGAAGCAGAAAGTTAGTCACTAGCAAGCTGGAGACAAATGGCTGAGGGCTACTTGAAAAGCAAAGAAGATGTGGTTTTTCTTTACTGTCTTACTTAGTTATAGCTAAGCCACACAAGCTTGTGGTTGCAAACTTTAGCTCAAGAGACTGTAGCATCCTCTTGGTGTGCTGATAAGGTTCAGGGCCCATAGAAAGTTCAGACCGTCTGTGAGGGGTTGGGTAAACCTCACGGTCTCAAAACAAACCAAATGGAGACATCCAACTAAAAAGTAAATAGAGACCTACTTCTCCACAGTAGGTAAACACAGCCCGTTCGGTTTGTACAAAAACAACAACATAGTCAGGGGTGGAGAACAAGGCAGAATCCTAGGCCTTTACCTGCTGGCCATTAAAAACATGATTTGTGGGACCGAGGATTTAGCTCAGTGGTTCCACCACTTGCCTCATAAAACATGATTTGTGTTTTTTCCTGGGACAGTCAGAGACCTAAAAGCCATTTTTGCTATGAATTGTAACTCTCCACTTGTGCCTAATAGGTACCTAGGATTCCCAATAGGCAACTAAAAGCAAAACAAAATTTTACTTTCATGTTGCATCCTTTGTTGCTGTGAAATCTGGGTCAAAGATATATTAATCACATAGGGAGTGTCTGTCTAAAACTTGCCGAACCCAGGTGGATTAGCATAATTGGCATAATCCCACAGCTTCAAGATCAAAGACACCAGGCTGGACAATTTCCAGGGACATCCAACTCTGCTTGAGAAGTCTCCAGCCACGATGCTGAGCCTGCTTGTCCTGAACCTGTGATCACCTGGTAACAAACCAGCCCCCAGCCACAAAGATTCCAGAACTGGGGCACCAGGACTGAGATGCCATGATCCCAGGACTGAGATGGCAATCAGCCGGACCCCATCCCACCGGCTAATCCTTCAAAGCTGGTCTCCCGCCTTTCCTGACAGACCAGTCTGAACCCCTGAATCAAAGTTTGCCCCTCCAGCTGCCTAAACTGGAGTCTTTTCCTATCTTCCCTCCAACTTCCCAGTTAAACCTTTTTCTCTCCTATAACTTTGTGCTTTGGTTTTAATTTCTATTATTACTTAAAGCAAGGACCCAAGCTAGCTGCTGTCAGTAGCTAGCTAATTGATCCTCTCCATGTCAAGTTCAGCATGTTCACAATAATGGCATCTTTTCCTCCAAACTAGCTTCTCACATTTTTGTCTAATTTTTTTAGAGGCACCATTTAATTTGGATTTAGCAATCTCACTTTATCTTCACCTCCAATCAACAGAGCTGAGTTTACCTTCACAGCTGTGATGTAGTGTTGAATTCTTGATCTTTTGTTCTCTGGGTGTTTGGTCTTGGACAAGTTACTTAATATTATTGCACCTCTGTTTTCTCATCTGTGGAATAGTAACACTAGTAGAAATTACCCTGTAGGCTTGTCAAGAATTACATGGACAAATACACAAATTTGGAAGAGTACCTGGCACATAGTAAGGGGCAGTGAACTCAACCGACAATGACGAATAACTAAGTCCCTTCTCCTGGGACATCCTATTGGAATAATGTTCCCAGAGTCCTTGGGATAAGGCTGCCCACTTCCTACACAAAAGAGCCTCTGAAATCTGATGTCAGTTTCCTTCCCAGGCCTTTATCTACCCTTCCCCAGTTTCCTAAAAGTGAATCATTTTCTCTGCTTCATGTTATTGTCCTTCCATATCTGTCCATCAAAGTTTCTCTCAGTCTTCATAGCCTAATGAATGGTTCACATCTTCATCATCATGACTTCCCTGGACCCAGTAAGAAGTCTCTCATCTTCTGTCTCCCAACGTTCTTGACATTCTTTTACAGCAGAGCAGTTCCACACCCTGCAGTTTATTTTCCTAAAATTTAACTCATTATTCTATTGTTTAAATATTAATAATATTTATTATTATTATTCTTTTATTCTCTACAGTAACATGTTGAACATGGATGATTGAATTGTTGATTTGGGATTATTACTTTTACTTTTTTCAACACATTATCAATCTTCTCAGTACAGAAGGAAACAAGACAATGAATAAGTTGTTATACCAAGAGTCTGGAGGTTTGAGGTGTGGCACTTTTGGTTGAATTCAAGGTAGGTATCCTAGTGTTAATGTCCAAGCAAAGTGCTGCATAGTTTAATCGCTGAAATAAGAGCAATGTCAGATAATGTAATTGATTCATTGTACAGTTCATTAGAACAGGTTGTCGAGAATGGAGTGACTTCAGCTGACCTTCATTCCTGAAATCTTAGGATTTCAGAATTGAGACAGGGGCAGCAGCACACGCCTATAATCCCTACCTCAAAGCTGGGCAACTTGGCAACTTAGCAAGGCCCTGTCTCAAAATAAAAAATATTTTTTAAATGGGCTGGGTATGGATGTAGCTCAGTGGTAGGAGCATTCCTGGGCTCAATCCTCAGTACTTAAAAAAAAAAAAAGAAGTGGAGAGGCACCTTATTTTATTTCTATCACTGCATGATAACCACAGAATTGTTGAAACTAAATATATGTCAGAGGCAGGATGTGCACTTCCTTTTTTGTTTTTACCGCAGACCGAAATGTTTCAAATGTACTGTTTATTTACTTTCCTTTGATTATGGAAAATAAAAGAACAATTAAAATACATCTATATCACTAGTAGGCCTGCTAAGTTGTAATAATTTCTTTTGATTTACCAAATGGTTGGCTGGTATAAGTACACAACTTGAAATCAGAAGACTTGAGCGTTGTGAGGATTAAGAGATGATGTATATCAAAGCCTTGAGCACACAATCAATAAACACTGTTAATAAGCAGCCAGGCCCTTAGCCCAGCACCTAGCAAAGCTTTTTAATTGCCATGAAAATGCACTCTAGGGGAGTATATTTTCATCCCCTATCCCAGGTTATACAAGCTAAAAGTTTTTGTCAATATTCACCTATTTTTTTAAAAAGCATCAATCAAAATCTTGAACCTTGACCTTTATGAACGAGTTATTTTAAGGCTGTACATCGTAGTATAATTAAAGGCATAGGGTTCATGATTCAGACTAAGGTGAAAGTTTTATTGATCTTAAACGTCTCCTGCTGTGCTAATTATTTTAATTTTTCTTCTTATTTTCTTTTTATTTTCTAGTACTGGAGATTGAACTCCGAAAACACTAAGCGACACCCTCAGACCTTTTTTAATTTTATTTTGAGACAGAATCTCACTCAATCACCCAGGCTGGCCTTGAGCTTGCCGTACTCTGCCTCAGCCCCCTGAGTGATTAGCATTATCATTACGATGTGAGCCACCTCCCCTGGGTAGTAATTCATTTTTTGTAAACCTATTTATCACAGCAAATAGTTTATTTGGCACTTCCTTCTTCATATTGTCATGTATTATTATTATTATTACATAGGTGATTGCTAACCTCTATGAATATTACTGAGAGAAGACATCATACTTTGAAAGTTTGGATATTAGACCACAGTAGAGGTTGAGAATCATGGTCCCATGGTGATTTGTGATTTAAAATGACGATTTTTTCCTTTAAACTACAGTTTTTATAAATGGAAATCAGATGGGTTTAAAAAATATTATATAGTTCAAGCTTAAACTGTGAGACCATCCTATTTTTCTTTTGGGCCTGATATTTCTATCTGTATCTATTTACTAATAATCACAGTTAACCATTTATTGAGTTTTATTTGTTTGTAGACTTGGCTTTACCAGAAGAAATAACTTCAAATTTTCAAGGAATGTGTCCACAATATTTGAATGTCAGAACTGTGGGACCATAGAAAATAACAGAAACCAGACATGACCCAATTATCATTTTATTGTAAAGATAATCAATTCACCTACACCAAAAGGAAGTTTGTTTTAAAAAGTTAAGCCTTGAAGATTACCTTCTGTGAGCCTGTCTTGCTAAACATTCGTAGAAAACCACATAAAACTTTTTTTGGGGAGGGGACTATTTTGCTGTGTTGCCCAGGCTGGCCTCAAGTTCATGATCCTCCTGCCTCAGCCTTCTAAGGAGCTGGGATTTCAGGTGTGTGCCACCATGTCCCACTGAAGGGAACTTCCTTAATATAATGATGTAATAACAAATTGTAGAAAAAAAATTAAATTGGAAAACTTTACAAGGATTTCATTTAAGGTTGGTTTAAAAAAAAAAAACAAGAAAAAAATAATAGAAAACCCACAATCTCACTACTTCTCAACAAGGAAAAAGAATCTCAGACAATCCGAAGTCCACAGAAAGAAATAAAAGATATTAGGAGTTTTAGGAAGAATCAAAATTCAATATTTATAGGTAATAATTACCATGTAAAATAAGTCTAAGAGAAGCCATTGACAAATGAATAGAGCTGGTAAGAAAGTTCAACAAGAAAATCAAATGGGTAGAATAATGCAATATAAAATTAAAATACACATTCAGCCAGGGATTTAGCTCAGTGGTTTTGCCGCCTGCTGCCCAAGCACAAGGACCAGAGTTCGATCCCAGGTACCAAAAAAAAAAATTAAATACACATTCAAAAAGATCTTGGGTATAAAATTTAATGCCTTTATGAACTCAGCATACAGAGACTTCTTAAAACCAAAGGAGGGAAGAAGCATGAAGTATAAAGGGAAAGACAGAGCTTTGACAACATGACACTAAAGATGGATTTTCAAAAGAGGGCAACAAAGTTAAATGGATGGTATAAGTGATAAAAATCTCTTCAATTCTGTAAATAATTAAGAGCATCAAGAATATACATAAAGAACTCCTCAAGAAATCTTACAGAAAAGTAATTCACTGAATATCCCTAGGCGTGTGGAAGGCACTTGGAGACCCGCAGCTCTCTGGTGAGGAACTGGATGACAGCCAATATTTGAGTACCTGCCCTGGGTGGGCATCATTCTGAGTTATTCTAAAACATAGCTGGCCATGGGCCGGGGATTTAGCTCAGTGGCACCATGCCTACCTGGCAAGTGCAAGGTCCTGAGTTTGATTCCCAGTACTCTGTGAGCTGTGCATCATCTTGTTTGGCAAACTAGGAAATAGGAACAGAAATAAGTATCAGTGGTAGACTGAGACTCCAGGTAAGGTTGCTTTGAGCTCCAACACATAACTGCTCCAACTACCATGGCTCTACTGCTCTGTTACACTTTTGTTTTGTTTTGTTTTTTGAGACAGGGTATCACTACATAGTTCAGGCTGACCTTGAATTCATTATGTAGCCCAGGCTGGCCTTGAACTTATAGAAATCCTGCTCCCTCAGCCTCCCTAATGATGGGATTATAGGTGTAGGTCACCTTACTTGGTATCTGTTGCACCATTTCATAGATATCGGTTTGTTAAAAAGTGGAAAGAGTAGGCAGTTCCATAGCATTAGAGGCTAGTGATAAAGATGTAAGGAAATTAAAATTTTCATTTAATACTGACAGGGCATTTCTACCATTCTGTAGCCATTTGGAAAATAATCCAGCAACATTTAGTGAAAACTGTAGACACATACTTTGTCCCCCCAGAATTCACTTTTTTGTGTCCTATTCACAGATGCACATGGACGTATGGACAATAATGTCCACAAGGGCATACTGTAGTAGATAGAATGGCAGGTAACCTGGGAGATCAGGAATAGGTAAAAGTCTAATTAAAATGTGGGCAGGGATAGACATGAGAGGGATAATATGCAGTGTGAGAGGCAGTAAACAACATGGAAGGAATGGCAGTGTAGACAACTTTTTAAACTATAAAGTTGAATAAAATAGAAAGAAACAGAATGCGACCGCACTTGTGCAATTAAAAGCATACAGCAAGAGCAAATTTCATGGATGTACATATTAGGAAATGACCATGAAGCATGTTGAATGTAGCTTTGAAGAAAAGTGTAGCTTGGGGACAGTAGAGGATTGATAATGGAGAAGTGAATGAGAACAATCATGAAATAAAACCTAAGAGAGGGCCAGGGATTTAGCTCAGTGGCACCTTGCCTGCCTTGCAAGGCCAAGGTCCCGAGTTTGATCCCTAGTGCCAAAAAAAAAAGAAAGAAAGAAAGAAAAAGAAAAAGAAGAAAAGAAAAACCTAGGAGGGGGAAACGTCAGGCATGAACTAAAGAGCGCCATAATTCCACTCTCTGCCCTGAGATACAATATTCCAATACAGAACAAAACAAAACTAGGAACATATATTTAAAAGCTATTTCTCCTTATTCAAGTGACAGATGTTTTAAATGTTAGTGCACCAATCAATGAGTTATTAATATAAAAAAATTACTTGGGTTTTACAAAAATTTTCAAGACCTAAAGACTACAACCAAGAGAATTATAAGAGATGAATATACAGCAGTGGTTCTAAGTCCATTTTTCTGCGCATACTTTTAGCTTTGTGACAAAAAGAAGAATCTTGAATTCAGGAAGTGTTTCATATGAATTGCACAGCCCAGGTTACTCATTTACTATTTTATTACTGTATGGTTTACAAATGTGTAGAAAAAAATACTTGTTCCTATAACCTGAAATCTTACAAAAACTATGGTTACAAAACTATGGTTACAAAAAGGTTCCAATGATTGTTAAGCAAAATATGCTGTAGATTGCACTGCTGTTGGCCTTTTTTGTTATTTAATTTCAAAGCTCATAGTAACCCATGAAGCATATTTACTTCTTGAATCAGGGGAACAGCAAAGCTGGGCCAGCTGGCACACACCTGTAATCCCAGCACCTCAGGAGGCTGAGGCAAGACAGATTACAAATTAGAGCCCAGCCTGGGCAGCTCAGTGACTCAGCCAGACCCTGTCTCAAAATAAAAACTAAACATAAAAAAGGGCTGGGAATGTAGCTCAGTGCAAAGGTCCAGTACAAAAAAAATAGAGGGGGATCAGCAAGCGAGAAACAGCTTAGTAGGCATTTAAAGTAAGAGAAAGCAGACAACTGAGGGGAAATGTTTCTTTCCTTTCACTTATGTTCTGCCTAATGATTTCAAGAGCTATCCTCTTGCATTGGTGGTTTTTACTCTGTGATTCCAATATTTAATTATTTCAACAATAACAAGGAAAATTTGTAGCATATATACTCCTTAAGAATAAGAAGCAAAGGGACTGGGGATTTAGCTCAGTGGTTCCACCATCTGCCTCACAAGCGCAATGTCCCGAGTTCGATCTCTGGTACCAAAAACCAAAAAAAAACAAGAATAAGAAGCAAAAAGGGTAACAGCATCTCACTGTCCTTTAGAAATACAGTAAAATATTTATGAATAGAAGGACGCACAGGATTTACTTTGAAGTACTCCAGGAATAAAGTTGGGGAGGGAGAGGTGAAGCAGAATTGCCCAAGCGAAGATAATTGTCATGTGGAAAGACTGGCGTATATAGTGTCTCACGATTCTCTTAGGTCAACTTTTGTACATGTTTAAAATTCTCTATTAGAGAAAGATTTTCTTTAAAACAGAATAAAGTGGGGCATTAAAAATCACTGAGCTACAACTGTCTACTGAAGGCTTATGAGATGCATAAAGCCCTTAGAGCCGTGTGGATAGATACATTTGTAGGATTGTGATGCCCCGCCACGAAGCCAGCCCTTCTCGGGACCGGCAATCATGCCTTTTCCAAACCAGCTGGCGGCTGTGGGCTGCTTCCCAGGGGGTGGGTGTGCGTGGGTAACTTTTCTTCCTCTCCGGTTTGTATGGAGCAGCTCCATGGACATTGCTTTCCCTTCCATCAACAGTGCCAAGAGTAAACTGCCAACTAGTGGTACTGCTATAACTGAGTAACTTAGTGAAGGAAGAGATTTTTTTTCTTTTTCACATTTTTTTCAAAGATAACAGAGAACAATTATCTAAAAGACACATGAAATTGATTGATCTTACTGGCATGCTTAAACTAATAAGTAATTAGTTTTAGGGAAATTTTTCTATATTAAAACACTAACTGAATAGTAATAATATTTGTATCCACATTTATTATGACAGTTGATGATAATTTAAATGTTTTAAATTATGAACACTAAAGTCAAAAGAGAACGTTGATAGGTTGATGAGATAGCCCTGAAGGCTTCTCTCTTGCAGACTTTATATCATGACAATGTGACAATGTAACTCTGGGTTCTTTCCCCTGTCATAGCAAGTAAAATAAGCCTGCTTTTTAGAGAAGGGTGATGTATTTTAAAGCATCATCATGAGATTAATTTGTGTCATTTGGATTAGCCAAGCAGATTTTCAATTTAAATATCCTTCCATTTTTCCTTTTAAGATTAGGAGAAGAAAAGTGAATCTTTTCTACAGAAAACTCTCAGTCCATCTATCAAGAGAAGTTTAAATAGATAAATGAGGGCTGGAAGGGGCCCCAGTGGTAGAGCTTGACTAAGGCCTTGAGGTCAAAGTTTTATAAATGAGGTTGAGAAAGAAAGAAAGACAGAGAGAGAGAGAGAGAGAGAGAGAGAGAGAGAGAG
>NW_004624739.1:17395907-17447748 GCF_000247695.1 Heterocephalus glaber
GAGAGAGAGAGAGAGAGAGAGAGAGAGAGAGGGAGAGAGAGAGAGAGAAAGGAAGGAAGAAAGAAAGAGGGAGGGAGGGAGGGAGGAAGAAAGAAAGAGAGAGAGAAAGAGAGAGAAAGAAAGGAAGGAAGGAAGAAAGGGAGGAAGGAAGGAAGGAAGGAGAAAGAAAGAAAGAGGGAGGAAGGAAGAAGAAAGAAAGAAAAAGAAAGAAAGAAAGAAAGGAGTTGAAGTTCTATCTCAATGACAATAAAACAGTTTGAATATTTTTACAGTTTAATATTTTAACAGTCGAATATTTTAACTTTGCATTTCAAACAACAAAAAAAATTTGTATAGTCATTTTTAAAAACGAAAATTATCTAAAAAAATGAAAATTATCTTTAAGATTTTCTTTTATCCTAGAAAATATAGACAAGGCATTCTTCAGCTCTTTCTCTATGCGCACATTATTTTGTAGGCAAATATGTCAAATACTTGGTGGTTCAGGAGCTCTGACTTAGGAGATCATTTTCTAAGTGATAGAATTAGAGATACAAGGACAATTGAAACCTGCTTTCGGCCTTTGAGTGTTCTGGAGGCTTCAAGTACAGGGTTAAGAATGTGGATGTTAGCTCAAGGACCCGAGTTCCATCCCCGGTACCAAAAAAAAAAAAGAATCTGGATGTTGTGATTAAAACAAACAGAACCTACCTTTGACTTTCTTCCAGATGTTTCATTTATGGCCATGTCTTTGACAAATGAGTAACTTCCTTACCCTCCCATCTATAAAATGATGATGATGCATCTATATTGAATATATATGTGAAAATATATGTACGTTGTTTTAAAATTTAAATTGGATTGTGTGTAAAATAACTACTGATAGAATGTGGTTAATAAGAATTCATTTAATTGCTCTCAGTTCACATTCGTACACAGTAAAAATATGTATGTTGCACATCATAACTATTTTGAAAAGAAGTTTTAGAACTTGTTTGTTGGAAAGAGGCAGAAGTAAAGCATACGGCTGCACGATTGAAAGATTCTGAAAGTTGTCCTGAAAACCACTTAAAAATGCAATTTTCTCCTTGGAAAGCTACTTTCCAGGTTTTAACCTGAAGCTGGTTTGCATTATTAGCCTTAGAAATCACTTCTTTTTTCCTAAAATAAATGCTTGATAATTTTTACCCTGGCAATGACATCATTTACTGGTTTTTTACATAGTCAAAACTTTTCAATTCCTCAAAACTTTCCAGAAGAGAATTACAGGCAGCAGGTAAGACTTTGGCCTCTACCACTTGTTAACACAATTGTTTGACCATCTAAACATGTGGCAGTTGAAGGGATACAGCAAATGTGGTATTTACACATAGTGGAGTAGGGCTGTGTAGGAAAACAGATGCACTTTGAGACAGACCATAGAAGTTAAGTGAAATAAATCAGACACTCAAGTTTTAAATATCACATGGTTTCTCTTGTATGAGAAGCCCAAAGTATAAATAAGTTAAAGAGGAAAATAAAAGATAGATAATGGGAAACAGGAAGATAGACCTTTTGCAAATAGGAAGGAGACCAGGAGACAGAGGGAAAGGAAAGGGAGGAGGCAGGAAAGCAACATAGAATTAAAATGCGTTGTGTACATGTACCAACTCCCAGGAGGAATGTAATGATTATGTACTACAAGTATTTATTAATATAAATTTTAAAAATTTAAAAAGAATGTGAACAGATTCATCTGTAGGTCAATGTTCTTTTTTTATTACTTAAATTCTTTTATTGGTACATCGTAGGTATACAATACATTTACATTTCTCATTGGGAACTTGTACCTGTACATGACGTATCTTGGTTCTTATTTTTTTCCCCATTACCCGTCCACCCTTCCCATTTACATAGACTTTGTTTCCATTTTTTTTCTTTTCTCATAATTTTTCCTTTCCCTTCTTTCCTTTCCCCTTCCCCTCCCACCACCCCTACCCCTTTGGACCTTTTCTTCCTATTTCAAATTATCAATTATTCATTTTAATCATTTTAATCCTTATTTACACTTTCAGTTTCTCACACTAGAGAAACTATTCGATATTTACACATGTGTGTCCTATTTATTTCACTTAAGAGTATGGCCTCAGTATGCATCCATTTAGCTATGTCCCTAGTTTCTCATTCTTTATGGCTGAGTAGTACTCCATTTTGTAAAAAAAAAAAAACCCACATCTTCTTTATCCAGTTTCCAGTAGATGGGCAATTGGGTTCTTTACAAGTTTTAGCTATTACAAACTGTGCTGTTATGAACATGGGTGCACATATATCACTGTGGTATGATTCATTTAATTCTTTGGGGAAGATACCCCGCAGGGGAATAGCTGAGTCAAATGGGACCTCTAGCCCTAGTTCTTTGAGGTATCTCCATACTGATTTCCACAGTGGTTGCACCAGTCTGCACTCCCACCAACAATGGAGAAGGGTTCCTTTCTCCCCACAGCCTCGCCAGCATTTGTTATTGGTTGATTTCTTGATGGCAGCCATTCTTTATGGGGTGAGGTGGAATCTCAGTGTTGTTTTCATCTGCATCTCTCGAATGACCAGTGATGTTGAACATTTTTTCATATATTCATTTGCTGCTTTTACTTCTTCATCTCACATGTTCTACAAATATTTCCTGCTACTCTGTTCACTGTATCTGGGCTTTTTCCTTCATTATAATGTCTTTTTTCTACTGAGCTTTAAAAATATTCTCCCATGTTGTCTCCTAATAATGTTAGAGTTTTATTTCTTTTTAGACATTCACCTTCCTAAAAAATGCTTTCACACATGGCAGTTGTAATTATATAGCTTTAGTTTTATATATACAGATAGTCAATTTTTTTCATAGTTAAATAAAAAGTCAGAGATGGCCATTGTGAGATGGTAGATAACATGTTCAGAATTATCCAGTGCATGATCCTGGTCATTATTCAGATGACTAAGGCCCAACCCCACGGCCCACCACCACTGAAACAATCCCAGTGTTGCAAGCACCTTGATCTAAAAGTGGAGACTTCACTGGTCTGAAATTGCTTCATTTGTCCTGATCTTAACTCTGCCTGTGACACTTCCTGCCATGTAGGTCAGGATTAAGCAATTTGGGGGGTATCATTTTCACATTTAGCTTCCCCTTCTAGGTATTTTTGGCATTCCCTAAAATCATAAGCCTTTCAGGAATTATTTCAAATAGAAACCAATGACTATTGAAACCTCTTCAGTTATTTATTTTCAGAGCTTCTGACTAAGAAAATTTCTGCAATGTCTAGTTTGGCTCAATCCTCTTCTGAAAATAATGAAATTTAATGCTGCATCATTTAACTTTAAAAGATACTCATTTTTGCGGGTCAGGTGCAGATAGGAAAACACATACAGTCTGATATTTAGAAATATATATATTGGCAGATTTGGACAAAAGTTTTAAAATGGTAATGTGTAGCTTAAATTTTGAGAGGTGGTTTTAACTCAGTTTAAATCTTTATTAGCATTATTTATTAGCATTTATGGTGTTTTTCTTTATTGACTTGAGAAAGTAACCGTATAAATTGAACAAATTTTGGAAAATATATAAAAATATAAAGAATAATTCTATCCTGACATCATCACTTTAAATATTTTCAGATATATTTCTAAACTTTATATTTGGATATATGATTTCGGAACAAAATTAGTATCGCATTAACATGATTTCTTTTTAAATTTTTACTTTTATCACTTGGAAGAATAATAGAAAATTATAAGATTGAGCACTAAGCCTGGAAAGGTTGGTGGCAGTTCCATTTGTGTCCTCTTGCTATTGGAGAAAATGTTATCGCTTTCATATGATTTTAATTTTTAAAATTTTTCTCAACTCTCTGATTAGGTCTTTTATTTTAGGGGCTTCAACTTTTTTAACTCTTTCTATATTGTGAATATGTCTTCTGTCCAAGCAGTGACTGGCAATTATCTTTTCCCCAATACCCTAGGTGATCTCTTCATTCTTTTGTTTCTCTTGCCATTTTGTTGTTTCTTGATGCAACTGGGGTTCTGTTCAGAACGTTCTTGTCTGTGCCTATGTCTTCAAGAGTTGTACCTGTAGTATCTTCCAGCAGATCCAGTTTTTCTGTTTTTATATCTAGGAATTTGATCCACTTTGATTTTAGTTTAGTACACAGTAAGAGCTACCAACCTAGTTTCAGCCTTCCGCGTGTGGACAGCCAGTTCTCCCCACACCGTTTGTTACAGATCCTATCTTTTCTCCAGCTATGTTTTCGACGCTTTTGTCAAAGATCAGATGGCTGATGATACTTTTCTACATTCTTAATCTTTATAAATTTTTCATCACTCTTTCACAAATCTAAGTAAATGTAATAGTCAAATTTCCAAAAATAGAAGTCACCGCTTTAGAAAGAAAGCAGAATATTTTCCTTTAATGTGAGGCTGGAATGTGCTAAATTTTCTAAAATTTCAATTCAAGATATCAAGCACTTTTTCCTTTGAAGGAACAAGTATTTGAAAGAAACAAAGAATTACCACACTAAGAAACGGAGGTGTGCTATTGTATATGTACTTCTGAGAGGACCCGATATAGCTGATTAGAGGATGAGGTACATCAGAGATACTCAGAGAAGAGTCATTGAAAATACAGTACTGGGCCGGGGATTTAGCTCAGTGGTTCTGCCGCCTGCCTCAGAAGCACAAGGTTCCGAGTTCGATCCCCAGTACAAAAAAGAAAATACAGGTACTCTGAAGTGAGGGAAGCAATCACACCCAGAAACAGAAAGTCAATCTGAAAGATGATTCGTGTAGATCAAACCAAATATCTAGATTGCTGGAAAAGGGAAGGGACAAGGCCATAGCTGGTTTGCCTCTCAGCCTTCCCACACCCTCTGGGGACCCGCCATTTTGAAAGCAGCACTAACAGCCTGAGGGACGGAGCTAGGGCTGGGAGGCCAGCCTCCTGGGACAGACTCTAGCTAAAGCAGCCCCTTCCCCTCATCATCCCCCAAACACCAGAGAATGCTGTGTCCTGTAGCTTCCTCGCCAGCACTCACTGCACTCAAGGTGGTCCTCTTCTCACCTCCAAGCAGAGAGAGACTAAACATGGCAAACGGTACCAAGTGCACCAGTAGGGACCCGTGGGGCACATCCCAGGATACAGGGAGGGGAGTGAGACTGAACAGTTGATCCGGAGTGTGCTCTTCCCTGTCATTTGCACAGGGATGAGGAAAACCTGTCACACTCCGAGGAGAAAGAGTCCTTAAACCAAGCCTGAGGACTGAGTCGGATCTGAGGGCTGGAAAAGCGAGCACTGGAGACAGGGTCAGTTCTAGATCTGAGTCCAAAGGGAGAGACAGGATAGGCTGGAGCAGAGATCTTCTGGCGACCTACTAGGCAGAAAATCTCTGAAGCATGAACACAGATTCATTCGCTCAGTACCAAGGAAAGCAGGCATCATAGGAAATTAGCCAAGGGGAAGGAGAGCTCGGTGTTGGGGAAATAATTCCACATCCTCCTTTTCTCAAATTAATTGAGATGCTTGGATGGTGAGACAGAGACAAAAGACTGCCGTTTCCCACACCCTAAGCACAGCTTGCAGCAGGCAGGTGGGCTCAAAGAAGCTGACCAGCTTGCCACACCCAGGCAGGCTGGTAAAGAGCTAAGGCCAGGTTGCAAACACATCGGGTCTAAAGCAGGAAGGGGCTGGGTGGGCACTCGGGCTTTACGGCACAGTGGCCACAGTGGGATTTACTGTACATTCTCCTGCGGGGGTTCCGAGCTCTTGCTGGATTTCGGTTTGGGGATATACATATTCTGGTTGTTGTAGTTGTTGTTGTTGTTTCTTTTCATTCCCTCTTCGCTTTTCCTCATTCCTTGTCTTCAAGTCTTGCTTCTGTATCAATATTAGTTTTTAATTGCTTTTTTTCTGCTTTTTAAAGTTTTTCAAGTTTCCCCCCATACTGTATTCTGCTCTTTCTTTTTTCCCCCTCTCATTCTTGCCTCTCTTTTCTCTTATTAACCTTCTGCCCTCCCAATTCTGATTTTTTTTTGCTCATCCTTTTTTTACCTGTCCACCATCTTTCCTCCCCTCTTCTCCAACTTTCATGTGATGTATACATAGCAGATGCCAATTCTGTACTTCTAAAAAAGTAAAGAGGAGCAGACCAGTTCTGTAACTTGAATGGCACTATTCATGGTCATCTCAGGGTGCCCCCAACAGAACTGTGCTTAGAGGATTCAAACAAAACTAATCACAAATGAAACTACAATGATTTTTTTAAAAACAGCCTGGTAAAACAGAAGGTGGATCAATGGAACAGAGTGGAGGATGTAAAATCAACCTGACACATTCAGCCACATGATCTTTGACAAAGGGCCAAAAACATGGACTGGAGCAAAGGTAGCCTGGGGCTAGCTGGCTATCCACATGCCGAAGATTGAAGCTAGACCCATGTTTCTCACCATGTACTAACCTGAAATCAAAATGGATCAAAGACCTAAATATTAAAGCAGAAACAATAACCTGATGAAAGATAAAATAGGTAAAACTCTTGAAGTCACAGGCATAGGCAAGGACTTTCTGAACAGAACTCCAACTGCACAAGAAATAATAGCATGAGTGAACAAATGGGACTCTATCAGATTAAAAACATCTGCATAGCAAAAGGAACAACCAAGAGAGTGAAGAAACAACCTACAGAATAGGAAAATTGTTTCGACAGCTACTCTTCAAACAGAGGACTAATACCTAGAACATAGAAAGAACTCAAAAAATGAGATCCCACAAAATAAAAATCCCAATCAGGGCCAGGGATTTAGCTCAGTGGTTCTGCCACCTGCCTCACAAGCACAAGGACCCGAGTTCAATCCCTGGAACCAAAAAAAAAAAACGCAATCAAAAAATTTATTTATTCAGAAGAAAAAATACAAATGACCAGTAAGTACATGAAAAAAATGTTGAACAACATTGGCCATTAGAGAAGTGAAAATTAAAACAACACTGAAATTTCATCTTACTCTAGAAAGAATGGCTATCATCAAAAAATCAAATAATAAATGCTGGTGAGACTGTGGTGAAATAGGAACCCTCCTACATTGCTGGTGGGATGTAAACTAGTACAACCTTTATGGATATTAATAGGGAAATTCCTCAAAAAGCTAAAAGTATAAATTCCATTCAACTCAGCTATTCTACTAGATATCTTCCTAAAAGAGTTAAAGACATCATATTGCAGTGATCCATGCATATGCATGCTCATAGCAGCATAATTCATAATAGCTAAGTCTTAGAAGCAGCCTATATGTTTATCAACAGACAAATGGATAACAAAATGTGGTATGTGTACATAAGGGAATACTGTTCAGCTATAAAGAAGGATAAATTTGAGTCATATGTAGAAAATGGATGCACCTTGAAAACATTACATTAAGCGAAATAAATCAGACGCACAAGTTTAAATACCATACAGTTTCTCTTGTATGAGAAACCCAAAGTATAAAGAGCAACATAAAAGATAGATAAAGGCAAACAGGAAGATAGATCTTTTGCAAATTGGACATGGAGGGTGTGGGAAGGAAGGAAAAAGGATGTAAAAAGAATTAAGACATGTCGGGTACATGTACCAGTAATCATTATGCGTCATAAACATGAACTACAAAAAAAAATGAGGCTGGGGGAAGGGAATCTAGAGACTGAGGGAGAGAGGGAAAAGGGAATAAAAAGAGTCAAGATATGTTAAGTACATGTACCTACTCCCTGACATGGATGTAAATATTATGCACTCTAAACATATACTAATAAAATTTTTTAAGTAAAGAAAAACACTTTTGCAGTAAATAAGTACTGTTTGATAAAAATGTGTACTTTCAAACAAACAAACATGTACTTCTCATTCTTAATTCCAATACATTAGAAAACCAAATAAAATGGGTAATTAACTTTTTAAAAAAGTGATGAAATTAACAAAAGATGAAAACCAACTTGAATGGAATCATAACTACTAAATACATTGAATTACTAATTGCACAACTTCACTTACAGATAATACTGGACAAGGAAAATTTCATAGCAAATTCCTACTCCAAATTCAAGGGACAACGTTAATCCCTACTTTAAAAGAACTGAAGCAGGGCTGGGGATTTAGCTCAGTGCTACTGTGCCTACCTTGCAAGCACAAGGTCCTGAGTTCGATCCCGGATACTGCAAAAAAAAAAAAAAAAAAAGGAATTGAAGCAAAAATTACAAAAAGAGGGAAAATGTCAGTTTATTACTATGAGGCCACATTCCAGCTTCATTTCCTTGTGAAGGTTTCTGCCTATCAAAATAATTAGTGAAGGGCCTGGGATTTAGCTCAGTGGTTTCACCGCCTGCTGCGCAAGCTCAAGGACCTAAGTTTGATCCTCAGTATAAAAAAAAAAAAAAATAGTGAGGAAACTTTCCTCTCTGCATTTCAATTTTCTATTTCCTTTTCAACTTAAAGTGGCTTCAAAATTGTATTTTTTTATCATTAGAATCAGAATTACTCCTTTCTGCTTTCTGTCTATCAAATAAGACCAGTATACAAGTCAAACCTGTGAAGTATCACTTGGAGAGGACAGAAGTGCTGAATTTTACTGTACAAGAAAAAATAGTATCAGAACTTCTCTCCCATGGTAATGTTTTAACTTTTGAAGAAATAGTGTGTTCTTGTATTTTGTTGTAAGATTTTTCGGGTATAGGTTCTTCCTCTCACTCTAGAAAACAGAAAAACCTTGTCAAATGTAAATAAAGAATGTAAATACCTGTGTTCATATAGCACAACCTTACTTTTAATTCCATACAAATGTTTAGTTATTTAATGCATACAGCCTCAAAGAATTCACTTTGAAGTTCTCTGTACATAGCATAGCTGGTAATAGCTCAAGCTTTGTAATTAAGAAGCCTGGATTTTTTTCTCAGTCCTTTTATTGGCTTTGCCAAGTTATGGAAACTTTCTTACCTATTTATCTTAAAAATTTTTGTGAACATTAAGTTAAATGGTAACTATAAAAAGGTTGAGACTGGCTTATAATAATTCTCTATTATATATTAGTTATCTGTGCTATGATGAATATTGCGGGAAGAGGTCGATTATGACTTATGGTTAAAAATTTAGCTAAAAGCTTAAGCAACATAACATATATGACTGGCAAAAATGTCTTTAAAATAACTTTATTTAAAAAACACATTTATTGTCAGGTGTGATGGCACATACCTGTAACCTCAGCATTCAGGAGGTTGAGACAGGAGGAAGGCAGAGTCAAGGCCAGCTTGGGTAACATAGAAACCCTGCCTTAAAAATATATGGGTATTGGGCCAGGGATTTAGCTCAGTGGTTCAGGCACCTGCCTCGCAAGCACAAGGTCCCGATTTTGATCCCTGGTACCAACAAAATATATATATATGGGTATTGGCCCAGAGATTTAGTTCAGTGGTTCTGCTGCCTGCCTCGAAAGCGCAAGGACCCAAATTTGATCCCCGGTACCAAAAAATATATATATATATGAGTGTGTGTGTGTGTGTGTGTGTGTGTGTGTTTTACTAAATGAAGTAAAGCTGAAGAAAGATTCTTTGCTATTCTTAATGTCTTGGGATCCAATGAAAAAAGATAAATCTTCTTGGCTGCAAAAGTTAAGAAAAAATGACCCAAAATTTGAAATAAGGCCAAAGAAGTACAGCATGACTTTTCCACATCATCCTGGGGCCCTGGTTAAGAATTTAATTATCTAAAGCTACACAATATGATAGCCACTTACTATACATGGTTATTCAGCACTTGAATTGTTGGAATTGAGGTGTGACATAAATGCAAAATGAGCAACAGATTTGGGAGACTTAGAAAAAACTCAAGAATGTAAAGTATCTTAACAATTTGTTGTATTACATCTTAAAATAATATTCTTGATATGTTGGGTTATATTAAGTTTATTGTTGAAATTATTTTTCTTTTTTATGTGCCTACTAAAAATTTTAAATTACCTATGTGACCTAAATTATATTTCACCTAGATGGTGCTGGTTTAGAGGAATGTAGCCTTGTGTGACTCATAGTTGACTATTTCTTTTTTTTCTTTTTTGGTACCAGGAATCGAACTTGGGACCTTACGGTTGTGAGGCAGGCGGCGGAACCACTGAGCTAAGTCCCCAGACCCATAGTTCACTATTAAGGCCTAGACTCTGAAGGTAAATGTTACGTGGCAGAGTTATTTCAAGCATGCATGCAATGATTCCTCTCTAGTAGAAAACATAATCCCATAGGCTTTTTACTGTTTTGAAGAATAATTAGTTTTGTTAATAACCTAGGACTCTTACTGAAATATTTGTAAAATGTGTTTAAATACATAGAACTCAAAATGATCTTTTAACCATCTTATCCATTTTCTGATTTCTTTATACAACAGTTAGAAAATCTTTGCCATGTACTTACTCTAGCAATTTAATAGATATAATTTAGAAGAGTTCATTTTCAACTAATACATTTGAAAGTCTTTTATTTACTTTCTGAAAATTATACTTTGATGGAGCATAGTCTTAACTATATCGTAAACATCTATGAATTACCTTGGCTTTTCCTGCTCCTCTGTAAACTGACTGCAAGATATTTTCCCTAAAATTCAACAATGCCATAATTTAATATCATCTTAGTCATTTTGCAACTCACAATTCACAAACAATACACAAAGAGAAATATAAGCAGAAGTTTATAGCACAACCTCTCTCAACTGTCTGCAAGAGTAGGAACACAGAAACCATAGTTTTATGTTAATGTGGACCATTAACTGCATGCTGCTTTGAGCAGTGAATCATTAATGCTCTCAGTGACCTTAAGGCTGTGCTGATATCTATGTGGCTCTGATGAGAAGAACTCACCAATTTTAAATGCAAGCATTTTCCCGAAAAGTTTCATTTCTTACTTGATGGGATGGCATTTCCATTTTAAGAGCAATGAACAAGAAAAAAAAATACTTTACTAAATGAAGTGAAGCTGTAGAAAGATTCTATTTGCTATTCTTAATGTCTTGGGACCTGAAATATCAACATGTGTGACAGGTACAAAGCAGCAGAAGAGGATTCTACTCCACAGAAATATTAACTTAGAAATCAAGGTTAGTTCTTACCTAGAAATCACAGTTAGTTCTCATGAACCATAGAAGTCAAAGTTAGTTTCTTTCCACTGCTAGCAGATGACTTTGATCTCATGGGCACCTAGGAGTGGGAACCAATACCTGGGTCATTTGTGCTTTATGCAGTGCTCTGACTTCCAGGGAAGCCATTCATTGAACAACTACTTACTGAGCATTAATTATGCATCAGCTACTCACTCTACTTGGCACCATAACACAATAAAATCCTTGCTTTTACAAAGTCTATTAGTAGAATACTAGTGATTGGAGAAGAATGGATAAGAAGAGTGCTTATACTTGAACAGAGAGAAATAATCATGACGAGATAACAAAGGACCGTGTAAGATGTTCACTGTCTCTCTTTCTTCACCATTTGCTTTTGTGTTTGATTTAATCTGTATTCTGTTCTTCCTGGCTGGGAGCAAAAAGCTATACACTCTATAGCCTAGCCATATGGTAGGCTCACCATCCAGGTTTGTGTAAGTATATTCTATGGAGTCCACACAATAGTGGCATCACCTAGCAATGCATTTCTCAGAAAGTTGCATTGTTGTAAGGGACACCAACCGTATTATCATTAATCCAGTTGAATCAAGGAGCTACAAAGGACTGTGCCAGCAGTTTATATGTGTCATCCCCTGTAATTATCCAAACCCTGAGGAAACAGTCTCAGAAAAGCCAAGTAAATCATCCAGGATCATACAACTACAGGTGGTTTATTTAGAATTTGAAGCCAGGTGGTCAAACCCAAACCCTAACTCTACCCATTAATCCCGCCCTCCCTCCTCCTTCAGAGGTGGTGCACAGCACACGAATAAAGGGCATGAGAGGCTGGAAAGCTCCACGTGACTCGAACTTCCCCGGACCGTAAGGACAGCCCAGGTTATCGGCACTGTACAGGCGAAGCACCGAGGAGACCCTGGCTGAGTCGTCTGCCCAAAATCACAGGGCGAGGCTGGGGGTCCAGGCCAGGCTCTCTGCCTTCCAGCATCCTTACACTGCCTCCTTTGCCCCGATTTAGGCGTCCTAAAAGGGGACGGAGGGCAAAGATTCCAGTAACTCTAGAGGTGATTCTCTGTAAACAAAGTAAGAATGTTTGAAGGCAAAACAAACAGGAAAGCGAAAGAAGCCAATGAAGTGCAGAAACTACTGCGGTGAAAGGCTTTAACCCCCGGGAAGCACTTGTGACCTGCCGTGGGCATCACTGCACAGAGAGCCCTGGGGCAAGGACAGGCAGATTCTGGCTGCAGGAAGTCAGGCAAAAATGCTCTGTAATAACAAATATTGAGAGGCTTCGGGGAGCACCAACAGTTTCTGAGAAACTTAGAATTGCTGCATGGCTACTGGTAGTTTTCCAGAATTCATTAAAATTTAGAGAAAATATTTTACCAAAGACCTGGATTCTTTCAGACTTCACCTAAAATGACTTGAGTGCTGTACATACATTTTATTTAAAGTTCCTATGACATTAGATCTCTTAGAGGACAAAGAACATTTTATGCAAAACAGTAATTGAGTGGCAATTCTAAAGAGTTAATACAAGTATTCAACGACAAATACTAAATGTTTGGCTACTCATGCAAGTCTTCATGCATTTTCTTCCACATGATCTCTACACACATCACGCCACCCACCTTCTGTGTCACCGAAGGAACAGGGTACAAAGGAAGTCAGTGAAAGCAAATGTATTACATTTCGTCGTTTTTGAAATGGCAATTTCATAATACTTGCTTTAAAAGCTTATCTGTTTTGGTTTGGTTTTGGAGGGTTTTTTTGGTACCAGGGATCGAACTCGGGACCTTGCGAGCAGCGCTGGAACCACTGAGCTAAATCCCCGGCCCCCAAAGTACATGATATTTTAACATTTGTTTGGGTTTTTTTGGTACCAGGGATTGTACTCGGGACCTTGCACTTGCGAGGCAGGCACTGGAACCACTGAGCTAAATCCCTGGCCCTGAAAGCTTATTTGTATGCCAAATCCACAATGTTGCTCTGCTGAGACATCAGAACTTACAAAGCAACCACATTTGTCTTGGGTGGACTTTGAGCCATGATAAAAGGGTATGTTCCCAATCCTTTTTATGACTGTATCAGAGTCTTCCTGCCAGCCTTTCTTACTTGAGTGTGATTCACTGAAGTGCCTGTGGGCTCCCAATGGGGGGGGGGGGTTAGAAAAAAATTTCTCGAAATATTCAGGCTTCAATCTACCGTACCAACTACCTTTGGATTATGAAAAGAAAATTAAATTTCTAGGTAATCCACTGTTTGCATTTCAAGAGAAAGGGGTGGCCTGCACGGTTTAGTTTTAAAGCTAGGAACACCTCGAATTGTATACATGACAATTAATTTAAAACTCCTGTTGTAAAGTGTCTTGGATAACAGTGCTGGAAATGTTTCTCAGCAGCTGTGGAGACTGTCAAACGCACTGGGTATGAAGCAGATGTAATAGGCCACTGGAATTTTGGTAAAATTAGGTTTGAACTGCAGGTACATTCACGAGGCCTACAGGTGACCATTCTTGCTGTACTATTCCTCTTTTCATCACCTGTAAGTGATTGGTATCTACACAGAAGCCATAGTAAGACAGACAAGAAATTCAACAATGACATCTTGTTTATGACACCTCTTGGATAGGTATTGTTGTTGACAGGACCAAGGGGAGGTAAATTGCCAGAGAGTGTATAAATGCAAATATAAATAAAACTTTATTTATCCTTTCTGCCAGTTCTGCTGGAATTAATTTTGTCCTTCAAACTCCAACTCCAATCCCACCTTTTATTTCCTCAGAAGTGCTTTCAAAAGTGTCTCCTTCTTTGTAGGATTTTGTGATTTGAATGGCATAGTTCACATTCTACCTTGTGTTTTACTTAAAAGATTCTTGAAGTCAGGGGCTGGGCATAACCCTGGCACTGTCTTGAAGTGCTCCGTAAGACTTTTATAAAACTAATCCAAGCTAAATATGACTCATCATGAATATTCCTACTTTTATAATTACACCATTGTTTCTCATCTTGAAAAGAAGAAAATAAAATTGAACCATTATCCTGCCATAAACAGACAGCTACTGTTAATGCCTGCTATGATTTGGGTATGATTTTAGTGTGTGCTCAAAAGGCTGGTGTGCAGGTAGCTTGGTCCTCAGCGTGTGACATTGAGGAGGTGGCACAGTTGAGAGGTAGGGCCTAGGGAGAAGTAATCAGATCACTGGATGCACCTTCAGAAGGGATATAAGTAGTTCTCACTGGACTCCTGTTGTTGGACAAGAGTGAGTTGTTACATAAGAGCCAGCCTAACCCCTGGAATTCTCTGGCTTTCTGTCTTGGAAGTGATCTCTTTCTTCCACATGGGCTCTGAGCATGATGCCATCTACCATGCTGTGATTTAACCAAGCAGGCTCTCACCAGAGCTCAAACTGATGGAGCCACCTGATCTTGGACTCAGATTCCAAAACTGTGAGCTAAGTAGAGCCCTTTTCTTTATTAAGTTCCCAGCCTCAGGTTCTTATAGCTTCTTGATCAGTATGAAATTAAGGAAGTCTATTCAAATTTTGGCAACTTGATCTTAAACACACATAGAATTACATTGTTTTTATGTACAGAAGTTATTTCAGGAACGTGGCAAAAAATATTAGACAAAGATAAATAATTTGCAAATCCTGGAATAGAGTAACTACTGACTGTTTTTAGCAGGTTATAAACGTTTCGCGGACATAGCTCTGTGGTAGAGCGCTTGCCTTACACAGTAGAAGCCCGTTATGGCCAGGAAAAAGCAAAAGTTGTAAAACACAGTAGGATTTTGGCGGGATGGTTTAAATGACCAGAGTGAATAAATAAATAATCATATAAAACAGCTCAAATGTCTGTCAGAACCTGAATCAACGTGGCATAAAACTGTGAACGTCAAGGTATCGTGCAGGTCTATGACGTTATCTTGGTAACATATGACCCTAGCTACTGCCTCAACACAGACAAATATTGAAAGTTACAGAGAGGGAGGCTCAAGTAAAAGATTTTTTTTTTTTCACTCTTCC
Source organism: Heterocephalus glaber (assembly GCF_000247695.1). The sequence continues at coordinate 17,411,058 of NW_004624739.1, forward strand.
ATCAAGAGCCCGTTAGTACAAAATCCTTCAGTAGAGGTTCAACTTGTGACAATACTGACATCTGGTGGTTGCACAGTTTATAACACCCTGCCTTGCAATTCACTCATTCATAGAAACATTAATTCAGCTGAAATAAAAATATCCACCATTTCTTGAATTTTACTTTCCTAAGCCTTATTCTAATTATAACTAGTAAAGGTCCCAATAAACTAATAACATTTTAATATCTAGTGGACATCTCACCTCTAAAAAAAAAATGTTCCTTTCCTATGAACAAGTGTTTGGGTGCCCAGAAGTAAAGAAAGTTATTGACTGTGGCTTCCTAGGTTTCTCAACTTTTATCTTAACAGGCCAGACCTGGTTGTAACTAATTTGCATACACTGTCTCCTTCATCACGAAAAATGACTGTGTAAAATGTAGCGTTGTTGGACCAGGGATTTAGCTCAGTGGTTTCGCTGCCTGCTGCACAAGCACAAAGGACCCGAGTTCCATCCCCGGTACCAAAAAAACAAAAATGTAGCGTTGTTATCACATGCTATAAATAAGGCAAGAGTCCTGGAAACTTATCCAATGTTATTAGAAAATAAGAGAATAGAGATAGTCTAACCCCAGAAATCATGGTTTTACCTGTTATTCTATATTTTTTTACTAGAATAAATTATTTTTACTCACTCTTTTGTATTATCAGTCCTATAATTATTTCTCTCTTTGCCTAGCAAGAGCCACATATGCACATATGTATATTAAGTTACAGACCTAAGCATATAGTTACAGTCTAGAAGAATTATTTTTCACCTCAATTTCATCTTGATAGTTCCTGCCAGCCTTTTAAATTATAAATCTAATTCTTGCCCATATATTATTTAAATTATTATCATCAGAAAGACCCATTAAAGTAATAGAATATTCCTTTTTTGGCAATTTTCACTTATTCATCCATTTGCTCCATGAATATATTTCATTAATACTGTCTTATAAACTCCTAGCAACTAATGTCTGATTTTGAATCACATCTAAATTCAGAGGGTTGTCCTAAAAGCTAAGAAAGCCCATTCCAGAAATGGCCAATAAAACCCCATCAGAAACAATAATCAGGGTCTTACTGCTCTGAATTCTGTCATTCATTCTGAATCTGACTTTTATTGTTCCATAAAAGTAGAGACACAAATGAATTTAAGACAGAGATTGGCATGAGAGGCAGAAAAGAGCACAATATAAGAAGGCCAGTTCCTCAAGAGTATGTAATACGTACACATGTACCTAAAATAGGCCCCCAAATACATAAGTCAAAAACTGAAAGAATTCAGGGAAGATGTATAAACAGTTCCACAAATTGGTGTCACTTTATTTTCAAACACAGACAGAATAGAGGGACAGAAGGTCAGCGAAGAAATAGAAGACTGAACAGCTCTATAAGGGACTAAACCTAGTAGACAAAACTTCACCAGTAATAACAGAATACATGTGCTTCTCAATGCACACAAACCATTCTGCAAGATAGATCATATGTTAGGCTATTTGACATGACTCGATAATTTTTAAAAGCTGACTTCATACAAAGTATCTTCTTTATCTGTAATGGAATAAAATTAGAAATCAGTCATGCAAGGAAATTTGGAACAAATACACAGTAAGAAAATGAAATATTAAGGATGTGATGCTTCGCAAAACAAGTCAGACACAGAAAGGCGGGTCAGGCATGTTTTCTCTCCTAGGAGGAAACCAAAATGAAAAGACAGCTTGAGCACAGAAGGGGAACTATCAGGGACGGGGAAGGGCCCAGGGAGAGAGCTGAGAGGGCACAGGGGAGAGAGGACTTGATCCACGCACAATGTGTGCAAGTGTAGAAACAGCACAGGGGTTAATTATTCTGCATAATTAATACATGCTAATTTTCAAAAGGTCAACTGGAAAGTAGAACAGTGTCTACTAGGGATGGGAAGAGTGCTGACAGGGGAGGGAAGAGGGCGGCCGGACGTGATGCTGTGATGCTGTAAAGCAGGTATGGAAACACCGTGTACAAAGTCACATGTGTTAACAAAAACGGAGATAAAACACTCAGCGAGGACAGGTCCAGGTGCAGGTGGGGTGAACGCCAGGCTGCAGCAGGGACTGAGGCACAGGTGGGAGCAAGCAATGAGAGGCAGTGAGTGCTGCCTACCATTCTGAGAGGTCCAGAGAGGAAGAAGAGCAAGAAAAAAGATAGTGGCACTGGGTGTGGTGGCACATGCCTGCAATTCCAGCACTTCGGGGCTGAGGCAGGAGGATTTCGGGGGCCTATTGGAGGCCAACCTGGACTCCATAGTGAGTTCAAGGCCAGCCTGGGTTACACAATGAGACTGTACCTCAAAAAAAAAGTTAGTGGCTAGAGAGGGTAACGGAAGAACGTTTTAATAGATGGGAGAATCTTAAATTGGTATCGACAGAAAAATGAGCCAGTGGGAAGAGACAAACGGTCCCAAGCGAACAGAACACCATCCCAGTTGAATGGGAGGCTGGAGGCCAGGGTAAAGGGCTGGGCTTGAGCAGCCGATGCACCTTGTCTGCGTTTTAAGGAAAAGCCGGCGTGAGAAGGTGGGTAGGTCTGTAGAGAGAAAAGGGGGGACGCAGAGAATCGTCCTGCCGGCATCGCAGTCTCCCTGCAGGATGAGTGAACGCCTGCCCCAGGTTGCCTGGGAATAAAGGCTTTCCTGGGACAGGGTTCAGTCTGTTATCTGTCCTCCCCTCCCTCTTCTGGCCCTTTCCAACACTTATTCTCTGGCCTACAAAACTGGGCTCCTGAGCCTTACTTGTTTCATGTTTTTGCCATCGTGTGGCAGTCTGTGTCCCCACTTGGTAGCAGGCTCCAGGAAGAAAGTACTTCTCCGCGGGGGAGGTGCTGGAGCTTAATAAATCCCTGTTGCTTCATGGGAACCTCTTCCCATGAAGGCCTGAAAGTAGGGTTAGCTCATGCAGACCTTCCTAAAAGTGGGATCAGTGAGCTCTCTTCCAGGGAAACACCCCAAACCAGAAAACTGTCAGTCCTCAGAAGCACCAAAAGAAACGTTTTCCTTGGCCTCAAACCCTGCTCTTCCTTTCTTTCCACAAATAATAAAAGGAATAGCCACTCTCATTGATCTGGGTACTGAGGCATCGTCTTGCTCAGTCTTCCCAGCAACCCATGAGGCAGGTGTTATTCCCATTTCACAGATGAGGCCATCAAGGCATGAAAGGTAGGTAGGTATCTTGCCATGAGCAGGAGAGCCAGACTCAAACTCGAGTCCTTCAGTTCCACAGTCTTTCTCCCTGTCTGTGCGACCTTCTGGCCTGGTGACCATTACTCCAGACACAGCTCCCAGCCATCATGTCTGCCGCATCCGGTCACTCGCCATCCACTAGCCCAGACGCACCAGGCTTGACTCTCATTTTTCTTTCACATTGACCTCTTTCCTGTGAAATAGCCAGCTGCCACCAGGTGTCCCTCCTACCCTATTACTAGCTGCCATTTGCTCCAAGGGCAAGTCAGAGGCAATGATATTTTAAAATCACTTTAGGGCATGAAAAATCATATATGTTTAGCATTTGAGAAGCATACGAACTAGTAACTGTTTTTTTAATTGTTCAGTCTGCTCCATTTACTCATCATAAATGCTCTGTGGCAGCAGCGCTCCACTCCCAGGAAGAATATTCCTGATGGAATAAGCTTGCCATGATCCACCTCCTCGAGGATTCATGCATGAATAATGAATCACCTTTCAAAATTTAAAAGGGGACTTGAGAGTCACAAGAGCTCAAGAAATAAAGAAAAATTAGGATCATGCCTTCCTCCTCCTAAATTCAGTTCTGTGTATCTCACTGCCTACTCATTCTTCATCTACCATGAACTATTTCATGTCTTCCTCCATCTGGGAAGACATCAAACACCACAACCTCACAGGTGAGCTCTGTATTTCACACCACAGCTGCTTTCTCTGCTCCTGTTCACCTTCACACATACCCTGCATCATTGGCCCAAAAGCAAATATCTGCAGGAAAACCCTAGGTACCGTGAACCCTCAAGTTATGACTGGCCTGACATATGAACAACTTGGGTTAATTAGGTCAATGGAAGATTCATCTGCCTCTTGTTATCTATTACATGTACCCAGGTAAACAGCCAGACCTCAGCTGTATTGACTTACAACCTACTTAAGTTACAACCAGCCCTCCGGAACTGATCGAATTTGTAAGTCAAGGGTCCACTATATTGTATTGGCAATGCTAACCTTTGGGGAGAAAGAAACCAAAAATGAAAGTTTCACTCTGACCAATGGTGTGATTTCTTATAGGTCCAGTTCTTTTCTTCCACTCATAGGATGAAGGAAATTTAGGGGTAACTCAAGTTTTGTCCAAATTGAGTCTTTTGAAATGAGAAAGCCGAACTAAATGTAAGACAGGCCCAGCCTGTTCTCTCCGGCATTTTAAAGGTTGCCCTAGGTTGCATAAAGGTAGAGCTTCCCCTACGTCAATGCTTTCTGTCCTCCAGTGCTGAGATTTGAACTTGCTTCATTTTGTAGTATATGACTGTTATTGGCTTCAGTTGTTGCACTGATGAATTGATTACACTTTTTATCCCACTAACTTTAAAGAGTAGAGTTGTTTGTAAGTCTAATCCATCATATAAAAGGAGGGACATCTGACCATTGACCATTGCTTATTATTCTCAGTCTCCAGGGAGCAACTTCTCCTAGCAAAGAGCCTACAAAATGTCTTCTGATGAAGACATTCGCAGTGGGAGGTTCACTCAGAACCAAGACTTTAATGGTGTGACGCTCAGGCAACATGACTCCAATGAGCACCCAACCACTCGGCCAGGGCCCTGAATACCACTGCTCCTCTCCCCTCAACATTCCCAGGTTTCCCTCTGGCAGGAGGTAGACCGAGCTTCTGCATCTGGATCCTCTTCAACCCCCTCAGCCATCACAGACCCAGATGCTGGCCGACAACTCCGCTGTCATAAGAGCGTCACCACCTTCAGAAAAGATTACCAGGCGGAGAGCTAGAGCTTCCACCAGGCCCCACACAGGAGCTCAGGACACGGAGAAAGGATGGGATGGGGACGGAAACCGAAAGCAAGATGGGGATGAGTGCAAGAGGAAGTCGTGTGCTCTTCTGAAGACAACTGTGAGGGCTTTGACGAGAGAGCATTAATGTTATTATGTTGCCCCCATTGTTAAAGTACAGTTTAAATTCATTTACTTTTTTAATGACTTGTGAACAACAGAGAGTGAAGGGCTTCCTATCAGTTTCCCTATTCTCACCCTCCTTTAGGACAGAGGAACATCCTGAAAGGCAGAACCTGAGGAATGTGCTCAAGGCTAAATGCCTAGAACCACAATCTGAATCCAAATCTACTGCAAATCCATTTTCTGTCCAGCCATGCAAACCAACAGCACCAGAACCCTTACAGCTGCCTCTGTGCGTGTGTGTGTGTGTGTGTGTGTGTGTGTGTTGCTAGAAACCAAACCCAGGACACTACCACTAAGTTACATCCCTAGCCCTTTTCATTTATTTTGAGACAAGATCTCACTAACTTCGCCAGGCTGGCCTCAGACTTCTAATTCTCCTGCTTCAGCCTCCCAAGTAGCTGGGATGACAGGTGTGTGCTGCCATGTCTGACTCACAGCAGCTTTCTGAAGAATGTATTCCCAGTCCCACCCCATGCCTGCTAATCCAGAGCCCTGAGTCCAAATATTAGGGATTTGTGAAGCCCGCCATGCAATGCTGGGGTGGATGTTTGAGAAACTTCTCTCCTGATCTTGGTTACAGCTCATCTCTGGTTTCTTACTCTGGCTTCACCTGAAGGCCAGGAGCCCCTCTGGAAAGTGGGCCACCATCTCTGCATCCTGTATAGCATCCAGAACAAGGCTGCTGTGCAGCCTCCACTGTCTAGCACAGCATACATGCTTAACACTTCCATTAAATGGAATTCAGTTTGCTCTGAATTGTTTATCATTGCTTTTAAATTTTTTTATCATTCCTATAAAAAGTAGAATTACATTTCAGTAATGTTCTCCCCGTGGGGAAAAAAAATTTGTACTAAGTGATAGATTCTTCTCACCTAAATCTGGCCTTCTCTTCCCAGCATGCCCTTCTTCCCACCTAAACCTAGCCTTCTTCTTCCCAGCATACCCCTCTTCCCGCCAAAACTTGGCCACCTTCTTCCCACAATTCACCTTGAAATCTGCCCTGGCCCCCGGAGACTGATGACGACTTCCTACCCTACCTTCCCCTGCCAGCTCACCACCAGTCCCAATCCACCATGCCCCAACCCACCCCTTAAAAATGCACCCAGCCCCAGCCATGCTGCTGCACTCTTTGTTCTGCTTTTTTTGGTTTTGGGGGGGTTTTGGGTACCGGGGATTGAACTCTGGACCTTGCACTTGCGCAGCAGGCACCGGAACCACTGAGCTAAATCCCCAGCCCTGCACTCTTTGTTCTGAGGCAGCCCTGCAGCGCGCTCTCCCCCCCCCCCCCGCAATAAAGGCTTGTTTTGGTTCCTGCCCTGGTTTCAGCCTCAATTCTCTAACATTCTAGTGCCGAAACCCAGGAAGGTAGTGGCTGAGTTCAGCGACGATCCCCTGCTTGTCGGAGTCAATTGCCCTCTCAACAGCCCTTTCTGGACCCCCACTGCCGAACCAGGATCCTCTCAGGGCTTTCTCCCTTTGCCATTGCTGCCTTCACATCCACATCAGTCACATTTCAAGGTGAGTGCTTGAGAAGCCCTCCGCTTTTATCATCCAATCGTCTCTCTCTCCCATTCCCAAAATCCCAGTGCTGGGTCGAGCTGATCTTTCTAAACCCACAGAGACGCGGCCTTTGGGGGACGCCTCACTGGCCCAAACCCCCCTCTCTCTGCAGCGAGGGTTGTCGAATAAAACGAGGATGCTCCTTTTCCTCCGCACCCTCTCTCGGAGTCTCTTTGTGCTCATCTCTCTCCTCCATATTAACATGGGGACCCAACAGTCCAAATCCCACTACTCTGTGCCTCTCGGCTGCCTACTGGCTCAACTCAGACCTCTCGGACTGACCCGGGACATAAACCCAAAGAGGTTTCTCTTTTATTGCAACAAAGTCTGGCCTCAGTATAAACTAGATAATGGGTCCCAACGGCCTGAAAATGGCACCTTCGATCCTAATATTCCACACAATCTCCATAACTTTTGTCAACACTGGCAAATGGTCAGAAATCCCCTATATACAAGCCTTTTCCTACCTCTGCTCTCACCCCTCTCTGTGTCAGACATGCTCCACCTCTCAGGTTCTCTTAGCTCGAACACCACCCTAGCCTATTGAACCCTGTGGACCATCCCCCACTTGCACCCCTCCTCCCTACAATCTGGTCTCCCCTCCTGCATCTTCCAGTGCCTCCTCATGCTCTCCCTCCCCTGCTCGCCTCATTCGTGCTCCCTCCACAGCCTCCAGACCCCCTAGTCCCTCAGGCTCCCTCCTCACACCTGATCCAGGTACCCAATACTTCCCCCTCCCCCGGCAACCCAGCTCCTCCTATATGAGGTCACTGGAACCAAGGGAATTGTGCATGTGCATGTTCCCTTTTCTTTCTCGGACCTCTCCCAAATCGAAAAGCAGCTAGGTCCCTTTTTTTCTGAGCCTGACACCTACATAAAGGAATTTCACTACTCACAAAGTCTTATGACATGACATGGCAAGACATTTATACTGTCCTTTCTACTACTCTCTTCCCTGAGGAGAGGCAGAGAGTCTGGTGAGCAGCCCAGGCAACAGCAGATGACTTCTATGCCACAGACCCCACCAAGTTAGTTGGTATACAGGCAGTACCTGATACCCAACCTTATTGGAACTATCAGGATGGAGATCCCAGCAGAGATCTCTGCAATTACATGATTACTTGCATAATAGAGGGGCTAAAATGGATCTCCCTAAAGACCGTCAACTTAGATAAGATCCGAGAGGTTACTCAGAGTCCCCGGGAAAACCCAGTGCAGTTTCTCTCCCACCTCACAGGCAGGAATGATTGTTGTTAATACTCATTTCATTTCCCAGTCAGCCCCTGACATTAGAAAAAAACTGAAAAAGGTCGAAGAGGGACCTCAGGCTACCCAGACAGAACTTCTAAACGTGGCCTTTAATGTCTACAGCAACCTTGAAGAGCAAGCTCAGCAGCAGAAAGCGGCTAATTACCAGATGCTGGCAGTAGCAAACTGCCATCTCAAAAAAGGCCCATCACCCATAGCAGCCTGCCAGGTGTCTGCTTCAAGTGTAATCAGCACAGACATTGGGCATGCAACTGCCCCAATCCCAAGCCACCTCCTGGCCTGTGCTCTGACTGTAAACAGCTGGGTCATGGGAAGGTCAACTGTCCTCTCCATCAAAAGGGTTAAGAGGCCATCCCCTCCCCAGACTCAGACTGTAGACACAGGGATTGCTCTGTCAGAGCTCCTTGGCCTAGCTATGGAGGATTGATGGTGCCCAGGATCATCTTCAGCCCCCATGGGTATCACCAGCGGTAACTGTCAGCATCTCAGGTAAGCCTATTTCATTTTTGCTCAACACGGGGGCTACATTCAGCATTACCTGCATATTCAGGACCTACCCACCCTTCTCCAATTACCATAGTTGGTGTTCAGGGCATTCCCACCAATCCTCCAGTCAGCCCCTCACATGCTCTCTTCTGGATAGCACATTCTCACATAGTTTTCTAGTTATCCCTAGCTGCCCCACCCCTATCTTGGGCAGAGATATTCTTACTAAGTTTAAAGCTTCTCTTATTCTTCACCCAATTGTAGACACCCCAACCAATACTCTGCTGCTCCAGGTAGCTCCCAGACCCTCTTCCTCCTTTCCCAACATGGTTCCTCTGACAGCTGTCAATCCCTCTGTCTGGGACACATCCTCACCATCCATAGCAGCCCACCACACCCCCATCAAAAATCACTCTCAAAGACCCATCTCAATTCCCCAATGTTCCCCAATACCCCATTGCTCTAAAACATCTCAGGGGTCCAAAGCCCATCATAGCAGATCTTGCTAGAAAGGGCCTTATCAGGCCCACACACTCCCCCTTCAATACCCCTATCCTCCCAGTCCCCAAACCCAATGACTCTTATCGGCTGGCACAAGATTTCAAGGCAGTAAATGCGGCAGTCCTCCCCATACACCTAGTGGTCCCTAACACTTACACTCTGCTATCTCTCACCCCCTCCTCCTCCCTTTACTGCACTGTCTTAGACCTCAAAGATGCCTTCTTTACCATCCCCCTAAGCCAGACTCTCAAGACCTCTTTGCATTCACAGGCACAGACCCTGACACTCACCATTCCCAACAGTTTACATAGACAGTTCTCCCCCAGGGATTCAGAGACAGCCTCCATCTCTTCAGACAGGCCCTATCCTCTGACCTCAAAGATTCTGGACCTCTCCCCTCGATTCTCCTCCAGTATGTTGATGATCTTCTGTGCAGCCCCTCTCTGGAGTCCTCTCAGGCTCAGACAGTCTCTCTCCTAAACTTCCTGGCAGGATGTGGATATTGGGTCTCCCACAGCAAAGCCCAACTCTCTTTCCCCTCAGTCCAATACCTAGTAGTTAAGATATCCATCCCAACACCAAAGAGAGGTCACTGTTGATCAAAAACAGATCATTCGTGATCTCCCTGTCCCCTCTTCAAAGAGCGAGATCCTATCATTTCTAGGACTCGAGGGATACCTCCACCTATGGATTCCCAACTTTAGTCTTCTCACAAAACCCCTGTATCAGGCCTCCAAGGGTGACCTGTCAGAGCCCAGTGACCTCATGTCAGTCAGGGGACCTTTTTCCAAGCTTCAGTCTTCCATCTTGGCAGCCCCAGCACTCTCACTCCCGAACCTCCAAAAACCATTCATGCTCTATGTCACCAAGCAGGTGGATCTTGCACTGAGAGTCCTTGGACAAAAGACTAACTCCCCATTTTCACCTGTAGCCTGCCTCTCTAAACAACTTGATCCTACAATTAGAGGATGGCCCACTTGCCTCTGAGCTTTAGCTACTGTCTCCATTTTAGCTCAAGAAAGCACTAAACTTACCTTTAGCCGGTCTGCCATGGTCAAATCACCCCACTACTTAGAGGACCTACTTACCCATCACAGTCTTTCAAACTTGTCTCCTTTCCACTTACAGCTTTTTCAGCTCTTCCCTCTTACAGCTACATTTATTGAAAATTTTACCTTCACTCTCCAGTCCTGCCCTCCCTTAAATCTAGTGTCTCTTTTACCCAAGATCTCCCAAATCCTTACCCACTCTTGCATCGAGACTCTTGAAAGCTTACTCCCTTCACTCCCCAGTGTGTTGGCTGGACCCATCTCAGATCCTGATTTCACTTGGTTCATAGATGGCAGCTCCATTCCCTCCCCATTCCCTGGTCAAAAACAAGCAGGATATGCCATAGTTTCTCTCACCCAGGTTACTGAGGCACAGTCATTGCCTACAGGCACCACCTCCCAAAAGGCAAAACTCATCGCACTCACCCGAGCCCTAACTTTGTCTCAGGGTAAGCAAGCTAATATCTACATTGATTTCAAATATGCTTACCATATCCTGCACTCACACAGAGGCACCTGGGAGGAAAGAGGCTTTATGACATTCAAAGGAACTCCCATTATAAATGGCCACGTCATAACACTCTCCTACAGGCAGCCACACTCCCCACTAGAGTAGGAGTCATCCACTGTAAAGGACACCAGTCCCCTTCCAATCCCATAGCTCAGGAAGCAACAAGGCGGATCAAACTGCCCAGGAGATACCATGAAACTCTTCATCCCAGACCCTAATGGTTGCCATCCCTCTCTTCAGGCCTCAATACACTCCCCAAGAAACAGACACATACCTGACAAAAGAAGCTATAACACAAGTGCAGGGACCCGAGTTTGATCCCCAGTACCAAAAAAAAGCTATAACAAAGGGTGAATGACTACTCTTCAAAGGATGCCATGTTACTCCTGAGGCCCAGATAACCACTTTCCTAACTGATGTTCACAGCTCTCTTCACCTGGAAACTCAACCCCTTTTACACCTATCATCCATCCCTCGTAACACACATACAGAAAATAACACAATCCTGCTCTGTCTGCTCCACTACTTCCCCCTAGGGGGGGACTCAAAACACCCCAAAAGGCCCATCAGTTCAGAGGACAGCTTCCTGGCAAGGACTGGCAAATAAATTTCACTCACATGCCACCAGTCAAGAGGGTCAAATACATGCTAACCCTTGTTGACACCTTCATGGGATGGTTAGAGGCTTTCCCTTGCACTTCCGAAGGAGCAGCCACTGTAGCTCAGATACTTCTCACTGAAATCATTCCCTACTTTGGCTTCCCTCACTCCCTATAGTCAGACAATGGACCCACTTTTGTCTCTCAAGTCACCCAATAGGTGGCCAAGACACTAAACATCCAATGGAAACTCCATATTACCTAATGCCCACAGTCCTCAGGAAAAATCAAGTGGGCAAATGGGCTCATAAAATCTCAGCTAACCAAGTTGTCCTTAGAACTAAAGACTACATGGCCTACCCTCCTCCCCCTAGCACATATCCAGCTCCATGCCATCCCTCGGAAGCCCCTCAACCTGAGCCCCTACAAATTAATGTATGGGAAACCCTTTCTTCTCTACAATCTACCTGACTCCAAGCCACCCCTAGCAGACTATATCCCGACACTAAATTATGCCTGCCACCTCCTCCGCACTTTCGCTAGTTAAAGCCTTCCATCTCCTGCTGCACCAGGTACCATACCCCTCTCTGTCTCCCCTGGGGACCAAGTCTACTTGAAAACTCTGTTCCCCAAACCCCTTCAACCGAGATGGAAGGGACTGTATACAGTCTCCCTAACCACCCTTACTGCAGTAAAGCTAAAGGAAAGACTCCCTGGTTTCATCTGTCCAGAATCAAAAAGGTAGCCTCACCGTTCACAAAAAAAAAAAAGCCAGATTGGGCCAGGGATTTAGCTCAGTGGTTTCGCCGCCTGCTGTGCAAGCGCAAGGACCCGAGTTTGATCCCCGGTACCAAAAAACAACAACAACAACAACAACAACAAAACCCAGATCAACCACTGAAACTTCCTAGACACTCATCTCTCTTGACAGGTCCCCTAAAGGTCAAACTGCTCTGGATTCCAGAAGAACCCAAACTGACCAAGATCACACCTTGTCTCAGGCTTTTCATAAAAGCTCTTCAGCCTGAACTTGTGTGGTTGACTCCTCAGGCAGATCCAGCCAGATCAATTCTTGAATGGGTAACTGATTTTCACCTCCAGGGCCCTCTCTCTCTCTCTCTCTCTCTCTCTCTCTCTCTCTCTCTCTCTCTCTCTCTGTCTGACTTTTACCTCAAGGGGATATCCTTCTACACCCTTCTCCTACTCTGTTGGCTATCACTGCCCCCTGCCACCCACATCAAACACCCCTCATGGGATACTGTGAGGCTCTATCTTTAAAAACAATCCCTGACATCCCCTGCCTCCTCATAGTAGTGTTGCTTGGATTTGTCCTTGGGGTGGGATTGGCAGCCATGGCCCCCAGGAGCTAGTCTTCTTGCCAGAGGTGCTCAATCACCCTCATATATTGGGTCATTATTTTCCTTTTCTGTATCCTCATTTGCTACATCTAAACATGGTCCTGCTCTCACTTCCTCTTCACCCCCAACCCCAACCTTATCTTCAAGGCTACCATGCTTGGGCTACTCCTCCTTCTACTTTCAGGGAAATGAATGTGCCCTCAACCTATTGCATCACTCCAGCTAGACTGCTGGATGACAGGAGGCAAAGTTTGGTGCATGGATTGGAGCGGCCTCCTGGCTTCCGATACTTTACTCACATGGATATCTCATGCTATGGCTCAACCTCCATCTGCATGCAAGATGGCTGCAAATACTGGAAGGGCAAGATAATACACTCGGCCATGGTCTCCAGTTGTCCAGCACAAACAGGGACCATTGCCTGTTGGTCTTATCTTCCCTTATTAGGTGTGTGGGATGGCAGAGGAGCCCAAAATAGGGCATTAAAAGAGGAAGTCAAAAAGGTAGAAAAGTCCATTATTAACCTCTTCAAGCCCACAACCCCCCTCCATACAAAGGACTGGACCTCTCAGTGGTAAGTGAGATAACATAGTCACACAAGAGATTATTACACCTCTTTAATGCACAATCCATAACCTCCCTGAAACATCTCTAACTGCTGGATGTGCTTATCTGCATGCCCCCGTCCCTTCACTCTGATTCCTATTCCCTCAGGCTTCAACTTTAGTTCTTCCAACACGCACAACACAACTGAAACTCTTGGAACTTATGCAATTAATCTCCCTTTCCCTCCTACAAAATAACAATTTGACTTGCACTGGCCAGATCCCTGAAAACCTCACAGAGCCACTGTGCTCCTCTTTCATTTCATCTGAACACCCAGTCTGTCTCTCATCCAGCCTGTTCATCTGCAATCAGGAGGCCTTTAAATGTATCAATCAGACTGATATCTTCTGCTATGTTGCCTTCCTTAGCCCCCTTATGACCATTTACACTGAGGCACAGATTTTATACATGGCCACACCACAACCTGGCATTCGCCATAAAAGGGCAGCCCCCTTCCTTGCCCCCTTCTGATGGGGGCTGGAGTACTGACAGGGTAGCAACAGGCATTGCAGGTATCTCCACCTCCACACACTTTTACCTCACACTCTCTAGAGAGCTGGGTGAGGATATGGAGAGAGTAGGCAAGTCTCTAAATACCCTCCAGGACCAAATTAACTCCCTTGTAGCAGTAGTCCTCCAAAACAGGTGGGCCCTAGATATAGTCATGGCGGCACAAGGAGGAACATGCCAACTTCTAGGTGAGGAATGTTGCTATTTTGTCAACCAATCGGGCATAGTAAAAGCCAAAGTTAAAGAATTAAAAGAACGCATTAAAAACCACCAAAGACAATTAGAGGCCACAAATCTCTCGGTCCTCCAACAGATCATGCCTTGGCTACTCCCCTTTCTAGGTCCACTGGCCTGTTTGTGCCTCCTGGCCCTGGTGGGGCCTGCTTGTTTCATTGTTTTCTAAATTTTCTTCAGGAGAGAATGAGGGCCTTCACCAATCAGACTGTCACAGAGTTCCTAATGGCCGGATATCAACCTCTTAACAAGGACGGCACCTCAGCCCCTTAAAGGCCCACCCAAGACACCCAAACTATACCCCTTGTCAGCTTGAACCAACTACAGAAGAAGAGACCTTCATCCCAGCAACCATAAAACAAAAGGCTGGAATGATAGATTCTTCCCGCCTAAATCTGGCCTTCTTCCCAGCATACCCCTCTTCCCACCAAAACTTGGCCTCCTTCTTCCCACAATTCACCTTAAAATCTGCCCCAGCCCCTGGAGACTAATGACGACTTCCTACCCTACCTCTCCCTGCCAGCTCCTCGGCCCAATATTCCCTTTTTTGTTGTCTTTTTGGTTTTGTTTATTTTCTGTTTGTGTTTTGTTTTCTTTTGTTTTGTAGGTATAAATACACTTCCTGACTGTGGAAACAGCTTACAGTCCAAAGGTGCTTTCTAGCTTTCTCAGCTTCTTTTGGGCAAACCCCTTTCCAGAGAGGATAGATTATCAGCCTTTTCTGATGATATATTTCTTTTGCTCATCCTTCTCTACTGAATATAAATAGTCATTATTTTAAGCTGGGTAAAATTATTTTATACACCCTGACTCAAGGAGAGTTTGTTTCCATAAAATTTTTCCTTCTAAGCAATAAAATGTGGTAGGGCCGGGGATTTAGCTCAGTGGTTCCAGCGCCTGCCTTGAAAGCTCAAGGTCCTGAGTTCAATCCCGGGTACCAAAACAAACAAACAAACAAACAAATAAAATGTGGTAATAGCATGATAGTCTGTGCTGTATATTCCAAGACACCCCAGTCCAAATGACAGGCTCACCAACATTCTTCCCCTTTCCACAAGCTCTGGTAGCCAAAACAAAGCAAGTGTTTTGTGTTCTTTTTAAACCTCCTGGTTTGCTTTGTACCTGCCCAAGAGACTGGAGACTGGGGTCGCAGACAGAGACCTGGATAGATGACCCTGGCCTCCTACCGAGGGACAAGTTCCCTGCACTCCTGCAGGGGCAGCTCAGGCTGTCTGGGAAGCTGGGGCCTCCTGGTCACCCCGGTAGCCTCGGGCATCACAGCAGAGTGCAGTGGGAGGGACCAGGCCAGACTCAGTACAGGGCGTGGCCTAGGGAGAACAGTTTTTGAGAGGCCTTTGGACTTGGGGGCAGATTTCCGTAACCTTCCCCCTCTTGGCCGGCAGCATCAAGACGGGCATGCCGGTAAGGTCCACTGTCAGAAAAAGATACCTTTCTTGGCCTCCTGGGAATACATACAAAGTCCAAAAATGTTTAAAACTTTCTTTTCCTATCAGGACAAGTTAGGTCAGTTCAGTGTGCTCCCTTCTGTTTGTTTTATTTCTTTGCCTTTAATGTCTCACTGCCTCCTCCCATTGGCCCCGGAGGTCAAATCTTTTCTTAGTCGGGGCAGGGAGGATCCTGGCTCTGATCCTACCTCAGGCAGACAAGTGTGCATCCTTATGCTCCTTAGAGTACATGATTAGGAAATCAGCAAACCCTCCTGGTTACACTGATCACTCCTTACAGCACGATTACTCGGCTGAAACACTCTCACCTCCAGCCTCGGTCAGTTGGCTTGGGAGCTGCACGATCCTAACACAACAGAAACAGTGCTGGCCCCGAGTCCTCACCGGGTGAGGTGGAACTGCCGCAGTTTCTTTCCGTTGTGCCACATTTACTACTTTTAGCAATAAAAATTACAATAACACTAGCATTATTGTTTCTAACCCTGTTATTTCTTTTAAACCTAACAGTAATACTATGGAATGGATTTTATAATCATCCAATTTTACCCAAAGTCACAGTAAGTGATCACACCAGGATTTCAACCCAGAAGTTGGATCCCCACTCATGCTCTTAGCCACTGCTGTTGACCTTTATAAAACTACCTGTAGTCAGCTAATACTTTTAAATATGTTGAGTGGAAATTGTTAACTGGTGAATCCAAAAACCAGGAGCTTCCCAGTCAGAGAGGTCACTGTCCTGCAGTCTGAGCAATCCAGGCAGTATGGTGCAATCTGAACAGATGGAGTCACAGAGACAATGGATAAAAAGACTGTGCTTCATGCTGTTAAAGTCATAAACTTCTCATAATAAAATCATTTATTATTGAGCATAAAATATATTCACTGTATAAATAGAAAGGGAAAAATGACAGAAGAGCAAACAGAAAGAAGTGGAAATTTTTAGAGTTGTTACATCAAATCCCCAGTAGTACAATTTTACAATTTTACAACAAATCCTGATAACAAATACCTTATCAATAGATCAACAAGAATTATGCAGTAAACACAGATTTCAGATTTTAAAAAGGTTCTGCATAGCTAGCCTAAGAAAAACAAGTATGCAGTACAAACATTCGAGTGCAAAAATGGCTAAGTACAATATTTTGTGTTTATTCCAAATCAATGAAAAGGGTACTAAGGGAATGTTTTCTTCATGAGAAAGTAAATAAGGTTCATCTAATGCCATATGCATCTCCCTTTCCCCACACTTGCAGGTGAGCTCCCTTAGAGTAGGGTGATCTGCACAAGCAGACACTCAATAAATATGTTGAATTAATTAGACTTTTTCTGTTGATCCCCGGCCCTACCACATAGCATCCATGTTTTCACCAGCAATCACCAGGCAGCAACTTGCTACAAAGCCCACCCAACTTGCTATAAAGGCTTTCACAGGAATCTGCAAAGGTGTGTGAGGTACCATGAACCTCACCGGCACAGTGAACTTGGGACCAAGCTCTTTCGAAAGAGAAGGGGTAAGTATGCAACAGGATCCTCTTGCTTTCTGCTGGTTCTCCCCCATGCTAGGCACCCACCCTAACCCCTTTAAAGCTGAAGTACCCTACCAGAAAATGAGACTAAGTTCATTCCTTTCCAGCTGCTGGCTCCAACCCTGCCTGCTTGCCTTGGAGCTGCTCACATCCCTGACCCAGACCTGGTTTTGCTGATCAAATCGCCCACCTGATGAAATGCACTTCCTCAGTTCTTAACTTTGTACTCTCCTGGGAAAGTAGGAAGGTCCAGCTATTAGCAGCTGCTCTTGAAAAACCATTTCTTTAGTTCTGTTCAGAATCCAGTTGGTTGAGTCGCTTTATGATCATATTGTTGATTTTCTTAAGATCATCTATGTCCTTTCCTTCGGCTGCTAATCGTCTCGACACATCCTCCATCTTGTTTGCAGTCTGAACTTCAAAATGGAAAACAGACTGTGTTACACTGGGCTTGCCACGCCTGCGTTGGCTCTAGCTGGGTGCTAGGAGGCACTCTCAGAAAATCCCCTGTTCTTACATCACGTATCCCAGAGGCCCATGAGAGAAACTGGTGAAGACTGAATTATTTTTACAACCCCTTGGTGCCAGCCTGGACCACCTTTGGCAGCTCCACTCAGATTTTGGCTGAGAAAGACATGGCTGTGAGGAGCCAAAGGAAACTGCCAAGGTTTCTGATTACTTCCCCAGAAGTGATTGTCATATCTTCTCATTTTCAGTCCCAGTGTCAGAAAAGGGCCTTAGCTCATCATTTGAAAATGACATTCTTTGGGTTCCAGCCCTTTGACATTCTGAATTACCAGCCTGTTATGAATGTGTAATATTTCCCCTACACCACTCCTGAGACTAGAACCAATATTTTTTTCAAATAAACAGAGCCCTTGGCAGTATAGTAAGCCAGCAGATGGAAGTTTTCACGTCTGTTTCTCAGAGTTAAAATTTCTAAGAAATGCAGCCCCAAATCAGCACTTTATATTTGAGCTCCTTATCATTTCCCTTGCAGGCAGGTTTTCTACAAAAAGTATCTTTCAGGAGCTAATGGTGCAGACAACATGCTACTGGGCTTACTGATAAACTAACACGGGAAAGTAAACTATATGTTAGAGGTTCACCTCCCAACCTGGGGACAAATAGGCCCAGCAGTTACTTCTCCCTCCCCTGGTGTGTGAAAAATTCTGTTGGGTGAGACACGGTCCAGGATACGGGAGAGAGGTCTTAGTTGAACTTTCTTGCTTGGCCAGGCAGAGATACCACTGGTTTCTCTGAAGAAGTGCGCAACTGAAGTAAACCCATGACGTATGAAATCATTTCCCCTCTTGGGACTCGCCTACGTTGATCAAGCCCAGAAGGAAGTAGCGACCATGTTTACTAAAGTCTGTTCCACTGTACACTAATCCCAAAACAAATTCTCCGAAAAAAGAAATGTTTAATGCACAAAAAAGTGAGAGCAAAATTACATACCTACCTGCCCCCCCTGGAGAGTCACATGAAGTAAAGAAACACACTGAGATTACGTAGGTCAACAGTTCCCAAACCCAATGGACCAGGGCCCTGAAGCAGCACTTGGTGTCCTGTGGAATACTGTCTGCCCACTGCAAGCTGCTACTCAGGCAGACGGGCAGCCACAGGGATCTCCTCTTACTTCCTGTCCATTATTGCTCTTTAGCACAGAGATCATGACAAAAACATAAGGCCCAGCAGTTTCGTCAGAATGTGACCTGTATAAACATTCTTGTTTCTCTTTGATAAAAATGCCAGAGTTGTAAAGAACATAGGTCTTTGGACTTCAGGTAAAAGAACAAACGTTTGCACTGAAGCTCACTGAGAACAAAATGATTTCTCTGTTAAAGATGAGCAAAGTCAAGTTCACCTCCAAATGTCTGTGCCAACTTGGGTCCTAGGCTGGATTATCCACAAGTAGATTTTATTCTTAGTTCAACACCTCAGGGGAGCACACAGGAGCTCTGCAGCTGGGCTGGCCATGGTCAGAGTCCCAGGACTGCCTCTGATAAATAAGCCAGGGAACATGGAGAAGAAAACTCTTAAGGCCTAGTCTTTCAGGAGTATAATAGAGATATTAGGCACCACCTTGAAGGGTGGAATTAGGACTTAATGAGTTTAATGTGTCTGGAACAAGGATTCTTTATGCATATCATCTTTCTGTTTCTTTTCACTCAAGACAAATACAATCCTATTTAAACAAGAGGAACAGAATGACGTTGATAAAGTGCATGGTGTTTGAGGTCAGCTGGTACCGATGAGGCCTGATTTGGCTTTGTAATCTTGAGCAAACTGAGCTTCCACTTCAGCCCTGGTAAACCCAGGATGATGATAATAATAATAGATCCTGTTAGATAAAGAGTGATGATCTAGTAAATAACACAGCCAGCCTGAACTTAGGGTCCCAGGCAGGACCCCCTGGAGTAACTCCAGAGGACAGTCCAAGTCAAGTGTATGAGGTGATCTTTTATGGATGGGGGGGTTGGTGGGACGGGATTAGGTGGGGTGAGGTAAGGGGCATGAGATTGAGGGAGTAAGGATGGCTGAGTACGTGGCTATAGCAACGGCTAATGTTCCTTTGTGGGTGCACTGTGACCTAGCAGGTGGAGCGGGTTGCCATGTCCTAGCTGAGTAGGCACCGTTACCCAGGCTCAGGTGGCCGGGAACAGTCACTCCAGGAACTCGGGCAGCTGTGGTGGGAGGCAGATGGGGGTCAGACCTATCAGATCCTACACTATATTGTTGTTAGGTTTTAAACAAATGAGCATAAGTGCTTAGCACAGTGGTTGGGACTGAGTAAGCGCCCACTATACACCGTTTGTTACTATCATTTCACTTCATCTTGCCACCTATCCCCCAGGAGGCAGAATTTCCTTTGAGCTGCTTACATGTCTATTAACCGATCTAGAATTTCCTACTAGCTAGCTGGGTCATCACTCTCGGGCAGGCACGGCAGGATGAGCTTGGGTTGGAACCCTGTGCACACCTCTCCTCGGGGGCCCATCAGCACCTGCACCTCCTCCACTCCTGAACGGACCTAAATTAGACATATTCCAAAGCTCACTTAGAATGATGGAAGATGACAAGCATGAAAGGGTAGAAGAAATGATAGGGTGGGAGATCCACAGGATGGCAAAAGCATGTTGTTATGGTCTGGATCCATGACGGCCCACAAAGGGCTCCTATGTGCAAATTGGGGCTTTGAGAAACTGATTAGGTCATGGGGTACTAACTTCACCAATGTCTATTGATGAGCTCATAGCTGGATGTGCTGTTAGGAGGAGGAGGCTGACTGGAGGAAGTAGATTACTGGGAAGGATATATTCTGTCCCCAGCGGCACCCCTTCCTTGTTTGTCTGCTTCCAGCCACCAAGAAAGAGGTCAAACATGGATTGAATGTGTGAGTCAACAGGTGTCAGGTATTTTATCCAAGCCACAGAAAGCTGATTAATACAGATATCAAAGATGACCCCACACCTAAGGCTCCTTGTATTCCTAAGTGGTCTGGGAGAGAATGAAAATAATTGTAATTATAGTACATAGGGGAGCTGAGAGAGAGAACTGATGGCTCCATAGGAATGGCCACATGCAGGAGGGGACAGCATCACAGGTGACAGCACCCCTCCCCTTATCCAAGGCAGAGAAGGGATGGTGCTGACAGCTCAGGGGATCCTCAGGCTGGGGAGCTGATGTGGGAAAGCCCGTGTCACCACGCATGGGTAAGACAGCCATGGCCCAGGCCAAGAGTGACAGGGCAGGTTATATCAGAAGGAGGACACCAGCCTAGACGATGTCACACAGGAAAGTACCACCATTGTCACATCCCCAGTGTCACTTCTGGTGTTTTTCATAAGCCTTCAGGAGCTTCAGTTGATTTCTGGGATGATATGCAAGTAAGGAAAACCAAGAGGGAGTCTGGAACCTCACTGTGACTATATGAATGTGATAGAAAAATCTACATACTGGATAAAGAAACCTAGAGTTCACTAGAGTAAGTTGCCTACCATGTGGCAGCTAGCGCTCCCAGTGAGAAATGAAAGTGTTGTGTAAATATTTAACACTCACGTTTGTGGCCTTCTGGCACTATAGCCTTATGTGGTCAGCTTGGGCCCCGGGGACCCCATCCCCTAGCAAAGGGGTTCACTCAAGGCCTTCATTCTTCCCTTTTCTAGGGGAAACTTTGATGCCTCTAAAGCACTGACTCCAAAAGCAAAGTTAAACTCACTACGAAAACCAGGTGGGAAGTAACTACATACAAGTAGGTGAGTACTTACTTATTAGAAATATCACGAAGAAAACCAGTGTCAGGCTGACAAGCAGGACAATTAGCAGCCCCACAAAAAACAGACTCCGGCTTCCATTTCCGGAGTTGGTGCCAAGACCTGGGGCTTTCTCGTCTAGGGCTAATAGGAGACAAACAACAGCAAGAAGGACAGCATTAACTTGCAGCAGGAATGGGCAGAATCTCGTTGTTAAGAGATGTGAGTCATGAACACACACATTTTTCTCTCTGACAACTTGGAAAGTGGCTTATGCATTAGGAATGTCTTTGGACTGGAAAAACGTTTGGAATTGTTTATCTTCCTCCATATTGGTATTCAAAGAATAAGCAGGGTTAAGCCAGCTCCTTCGACCTCTTTGGAAAAATTTTTTGAAGGCTGCTATTACTGAAGGAGCAAGACATGTCTTGTTCTTGGGTAGGGAATAAGGAATTAAGAGTGACAGAATCTGCTGCTCTTTTCCTCAAGAAACCCAGGAGCAAAACAGAGCTGGGTGAATACTTGGAGGTATCACCTAGGAATCTCTTTTTATTACAGAAATGCTCAAATATGCCTATATCCATATAAGCAAAAGAGGTCCTGCTGTGCTTTGTATTTTATTTTCAGGATGGATACACCCTGGAAGCAAGGTTCTTTTCGATGTTTTGTAGTAGCCTTGTTCACCTAACTTTGAATTGTCTGCATTTAATCACCATTTTGTAAGGCCTACATGCCTAATTATAGTCAGACTGGGGCAGTGAAGTCACTGAGTTACTTTTTTGTATAAACAACTTTGAATTTGTCCCACGCATTGTGCTGCTTGATTATGGATTCACGGGTGGCTTATGTCCCATGCCAAATAATTACATCCTATGGCACCTCCCTCAACAGCTTTTGCTTCTTAATCAAAGCACTAGCAGGGGCCAGGGATTTAGCTCAGTGGTTTCGCCACCTGCCTCACAAGCACAAGGACCCGAGTTCGATCCCCGGTAGCAAAAGCAATAGCATAGGCTGACATCTAAACACTTTTATCGAGTGTGACTGCAATAAAAGCAGGTGAACAACTGAACCTATTAGAATGACGAGAAAAACATGCATCAGAAAGTCTTTAGAAGGGGAATGACAGGGACAATGAGTTTGAAGGCATATGAAATAAATGAATGGCAAATGGGCAACCTGTGTTTGAATGCTAGGGCTCATGCTAGGAAAGATGAGGTCGAAAGGATCTGACAGAAGTTACTTAATATTTAGGGAGCAGGATACATATTTAGTACTCAACAGGTTTGTGTTGCGCTCCCCCACACATGCAGCTTTTTCTACACTTTAAAAATTGGGAAATTTGTAAGTAGAAAATGAAGGGGTTTTTGCCCAACAGAACTTTAATGTTAAAAACACTGGGAGATGTGTTGAGCATTTTCTCATCAATCCACTATGCAACAAGGCCCTGCAGGAGAGCGGGGACTGGCAGGGACCTAGATGTGGTCCCAACAGGCACAGCAACAGCGAAGAGGGCTGAGCCAGACTCAAAGTCCAGCTGTGCAGGCTCCACCCCTTCCCAGGGACAGAGCCTCCACAGGACTTCCTCAGAATGTTTGAAGACAAGAGTTCAAAACTTGCTTAGGAGCTAAGAAAGCCCATAATCCTCTGAAGTATTCAGGGAACAAAAGTAATTGCCTAATGATAAACGTCATTTCCATGGCCAAGCTGTTGCTAATGCTAGCCCTGCCCCACCATACTCACACATCCAAGGAGGCCTTTGGTATTTTTAGGCAGCCTACAAGCCAGGAAGGGGGGACAAGTCAATGGGGGCACACGTACGGAACGGATGCTGTGATCCCACAGGACAGAGGTTCAGTTTGTTTAGGTCATTTATGGAATCCACGACATACAGCTTTCCATCTTCATGTATGCCACAAGAGCCAGTGTCCTGGAAAGAATGATTCATTGTCCCTGGAAGAAAATACTGACATTAAGTAAGAGGCTGGCTGTGGAGCTCAACCAGAGCCAGAGCCAGCAGGAAGCTAGACAGGCAGATAAGGAACCACCCACCAAGGCTGTTTCCACAGAGGTTAGGTCTAGGAAAGCTTTGCGTACCCCAAAGAAAATACTTCCTTTGGTGGACAGCTTTGTAATTAGTCTTTTTGCTTTGCTATCGAGGAAGCTCAGAATCAAATGTGTAGCCCAATTTTAAGAATTGTATAGCTGTTTACAACCTGCTTATTTACATATGCTCTTTTCTCCTCCTCAGGCTTCTTAATTCTACCTTATTTTCTCTGAGTCTATTCTTTATTGTGTAATTAATTTTTTCCCACTTTTTATCACACTTTTCACATAGTGGTGAGATGCCTCAAATCCTTTGTGCAAGAAGATTAGGTATAAATATAAGGACAAAATTAAGCTAGTCAGCCCATGGCCATAAAGATTCAAAAAGAAGAAAGTATTATTGTGAACCATTATAATTGCATGAGGCTTTAACACAACATTATTATTTTATATTCTCCTTTTATATGGCATGTGCCCTTAACCTCAAACGGATTCTTTAGCCATGAGATGTTGGCTAGTATTGAAGCAAATTTTAATGTTGTAGAGAGGAGTCCTGCTCAACACCAGGACTTTTGGGGTCTCTTCTACCTGGTTCCCTTAGATTGAAGTCATTTATGTAATAAACATTTTACATTGAGGTTTACATTTAAGGTAATATTCTCTCATGATAGTGAAACATCAACACTGAAAAGCCTGCATATATTAAAAGAAGGCTCACAGCAAGATGTCTCTGTAGCACATCAGAGATCTTGTAGTCATTTAATTATGTAAAAAGGTTCTAGAAAGAAAAATTTCAATGACTAAAAAAGCTCTTTTTTTCAAGGTCATTTCTTTTCATAAAAAGAGACTAATGACAATATTGGGTTTGTTGTTGTTGTTGTTCTGTAAAG
This sequence comes from Heterocephalus glaber, assembly GCF_000247695.1. The sequence goes on from NW_004624739.1 coordinate 17,435,130, forward strand.
GATTTTAGCTATTGCTATGGTTTAGAGCTAAAATGTTCCCCCAGATTCTCATGTGTGCGGAAAGTGATTGAATCCCAGGAATGCTGTGCTCATCAAGGGATCCACTGATGAATCCACTGATGAGTTCAGAGCTGAATGTGCTGTTATGAGGCAGGGTCTGGTTGGAGGTGGGCGTGACCCGAAGGGTGTATTCTTATCCCCAGCTCCTCCCTTCTGCTTCCAGGCTGCCATGGGTTGAGCACCTTTCCTCCACCATGCCCCTCTCCCATCCTGTTTCTGCCTTGGAAACAGCTGATCATGAACCCAAAATAAACCTCTCCTCCTTTAAATTGTAGGTGTCAGGTATTTTGTCCCAGAAAGGAGAAAGTGATTAAGACAGCCAGTCAGTGCCACCCTTGCCACAAATGAAGAAGGACGTCGAAGGCCAATGCCCAAGATCATGCATTTAGCCAGTAGCAAAGCTGGAATTGGGCTCTTGTTCAGCTCTTGTTCATCAAGTCTTCCCTTGTGCTACCTTTCTTCCCAAAACCCCTTCCTCATCCTCTCTCAAGACTCAATGCAAACATAACGAGAACCAACTTCTTTCCTTTGTGTCATTGCTGGATACTCTATGTTTTTATTCTATCAGAACATCTAGAGCATTTTATTGCATTCGGTTGCTTACATCTTTGACTTCCTCAATAGAGTGAAAACTTTTAGGGTAGGGACCAATTCTATTCAGTGCCCAGCACCAGGTTTAGAACTCACAGACTTGTGTTATTAAGGCAGAACCTCTGAAATATTTCTTTAGGATCAAAACCTATTTTTTACAAGAATTTGAGGCAGTTAAGAATAGATACACTGGGCCGGGGATTTAGCTCAGTGGTTTCGCCGCCTGCTGCGCAAGCGCAAGGACCTGAGTTCAATCCCCGGTACCAAAAAAAAAACAAAAAAAGAATCGATACATTAACAGAAGCAAGAGTCAGGGTAAAAAAAAAATCCCCATGTGATGCCTATTTGGACTCCAGGAAAATCAATGCAATAAATACTGTGCCTGCCTGGACATGGCAACACACTATTTACTTCCTGTTAGCATTTTTTAAAAAGCTACCCAGCCACAGAATGAAGAGGGCTATAATTAGAGTTAGGTGAAACTGAAAGATCTGAAAAAAAAAGCATCAACCATTTTGAAACCATCTGAAACTCTCCTATAAATATCAAGCCTAACAATTTCCCAGTAATACCTAGCACCTACTGGTACTCAGTTAAAACCAAAAAGTGTGTTTTGGCTACCCTGAAACTTTAATTAACAAGAACACAATTCCCTGAGTATATTGGAGCACCTTAAATAGTGACATTACTGAATTCCAAAATATACTTCATAGAGCATTCCTAAGAGAACAAACAACGTGACATAATAAAATTAAAAAGCAAAAACAGCAGAAGCAGCCACAGGGTAAAAGAGCCATAGAGATAAAATTTTATTCCTTTGCAGAAAAAAACAAGGCCCTAAAGTGTTTACTGATGCATGGTCAGATTCCTGAACCATTCTTCTAGAAGGGTTTTATAGTTTATCATTTCCTTATGCATTATTATCCCAACCACTAATATTTGACCAGGAAAAGAGGCTGTATGTATCACATTACAGGATTCTCATTCTCAACAAGGCTTCTATATTAGGCTTGGTGACTGATCTCTGACTTAGTATCCTTGAGCTTTAGCTTCCCTGTCAGGAATGTAACTGCTATTGCTTGCATCTCATACTGAGACTTAATTAGTGAGGCTGACGAGCTATATAAATCATAGCTGAAAAACAGACTTTATGGTACAGCTAAAAAAAAAAATCTTCAAATTACCAGCCTTCCCACTTAGTCAAAAAGTGATTCCAAACTAAGACAACCATGTAGAGTAGGCTCTTAAGTGCTCTCAAAGAAAATTTCTTTTTTAGGGTAAAGTCACAATGTAAGTAGATGCTACTTTGATAGATTTTGTAAAATGACCTTCAACAAGCAAACAGAAGAACTAGCAGAGAAAACTGAGTTGAGTGCAGCTCGTGGCTACAAGGAGGCTGTAAATGCCTTGCAATGACTCTGCTAGAAAATGCATACGAGGTCACATGGCTGGAAAGCCAGGATTCACAGCTGTCTGACACCCAGGGGTTGCTATCTTTGGCATCTCTAAATGAGGGCATCTGGGAACAATCAACAAAGCAGGAGAAACCAGAGTGTTACTAGCAATTCTGTATCCTCTCTCCTAACTTGACCATGCGAATCTGTTTATTCACCAAGATTGGCCAAAGCAGCAGCATCTTAACAGAACCCTTTCTAATGCCTTCAGCAGAAACATGTAAGTAATTTCATTTTCCTCTGGCTGAAGTCACCACTAACAGCTGATGCTTTTTGTCAGTCATTTAAGAATTGACTACCTACAAATAAATACTGACAAATGCAGTTATCTACAAAAAGTACTTTGTATTTTATATCACCCACCCTAGGTGCCTGGTATCAAAACACAAAAATAAGTCACAGAAACAATGTTTGCCACAAATCAGAATTATTACACTGGGCTTAATTCAAAGCTAATAAGGTTTATTGAGTGAGTCATGGTAATTTGCTCTATAATTCCAGTTCAGAGTCTATGTCTCTCTACATTCAGGAAGTAGTTTTTAAAATAAAGCTTAAATTACTTCTATCAAAAGTTAAAAGCACAGAGCACATGCAACAAAGACTTTTCAGATTCAAGAATCATGACTTAGTCTCAGTAGAGCAATAGCATGCAAATTACTTACAAAAATATGAGCTTTGACTACTTGATTGCCAGGAAAAAGCAACTAGTTAATCAGGAGCAACAATGAAACTTGCTTTCTACAAATTCCGTACCTCTTTCTTTGCCTTCCTTCAGCACACAAGTGCTCCCACTAGCCCCATAAACACTAGCACAAAATAGTGATCTATATTTAGTGTTAATTTAGCCAAGCAAGGTAAGACTTGAAATACTGGCTTTTCCCATAATGTTTAAGATTTTTAGTGAATACATTACTGAAACTATGCCTTAAAACAAAAAACCAAGCCCTGATGCAACTGGTAACTGATGAGATTCTTATTAGACTGAAGAAGGCTCTTATTTAGCTGAAGAGACTGTAAACCGACACCATATTTCCAGCACTTGTGCCACAGTATGCGTCAGAATATAAATACCCTGTAGCAGGCAGGAACTGCCACTACGACCTCTGACTGGCAAGGACTCTGACCCAACCTCAGAACTGCAATACAGAGCACGGTTGTGACATCATGACCAGGAGGATGGCAGGTGTGTCAGTTTTTCATTATTATAAAATAGTAATGTACTATAAAATAGTACAAAATACCTCAACTAAACCAACTTTCAAAGAGGAAAATAAGTTTATTTTGGCATAGTTTGAGGTCTCAGTCCACGGTCACTTGGTTTTGCTGCCTGCAGGCCTGTGGTGAAGGGGCACACCAAGCATGTGGCAGAGGAAGCGGTGTGCCTGGTGGCAGCAGGGAAGCAAACAGCGAGAGAGGAAGGGGCTGGGTTCCCCACATTCCTTTCAAGGGCATCCCAAGAGTGATCTCCCTCCCACCAGGTCCCAGCTCGCAAAGGATTTACCACCTCCAAGTGGTGGCACAGGCCGGTGGCCAAGCCTTTAACACAGGGGTTCTCTCTGTGGCACCTGGGAATGGTTTCACAGAAGACAGTTTTTCCAGAGGAAAAGGATGATTTTGGGGTTAGACTCTCATAAGGAGCACAACCTAGATCCCTTGCATGCGAAGTTCACAGTAGGATTCGTGCTCCTATGAGAATCTAATGTTCCATGATCTCACAGGAGCCAGGGCCCAGGTGGCAATGCCAGGTACAGGGAGTTGTAAATACCGATGAAGCTTCACTTGCTCATCCTGTCACTTACCTCCTGTGATCTGGTCTGGTTCCCAAAGATTGGAGGACTGGAAACCGCTGCTTTGACACGAGGCTTTGGGGGTCATTCAAGATTCAAACTATGGCAGGTCAAGAGATTCCTTGGGCCTCGACCAAATCAACACAAAATGCACCTGTGAGTAGAAAAATCTTCCCATGGCTACTGAGCCCCTCCTGGTGAAAGCATATCTCATCAACCTCTGCTTTTTGAAGGGCTTCTTCCATGAGTTTTTGCACATCCTTTCTGTACTTACAAGAAATACAAGTTACTGCCTTTTCTGAGCTTTCACTTTTCCTCTGGTAACTTTATATCCCCTCTGAAGTACTAATGTCCTCTCAGAGATGAGAAATAGGGAGACTAAAAAATTTAGTTGGCAAAGGAGACTCAAGTAGTTAAGGGGCAGAGATGGAAATCTGAATGCAAAGTGAATTCAACCAAACATCAATGAAGATGAGACTGGCTTTCAACTAGACAGTTTCTAGAAAACCATCAAAGAGCAAAGCAAAATAGCCTATTTCATCTTATCTGTTTACCTGATAATATTCTCACCAAAAATTGTTTAATCTTGGTATCTTTGAATATTTCTTGCTTTTTCTTTTAAATATTATTTCTAGGTATCCTCTAGGTTTAATTCCTAGGAAACTCAGTAATTGCCATCAAAGATGTTGATTGCCTCAAAATTAATCCTTGAGTCTCAAAGGCAGGGACCGTATCAAATTCCAGTCTTATCACAGCATCTTACTACTTTTAAGAAAACTCAAGCATTCTTACAGACTTCCCAGCAATCATTGTCTAGCAATTGCTCAATTTCATTATAGTCTCCTGAATGCAAACTCATGGTTTGGATCTAAAATGTCTCCCTGAAGTCTCACGTTCAGAGGAGGCAGGCAGGCAACTGGATCTTGGGGTGCTGAACTCACAGCTGACTATGCTGTGTGCAGGTGGGTCCTGGTTGGAAGAGGAGTGTCCCTGCAGGTGTCACCTACCTCCTCCCTTCTCTGCTTCCTGGCTGCCAAGAGAAAAGCAGCTTTCCTCTGCCAAGCCCTTCCTCCATGTCACTTCTGCTTTGAAGCCAGCCAACCATGAACTGAATTCCCTAAACCTTGAGCCAAGTTAAACCTCTCTTACTTCAGGATGTGGGTGTCAGGTACTTTGTCCCAACAGGAAATCTCACTTTATATAACTTTATCTCACACCCTCCCCCAAAAAAGGCACAATAGGAATAAAAATTTATAAAACCATAAAAATGAAAATAGGAAGCAAATTTACTGAAGAATTCAATACATATATTCATGAGGGGAAGAGTGGTGCCTCTGCCTTAGTAGGACTCTCCCTCACGGGGAAGCTGAATGACCCTGCCGTATTTAGTCAGGTTCAGGAACTACAGGCAAAAGGACACAGCGACAACACAGGCAGGTAATTTAACATTACCTGAAAATAAGGTGCAATAAAAAGAATGGAAAATTGTGTTAAGAAAATGTCCCAGAAAAAAAACAAGGCCGGAGGCTCAATTCCAAGCTCTAGTACTTCACGCAGTGCCACATCAAAGAAAAAGCTGGTGGGGTGAGGAAGGGTGAAAAGAGAACTTGAAAATACTTTTTGGATTGTCAAGCCCACCAAAGCACAGTATCATGCAATTTTTAGAATACCAGCCACAGAGATTTTTAAGAGCAAAAGAAAGCCAAGACAAAACAAAAATTGTACCAAATCTTACCACTGTGCCAATGAGAAGACAATATAGCAATGCTTTCAAAATTCTTGGCCACTTATCTTAAATCCTGAATTTGACTTTCTACCTAGAATTTCATATACCGAGCATTCTACCTTTTGAAATATGAAGCCTGAAGATAATGCAAAACCCATATATTCATTCCCAAGAAACTACGGAAGGAAGCATTCTAACAAGTAAAAATGGGCTAATAAAGACATGGGGTCCAGAAAATGTGGGGCCCAACTGGAGAGGAAAACACCCCAGCATAATAGTGATATTTCAGGAAAGAGGTGGACACTTGAAAGAGAGAACTAGTGTACGCTGAAACAAATAGTTCTACAAATTTATTTAGTACTGCTTGGGAAGAAGTGATGTACATATAAGTCAAAAAAATAAGACAATTATTAACTCCAGGACAAAACGTTCTGAGAGTATATGTGTAAGTACAATAAAATAGCTCAGGAGTGAAAACAGAAATATGGTTAAAATTATGCAAATGGTAAGTGTTGATTAACCAAAAAATGTACTGTAAGAAAGGGGAAATAAAAAAAGACAAATCTTGTCATAATAGGACATAGACAAATATCTAAAACTAATAAACTAAGAAATAGTTGTGTATTACTTAGAAACACGAAACTGGGGTGCCAGAAAATAGAAGGCTGAATACCTCTCTCCTGGGATGGGGAAGGATTGAGCAGGAGGCTCTTTTCCTTATAAGCCTAGAAGTACTATTATTCAACTGTGGCTTTAGTAAAAATTCGTTCTTGGGCCAGGGATTTAGCTCAGTGGTTCTGGCGCCACAAGGTCCTGATTTCGATCCCCGGTACCAAAAAAAAAAAAAATTCATTCTCACAGGAAATTTAGAAAAAAGCCCACTCTTCCGCAATCTCTTCTCCGTGGACCAAACCTAGTTAGGACATAAATTCAAGGCCTAGATCCCAATTCATCTCCACTGTCCTGGATCCAAGAGATGGGACTCCAACTATGATGCCATAGCCAGCCAGTGGTCTGCACCTAGCAGCCGCTCAGTTGGTTGCTGGGGATGTGGGAGCGAGAGGAAGAAACCTAGTGCAGTAAGAATACCAGAAGTGATTTTGGTACTTTTGGTACATGCCTCACATCTCTCAACCATTCTCTACAGCAAGAAAATCAAAGAAACAAGTCTATGGGTTCTAAACTGCACATATTATTTAAACTATAATTTAAATGGGCTTATTAAATTTTAATACATTACCAAAAAGCTTGCAACTTTCATTAAAAAAAAGCCTCAAGAAGACACCCAAACAGAAATATTTTTAAAAGTCAGTAGCTAGATGCCAATTTTATATTGCTAATTTATTTCATTTTAAAATTTTCAAACAACATTCCTACCTGGCTTGTGTAGTTTGAACTCTGTACCCCTAACTTATAAAACTGTTTCTATCAGAAAACAAGCACTTTCAGTGTGAAAAGATCTTTATTTCCAAGTGATAAGAACAAGGTCTCACACAGCAGATAGAGTGAGTGTCCCTGCCCTGGGAGGTTCAGATCCGCAGCCTTTCCGGGTAACTCACTGTGAACCCCCAGCAGTGGCAATGAACAAATGGCCGTTAAGTGTAGCTCTTGCAAACTCTAGTGTATAGTTCCTTTGTGCATCCTAGTGACAAAATTCAAATAGCTACATTCCATTTAAAATGTAAAATACAGCAGCTTTTTCCCAGGAACTAACTTCTAAAAATTGTATCCAGAATTCAAATTTAAGATATTAACTTAATTATCTTGTATGTATATCATTAAAATTGCTGATATTTTGACAAGCACAGTATAAGAAATCAAACCCTTTTCAACATGAAATCTAGTCAAATACCATCTTCTTTGCTCTCTTCTTAAATAGAACATGACCAAATATTATACTTTATTCATGATTACTGATTGTATTTAGAGAATATTCAACAATCAGAATGTCATGTCATTTACAATACTGTACATTAAGTTAGAATATATAATCCAGCCCTACTACAAAAATGATATAACTTGACCCAAGATAAAAATGGTTTCTAAGGCTTATATACATTAAAAATAGGAAAAGAAATTAGAAAACTGTCATCAAGTACAAAAAAATCTAGAAGAATTCTCCAACATCTGCTCTCTTATCCCGACATTTGCTTCGAGCTTTTGTCCGTGCTTTGAAAGCCGCAGAATTATATAAATGCTGAAATCAAGAAGGGGAAAATGCTTGTGAATCAGTACAACTTAAGGTGTTCTTAGAAAATAAAAAAAGAAAATCATACAAGAAATGGACTAATTTGACTATCAATATTTTAAATATTTATAAAATGTACACAAAGAATGCAGCAGCAAATTAACAACACAATTAATGGCTACTCTATATTAAGAAATTTATCAACTAAATATGTAAGGAGTAAGTAAATTCCAACCAAGGAAGGTAAAAATGAGCATCAGTTAATCTGATCACAAATCATGACTAACATGAAAAAGTCCTACTTAGCTGTCAATTAAAATAAAAAAAATAGTGGTGGGGAGCTGTTTTAATACCAATTAAATTAACTTTTCTTTTTTTTTTTTTTGGTACTGGGGATCAAACTCAGGACCTTGTGCTTGCCAGAGCACAAAGCAGGGCTAAATCCCCGGCCCTCTTTTAATTTTTTTTTTTGAGATGAGATTTCTCTATGTAATCCAAAGGTCAGTTTTTGAACTTGCTGTGTAGCCCAGACTGACCTTGAATTCATGATCCTCGTGCCCCAGCCTGCCAAGTGCTAGGATTATGGGCATGTGTAACCATGCCCAGGAATTAAGTCTCTTATAATTATTAAACCTATTGCTGTCAAATCTGTGTATAACAACAACATGCCTTCATTCAATGCTGCAGCCAATTAAAAATGATAGAATAACTTCGGAAAGTAATTTGGCAAAACCTATCACGTGCTTTTATTTGACACTGTAGTTTCATCCAGAAGAAATAATTAAAAAGAAATAGTAAAAATACTTAATTTTACCAGCAAATCTTAAATACCTCTCAATTATGTGACCACACTGGTAATTAAATACAAAAGTTCAATGAAAGTATAATTAAGCAGGTCACATACATTAAGATGTCTATAATTAGAAGTTATGAAAATGAGTAACAAATGTTGATGAGGACTGGAGAGTAGAACCCTTTTTTTATTTTTTGGTACCAGGGATCGAACTCGGGACCTTGCGCTTGCAAGGCAGGCACCAGAACCACTGAGCTAAATAAATCCCCAGCCCAAGAGTGGATCTCTTAAGCACTGCTGATACTGATGCAAAATGCCTCGGCAGCTATGGATAACTTTGACGGCTCCTCAAAAAGTTCAAAATAAAATTACCAAAAGACCAAGGAATTGCACTCATAGGAATATACCCCTCCAACACTGAAATCTTTCAAATAAAAATCTGTATGCCAGCGTTCACAGTAGAACTATTCACAATGACCAAAAGATGGATAACGCCCAAATCAATTTAGATGATCAAGAAATCATGAAATACCCATGTAATGGAATTATTACTCAGCAACAAAAAGGAATGCTGCTCTGATTGAAGTGGAAAAAGACAAACACAAAAGGGAACATGTTGCATAATTTCATTTATATAAAATATCCCAAATTGGTAAATCCAGAGACAGAGTACAGATTAGTGTTCGCCAGTGGCTAGAAGAACAGACTGCGGGGATAGGGGGGCACTGCTTTTCGGTAAAAGGTTTTCTTTTGAGGTGAGGAAAATGTTTTGGAAGTAGATAGAGGGGACTGGTTGTAAATACCATGAATGTAACAAATGCAACTGAACAGCACACTTCCAAACAGTCTCTTATGTAACTCTTACCTCAATAAAAAATATTATAAAATTAAGGATATGTGAAATGTTTAAGTGAAACTCAGAGTGTGTAACTTCACTAAGCATAATATTTCATATAAAAGTAATATTGTAACACTCAAAAATAATTTCTATAGGGCCAGGAATTTAGCTCAGTGGTTCCACCGCCTTCCTCGCAAGCACACAGTCCTGAGTTCAATCCCCGGTACCAAAAATAATAATAATAATAATAACTTCTATATTAAAGTAGCAGGGCTATGGGTGAAAATTTTAATTAAGTCCCCCACCTTCTAAGTGCAATAAAGCTTCTACACCTTTAGTACAGCCACTGTGTCTGTGTGAGACACCATGAAAAAGTAAAATCCCACGTTATTGGGAGACATGGCTAGGTTCCCATCACCAGGGACAATCAAAGTTTTACCTCCATTTTTCTTTAGAGCATTTAATTCTATTAAGAACAAGAACAAAAACCTACCCTTTCAAAACGAGAAATCTTCATCGTTTTAAGCATTGCAGCATCCAGCATCACTGGGGGTCCAAGTTCAAATACATTGCGAAGGAATTCATTTGACTTATGTGAAAGAAAAAAATAAGGCTTAATGTTAAATAGCAAAGCTGTTTTTCACTACACAGAATGAATCTTATTAACAGAAGTTATGTGCAACCAATAAGTATGAACCTACAACACTTATTTCCTATTTCTCAGTATGAGAGCAAATTGTTTTCTAATACCTTGAATTCCAGAAAGCCATGTGACACTATCTGCTTTCATCAAAAGTACCAATAACATTCAAGCAGACATACCATACAAAAAGAAAGTTTTATTTATTCAGCTTCACATTCAAAAACAAATTTATTGTTTTCAGTGAGCTACATTTCAGACCATTTCTTAAGCAGATATAGAAATGTCACTCACCTGCAAGTGGTACTGCATCCCTGATCCGAGAATCTCTTTAAAGGTGTCATAGGTGTGTTTTTTGACCCAAGTATCAATATACATGCGTTCAGGACCAAATTTAACAGTTTCTGTTGGAAAATCCTGTTCCTAGACAATGCAAGAGACAAAATTATCATAGGTATGGAAATGGCCCAGAAAGATTTTGCATAAATACAACTTCTAAACAGATAAATGAGGTAAATGAACAATATTTTGGAGTGGCACTTCCACAGTTGAGATGTGGAAAGGCTCATAACTGCTGTTCTGTGTGTGAGGGTGTAGAATTTGTCTAACTGTATAAACCTGAAGACACAACTGAATTTGAATAAATATGAATGACAAAACCACGCTGCTATGAATATTTTAAAATTTCAAGAGCAGGCCAATGTTTGTAGATCTGGGATAGGAGATGGGAACTGTCAGTGAGAAAAGGCAGGGACCTCGGGAAGGAGCCAAACAGGGCTAACAGAGCGAGCCCAAGGAGAGAGCCAGTAACTAGGAGGCTCTGACTTAGAGGTAGAAGAGAAAGCACTCTGTGAGGCACATACAGTGACCACCTAGTGTCTAACAGCGCAAAAACACTAGTATAGGAGCATTCTAGGGTCTCAACCTGGACTTCAGAAAACACGGACACTCCTGGGAAGAACTCCACTTCCCACCCACCATCGACAAACCCATCTGCACCCGTACCCAGTTCCTCCTCCCTCCGGAATGGAACAGGCCCTCATATTCCCTAATCCAGGCGAAACCCAATCTTTCACTTGTATTTTAAATGTTCCTCTTCCACTGGTTCCCTTTCCCATAAACTGTCTCTAGCATCTAAAACAAAACAAAACAAACCCTTCTACAATGTAGCACTACATTCTAGCTACGGATTCTCTTCCCCTTCCCAATACAGCCAAAGCACTTTAACAGAACTGAAGATACTTCTTTTCCACTTCCTCACTCCACTTTCCATCCACTTTCCAATACACTTCAGTCTGGCTCCTCTCGAACCGCCCCACTGACACTGCTCTTAGAAAGGTCACCAATGACCTGACTACAGATCTTACGAAATGGTCTGCTTCCTCTCACTTTGCTTATCTGCAGCACTGGGCCCTACTGAAAACACACAGTACTGAGGGACTGAGTTTCAGCTTTGCTGTTTACTGTTTTGGTTACTGCTTGTTGCTTGTTTGTTTTTGTAGTACTGGGGATTGTACCAGGACATTCACTTTAAACTACATCTCCAACCCTTTTTAAATTTTTTGAAAGTCTTGCTAAAATCACTAAGCTGCACAGACTGGGCTCAAACTTGCGATCTTCCTGCTTAAACTTCCCAGAGAGCTCGGATTACAGATGCCTTTGGTATTCATTTTTCCTTAAAAAGGAGTAATTCTATACCTAAAAGTTATAATGGAACTAAAAAAGAAAATTGTATGGCAAAGCATCTAATATATTAAATGTCTGTGGGTGTATGGACTACACGAGCTCCAAGAAAGGCTCTGGATAAACAGAAATGATGTGGCAGCCCCTATGACACCTCAGATGTGTAATTCTCTCTGGCAGCTGAGCAGCCTTCATTTAGAAGACTCGTCAAGGAAGCAGGGACCTCCCAAGAGAGCTGGGCTCCAGTCAGAGTGTGGCTGAGGGGCTCCTTCTTTGCCAGGCGCACTGAGGCAGAGGCCGGACACTGGGGAGCCCAACAGAGAGTAGGGAAGGTGCTTTTCCCGAGCTGAGGAGGAGAGGGCAGGCAGATTGCTGCAGGGTAAGAGTGGCTTCCCAGGGACAGGGCCTGGTAAAGCTGTGTACGCCGAGACCCCCTTATCTTCCTCAGGATTACCAGTGCTGAGCAGCACTAGGGCTGACGCGGTGGAGGGGCTTAGGAACAGACTGTCAGGTCATGCTGACCCCTTACAATCTACTACCCAGCAAGACGCAGAATCTGAAATCAGGTCTACTCCAGAAAACCTAGGACATGCCATCACCTTATCTTTGGAGGCTACACTGTCCAAAAACAACAGAAAAAAAAAGGGGCAGTGAAGCTCAGCGGGTCCCAGCACCCAGAAGGAAGCTCCCCTACTGCCATCCCAGGCTCCTAAGGCACAGAAGGTGAGCCACATGGGCACAAGAAGCCCCCCCCCCCGCCACCGTGGAAACGAGAAGACACATAAACAAGCCTCAAAAACAGACTTCCGGATCACCTACAGCAACCCCAAAGGGAAACGAGATGGAACAATCTGATACT
>NW_004624739.1:17451653-17518642 GCF_000247695.1 Heterocephalus glaber
AAAAATTTGCTGGGTAAAACATAAAGGGCCAGAGTGATTCCTGTCCACTAGGAACTCCATTTCTCATTTTTAGATCATTCTCCTTATTCCTCCTCAGTGGTTCCGGAGCCTGCCTCGCAAGCACAAGGTCCCAAGTTCGATCCCCGGTACAAAAAAAAAAAAAAAAAAAAAAAAAATTTGCTGGGAGCCAAGTGTACTGGCACATGCCTGTCAGTCCAGAACTTCAGGAGGTTGAGGCAAGAGGACTGCAAGTTCAGGACCAACCTGAGCAACCTGGCAAGAATGTGTCACAAAATAAAAACTAAAAAGGGTTGGGGAGAGCCGGACATTTAACTCAGTGGATTCGCCGCCTGCTGCGCAAGCGCAAGGACCCACGTTCAATCCCCGGTACCAAAAAAAAGAAAGAAAACAGGGTTGGGGAGGTAGCTCAGTGCAAAGGCCCTGGATGCAGTCCCCAGCACCACTTGGTCTTGATGAAATTCAATCAACAAAATGATCCAACTGTCAAGTTCAGCCTAAAACAATTACTCAAAATTAGTAGCTATTACAGCAGTCAGGAGGCCTACCTCGACCGCCCGCAGGACATCTCTGAACACGGACCGCTGCTTTCTCTTGTCCACTTTGGCCCGGTGTTTATTTCCATCTGTAGCCAAAGCCCTCAGCATCTGGGTCAAAGATTCTATGTCTTCATAAAAGAAGTCCTGGGCAGGAAAAGAGAAGCAAGTTTGCTTTACTGGTTTCTTCTTTTACAACCTCTTGAGTCCACAAACAACAGCCCAGGTTTCTCCCAGCGCTCTGGGAGGCTGAGGCAAGAGGATGGAAACCTCGAGCCAGGCCCAGCCCGGAGCAACTGAGCAAGATCCTGTCTCCTCAAAGAAGTCACAGGCTGCTTCAGATGCAGCTCAGAGCGAAGACCTGGGTTCTATCACCAGTAGCCCAGGACCACCACCACCAAAAAAGAAGAGAAGGAAAAAAACCCCAAGAAGATTCGCTTATTTAGCTATCTAAAACTAGAGCTGATATTTCCACTACAAACCACAGGTTAGCAATCTCTAGTTTTAGTTGTTTGTATCTGACATTTGTTTGCAGTAGATGTAATAATCATTTAACTTACTCTATTAAAATAAGTAGCTCTCCCCCGATTTTCTTAGAATTGTACACATAATTACATAACCTGTAAATTAAGATTGCTGTACAGTTGGAAAATTAAGCTTGAAATTAGTGAGACAGTCTTGCTTCGAAATATATAAACTGCCTTACTGTTAGTATTTCAGACCCCATATTCTGAACCGTTCCAACAAATGTTTTCCTCAAGTGTGCCAATTTAATCTATGTCTACGTTAGAGACAACACTAATTTAAAAATCCATTATACGGATAAATAAACCAAAAATCTAATGTTATCTTAACTGGTTTTAAGAACTGAGGACCACTGCCAGTGATTCCAACTGGAGATGATCTTACCGCCCAAGGGACATTTGGAGGTAGCTTTGGTATCGTAAGGGGGAGAGGGTGCTACTGGCACCCAGAGGATCGAGTCAGGATGCTGCTGAACGTTCTCCAATGTGTAAGACAGCCCCACTCTGCTCAAACACAAAAACTTATCCAGCCCAAAATCAGGGTGTTAAGGTTGAGAAACTCCAATATGATGTCAGCCATGGAAAACTCAATCCAGTTTATAGTAGTAAAGTACTAAAACTTAGAAAAAGAAATGTCTAACTTTTTAGGGAAAAGAATCCATAAAGCACTTGGGGCAAATAATATATAATATATATATAAAAAAGGAAGGACGGAAGAAAATGTAAAACATAGCCAAAAAAGCATTCAAAAGCCTTTTGATTGGAGTTTAGGGTAACTATATAATAAAACTGTATGCTCTGAGATAAAGAATGGGCTTCAGAGTACAAACAAACATCTTAACTCTCACTAAGCATGAAAAGAAAATAGCACAGTCATTATTATACAACAGGATCAGTGTTGGATTAGAATTTCAAATGTACTTCACACTACATTTCGATAATTGCAAAACTGTTTTATCTTAAAAAGAGAGTATCTACTTTCTTGCACAAAGGCTGAGGTATTAAATAAGATGATACTGAGCCAGGTGTGGTGGTACACGCCTATTATCCCAGCACTTCGGAGGCTCAGGCAGGAGGATCATAGTGAGTTTAGGGCCAGCCTGAACTACAAAGACAAAAAACTACAAACTCTGCCTCCAAAAAAAAATTAAAACAAAAAATGATAAATACAAACTGCCCAAGAAACATGAACTATTCACATCAATATTTCAGATTTAGAGGATTTTATACAAAACTTTTTTTCCTTTGTTTTTGGTACCAAGGATTGACTCAGGACCTTGAGCTTGCAAGGCAGGTACAGTGCTACTGAGCTAAATTCCCTGGCTCTAGAACTTTTTTTTTTTGGTACTGGGGATCGAACTCGGGACCTTGTGCTTGCGAGGCAGGCGCCAGAACCATTGAGCTAAATCCCTGGCCCTCTAGAACTTTTTAAAAAAAATCTGAGTAGCAAATTACACCTAGATGAAGCAGTTTAATGTCATATAAAACATGAGTTTTGCAGTAAGAACATCTAAGTTTGAATCACAAGCACCCAACCACTTAGATATGCACAAGCCTGGGTGTAATCACACTAGCCATCTGGGCCTCAGATGCATCTCATAAAATGGAAACAGTTGATAACAGCAGCATCTCACAGGTTTATCACACAAATTAAGTGAAATATTAAAAGCATATAAAACAGTATATCAACATCCATTAATGTATGACGGCTCTTACTGTTCTATACAGTCTGTTCAAACTAACACAATATACATTTGACAAACTGGTCGGCTAAAGACAATTGTTTCATACCAAAGTAACAACTATAATAAACTAAATGTTTCCAAAAGTTCAGTGGAATTAGGATGAAATGAAAGCACAGCAAGCTTTTGGAAGGGGCTGGCACAGTGGGGCACGCCTGTAACCTCAGCTACTCAGGAGGTGCGGGCTACATGGTGAGACCCTGTCTCAAAAACAAAACAAAACGATAAATTTTAGAAGATTAGGCTGAAATTGTTAAGGTCCGAAAAAGTCATTTCCAAAATTAGCATCGCTATACAGAACTCACTGGAGCATTAACTAAATAAAATGAAGTAAGCTGGTCTTGGATGGCTATTCTAAGGGTTATGAAATAAAAACCGTGGGCTGGGGCCAGGGATTTAGCTCAGTGGTTCCGCTGCTTGCCTAGCAAGCGGAAGGACCAGAGTTCGATCTCCAGTACCAAAAAAAAAAAAAAAATTATTTTGGGCTGGAGTACAGCTGGGTGGGAGAATGCCCACCTAGCAATTGCAAGGCCCTGAGTATCATGATCCCCAGCACTGTAAAAAAAACAGAAACAAAAATCTGATGGATGTCTAGCATTAAAATAGAATTTGATCCCTCCCCAATTCACCGCAAAGTGCTAAACATCTCTAGAATGGTTTTGTCTGACTCTACAAGCACAAAGACATTTCTTTCAGTTCTTGTTAATTAATCGTGGCAGAATACCTTCATCAAGGTATGGAGACATTTTTATTTTTACACAGGTCAGTTATCCTATAAACAAAGGTAAAAAGTAAGAATGCTAGAATTGCTCCTTCTGAAGTATGATATCTAAGTATGATATCTAATCATATCAGATTTAGTATGAGGAGTATGTTGTTAATCTTTGGGTGATTTTTTCCCTCTCTTTCCACACCGTGGGATTTCCCATCAGGCCAGAGGGGGCACAGGATAGGAGAACTGGGGAATACTTTCCATTTGTATATTTTTGAGGCAGTCGGCGGCACCATTGAGCTAAAACCCTGGCCCCTTAAAATAGAGCAGCATTGTACTTTTTTTGTTTTGGGTTTGGTTTTTTTTTTGGTACCGGGGATCAAACTCTGTGCTTGCATGGCAGGTGATGGCACCACTGAGCTAAATGCACGGCCTGTGTATTTCTGAGTCAGGCTTACACCAGCACCTCACACGCCTCCTGACCTGTAACTGTGCCCGCCTACCAGCCTCTCTTAAACTTCCCTACACTTCCTATTAAGGCCATTAGTAGACTCCTGCTGGAGGGGAGGAAGGCAAGGCAATTCCATGAAGCGTTACAGTAACGCTGTAATGTGACAGTTACCACTTACACTGTACCCCTGGATTCTCAACAACTCCCTGCAGCTGTTTTCTCCATTTTAAAGACAGTGAGGCATACAGAAGTTGCCGAACACCATCCAACCGGTAGGGGTACAAGAGAAATGAGAAACTAGACAGTGGGGGTGAGGACTCCAACCTCACCAACTTGGCATATGGCGAATACACACTGTAAGCTAGGAGAGCTCTCACAAGGGAGTAACAACTCCTGACTTCAACTTTCAACATGCAGTTATTAATATCTACCAGTCACTCTCAGAAGGACCCTAGAAAGAGTCAGCTCTTCAGAATGTTTTCCCAAGTTTCCAGGCAGAATTCATCACAATGCCAGATTTACAGGTTAATAACATCTCAAAGTTATGTTAGCAAAAGGCTCTGAACAAACTGAATACTACTCATTTGTTACAAGAACTCTATTTTAAATCTTCCTATGCATTTCATCAACCTCCTGATTTAATTTATTTTTCTTTTTTGTGACACTGAAGGTCAACCCAGGGCCTCTGTACATTAGGCAAGCACTCTACAACTGAGCTCCACTCCCAGGCCTCCCTGGTCTAATTAACTGTTAAACACTTTTAATTGCCCACATACACTGTAAGTATCCCCACTACTCACAAATCAGTTTATTTTAAAAAAAAAAATAGCAGACAAGGTTCTGTTTGTAAGCTACTTCATTTCTGCCCACGGACAAGGATTTAAGTCATATTAAACATGTTTGGATGAGTTCTCCTGGCTATCCTGTATGATTTATTAAGTCAGAAGACAAAGGTGCGTAGTGGTAATACGTTATGCTTACACACATTTCAACAAATTCAACATGCACAATTCAAACTGCATTATTACTTTTAAGATGCATTTCAAAGAAAAAAAATTACTGTTTCTACCCAGTAGAGAAACGCAAAATTAAAAATTGGGACATCTGGTTTCTGTGCCTTCAGGTAAAGGAGCCATTAACTAGCTCAGTAAAATTAAGTTAATTGCTAAATTTGAGTTTAATTTTCACATAAGAAGAATCATTAGCTACTGCATTAACTTACTTTCCATTCCTACCTGGTACCCTTCCAAAAAGGAGGGCAGGGGAGCTATACACAGATACTTCACACATACAAATTTTAAGAGGTCTAAAATAGAATGCAAAGGACTACATACAGTAGGTAATCCTATTTCAAAATATTCAGTTACCTAACTTTATTTGCATTCCATTCTGGAAATACTTTCTCCTTAGATTAAAAAAAAATCCACTAACTCAAGGTTAGGTAAACAGCTCTTAGCTGCCCATGTATTTGGAGTTTCTGACTGGATCCTTCCACTTGTCATCTGGACAGTAAGTACCTAAGGATTCAGTGCCTGAGACAAGTTTCTTGGACACAAGACCTTTGGTGCTAAAGCTGAAATAGTAGCAGGCAAACTGGGCCAGCAAGTCAAACCATCATAAACTCAAATACCTTCAAGAACTCAGTAACTTCACAAACTCAAATACCATGGTACCATCTGTGAGTGGACAGAGGAAATGCAAAGCACATCAGCACACAGAAAGGCTGCATGAAAGGAAGATTCAATTTAGCTCATCCCAAACCTATGCTTAGTATTCCAGCCATCTGTCTGGTATTTATTACAAACCATCACATGTCTGAATTGCCTTAATATAGTGGGGTACCTGAGAAATCTAAGCAGTTCTGAACGGATTATACCACGTGTAACTCTCCATAAAGAACAGATCACCCCTAAACTTCAGTTCGATAGCAAAAATTCAGTGTTAAATATGCTCAAATATTGTTCTACCAATTCCTATCAGTTTATGCCCTCTAAGTAGTGTACTGCCAGTGCCCAGAAGCAAGACAGTGATCTGTCACCAGGTCCTCAGCTGGCCATCCTCCAAACTTACTATCCAATTCTTAACTGTGACAGTCTGATGGAATCGTGGTCCTTGTGGCACAAGCATTATCCTGTGCCCATCAGATACTTACACTCTCCATCTCTCTGGCCAATTCAAACAGAAGTGCCAAAGATTCACCAGCAGCTATTCTCATGTTTACATCATCACAAGAAAGGAGGCTTGGAAGTTTATGGAAATGCCTAGAAAACAATGAGTCATTACTATATGAATGTAACCAATTATGTCAACCAAATGTTTTTATAAAATATGATGCTGAAAACACATACATCTCCAGCCTTTTCTTCCCTTCGCTGATTGGGCATATGGTCAGCAATAATGTCCACGAGAGAAGCGAGCTGATGTGGAGTGCTGTGTAAGGGGTGCTACAAACACCATTAGTGTCTTTCTCTTTGAGACAGGACTTGGTGAAGATATTTTCCAAACAATCTAGAGTCGAATACAGCTCCTAACAGAAAAGAATATGCAGTAAGATGCCCACCTTTAATTAGAAATAATTGCATGTATCTGGATCAAAGGTTTCTACTTACAGTAATGTCATCTGTGGCAATAAAAGAGCAGACACCAAAGCAAGTTGCACACTAAAAAAATAAAATTAAATTAAAAGATATTAATGATAGTTTTAAAAAAATTCTACACCTGTTCTTATAATTCTAAATAAAAATTTTCTTCACTACTTGACCCTATTAGGTTCTAAGTACACTATATGGAAAGGAGAAAAGAAAGAATTATTGGACCAGGAGTTAAGTAAGGGAAGTGGGTTTTCAGCCCGTGCTCTACTACCAAACCCACAATACTACTTTAGGAAAATGACTCTGCTCCTCTTGGGGCTTTTTATTAATTCATAAAATTGGAGGGGACAGTGTATGCAAATGAATGTCCTAATTTCTAGCATTACAGCTCCATAGTCTATTATTTAAATTATTATTTTTCTCAGTCTCCATTTAGTAAAGCATTTTGAATATCATTTCATTGTTTCCTTCTACGTGCAGCACCAATGCCTAGGATCACTTTAAACTTCAACTCTAATTCAAAAATGGAGATATAAGCTTTGACATTTGCAATAAAGAAGCCCACTTTCCCTGTTAAACACTTTAAACTACATTAAGATGGCTACTAGTTTTCAAGGTTTAAAAATACTTATATTAGCTGGGAGTGGTGGCTCACACCTATAATTTCCAGCACTATGGGAAGCTGAGACAGGAGGGCTGCAAGTTTGAGCCTATCCTAGAAAACCTGGCAATTCTGCAAATCTATCTCCAAAACAGGGGGAAGGAGGGCACTGAGGATGTAGCTCAGGGCAAAGGACGTGGGTCTGATCCCCCCGTCTCCCAAAAGCAGAACAAACAATACAAAACAAAACATTTGTTGGTTTTTATGAAGACTTTACTATGAAAACTCAAAAGACCTTCCAAGAAATAAGCACATAGAAGTGGAAAGTTCATAAAAATTAAGTAACCACCCAACTACAAAGTAGCAATTAGACAATGAGTGCGTTTCAAATCCCAAAAGAGATGAAGGTGTCAGAGGCCAGAGTTTCAGAGATGTATAGGTTGACCCAAATTTATGTAGGGCACAGCGGCCAAGGGAAAAAAAAAAAAGTGTCTAGACGACCCTTGCTTTAAATTCTAATCAAAATTATTCTATAGGCTGGGGATTTAGCTCAGTAGCACATCTGCCTCACACGAACAAGGTCCTGAGTTCAATCCCCGGTACCCCCCTAAAAAAATTCTACAATCATCCTGAACAATGGCCTTCAGGGCTGGGGATTTAGCTCAGTGGTTCTGCCGCCTGCCTCATAAGCACAAGGTCCTGAGTTCAATCCCTGGTACCCCCCCCCAAAAAAGCATAACGATCTTCAATTTCAAAGATGTAGAAATTTACTCTGTACAGGATGCTCTTTGGAGTAAGAAAATTTAAGAAAGCAACTGCCATATTACATTTATTTGCTAAACTAAAAGACAAATGTAAATAAAGTATTAATAAAACCCTATTTACGCCTGCGTGTAACATGCCTAGATAGATGCTACAAACTTGAAAATCTCACACTTACTGTTTGCCTAGCCTGGATACCAGCTGTTCCATCACAAATTATTTTCTTTAGGATTGGCCCAAGAGTCTTTAAAATCTCTTCACTCTCAATTCCAGGGCCCAGCTGAACACACAGCACAGAGGCCAACACTGCGGCTGCGCGCTGCTCGTCGCTCTTTCCTGGGGAAGAAGCCAAGATGCCATCATGCAAGTCCGCCAACACACCACTTGCTTAGACAGTAACCCCCAACTCTTTCAATTACAAAACAGCGCCTACCCTTTGTGAAACCTTCACTGTGTTCTAGGCTTGGACATAAAGAAACTCAGTGAAGCTACAGTGCTCCAATTTTACAAGCAATCAAATCCTAGATTTGTCATGAACTAGCCAAGCGACCATCACCTACTCTTATTTTCTAAGCAATTTATTCTTCTATAAAACGGAGATTAGTTCTCCTCTTAAAGGAGCCCTGTATTGGTTCAACAAAATGTGTTTCATATGTTGCTTTCTGCTTTCCAATTCCTTAAGGCACTCACTATGGGTGTTCAAGCAGCCCCTGAATAAATCTCCTAAGCATTTCATATGGACACAGCCTATAAAGTAATTTTTCCAGGTTTTCTTCTAAAACTTTAACAAAGTAAGTCAGTAAAAATAAGAGATTCTTTAAAACCACAGAAAATACATTCACATAAAGGTAAACGTAAATTAATTCTTTTGACAAGGAGTTTGGGCAAAAATACTGAACCTAGATTATCTTGATAAATTAAAAATATATAAGCAAATTGGAATGGAATTTTTTAAGTCATTTAATCCAACTGTCATTATGGGAGACAGTTTCAATATGAAATACCTTGTAGAATGCCATTGTATTGTCTCAAAAAGTTGGTTCTGCTATCAACTGTACCACTAAGTTATGTAGGTGTGGAGCCAACTCACTTTTCCTAGACTCTTCCTTACTCTGTAAAATGAGAGGGTGGATCTTATCAAGGGTTTCATTCACCACACAGCTCTCACCCTGAGGCGCGATGAGAAAAATACAGACAAAGCAAAGTTCATTCAATCTGAAGAAACTTGAGCTCCCTGGATTTTTTGGTGCTAGATTTTGTTAATAAAGTGGTAATGACAGAAAGCAATTTTGTTTATAATGTTCTTACTCGGGAAAATAAGTAAACTGATACATGTAAATCATTTTATTTACATGGTGGTTCCTAAAACTGAGGTCTAAGTAACACTAGACTTAATCTTTAAGGTGTCTCTTTATTCTATAAAGTTCTATCATCATAACAATATGAATTCCACAATCTCTACCACAAAATCTCAGAATTCAAAAATGATGTCATTTACATGTACTCTAGATGTTTTAAGTGTATTTCAAAGAAAAGGAACTACATGATTCAAGTTTAGAAATGAAGTAAGATGGGTTTTGAAATTATACTTTATGTTGACAACTGAGACTTTCAAACCTTTCTTGTATAACAAGAGGATGGCAATCACCTGTTCTGATACAAAAATGATGACAATCCAATTCCAATCCTTTCTAATTTAAATGTTACTGCACAAGAACAAAGTTCCTAACAAACTGCATCCTGAGTTCCACTGATCATCACACACCTTTTCACTGTCGTAAGAGTAGTATTCTAGTGTCATTAACAAATGCCATTGCAAAGTCCATATTAGTTCTGTGCCCGTGACTCAAAAATCATGGTGTTACCTTTTTTCAGACAGCGTTCAATGGTATCAGTTAACGTCATTCTTCTTTCCAGAATAAATTCATAGAGCATTTTCGAAGCCAGTGCATTTTTAATGCCTTCAAGAGCTGCCTGCCTTGTCTTCGCACTATTTAAGATAAATGGTAAGAGAAAGATCTAGGTGGGAGTACGTCACAGTCAATGACTTACAAACAGCTTACTTCTTTCTATCTACACATCTTCTAATCCAATTGTCATCAAGCTCTAGATATTTTTCAATAATATAACTGTAATCTACAATTTACCTAATACACAAAAGCTTTTTAAGCTGCTTTAGATTATACCATTTTACTGTTTAGCAGTTTAACAGCCATGACTAAGTGATGACATTTGTTTTTTGTGGTACTGGGGGCTGAACCCAGGCCTTTTCTTCATTTTTCATTCTGAGACACAGTCTCAATGAGTCATCCAGGCTGGGCTTGAACTTGTGATTCTCCTTCTCAGTGTGTGCCACCACAACCAACTCAGAATGCAGAGATTTTAGAAGTATTTCCTACCTCTTGTCCAAGGCTAGGTCAATTAATCCCCTCAACTTGTACTCTAAGTCTTCTTGGGTTCCTTCTTCATCAAGGACTTCTGGTCCTGTAAACAAACATCGTAAAGTAGGAAAAAAAGACAGTGACCAAGTTATAGTGTACCTTAGATCAGTGGTGGCACACCTATGCATGTGTGCCACAGTGGGCATGCCAAGGCCTTTCTGTCAGCACTCAAGCCGACTCACCCTAAATATTCAGGTTTAACTGCAGTGTTGGCACTTTGCGATAAATAAGTGGGTTTTAGAATGCAGTTTGGGCACTCCATCTCTAAAAGGTTCGCCATCGGGTCAGGGATTTAGCTCAGTGGTTCTGCTGCCTGCCTCACAAGCATAAGGACCCGAGTTCGATCCTCAGTACCAAAAATAAAGAAAGAAAAAAGAAAAGGTTCGCCACCACCGCCTGAGATGTAAGACTTCCTCCACCTAAAACATGTTTTATGTAAAGCTGCACGTGCAAATTTAAAACATACCATCTTCAGCAAAACTGGAAGGGTCACTGTAACCGCTGCAATGGCTCATGGTTTCAATCGATGCATCTTCATCACTAAAAGGTTGAATACTTCGATGCTGGCCACCTATTAGGTTAAAAGGGAAAGAAGCAGATGATTTTGTTGCTATCTATACAAATATTTAACTCAAAAATTTTTAAGTTTAAACCCAAATATATTTTTTTTAAAAGGTGATATCCCAAAAGTATATACTTAAATATTCCTAAAGTCAGTTCACCCAATCTAATCTATATATCAGAGCACTAATTACAATATAAATCAACTTTACAAATATATTAATTATAACAACACTGATGAAACAAAACCTGATAGGAGAAAAAAATTACTTTCAAACCATAATTTCAAATCATAAAGCACAATAAAATACATTGAGAAACAGAGTATTATGCCATAATCATGGTAAGAATAAGACACATAAATACATTTTCTAACAACAATGACTGGGTTTAGGAAACATTAACTGGTACCTATGTTTTCAGGTACACATGTCTTATGGTAAAGAAAACTAAAGGCATATACATATCTATGTTAAGGCAGGGTAGTTTTAAAGATTAAGAAAAAAGTCTTAAAGTTTTGGTTATTTCACATGTTATAAAAGCCTGTTAAATGACCTTTAAAAGAAAGGTTCCAGCATATCCAAGAGTTTAAAAATATCAATGGTGTTACAAAAAAAAACAACCCTTTTTTGAAACTGGAATATCTCTTGTCAACCTCATTAACTTAAGGAATAAATACCCAGTCAGGGCCGGGGATATAGCTCAGTGGTACAGAGCCTGCCTGGCAAGCGCAAGGCCCTGAGTTAAATTCCTGGTACTCCCCCCCAAAAAAGATTACCCAGTTATGAGTTAAAATGAATAATGAGTTAAAGTGAGTCCCAAACTCTGCCCTCAAAGTGACCTTGAATCAACTGATTTACCGGAGCCAAACTTCCTGCGTCAGTAAACAAAGATTTCTCCAACTATCACTAGGTCTCATGTTCAAAAGTTACACTGTTTACTACCTATTGCTTAAATCCTCCAAATTTAAGACTGTTACAGTTGGGTTATTTTTCTTTAAAACAGGGGAGTGTCTTTTTTTAATCAAAACAATTTAGCAGATTTTCAAAATTAACACAGGAAGTAGCCTTCAAATTTGCTTGCTTCCTGCCAAAGCAGTAAAATTAGTATAAAGACTATACATTGAGGCCAAGATCCTAAAATTCTTAATCACAATGCTTAGGGTAGAAATAAACAAAGACCCATGACATCATATTTATTTTTTAATCTGTTTCATGACTAGAAGTCATGGCAAGTTGAGCATCATGTGATTAATTACCACGTTTATTCACAAGTCATTTACATTTTTTTCATATTACTAAGCCTATTACTAAGAGTATTCCTATGCAGCTCTTACTCAGCTCCCTTCTCTAATTAGTTTCAATGATTTCTTTCCAAGACTCAAGAGAAATAGTTTAAAAAAAAAAAAAAAGCCAAAACCTTGTATGAATGCCTGCTATCTAGGTCAAACTCAACTTGTGATCCTATGTAACATTAATGAGGTGTCACTATAGACACATAAAGTCCTTTTTTCTAGAGGGCTTACTATCCAGATTTTTTTCATCAAATTGCTCTCTTCAAATTACAGTAGGTGCTATGACAGAGGAATGCATACTTGTATAAAAGGGCAATTGTCTTAGCTTCCTAGAACTCTCTAACTTAAAAAGAATCTAAATAGGAAATTCACTGAAGTGATAAAGTTGGTTATTTCTTTGGTTATATAGCTCAGATCTCATTTAAAACCCATTTCTTCTGGATGCCATTTAAAAATATCAGTAAGGTATGTAGTTTTTTAAGAAAATGTGATAGATTTTCATCTCTTCTACTCACTTACATTTATTGAATAAGCAAAACATTCACATAAGGCCAAGATACAGTTACAGAAAGTGCAATCTCATCCCCCTAACTTTTTCCTTCAGTTCCATTTGCAAGAGGTAACTACAGTTCACAAGTTCTATAATGTAAGCTTCCAAAAATATTCAAAGCAGATACAGTTGTGTAAACTAATCAAATACTAATTACTTTCCATTTGCTTATATATTAAAAATGAGTGCTTAAATGCTTGCACTGCTTATGCTGAAATGCGGTGTTTAAATGTATCTTTTCCATTAAAATTAATTCAGAAGGCAGCAATAATAAGGCTGATAGGTCATAAACACGTTTTGATACAAAATTTCAAAGTCAGTTCCCTCACCACGAGGCCTGAACAGTAAGAACTGTACATGGAAGGAAGGAGGCTCACCAGGAAGCTTCAAGCGGAAAGGGGGATTTAGATCACTATTCACGTTTCCATTTTCAAAACGACTACCTTGCTACGTCTCCATTACTTCCATTTCATCCACAAAAAGTAAACTCAAGAATAAAGTTAATATGGCTTTGCTAGACAGAATCCAAATGTTTATTTCTGATAAGGAAATGCTGAAACGGAGCTAAGAGGTATCCTCCATTGGCCCACAGCAAGCAGATGTCATAACTAGATTTCACATCTTGAAAAGAATGAATTTCATTAACAGGGAGAACGTTCAATCAAAATAACCATCTGGGCCAGGGATTTAGCTCAGTGATTCTGCCACCTGCCTCATAAGCGAAAAGTCCCGAGTTCAAGTTCGTTCCCCAGTACCAAAAATAATAACAATTTTAAAAAACCATTTTTTAAAAAAAGGATGTCATTTATAATCGTCTGCTCCCATTGTCAATTATGAAACGTTTAATACACTAGCACAAGTTTTGGGATGCCATAAATCCTGCAGGAAAGTTGTTTTTGTTTTTTGGTACCGGGGATTCAACTCGGGACCTTGCGCTTGAGAGGCAGGCGGCGGAACCACTGAGCTAAATCCCCGGCCCCTGTAGGAAAGTTTTTAAAATGGCTATTCTTAATCATCTTTAACAAGATACAGTAACTGGTATATTTACTTTTCTAATGAACAATGGAATATCATTCCGAGGAACTGAGTAGCAACCGGGTGGACAAACACCTAATCACTAATGTTCACCTGATGTGATAATGTTTGCGGGTGGTCTAACACTCAACTCCACAATCTCTCTAAACAATTACTAAATGAGATGACTGTATCCAGTTTAATACTACTCGATGTGAGTTTAGTGTGGCGTCTCATAGAAGGGACTTTCTAGTCGAGAATCGTTTTCTTCTTAGCTTTATGATTACTAAGTACAAATCCGTATTCAGGAAGCTCCTAATTTGCTGTGTGAATACAACAAACCCCCTAAACTTTCAGACAATTCCAATCTGGGCTCCATCACCCCTGTCTACCCAGGGCCGCCACAGACCTACAAAAGGCAGCACAAAGGACACCGAGCTCTCTGCCCCGAGCAGCGGGTCTGCTGGAGGAGGGAACAGTGGGGCTAGGGATTCGTGGCTTCCGCGGGTGCCAGCTGGGGATAGGACGGAGCACAGGGTGATGCGACGCCCCCCCCCCGCGACGCCACCGCCCGGACGCCGGACCAGGTGGACTCGCGGGGCTCGCAAGCAGGCGGCGGGACGAAAGCCACTCGCGCGTCTCTGCGCCACCCGGGTCCCTTGGTGCAAAGCCCGGGCCGCGTGACGCCAGAGCCAGCCCGAACCGGCCGGATGTCCTGCACTCCGCGAACTCCGTAATGGAGCCGGGGTTCACAGGCGACGGGACGGGTGACAGCGAGGACGCAACCCCAGCTCGGCCCCACCCTGCACCAGGGACAGAGCCTGGACAGCTGGCGGCCGCTTCCGGGGACAACTCCTTTCCCGCCCAGCTCCCGGGCTCCCGGATCCGGACATCCCAACCCAACACCCACTCGCTCCCCGCCCCGCGGCCGGCGCCCCAGCTCGGCCCGCAAGCCAGACCCGACTAGCGCGACGGCCCCGGGCACGACGGGAAATGTAGTCCGCAGCCGCTCTGCGCGCCTCGAGAGGCACACGCGCCCGAAGGGAAGCGAACTACAACTCCCGTGGCGCCCCCCGCAGGAGCCCGGCCGGCAAACCGGCGCCGGCGGCGGGTATACCCTCACCTGCCGTCGCCGCCGTTGCCGTCGCCGCGGCTGCCCCTGAGCCGCAGCCGCCACCACTGCCACCGCGGTGGGGAGCGTTCCGCTTCTTATTCTTCGGCATCGTGGGACGCCCGGTGCCGCCTAAGGTGGGAGCTCAGCGAGGATCAGCCGATTGAGCTGCACTTTCTACTCGTGCGTCTGTGCGGCGGGCGGCTGAGAGGCGAGTCTTCGGCTAACAACAGAGGCGAGAAGCGGCGGGGGCACAAGTGGGCAGCGGCGACAGCAGAAATCCCCGTGAAGAGCTGTGATCGGAAACGATACATGTTTCTCTCTAGCGCGGGAGCTAAGGCGGGGGTGGGGGAGACCGCGACGCCTTAAGTATCCAGACGGCCTTCTGACGTCACCAGTGTAAGGCGGGGGTAGAATGTTCAACAGCCAATCGCTGAAGATCTCCCCACCCGCGTCCACTGTGCCGGCACCTGGACCGTGACTCCCAATCCCATGCCGCAAGTCTGCACTCCAGGCCCGGGCCGCACTCCTCGGGGGCGCACTGGACTTTGGGAAATGTAGGCTGGGGGCGGGAGTCTCCCGAGGCCCTGCCCGGCGCCGCGTCCGCCTTGGAATGGAGCGGGCAGGTCCGCCTCTGAGCCACGCGGCGGGAAGGCGGATGACCGGCGCCCCCCTCCAGCCCGGAGCTGCACAGTCGGCCCGTGCTCCTCTTCCCGGGGCAATCTGCTTTGCCCTTTCCCCCGCCTCTGCCCGAAGCGTACAACTCCTTGGGAACTTTTCCATGGCCGCAGTTGTTGAATTAAGTGTATCGGTCATCAGTACCTATAATCCAAATCTGGTTCGGGACTGTGTTGTCCACAGTTCCCCCCAGAAAGTGTGCTTTTATCTGCTTGTGTCCTTCGTGTAGCGCTCATTCTAGACCAGAAGACAACTGGCACATCCGAAATTCAGTGTCATAGATTTTTACCCAAGGACACCTCCTTAACCCTACCTGGGATAAGAATTTCTGAGAACTTGACAGCTGGTTAAACAAACATGAGCTATAAATATCACTAATCGCAGCAGGTTTTGTTTTGTTTCACAAGGTGCTTCTAGATCTCTTGTCTTCCTTGTTCCATCTATGCTATATTTTGGGCCTGTAATTAGGTTCGCATTCTATGCTCATGACAGACCAAACTCACTGACTCACCTCAATGTAGGTGACTCATTCTCTACTACACCTCTCACCTGAGCTCCAGTCTCTCATTCTTCCATTTCCACCTATGGCACTTGCACCTCAATCTAACATCTGTAAACAAGTAGGTACAGTACTTCCCTCTTCCCCTTGTGCTCCTTGTGCTATTGTCCTCCTATATGTTCACATTTCAACACTCACGTTCACACGTGGTTCCTCTTCCCCCAAAGCTGAAATTCACAGCCTGTTCACCAGTGACACATAGCCTCAGTCTTTCTGCCCATGTTTCATGCCCAGTGATAGATACTTTGAGATTCACTCTTGTATCCTTTTTTATTATCCTCTGCTTTAATATTTGTTACAAAAATTCTGTGGTTCCCAGGTAGTGATATACTAAATACCAACCCCACTGGCTTGACCCTGACCACTTTCTGGTCTCTTCTTTCACCGTTTCCCATTACGTCTTTTTCTTCAGCTAAATAGGGTTGCTCTTCGTTTCCACTACACAGCTCCAGTCTCCCGCTTCCATTTCATCGAGCACAGTTTCATGTTCCTGTCATGCCTGTCCTCCCATCTTCACCTGGAGACTGGATCCATCTTTCCAGATCTAGCTCAAATGCTGCACCTTCTTGAAGCCTCCAGCCAGAATCCTTTCTTCCTCAACTCTTCCAGTGTTTTTCGTAAGATAGCACTTAAACACCCCACAGGCCTACCATTCAAAGGGCCACATTTCTTGATTGCTTTTACTTTGTTTAATCCTGAAGCAGCAAATAAACTGCACAGAACACGTAAGACAGGCAAGGATGCAGGTTGGTGGGCGGGGCTCCCACAGATTCCCTTGGATCTGATACAGGCCCATCTGAAACTCAGTGGTGTTGGCACAGGTTTTGGAGGAGCATAGAGCTGTAAACGCTGTACCTTTTAGAACCTCATTATCGTCATCGTGCGGAATCAGCCTGTTATATCCACAAGGCAATAATTTTGCTACTTTCTAAGTCCCATCACCAGAGCCTAATGTCTGGCTGCTAATCCTTAAGATTTGTCCTTTGCCCAAATTTGGCAAAGGTGCTGTATTTCTGCATCCTTACATGCCCACTTGGAGGCTGTTCTTGGGCGGGACTATTCAGAGCCTACCTCATCATGTATGTAGTGGTTTTACATTTATTTGTGAACACATCTGATATCTCATGAAATTATTAGCTTTCTCAAAACAAAAATCTTGCTTTCACTACCTCTGTATTCCTCATGGAACATAAAGAGCTGTTATATTTTTAATTATAGTATCTGTTAAAGAACAGTTTACAAAATAATTATTTTATAAAACAATTTATTTTTTTGAGCCAAAGTAAAAGAAAAACTATATATCATTGCATATGTGGAGTAGCTGGGGATTTTAGCTCAGTGGTGCCGCCGGATTGCCTCGCAAGCTCAAGGTCCTGAGTTTGATCCCTGATACCGAAACACACACACACACACACACACACACATCTGGAGTATAAATTTCAGCATAATGAATTCTGAGACATACTTTTGATACAATTGCCCTATCATAGTTTTATATATATAGTTTACCTCCGGATCAATACAGAGATAGCCATATGCCTCATGCAAAGGCGGTTTTCCACTAAACATACTGTTTTGCACCATGTTTAAAGGAATTACAAGACTCCAAACATTGAGTCAACAAATAATGACAAATGCAGGAAGAAAGGGGTGCTTCTGCCCCATCTCCTTAGCCAAGATCAAGTCCTGTGGCGACCCCTGGCTGAGGGTGGGCTAGAAGGCAGCTATATGTAGTTGGGCTCATTGGCAATCAAATCTGAGGTTCTGTCTCTAAGAATGAAGGGGAAATCATGGATATAAGGGAGACAACCAGCAATGTCTGCTCTGAAACTGGGAGGGAAAGTTCTGTGCACTAATAAAAAAATATGACATATTTGTTACCAACTTGACATCATGTGCTACCTCGAACCACTTAGTATTCTTTAAGATGTATTCTCCTCCTATAAAACACAATTTAGATCAGGCATAGTGGCACATGCCTGTAGTCTCAGCACTCTGGAGGCTGAGGCAGGAGCATCACTGCAAGTTCAAGGTCAGCCTGGGCTACGTAATGAGTTCAAGACCAGAAAAATAAAACAGGGGCCAGGGAAATAGCTTAGTGGTGCAGCACCTGCCTAGGCCCTGAGTTTGATTCCCCAAACAAACAAACAAACAAACAAATAAATAAATAAATCCATCTAACAGATCTCACCATTGTGATAAGTACACGCGAATGTTGCAAGAATAAATGTGACGTTAATCAGAATTTGGGGGCCCACTTAAGCTGTCCTGAGATCTGTCATTCCAAGTAGCACATACACATTCAAACGTTGCTTAAAGGGATAAACATAAGAGCTTTTCTTTGAATGTCTTCAGTCATGACCCCCTTGAGTTTCCCTACACAGCATTAAGCAGATTTAAATATCTCCACAGTCCTCTGTATAGGATTTATCAGAATCTGGCTCTGGCTTATGGCTCCCAAATCACTTCCCATCACTTAACACAGTCTGACTCCCAACAGGTTTCCGAACTCCCGGGCCCAAGTTTCTGGGCCTCACACGGCCAGCCGTGCCATTTGCCCAGCTCCCTTCTTGTCTTCCATCCCTCTTCTCCCCCACTGTACCTCAGCCACACCAGTCTTCTTTGCCAACTCAAAAACACAGAGTTCAGTCCCTGCTTAAGACCTTTGCAGCAGCTCCTCTCTCTGCCTGATCTGATTAGCATGAGCTTCCCAGTTGCCACTCAGAGCTCAGCTTAAATGACACCTCCCACTCTCCATCCGAAAGTAGCAGCCTCACACCCCACCACCACCTTGCCTCTGCTCTTCTCCCACAGCAACCTCACTACCTCAGACTTCTCTAGTTCAATTACGTCTCTCTCCTCTATGAGAATATTAGAATTATGAGAGAAGAGAGCCTGTCTACTTTTTTCACTACTTTATCTTCAGTACTGGAACAGAAGATAGCACTTAGTAGACATTCAATTAATATGACTAAAGAAGTAGGTAAGTAATTAAATGTCACTCCTCTTCCTAGAACATCCCTCCCCAAAATCTCTCCCTCGTCCTTTAAGTCATCTAAATTATCTGATTTAAACATCCCTTGTCCCTGTCTCATAATGTCTTCTCTAGGATGGCATTAATTGTATGTATTGCAATTTTTGATTACTTATCTGTTTCCCCATCAAATACAAAGTCCAAGTTGGCCACTTCTGAAACACATAATGGGTCTTTACCATCACATGTAGCACCTTTGTGTGATTAGAAAAAGAGGACACCCAGCCTCTAGGCTGGAATTCAGCCCCTGCTCTCCCTTTGCCAAAGAGCCACATAGAGTGTCTCTGTGTGTTTAAATGAGCGAAGAAATAAATTTCTTCCTATCTGAGCAGCTTTCTTGAAAGCAAAGAAACTATGGTGGGGAAAGCATATTAATGAGACTAACATGTATCAGCACTTCACACTGTCATTCTTATAGTGTCTTTTTACACATTTTCATGTAACTCACACCAACCCTAAGCAGGAAAGATTAGTCTTACCATTTTATGGATGAAGAAATGGGTTCAGAGAGGTTTTGCAACTTCCCCGAGGTTGCACCATCATTGGTAAACAGTGAATCTGTGATTAAAACCCAGGCCATCTGATACCAAGGTTGTCCTTGGCCCGCCTTTATCACAAGGCGACCTGACGCTTGTTCCCAGGAGTCATGGGTTCATATGCAGTCCTGCTAGAAAAGCCCTGTGTGGGCAAAATCTTGTCCTGTTTTCCTTTCTTTTAGTGTACCTGGACCACTACTGCCAAAATGCATGGGTTGTAGCCGGGGATTTAGCTCAGTGGTTTCGCCGCCTGCTGCACAAGCGCAAGGAGTTCGATCCCCGGTACCAAAAAAAAAATGTGTGGGTTGTTCAATTGTTGACTGCCTCATGATTATTGGACAGATTTTGATTTTTTTGGATATCTCTAAGCTTATAGAAGAATATATCAAATAGTAATGTTATCCAAACAATTTTTTTAAAAATAATCATCACCTGTTAAGTTTCAGGTTTCATTGTTTTCTTATCATGTTTGCCATTTTTGTTTTATTACCAAGAGCAGACTTTAGATATTGATTTGGCTTATAATTTGGCTGTTAAGATTATGATGAGTCACTCTAGGGCCTAAGTGTAAATTGTTAATTGACCTTTTGGCTGGTGTTTGGAGATAGACTTCCCCATGCCAAAGGTCACAATTGAGTCTCAATGATCCATGAGATTGTGACCTCCCTATAGCAAGGAAACACTGCAGCTGAGGAATTACGAGTCTCTGCAACCATTCTCTAAGATCAAACGTTAGCTAAGATAATGCAGGTGGCTTGTTAGCTATGACCTGCAAGATAGCACAGGTGCCTTGTTAACTGTCACCTGTTCCTTCACAAGTATACAGTCACTCCCTTTTCCAAACGTGGCTCATTAGTACATTAATCCTGCTATTCCTGACATCTACCGTCATGCCCCCTTGCTCTGTTGTATAATCGCAAATACTGACGAATCCAGAGCTCATGGTTTTAGCCAGGACAAACCAAGATTAGGTGGTCTTTAGCCAGGAGAGAGCTAACAATCAATTCCTGCCTCCCCGCCCCCCCGACTCATAAACTATTATTCATTATTCTTTATTCCTTGTTCTTTGTATATTATTCTCTCATCCCCTGCTGTCCTCTCATCTGGCGACTGGACATCCCCCGGTGGCTGGTCAGGCTATCAACCTGACAACCAGTGAAGCTATCAGCAGAAACAACCAAGAATGGTGTTAATGCAACGTGCTAAATTCGAAAGTCCTGTTAGGTTAAGAAAGGATATCATGGCAGATTTTGTTAGAACTGATTAAGTCTTGAAATAAATTTTGTTTGCCTTTTTTCTTTCTGTCGTTCAGGAGACTTGTGGGTGTGTGGTTTTCAGTTTTAAAACTGCATGTACTTTCTCTAGCAAAATTTCTAGCGTGAATAACATTCAATTGTCTTCTGAAACAAGAAAGTGGTTTATTTCACAAAGTTGTGGCAATATCAATAATATAAGCTGAGGCTGTGTTAGAATAGTACTGTGAACCATAAGTTCCACAATAGGTACAGGGAGAAGACAGTATTGTTTATGATATTGTGCTGGAAAAGCTTTTAATGGTAACAGTACACACGTGGAATTACCTTTGACAATAAAGAAGGCCACTGGCCCTTTTCATTTGGATATCCTTTGACACTTCACACCAAACAATCGAAATCACCGTGTTCTGTACTGACCTCTCTATCTTACTCCCTACAACCAGCTCTCTTCTCAGCCTTTCTATGCACTAACACTAGTCTTCTGGCCAAACAACTAGAGAATCTTAAATTTGAAAAAGACTTGAGAAACGATCTATGTAAACTCCTGTATCATCTAGGAAATCTTCTGACAACATGACTGAGATCAATGCAGGTCTCTAACTCACTTTTCCAGGTTCAAATCTGGACATACAATTTACACTGGGGTCCTGAGCAAATCCCTTGACCACTCTGTGTATTGGGGTCAATAAGAATAATGATCCATGTGGTTGGATCAAAGAATAAACAATACATGGAAAGTATTTAGCCTACTCCTCAGCACAGAGTAAGCACCAAATGCTAGCCATTAATATAGGCAAACAGTTATTTATATCCATCCTTTCTCAAACTCTGACAGGGCTGGGAACCATTAACTCTTTAAGTTACCTCATTCCAACATTGTGTAGCAATCATTTTTAGCAAAGCCTCATATTCCTTCAAGAGACATTCGTCCTGTGCCTGCTATGTACCAAGGTCTGTGCTAGAACCTGAGGAAAAATGATAAATGAGATCAGGGCATCTGGCTTCATGAAGACACCACTTTAACAAGAGAGCTTAACACCAGGTGGCCCATGGCTTTCCTTCCCTCTCACCTAATTGGAGGTGATACTCTTACTTCTCTCCTAGTTAATCAGCTTCCACCACTCACTTTCTAGGATGTAACAAAGGAGGCCCTTCATCGACACCTAAGCGACTGGTCCATAGGCTCTCAAGGGAGCTCAGTCCTCTCTGGGACCAGGTCATCTTGCCCCTGTGAATCTCCATTTCCTTACCTGAAAAATGAGAGTAAATCCTTGCCCTATTGATGTCACTAGATTATCATAAAAATAAAATGAGATCATTATGAAGGTCTTTGTAACCTACCAGCTACCCCATAATGATGAGATATTCCTTTTTTTAAGGAAAAGAAATGACTCCTAATTACAGAATTTTAGACATCAGTAAGAAAAGGAAGATCTTTTGGCAGGGAGTTGATGTAAGGGGAGAAAGAGTAAATTTACCCAGCACCCAGATCAGACAACAGCAAAACCAGACTGAGTCCACGACAATCTCACTGGTGACCACATCCAGGTTTTAGATCCAGAGAGATCTCGACTCAAAATGCCTTACTGACCACTTACTAGTTTGGTGACTTTATGCAAATTCCTTAATCTAAGCTACTGCTTCTTTGTTCCTAAAGCAGACTCCCTCTTGCTGGGAATTCAGAGTTAGAACTAGAGGTAGAGAGGCTGAACTAGTCTTTTGACCAAAGAATAAAAAGCAGCTATTATCTGCCTACTAAGGACATGAAATAACAAGAAAGCCAGTTTGCAGAGGAATCAATGAAACAGGACTGTGTTGAGCAGCAGACACACAAGATAAACTATCCAACTCCTCATGGGCTTTTACTTCCATGTGGCAGAACTAGTAGAGACTCAAATGAAATCGTGCTCTAAGGCTCCAGGGACACCTTTGAACTTTAAACTGAACTCTTTCTTTATGCTTATGTTAAATCAAGTCAGTTTCTATTTCTTGCAAGCCAGAGTAGGTGATAGTTTCTTCCCCTGATTTCTGGATCTAGTATGTCTTGGTGTGCTAGAATTCTGTCCAGACACTTGCAAGCAGGACTTAAAAAGCTTATCTTTTACTCTCAGATGAAAGGCAGTAAAAGTAGGAGCAGATTCTCCAATATTTTGCAGGCATGTTAGCATTTTTTAAATTATGGAGAAGGTACGCACTGCCAAATTTCACTCATCGTGGGAACTATATATTGTGAACAAATCCAGCCAAAAGAATTCTGAAAAGACACTTAAAAATCTAAGCCAAACCAAACTGGCCATAACAAACTTATCATTTTGAATTATTTTCATTAGATTAGTCTAAAATTATAATTATTTTAAGAGAAAGCCAGGTGTGGTGGCTCATGCTAATTGCAGGCTGAAGCAAGAAGATTAAAAGTTCAAGTCCAGCCTGAGAAACTTAGCAAGAGCATGTCTCAAAATAAAAATAAAAAGAGCTGGTGATATAGTTCAGAAGTAGAGGGCCCAGGATGTAGCTCAGTGGCACCACGCCTGCCTGGCAAGTACAAGGTCCTGATCCCCAGTACAAAAAAAAAAAAAGTAGACCGCTCCTGGGTTCCATCCCCAGTAGAAGGAAGGGTAACGGGTAGAAGAGAGAGAGATATAAACATTTAAACAAAATGCGAAAAGACTGATATCTTTATTAATAAGAAACATTTGGTAAATATTTTTCGTTCCACTCAAGAAAGGCTCTTGTAATTAATTTGTTGCAGATTCCAGCGACTGCCCACCCTAGATCCACTTTACTCCCTTCCTCATTCTCAGAACCCCAATTTTCTTCATCTTGCCAACACCTTTGAGGGGCCATGTGTTTCAGGGAAGGCTAGCTGCCACCTCAGCGGCAGGAGTTGGGCCATGATAGATCCTTCCTGTAAATGGTTGGCTAGACAGGTGCTCGACATGATTTTTAGCCAAGGAGGTGAGAGTTGAGAGTTAAATGGCATAGGAGAAATATTTCTCCTTCCC
This sequence comes from Heterocephalus glaber, assembly GCF_000247695.1. Next base: position 17,475,627 of record NW_004624739.1, read on the forward strand.
AAGAGAAATGCAAATGGAGAGATGTTCTTCTCTTTCTTTGGATGTTGACCGTAGAGGGAAGCAAAGGTAACACACCAGGAATGGCAAAAGGGTTAAAAAAAAAACAAAAAACCCAGATGAGGTCTTAGAGTCACTGAATTAACCAAGTAGTACCACCCACCACCTCTAGTGCACTTATGTGAAAAGGTAAATGTCTTTAATATTTAAGTCAACTTTAACTGGAGGTTTCTGTGACTTGGGGCTGAATGCATCCCCACTGTCTTAGTTACTTTCTTCATTGCTGGAACAAAATACCCAACACCCACAAGTTAAAGGAGGAAAGATTCATTTTTAGCTCACAATTTCTAGAGGTATCAGTCCATAATCAGCTGGCTCCAAGGAAGGGTGGCAAGGCAGAGGAGTGTCACAGAGGAGAAACAGCCCATGGCAGGGTAGTAGACAGCAGAAAGCAGTGAGCCTCCTTTTCCCTTTTATTCCATTCAGGCTACACGCCTATTGGTTGGGGCCACCCACATCCAGAGTGGGGCTTCTGTCTTCAGTAAATCCATTCAGCCATACGCAGAACTACACTAAGCCAATTGGTGGATTAACCCAGTATCACACATCCTTAATCCAAGTATCACATACCTATGATCCAGCCACCTCCTAAAAGCCACACTTACGAGTGCACACGGCTCTAAGGGAACATCTAGATATAAGCCATAACACCAATGAATACTGTTACATCTAACAATCTCTTTAAATGAGGGTATCATTTGGCAATTTCTAACATTCTCAGTACGTCTACAGAATGAGTTCAGTAGAAATCATCACCCAACTATTCCCCTACCACCTTTAAAAGTCCCATATGTTCCAAGAAAGAAAATGTCTTTGAAATCCTTGCTCCTGTCATCTGCTATTTTGTACATAGAATGTACCAACATAGAGCCACTGCCCACTTTATGCCTCCTCCACAGAATTCTGTCCAAGGACACCCTGTTAAAAAAAAAAAAAAAGCTCCTAGTTGCAGAATTTTCTTTGCTTCACACTCACTATTATCATATATGACAGTTTAAAGGGCTTTTTTCACTCTCTTTCTCCATCTTTGGCATACCTAATGAAGAATTTTCCATTCCCTTAGTGATGTTTAACAGGGCTATTGTTATTGTTGTTGTTTTGTTTTTGTTAACTGGATAATTGTTTTTGTTAATTGAATTTTTTTTAACGAAAAGATTTTTCAATGGAATGAATCCCTTTTCTGTGAGTGGTATTCCAGGTAGCTAACTTTCATTATGCTAAGGTTGATGATTCATGAATGGTTAGTTTCCTTTTAAACAAGAGCTGTTATGAAAGGTGAGTCATGGTACTGGCTCTATATTCCCAATACTGATGGGATAAAATATACTACACCCACATGATAACAGAGTTAATTCAATATAGGATATGGCTGTTACTTCCTTCAAGGTTATTTGTTGGCTTGATTTTCAGAGTCTTAGCTTTTTGGCACGGGTGATGGAGATATCTACTAATCCCAAATTGTTTCCATTCATGTATCTGTTCAAACAGATTTCTCTGTCTCCTCTTCCTTTTTCTTACAATGCATTTTAAGAAGCCCTAGGCAGAGAGAGGGACTCTAAAAATAGGAAGTGAACCAACAACTTTTATGCTTTCTTTATACGCTTAAGGCAACATTCAAGGATGCTCTTTCCCTGAATGTTCTTATTCTCCCAAGTTCTACCTTCTCCCCACAGCCCAGTGTTTTTCTCTCTAAAGGTATACGTAACTTTCCGTCATTTTCATACCATACAAACTACAATACCTGCCTACATGTTTGCTTTTAAATAAGATAGTACATTTTTCCACCTTGACTATTTTTTTTGCTTGTGATATTACTCATTTTTTTATATTTGTCCCTTCATTTTATTTTAGTTAGTTAGCTGGTTTTTGCCATGCTGGAGATTGAACCCAGGCTTTGCCCATGCTAGGAAAGTGCTCTGCCACTGAGCCACATCCCAAGCCCTTGTTGCCACTGTTTAAAAGTGGAATTGATAGTTATTACCTGACACGTTGGAGAGATATGACTAATTAACTAATGTACTAGTTCGAGGCTGTTTGAAAATAACATATAATGCAATCCACAACTTTGAATTTCATCCTAAGCTCCAGACCCCCTATTCAATCACTGACTTTTCCTTCACCATCCCACAGACTCCACAAATTCAACAAATGAATACTTTATCTTCTCTACCTCATCCCACTCCTACCTGGTTTGCCTTTGGTGTTGATGATCACGGTTAATGGCTCTACCATTCACCTCAGTATTGAGCCAGAAACCTAACCGCATCCACACTCGAAAACGTTTCACATCTGAAATACGCCTAGACTTCATCTCCTCCTTTCATTCCCCACTGATAATTATCAAGCATTACTTACTTAGACTCCAAGCTCTCTTCCCCCTTCTGGCCCAGCTCTAAATTGTCAGAGATGTCCCGTAAGGCAAATCTCATCAGCATCCCCTGGAGACTTTAGTCTCCAGCTGTGATTCTACCAAAGGAACTGTCCTTTCTGGTGGGGCCTGTAGTGCCTTGGAGACTTTTCTGTCTCAGACAAAGAGCAAAGTCTTTAGTGGTAAAAAGGTCCATTTTCTGGACTCAGACAATCAGTATTTCAACCCTGCCTCCACCAATCACGAGAGGCAAGTTACCAAACTTCTGTGCTTCAGTTTACTGCAGATGATAAAATGAATTAAACAAGATAATATGTGTTAGCATTCAGCACGTGCCTAGCACAAGGTAAGTAGTCAATATGTGTAAGTGATTATTACAGAACATCTATGACTTTCATTAACTTGTTTATATTTTTCTTCATTAGACTTCAAGTTCTTTGCGTCTAATCCATCTTTGTAACCCAGTTCCTGGCACTGCCTGGAAAGCAGTGGACACTCCATACCCATCTTTTAAATGAAATGATCACTTTGCTGCTCTACTCATAACCCTTCATTGGCCTCTTGCCTGTAGAAGAAAATGTACACACTTTACCACAATTTATGAAATCTCTGAAATCAACTATTGAATCAACTATTCAAAGTCAGCCTCTCCTCCACTACAGCCAATCAAGATCACTCACAATCCCCTCAAGGACTCCTCCTCCGAGCAGGAATGTCTTTCCAGGCTTCTTCCTCAGACCTGGTGAACACCTTTTGCTATTAAAGACCCAAATCCAGTATCTATTCCTTGACAATCTTTCCTATCCCTTTTATAGGTAGCCACCAAGTCTAGATACACAGACAACAGCATAATAAATGATTTGTAGGTAATAATAATAATTCAGGATGAAAAAATGTGTCTGGATTGCCAGGCTTCATGGCTGCTCTGGAGCTAGATCTGATCCCCCCTTCCTTCCTGCCTTTTGCCTCTTTTATGGGATACTGATTACCTGGGATAGAACATAGCATACCCAATGCCTTGCTCATCTTCATGTCCCAACCACCCAAACCTGTGACCAACACAGAGTAAATAACATGTCAGTGTGGTGGTTGACTGTGTCAACTTGAGTGAGAAACGCCCAACTGAATTGGCTCAGCATAGCTCTGTGTGTAGAAGGCCCACCCTGGGAGGATTATCGCCAGAATGGTACAAAGTAGGAAAGCTCACTCCTGTTTCTTCGGGGGAGAGCCAGTCTTCACCTTCACCTTGAAAGTCATCTCCTGGCTTCCAACACAGACTCTTCAGCCTCCTGATATGGACTCTCATGGGACTCTGCAGTGAGCTCCAGGCCTTTGACTGCATCCTTCAGATGCCCAGTGCACAAACAGACCCTCTGCACTCTTCCACACCTGACTCTGTGGGTGGCCATTATAAGCTAATCTTGTAAATTCTTATATATTTGTACATCTTGTACTAAATCTGTTTCTTTAGTAAGCACTGACTGATATAGTCAACAAATACTTTTGAACATCATTGTATAAAATTTTTAAAACTGCATCCATTTAGCCATCCATAGTGAATATCCTTAACGTAACCCCTCCCCCTTCCCACTTAGCACTCTCGTCCCAGGTGCTCTGGGGCTGGAGGGGTGGGAAGAACCAGGACACTTGAGCATGTGCTTTGGTGATCACATACCGCATTTATTCCATTCAGTTTTCATTCATGGCTAAAACGTGTCTTCTTTGAACAAATACTCCCATTTTTAAAAAGGAAAAGTTTAAGGAAAATGATCTGCTTTAGTCAGCTCACATTATTTGATACCTTCAAGAAGAAACACATCGATAGAGAGCAAGATGCATAACATATTTCAGTATTGGTACACTGAAATACAAATGCTCATATTAGTAATAGCCAATTAAAGCTTAGTAGAAAGGTATTATCTAAACTGACTAGATTAAATATATTGCTGTTAAGGTCACCATTAGTGTCTCCTGGCTGATGGGACTGATGGATGTGGTCATAGTCAGAACATGCACCATATTTTACAAGTGAACTTGTACACACACGTGTGCACACACACACACACAAAACGCATGCACACACACACACATACACACACCTGCAGTAAATTTCCACAAGATTAGCTTTGGATTGGTAAATTCCAACTCAGTCTCCTCTCAACAAACTCTTCAATGAAACCACATTCCTTAAAGATGACATTTAGCCAGAAAAATAAACGCTTAACATGACGGCTTCATGGCACAGTCTGTAAAATTGAAGACAGCCTCTGGCTAGTGATGATAACTACATTGTCAGAATATGTCTCACAGTAGAAGACTGGCGGGCTTAATGAGAGAACCATGTCAAGGCTCTCTCTGCTTTAATAATGACTCACTGTCCTGAGAAACTTTACTTTCAATAAGAATAAACCTTGGAGTAGCTCATAATTTGATGGTCACTATGGCAACGCTGAAGCTTTCAGAGAAGCTCCCCTTCTGCTGGACGTTATATGTTGGACCTGATTTTGAGAGAGGGTTGTGGTGGAGAGGTAATGGCACTATCACTCGTTGAAATCTAAAGTAAATGATTGCCATCCAGTAAAGTATTACTCTGTGCATTAACCCAACCTATAAAAAGCATCTTGCAATAGGAGCCATAATAAATACTTATTCATAGCACATTATCACCCAAAACTAGGAGCAGTGAATTGGTATTTGAAGCCTCTCAGAAGTTGTTAGATGATACACGCTGATTTTTTTAAAAGCTGAACACTTCCAAAATGTATTAGAGATTCAATAGCCCTTATCCAAAATGCTTGGGACCAGAAGTGTTTCCAATTTTAGAGCTTTCAGATTTTAGGATGTTGGCACAAGTTTTACCAGTTAAGCATCTCTCATCTGAAAATCTGAAATATGAAGTGCTTCAAAATCCAAGGATTTGGGATTTGGGGGTTAGAGATGCTCAAGGTGTACTCAGAAACCAGGCAATGCGCAATCACATATGAGCCAAACTATGAGTAGTCTTTTCAACATGCATGAAAAGTGTTAGGTTTTGACCACACATTTATGTATTTTAAGTATTCAATTCTTTTAAAATCAATCTGCACAAAAGTATGGCTATGTCATTTTGGGTCCAATGATCTTCCAAAATGAAATTTAGGTGGTATGTGAAATCCCTCAAGTTATATGCAAAAATACTGTTTAGTGGAAGGTTGAAGTTATTTAATTTTATCCTATATTAAAACCTATCTTTATGGAATGGACAATCAATAAAAATTTTCACTTACAGAGTTTACAATACCATTATAGTTACTTACTTATTGGATTCACCTTAAATGTAGTGTAGAATTGAATAAGCTACAGTTTTACAACTCTACAGTAGGCATACAAAACTATGTTATAGTATATGACAAGCCCGGTCACCCTGCGACATTCCCATCCATCTTGCTGTGGACCCAGGGCCGCTCCTGGTCCAAGACGGTCTCTTTCTAACTCACAGAAATTTTAAAAGGATCCTTGATGCTTTTGCTTTTAATGAGAATGCGGCAGTCATACAAAGGGGAGCGATTCTCTTTTTTGAGTGGTACTGAGGATTGAACCCAGAGCGCTTGCACTGAGCTACATCCTGGGTCCTTTTTTATTTTTTATTTTGCCCTAAGTTGTTAAATTATTCAGGCTGGGCTGGAAAGTGCAATCATCCTGCCTCAGCCTCCCAGAGTGCTGGGGTTACAGGCATGCAGGTTTTAGCATGCGGAATGCAGGGTAGCTTTCAACTCCGTCCCAGCTCAGCTGGGTCCGTTTTTATAGTTCACAAGATGTACAACTCTATATAGTGACTCTGCAAAACCTTCGCTAATTAAAATGCCTGGAAGAGAGAGCAAGACACACTCTTATGCTATAAAAATAAGAACTACATTTAGCTGATTCTAAGATCCAAGTTCTAACACAACAGTTCTGAAATTTAAGTATCTTACAGTACCATACCTATTCTGCTACCCAGTAAATTTCATATACTGAAAGTACTCAGGGAACAAAGCCACAACAAAGAATACTGAGAAAGTGAAATAACCCTACCTTCTATGTATTATTTCCAGAATAATGTCTTTTTCTATTTAAAAAAAATATGATTACTCTGTAGATCTGTTAAATAGAGCTCTTTCCCTTGTCCTCTGATTTCAAGGACTCCTTAGATGGAAACAGTCCTCCCAGGCCCCAAAGCAGCTTCTTTATACTTTTTGTGGGTTGATGATATCCTACTTTGTACTGAATTGTAATCCCCTGGTTTTCAGGATTGAACCCAGAGCCTTTGCACTGAGCTACTTCCTCAGCCCCTTTTTAAATTTTAAATTTTAGATAGTGTGTCACTAAGTCATTAAATTCCCTGGGCTGGGCCCAAACTTGAGAGCCCCCCGCCTCAGCCTCCCAGAGCGCTGGGATTATAGTCTTGTGCTTCATTTTTCTCACCTGCTGACCTAAGATCTCCCACAGCACAGACACTGTGGGTCTTTCTCCCCTACACCCTGGGCAGCAAAGTGATCAAGTGGAAGCAGGCTGGGCTCTGGAACTGAACAGGTGGGCACCGAGACCCTGGCCCTGATGTCTCCCAGCTCTGTGATCTTCGGGAATTCACTTTACCCCTCTTGGTACCAATTCCCATATCTGTGAATGGGAATAATACTTAATTTGTGAGATTGGTGTGAAGGTTAAACAGGGCCAGAGTTGTAAAGGACTGACACTGAGCAGTATCCTTATAACTGACTGTCACTATTTTTGGAGGCAGCATGAGTTCTAGAATCAGGTAGATTCAGATCTTGGCCTGGTCACTTACTGTGTCCCCTAACTACAGGTTACTTCTCTGTGTCTTGGGTTCTAGGTGCCAGGAAGTTTGGGATCTGACCTGTCTTGTCTGCTGTTGTATCCTTAACATCAACACAGAGCCCAACACTGTGGTTGAAAGAACCAACGAATGACTAAAACAAAAACAGCTCCTCACCACACTATTGTAAGAGTTATAAAAATATGCTCCAATTGGGGCCGGGGATTTAGCTCAGTGGTTTCACTGCCTTCTGTGCAAGCGCAAGGACCCGAGTTCGATCTCCGGTACAAAAAAAAAAAAAAATGCTCTGACTACTACTCACAGTGACAATGCTTAGCACACAATAACTTTGTTTGTTTGTTTGTTTTATGGCAGTACTGGGGATTGTATCTGGCGTGCTCTACTGTGGAGCTGCACCCCCAGCCCTTTTAATCTTTTGAGATAGGGTCTTGCCATCTTCTCCAGGCTGGTCTTGAACTTGCAATCCTCTAGCCTCAGCTTTCCAAGTAACTGGGTTTACAGGCGAGCCCTGCCACGCCAGCTACAGTAACTGAGTTTTGAAGGCCTAAGCAAATGGATGCAAACTGGGTCACGAGCACTCCCTATTTCTGCTGTAATTATAGCAGTGGACAAGCAGAGGGCCTGGCTCTGTGGCTGGCCAGATGACTCATTCCTTCTAGTATTAAATGCACTCATAAGTACAATACAATGCGATTAGAGGCAGCAAGATCACTTGTTCATTTAGTAAATATTTATAAGCATTTAGGATGGGAAGGACACAAAAATGGATAAATATATGTCACCAAGGACATCTATGTTAGGAACAGAACATAAAGGAGATTCCAAAAAGATCGTAATGAGTGTAAAGGACACATGGGAGTCCTTTTCCTTACTTTATTTCAAGTACTTTCCTAACTATGACCTTCCTGCTTCCTCCCGTGGAGCCAAAGGGACTCTTCCCTGTGATCTCTGGTTATAAATGCCAGTAGTATAGAAGCAGATACTGTGAAGTGATAGTTATGTTACCCTGATTTGAATATTATACAAGGTATTCACGTATCAGAACAGCACACAAGAAGCATGTGTTAAACTTCATGTTTTTATGCATCTGTTCTAAATAATAAATTTTAATTAATAAAAAGAAATAGGTTATGAAAGTCAGGAAAAGGGAGTTTCCTACTGTCTTTGATATTTCCTCACCAGTATTACATCATGACAATAAGGAGGACTATGCAGAGCGGGGAATGGGTGGTGGGAGAGTTGATAACAGCTAGGCGTCTAAAACTAAATGAATGCAGCTGGGCATGTGCCTGTAATGCCAGCACTCTGCCAGGCTGAGGCAGGATGGTCATAAATTCAAACCCAGCCTGGGTAACTTACAAATTAGTGAGATCCTGTCTCAAAATAAAAATTTAAAAATAAGAGGCTGGGGATATAGCTTAGTGTGAAAGCCATGGGTTCAATAACCAGTATTGCAAAAAATAAATACATACATATATAAATTGTCTTAGTTGCTTTTCTCTCATTGCTGAGACAAAGTACCCAACACCTAAAATTAAAGGGGCAAAGGTTTATTTGGCTCACAGTTTGTAGAGGTTTCAGTCCACAACCGGCTGGCTCCAAGGCAGGGTGGCAGAGGGGCAACAGTTCATGGAAGTGGAAAACAGCAGAAGCAACAAGGAAATGGGGAGGGACCCTCAACAGTGTCTTTCTGCTCCTTTTATCTTAAGCAGATTACTTAGGAAGAGTAGCACTCACACCCTCAATCCTAGTGCCCTTGAGCCTAGCATTGCACCAAGAATCAATCCCAGAAAAAGCCACACCTATGACTGCATGAGGCTTTGGGGGAACATCAAGACATAAGCCAGAACATAACGAACATAAATGATTGTGCCCTGTTCATAGCCTGGATTCTAGGTGATTGAACCTAAAACATTCCAAACTAATGTGTGTCCTAGTTCGTCAACACAGACAGGAGGGCAGACACCAGAGGTGCTGCTGGAGTCTGCTTCATCGAATGGAGGGAGCACAGGACTGTTAGGCTAAAGCCTCCATTTGAATTTTATTGACATACATTTATATTCTGAGATCAATAAATCTTAATACAAAATACATAATATGACATATGGTTAAACAATGTTATGTCTTCATTTAACAATCTTTAGGTGAAAAGCTCTAAGCAGGAACCTCCTGGCATAGCCCTGGGCTCGCTCGGCTCCCTTCATGTCCTCTTAATGGAAGCAGATTTCTGGCCACCACAGGGAATGCAGGACACTGGTAGGAACAGCAACACAGCTTGAAAACAATGAGCAGAAAATGTCCTGAGATCAAGGACACAAGACAAGAAGAAGGTGGGAGGGAGGGGAAAAGAAGGGTGAGAGAAGAAAAAGGAAGAAAGGAAAGAAATAACAAGCTAGCAAGTTCTATCCACCTCAAGGATTAATTCTGTCCCACACTGGGCTGAAGGCGCTCAGGAGTGGTCCCTCCTCACTCTGGGCAGCATCTGTGTCGATTAGACGGGAACATGATGCTCACCTACATGAAGGAGCATGCTGGGAGAATCCTCTACTTCAGGCACTGTGCTACATGAGCGACCAGGGCTGCTGGGGGCAAGAGGAGGAATTGAACTGCAAGCAGGTGATGTGTATCTTTGATCTCCTCCTGGCTCCCTTTATGTCAAATACCTTCTAATCTGCCCCCTCTCACTTCGCCCACCCAAATGGAACAGAGACAGAAAGTGAATGGAAGGTGGCTAGGAGTGAAGTGAATGGGAAAGATAGGGAATCAGCCCCAGTCCCGGATGGGGTTCGTCCGTGTGTACTGTGGGTAGACCAGATATTCACACTTCTCCATTCTCTAGTTTCCCAAGGCCAACAAAGATCAATCACCACGTGTGAATGAAAGGAAGCTTAGCATTTTACCAAGTTCTCCATCCTGTGCACTTCTGAAAAGCCTCAGGGAATGCAGAAGCCGCCACTGCTGTCCCCTGAGGTAACAGCATGGAACCTGACTGCTGTCCACGTCTTCACCCTTGTTGTCCCATAGTCCCCTGCCCCAAGTGACTGCCGGCCTCCCTTTCTGCTTTACTCCAACCCCCAACACACACCCATCCCTGCATTGCCGGGAGCACTACAAACATCCAAAGGCTTGAGGTAACCGATGAGAATGAGAATGTAGACAGGGAAAACAGTACTGTCCCAAAAATGACTTGGATTCCCAGTTTCCTCACCTGTCCCTGGCTGCACCTGTTTGCCGTTGCTTTGGTCTTTTGTTTTTGTTTTTGCTTTTTGCTGTCCTTGTGGAATGTTGTCCTTTAGTATGTAATAACGATGGGCAGCCCCAAGTGCTTTTATCGGAAAGGAGCCGCTGGGTCTGGGCAGGTGCTGTCAGCCACACTGCACATTTGACTTCTATCTGCCAACATGTTACAGATGTGGGAAAACTGAGGCAATACAGGGAAGGGGCCTGAGAAAGATCTGGTGTGGAACAGCAAGCAGCACTGTGTACTGAGGCTCAGAAGTGCATTCTAAGAGTAACCATCTAACTTCATTTTATTTCTATAACCGCTTTCTCATAATAGGTAAACCTCTTAGTAGAAAAACTGAAGTTCTACCAGTGGAAAATTAGAGTCAGCTGCAATTTTTGTAACATGAGGTGCACAGCGTGTTCTTTTTTAGAAAGATGCTGGCCCTGCCTTATCTCTAAAGCAAGAAGAATGTGGTGGGACTGCCTCCTTTATTGAAATCGCTGAGGTAATAAATCGATGTTATAAGTCCCATGTTAGTGTGTGTGGTGAGAATCTGTTGAAAGAGATGGGACATTATGGGGGAAAAAGCTGGAAAGTGAAATTACATTTTTTCATACATGGAGTAGCAGCTGCTCAGATAACAGAAAAATTCTCAGGAGTCATTAATCAGGTAACAATACAGTGAACAACAATGAGGACAGTGAGACAGCTTTCAGATGACAGAACAGCATGGCTGGGCCAGCCCGGCGGCTGCAGATGAAACATGTAATATTCCAGATATGGCAGCTATCGAATAACAAACGTTCAAAGATTTATATCCTGAAATGCAAATTGTCTCTGACTCAACATTGGGAAAAACAGACTTTTAAATTGTGATCACTCGCTAAACGTGCCCCGTGGTCACAATCAGGAGGGAGGGTTGCTGAAAGCCGGGTGGTTTCTGTAGGTGTGAGACATCACAAACAGCCGTCACCACTGGATTCTACCTTTCAAATAAGACAGGTCTTTAAAGCTAGAAAAGCCACATTGCTATGAAGGCAAACCAAGAAAGCGTGTGGCAAACCATAAAATTCAGCCAAATAATCTTAACTAAAGCAGCTCCATTACTATACAGATCTTTAATAGGGATCACAGACTTTAAACCCTTGTAAACGGCTCTTTGATAGACAGGTTAAAAGAACTGTAAACAATTGTTAGGAGATTGACTTTAAAGAGAAGAGGTAAAGAGCAACCTCCAGGTGAACCTGTCAAGTAGATAAAGGTGTGGATGGACACGATGACAGTAGATTTAAGGAGAGGACAGACTTGAGGCCAACTGTTCTTTAGAAAGACTGACCTCGTAATGGCAAGGAGGAACAGAATGATAGGTCTTCCACTACCTCAGCAGCTATTATGTATAGTAGCTGCCCTCTTTCTATCGTGCCTTGCCCCTCCCCTGTGTGACATCATGCCAAGATGGTTGCTCCCACCAAAGAACAAGCCCTTCTTCCCAGCATGCCCCTGTTCCCGCCTAGAGAGTAACCTAATACTCGCTCACCTCCTACCACCTAGTGACATCACCAGCTCCTCCATTCCCTAGTCACTACCTCACTCAATCCCGCCTCAGCCCCTACAAACCCCACCCCAGTCTCTATAAAAGACTCTCCCTGCCCCGGCCATATTGCTTTTGTCTCTCCTTTGTTGAGAGACAGCCCGGCAGATCTGTTCCCCTAATAAAGGCTTGTTGTGGCCTGGTCTGGTCTTGGTCTTCAGCCCTTTTACCTGACACAGAACGGGAATGGGCAAGAGCAGATGCAGGTGCTGTGTCTGCAGCTCACACCAGCTTAAAGTGGGTGTGCACCCTTGTTAGGAAAAAATACAGACGTTAGAAGGCAATGCTGTTAGGGCCCCTCACAGAGCCCTGCCCTGGGCCCTTCAAGGAAGCTGCCTGCAGGTTACAGCTCTTCACCTTCACAGGCAATGGCCTCCCAAAAGGAGTGTTGTGGCAGAAGCCACTAACACAGTGGCCCTGGCTGTCCAGCCTCCCATGCTAGAACCCCAGCAATCACCTTCCTCTTGCTTCCTCTTCAGTCACTGTGTCACACCCACTTCATTTCCTAAACATTTCTCAAACTCATTTCCGTCTTTATTATTAGAGCCACTATCTAAGAGCAGCCACCTCAAATAGGTTATCACTCCCACAAGTAGTCTCCCAAGTGGCTCCCTGTTTCCACCCTGCTGACCCCTCAGAAAGCTGTCCTTCACCCAAGCACCCAGAGTACTCTGTAGATGGCACAAGACCTCTCAGCACCAGGCTTAGCCCTTTCCACGCATCAGTGCCACACTGCTTGCAGTTCTTTGCAAATACCTCGAAAGTTCTCAAGTCTAGGTTTTTGGTTCCTGGATGATCTCTTGGTTTAGAATCAACTTTCCTTTTCCCTCACCCCTTCTCCTTTATGCCTTCCCTTAAAGGCTCGCCTTCTCCTGGAAATCTTTGTAACACCCAGCCCTTCACACTGACCAGGCAGTCAGGTGTCTCCCTCTGTAGCCTCACGTGCAGAGCTCTATGGAGACACTCAGAACACTATATTAAAAGTCCTGGCCTGTATTTACCTTCCCTCTCCTCTCCAACTGTGAGCCCTTTGGAGACAGGAGCCACCCTGATTCATTCTTGTATCCCCAGCACTTAGCCGAACATAGGTCCTCACCAGGTATTTTTGAATGAATGTATGAATTAGTGACAGAGTATAGAGAGGCAAAAGAGCAGAGAATTTCGATCTGAGAAATGCCCAGGCTTACAGTAGGTTAAAAAAGGCAATAAGAGGATAATAAGAAAAGGCATTAAGAATAATAAGAAAAGTAGGAAGGTTGACAGGATTTTTTTGTTGTCATCTTTCTAGTTATCAGCAAGTAAGTTTCTGTACAAATTCCTATTACTTTCTAAATAAGACCCCAACATAGAATGATGGAAATACAGTATATGTTTCTTTCTTTCTCGTGTAAAGACTCAAAGGTGACCAGTCCAGGGCTCCAGGGACAGCACTGCAGGCCTCAACAAGCTGGCTGTGCCATCTGACACCCATTTGCAACACAGCTTCGGACAGGAGAGAAAGGCCCAACCTTCCCTAAGAGACACTTTTCGTTTTTCTTCTGTAGATGCCCCAAATGCCTCGTAGCCAGTTTGAGTCCATCAGTGCCCCACAGAGACATTTGCTTCAGCTGCAGCTGGCTTTGGACATGGGCCTATCCCAGAACACTCTACCCTGCAGCCTCTCCAGATGACTCCACCCCTCTGTAGCCCTCCTCAATTACAACCACAAGGGGCCCCTTCTCCGTCCATGAAGGAGCAGAAAGTCTGACACTGCACTCATATGAGCTACCTTTTTTCCTATATAAAAAAACCCCTTACAACCTGAGTACACTCAAGCTGTGTACTGTTTCTCCTTAAAGTTTCTTCCAGATGGTACATTTTTGCCTATTCATTATTTCTGTCTTGAATAGAGCATGTTGAGCTGGTATCCTAAGAGCTGGTAACCCCAAAAGTTGCAGGTGCCAAATGATGATCAGCACCAGAGAACAATGGAAAGTGACGGGGAATTCCCAGCAGCTGTCATCTCCAGTGGCCAGATGAGTTCCAGAGGCCTGCCAGTAGCTGCTACTCCAAGTGGCAAGGACAGCCACTAACACGAAACAATCTGATAGCCACTGGCATTCAAAGCTCAGCGTTGTTAACACTAAAAGAGCTGGTAGTTACTGGTGCTCAAAGCCCAGAGCTGTTAACACTACAAGTTGTGCAAGAATCCTTCTAAAAACATCTCAGAAGCCTATGCAGGGACCCACACACACACACCAAATCTGCCCAAAGAAGAGGGTAGACAGCATGAGGGTTGTCAGCAGGCTCAAGAACCAGCCCATGTCTGATTTCTATCTTACATGAAGCTAAGAATCCACACCAGCTGGTGACACTTCCAAGCAGCAGTGAGAACCAAAGAGGAAGAACAGAACAAGTTGTCAGCATTAGGGAACTCTGAAGTTGTTCCTGGCCAGATGCCCATACCTAGCCGTGAGGGAGGCAGTCTCTAGTTGAGCATCCATATGCCCAGCGAACATGTGGAAGAGTTTTGTTTTGTTTTTTTTGGTACCGGGGATTAAACTCGGGACCTTGTGCTTTCGAGGCAGGCGCCAGAACCACTGAGCTAAATCCCCAGCCTGCGTGGAAGAGTTTTATCCATGAAAGGAAGAAGAGAGAGGACTACCAGGGACAACTAGTGGTCTGATGTAAAGTGTTTCATTTCTACAATAGAGAGACAGAACATTTTAGTAAAATAGTAGCAGAAGAAGCCAGATTTCAAGGGAATTAAAAGTTATTGGGCAACAAACAAATAGAGATTAAAACTACAGCCCATTTATTCAAGTTTAACAGTAAAATAGAAGACTAGAAATATGATGGCAACTTAAAAGAACGACAGTTACAGAAGTTTTTTGTTATGTTTTTCCTTCTGTCATGATTTTTTTTTTTTTTTTTGGTACTAAGGATCAAACTCGGGACCTTGCACTTGCAAGGCAGGGGCCGGAACCACTGAGCTAAATTCCCGGCCCTGTTTTGTTTTTCCTGAAGGGGAAATACCTGAGCTTATTTGAAGATGTCAGAGGAAAGCAAGATTAAAAATGTCAGAGGCCTAAACCTGGAGATTTTTCCCTTGCTAAGTCAAGAAGGTGCTTTTCTTGTGCAGTTGGAAGGAAGGAGCATAGTACAGTATGGAGACACTGACAGAAGGCAGAGGAAGTGAGACCGGGAAGTTTATCATACCCACCAGCTCTGCAGGTTTGCCCACTATGGAGCCCCAAGCTCCAAACTTTCCCATTCCTAAGCCTACCACAGGAAAAAATAAAAGTCACAAAATTTACCTATGAATCATCCCCCCAAATTACCTGTGAACCATTTCTCCCTATCTCTAATCATCAAAGTCAGTGAATCAGCTAGACAAGAAAAAGTGTCCAAAAAAGTACACAAGGAAGAGAGACACCCTGTCCCCTCCCATCTCTTTCATTTATTTACATATTCTTGGGCCGGGGATTTAGCTCAGTGGTTCCGCCACCTGCCTCAAAAGCACAAGGACCCAAGCTCGATCTCCAGTACCAAAAAAAAAAAAAAGAAATCAACAAAATAAAAGCGTATTTACATATTCTTCATTCAGTACATAAATAGAGATCACCTTCTATGTTCTCACAGCTAAGATTCTACAAGCAAACAAGACAAAGCCCTTGCCTTCAGAGAGTCTGATTTAAAATGTACACAGTGTGTATACTTCAGCAAGAGCCTTCAGAAGATAATGCCCAGCTTCTGCTGCCTTACCCCGGCGCTTGAGACTGAGAATTTCAGGGAGAATGGGTGATGGGGTACACAGGGTGAAGGCCACCGCTCCACTCACACTAGATATACTCCCGTCCCCTGGGGGCCAGAAGAATCCAGATTCAACCCATAAACCCATGGATCACATACATGGAAAATGGAGATAACAAAATGTCCCACTTGAAGAGATGTTAGGAAGGTCAGTAATCCTCTAAGAAGCACCTCACCTACTTGCGCAGGGCCAGTGATCTTAGCTGCCTTGATTTTCTATGAACAACTTACGCTGCCCTCTCTCTAATCTCTCCTCTTCATCACCTTTTTGGCCCACTGTTTGCTTTCAATTCTCTCCACATACTCTTGTTTATGATCACTAGTGAGCATAGGATAGGAGCACGGACTCTTAGGTCAAAAAGATTGAGTCTCCCCCTTGAGCAATTTTCACCTCTAAGCTTCCATATTCTCTTCTGCAAATGGAGACAGTAATCCTTACCTTGCGGTCAGCTTCTGAGAGTTACATAAGATGTCCTCATAAAGTTCTTCACACAATGTCAGGCGCCCAACGATCACCAATAAACGTTAATTATCATGAGACAATCCTATCAGATAGAGCATCTGGCATCAACCCAAAGCCTGACCAGTTCCAGATGTTGGCTCAAGTAAAAAAAAAAATCAAAAGTAGTAAAGGCACCTCAAACACTAGAATGAGTTCCACACACCCCTTCTGAGACAACCTTTTGCTTTACAGACCTAGAATGAACCAGGAGCCAGGAGGAGAACAGTTGCTGGCGCCTCAGTCAGCCTTGGTAGGGCCTCTTGGGGTTGGCCTTCATAATAATAGGAAGTGCTGAGTCACTCTGTCCAGGGTAGGGTGGAGTGAGGCGGGACTGAAACCCTCCTTGCTGCCATCTCCCAGAGACCATTCCAGGGCCTGCTGCCTCCCTCTGGTCTCCTGACCCACTTAGAGCTGACTTTCTCTTTGTCTCAATCCTCTTTCTGCTCTCCTCTCTCACTCACTGATCCAGCTGGTTATTTTCCCTCTCTGGGCAGGAGCCTCCTGATCTCAGTTCTTGAGGCAGAGCTAGAAGGGTAGGTACTCTCACAGACAACTGGGAATTTCCACTTTTGAAGCAGGGGATGCCCTGGGCAGAAAAAGGTGTCTAATTTTCCTGAGAACATTGCTCAGATTCTTTTAAAAGACTCAAATGGCAGGAAGAAGGAAGCAAACAGAAGACCTGCAGAAAGTGGAAATAATGATATATTGGAACTGATGAAATAAAGGTAACAGGGAAAATTAGATGTGTAATCTAGAAGCTAAATGGAGCACACATCTTAGGTCATTTCTTTTTTCTTTTCTTTTCTTTTTTTTTTTTTTTTTGGTACCAGGGATCGAACTTGGGACCTTGTGCTTGCAAGGCAGGCGACAGAACCACTGAGCTAAATCCCTGGCCCCTTAGTTCATTTCTTGATCTCACCTGTGCTATCCAACGGTGCCGCCAGAGTTCTAAAGATGACTTGCTGTGTCTCCTTTGCTGTAGATTCTCCCTATAATAAACAATTTTGGTAGCCAACAGACTCTTGCTCTACACTGTGGAAATGTGAGATGAATCTAACTTTGGGGTGTACAGCTCTGCGGTAAGCAGCAGACATGGTGAGTTACAGACCTGGTTAGCACTGTCACAAAAGGAGCAATGAAGGAGGTGCCTTTCAGCATCTTTACTAACTGGGGAACCTGGATCAGCTGAAAGACTTAGCTTCTGAGGTCTTGAATGTACCACTTCCAGCCCCATGTTTCTGTCCAGTTTCCTCACTTGTGAAATGTAGCCCTGTTATACTCTTAAGTGAAATAAATAGGACACACATGAATAAATTCCGAATAGTTTCTCTGGTGTGAGAAACTGAAAGTGTAAATAAGGATTAAATGTATAATAGGTCATGTGAAATAGGAAGAAAAGGGGCAAAGGGGAAGGAAGTGGGAGGGCTAGGGGAAAGGATAGAAGGGAATGGGATTAATATGAGAAAATGGAAAAATAGGAACAAAATCTTTGTAAATAGGGAGGAGTGGAGGGGTTGAAGGGAGGGCTGGGCAAGGGTGAAAAATAAGAACCAAGAGAGACTATGTAAAGGTGCAAATTTCCAATGATGAATGTCATTATATTGTATACCTAAAATGTACCAATGATTAGCATGAATAATTGATAATGTAAAATAGGAAGAAAAGGTCCAAAGGGGTAGGGGTAGTGGGAGGGGCAGGGGAAAGGAAAGAAGGGAAAGGAAAAATGCTGAGAAATGGAAAAAATGGAAATAAAGTCTTTGTAAATAGGGAAGGATGGAGGGCATGAAGGGAGGGCTAGGAATGGGGAAAAAATAAGAACCAAGATGCATCATGTAAAGGTACAATTCCCAGTGAGAAATGTAATTGTGTTGTATACCTACAATGTACCAATAAAAGAATTTAATTTAAAAAAACATTAAAAAAAAAAAAGAAATGTAGCGCCGTTGGCAGTCTCAGGAGTGAGGACTGAGTGGTCACAAATGCCTACTCCGGCCCCACTGTTCCTCTCGCAACTCTGACCTCAGCCCCTGCAAGAGACAGGACCTGGGCAGGGTTGGGTGCTTCGGAGAAGAGCAGCCACTATCTTGACCACTTCCTTCTCCTTCTGGTGACCAATCCCTGAGACAGCACTTTCTCAGCCAACCAGTATTTCCTGCTCTCAGGTGATGCAAACAAGAGCCACCCCACTGGGAAGCTTCACACCGCTTGGCTGTGACACCTTTCTCCATGCTGCTCATGGAGAGTAGCTGTGGTCTGGCTGAGCATTTCACCCCTCCCTGCTCCATGCGTGACCCTCCAGCTCCTTTTGAGACAATCAGAGACCACCATGAGATCAAAGGGTGGGTACACTTCTGGGCTTTCACTCAGGACCTGTTAACCATTTAAAGTATGGCATACTCAAGTGCAAGTTCCGGAGTTCAATCCCCAGTACAAAGAAAAAAGTATGGCATGTATTCCATGTATTCCTATCCCTCACTCTCCTGAACAATCTTATTGACCTCAAAAGCCAGGTATACCATTAAAGCAAGGATGTCTCCGGCATGAGGTCTCCAAGAGTAAACTACATGAGTAAATAAAACTGTTGGAGTTGCAGAACAAACTCCTGGGCTCTTAACTTCTTACTAGCGTGATTTATGTGTCATTTTAGAGAAGTCAAGGACTTAAAAGCTGCTTCTGCTAAAAAACAATGACTCTGCCCTTGGGTCTCCAGATGCCCAATGGGCAACTAAAAATACGATGAAGCTTTGCATCTCTGCTTCATTTTATTTCTCCTTTGTTCCCTTAAAACTTTGAGTCAGTGGGGCCAGGGATTTAGCTCAGTGGTTCTGGCGCCTGCCTCACAAGCGCAAGGTTTCGTGTTCAATCCCCAGTACCAAAACAAAAACAAAAACGAAAAACTTTGAGTCAGATCCCTGCTCTGCTCACCATACAGATGTGTGAATAATTTAAGGAATATCTATTGTAAGACACTTACGGTTTCTTAGTACTAAATTTCTCTATACTATTTCCCCTTCAACACTAAGAACACCAAGATAAAAGATTTGCAGAGATAGTCACCATTTGCACCCTCTGGGATAGGTGTCGAGAGGTCTCCAGTCATTGCCCTAAACCTACGGTTGCCTTGGATTCTAGCTGAGCTTCTGCAGAACTGAGGTTCCCCCACCCCCAGCCTTAAGCAGGAGCAATCATCTCATGGGAAATGGATCAGATGACCCCTCAACCCATAAGGACTCCTCTGGAGCTGTGCAACTAGAGCTGAATAAAGACCAATCAGACCCTAGCTCACCTCAGCAACCTCACAACAGTGGCCTCTTCCCTTTCTTTGTGAACCAATCTTACCTTCTCCAACAGAGCTGTGTCCCCCCACATTAGCTGTTTTTCTCCTGAAGCTGAAGTTCCTTCCCCATTTTCTGCTACTTTCCAGTTAAAGTTTCTGTCTGTAAATTCATGTTGTCACCTCAGCTTTCATTTCCATTATCACTGAGGCAAGGACCCACACCACCTGGGACACTTTGAAGAGGGGACTTTCCCAGCAGAGGACCTCCCTGTTGCCCCATCCCATGATCTCAAGATAGTTTTTCTTGTGCCACACTTCTTTATTTTTGTTTATCTGGTTTTTTTATTAGTGCATGTCTTTAGTACATAATGGTCATACTCCTCGTGGGGAACTGATGCACAGACATAACGCATCTAAATTATTTTTTTATACCTTTTCCCTCTCTTCTCTCCCCCCTGCCCCGTCCCCTTCCTATATGCTAAAGATCTATCCCATTTCTTCCTACTATCTAGATTTCGTTTTGTTCTTTATTTGTATTTTAGGTTTCTCATATAAGAGAAACCATGTGATATTTAAGCTTCTGTGTCTGATTATTTCCCTTAACCATATGGTCTCAAGATGCATCTATTTTCTTGGCCAACACTTTAAAAGGCTTGCCATCTATCTGCTCATGAGGTCCTGAAAGTTCTGACTTCAACATTTGTACTAAAGATCAGGTCCTTAGTTAAAATTCTCATTCACATCTCTTTGGAGACTAATTTTTTAAGCTCTGAGTCTATGTGCTCATGTGAATTCTCCTGGCTGTCAATGAAATGAACTGACACAATTTCAGTTTGATTTTTGCTGTTAGCTATTACTGAGAAACAAGACAAAGCTGTAGAAGGAGAATTCATAATGTTTCACTGTTAGAGATTACATAAATTATTATTTTACTAATAAAGCTACCATACAGCCATTTTACAAGTTATAAAAAGTCTGGAAAGTTTACTCACCAAGATAAAAAAAAAAAACATAGTCATTTTACCACCCCAGGGCAATGACTGTCCACAGTTGGATGTATTTCCTTCTGACCATTCTTCTCTGGAAATTTCAGTAGAAATAGCCTATTTTTTGCTAAGAACTCCCTTGAGTGAAGAACTGGCATTGTGTTGGGAATGTGACATACATATTGGCTAATATTTAAAACAACAGAGAAGAATAAGAGATGCTAAAATTATAGAAACTGAGCCCCAGGATGGTAAGTAGTAATTTATCCAAGCAGGACTCCAGATCTACATTTGTTCCACTCTCAGAGCAAAACTGTTAAAGAAGTAGATGGTAAACCAAAGACTTTATTATATTTTATGGGGAAAATGAAATGTTGAGAGAGGGATGCGGGAGGTGGGTACTATTCTCAGTGATAGGCAGATCTCCTCAGTTTATCATGAAACCAGACTTGCTAAAAGAGAAATTTTCTTCTCTGTATTCAGCCATTTGTAAAGAGAGATTTCTTTCTCTGGGCTTCCAAAGTGTCGCTGCCTGATCTTGTGAGCTGACTAGAAAGGAATGGAGAGATACTCTGACAGGACCACAAAGCTTCGAGGCTGGGGACATACTAACGAGAAAGGAGAGTAAATCTGTCAGCCACTTTAAACACAGCAGAAGCCTTGACAATGTGTTAGCTGCTGGGGATTGCCAGCCAGAGATCAAGTCACAGTAGCAGAGGCCAGGACTATTAGTCATACTTGAATAGTGAGGATGGAAACGTACTTGTACTTTGGCTAAAAACATCCAGTCTCAGATATGAATGTGTATCATGCAGTTTCTGTCCTAGTCCAGTGCCAGAGCTTTGAGGATTCAAATGCAGGCATCCAAAAGAACAACTTTCTTGCCTATACGAGTTTCTTCATTCAACGTATGTTTATTGAGCACCTACTATGTGCCAGACATTGTCTAGGGTGTGTGGATCTATCAGAGAACAGAACAGACAAAATCCCTGCGGTGTGGAGCAGACTGTTGCTGGGAAAAGATAGAGAATGGATAACAAACATGGTTGAAGAAGGCTGTGGAAATCCCATGGCCTCCATAGTTGGTGTGGAAAGAGAAAGCCTAGCCTGGGAATTGACATATGGAGGTCACCTAGAGCAGGCATGTGCTCCCTCTCTGCCCTCGTTTTCAATTCATTCACTTCCCACGTCAGTTCACTTTCCCCCATTTCCATTTAATTTAATTATTATTAGTTTTTAAATTAGTACAAGATTTACACTAATCAATATATTTAAAGAAATGTCTCTTCCATCTCCCCTCGACCCCTGCCAGCCCCCACTCTGAAACCATTCCTATTGGTTTTATTTTATTTGGGGGGGGGTGTTTTTTTCTTTTTGTTTTTGCTTTGTACCAGGGATCGAACTCAGGATCTTGTGAGGCAGGCACGGTGCCACTGAGCTAAATTCCCAGCCCTATTGGTTTTTGTCAGTTTTTGTTGTTGTTGTTGTTTTGGTACTGGGGATTGAACTTGGGACCTTACACTTGCAAGGCAAGCGGCAGCACCACGGAGCTAAATCCCCGGCCCTTAGCCCTATTGGTTTTTAATTTACACTTCCAGGGCTTTTACTTTTGACAAAAATAAAGAAATAGTCTTATTTCCCCTCCTTTCGTACCCCAGATTGCTTTCTATACATGTCTTTCATTTATTCATCTAATCTTGCATTTTGAATCTTGGTCTTTAGTGAACTTTTTTCTTTTCTTTATTTCTTCCCTTTTTTGGGGGGTACTGGGGACCCCCTATTACTGCCCCTATTTCTGAATTTTTAGATTTTTTATAATCTTATGCTGCTACAAATAATCTCACAACGAATGGCTTCCTGCTCATATTGTTTTAAACTACAGAGACTTTTTTTTTTTTGGTACCAGGGATGGAACTCGGGTCCTTGCGCTTGCGCGGCAGGCAGCGAAACCACTGAGCTAAATCCCCGGCCAATTACAGAGAATTTTGAGAGCGGAAGTACTAAATCAATAGGCAAAAGCCAGTGTGGTTCCTTATTCAAGTGTGAGCCCCGTCTGGCTGGCCTCACCAACAGGGCAGACCAGCAAGCTTTTGAGTTTTGCTAATCACAGGTATAAGCAGGAATATTTTTCAATACTTTTAGTTTGCTTTTCTCTTAGTGTAAGCAGGAGTGAATAACTTTCCAGGTATTTAAGAACCACTCTCTTAGAATGCTTTCTTCTCTGAAAGGCCAATTCTTACGTTTTGTGTTCATTACGCTTTTTGGGGTAGGGGGAGTCCTGAATGTTCTACCCGTTGCTTTCTCTTAGGTGCTTTAAAAGAAATGTTTCTCAGTCTAGAAAAAGTTAATGGCTACTTTGTGGATATTAACTTGGTAAGAACTGGCATCGCTGTGATGCTGTGTCATCTAATCCAGGAACAGGGAAGTCTCCCTGGTTTTGTGCCTCATGGGAATGCTTTAAAACTTTCCTCACATCTGGTTCGCACATTTTTTTGTACTCCTTTAGCAAAACCACAACAGGATGCAGCTGAACACAGCCAGAGAAAAGCCCATGATCATGCTGGTCTGACTCTAAATTTATCACCGCAAATCTTGAGCCCTGTCTAGGGGCCGCTAGGCAGGCACACTGTCTGGTCCTTTGTCTCCTGCTCCTGGGGATGACTACATCCTCTTCTCCCTTCACTATTCAGCTGGTTGTCTTGTTTTCTATCTCACTGAGGGAAGAAACAAAACAAGAAATCAAAACTTCTGCCACTTTCCCATCAGGTAATAATGCCAGCCACCCAAACTGGAATCTCATCACACACCCACTCTGAAAAAAGTATGGAACAACTTGAAAGAAAGAAAAAAGCATATATCTGTAGCATAACTAGGGGGATAGAATGATAAAAGCATCCACTGGATTCTGTCCACAATTGCTTGCAGGGGTACCACAGATACTGAAATCTTCAGACAGCCAAGTCCCTTATAGAAAGTAGTTTGTTATTTGCATATTGCCTACAAAAATCTCCCTATATGACTGATTGACTGATTGATTTTGGTTTTGGTTTTCTGAGACAGGGTCTAACTATATAGTCCAAGCTGGCCTCGAACTTGCGGTGATCCTCCTGGGTCAGCCTCCCAAGTACTGAAATTATAGGCATGCGCCACCACGCCTGACCCAATCTCCCGATATACTGTAAACCATCTCTAAATTACTTATAATACCTAGTGCAATGCAAACACTATATAATAGTTGTTATTCGGTGTTGCTTAAGGAATAATGACAAGACAAGAATCTGTTCCTGATGGTACAGATGCAATCTTTTTTTTTCAGAAGATTTTGCATCCACCGTTGGTTGAATCTGAGGCCACGGAACCCATGCATAAGGAGCGCCAGCTGTACAGGCTTCGGTTTAGATGTAAATGAGTAGAAGCCAAGAGCAGGCTCATGCGCCCTGTCCTGACTGCGGTGCAGGGCTGAGGACTCCCCAGAATGCCAAGGACACAGAAAGCCAAGGGGCCCTCACCCGGGGAGGCCTGAGGGAAATGTGGGCTCCATTTCCACAGCTGAGGCCTCTTTTGCATCCAGTTGACAGGATCAATGTCAGTGAGCTCGGAGAGGTGACAGTTGTACTGGAACACTGGATAAACACCGAGCAATTAATAACCAGGACAGTATGATACACCTTTGGCTTACTTACTGATATGATAACTTAGTTAATTATACAGTAGAGCTAATTCAGGAATAGTGTAGTCGATAACAAGTTACTCATCACAGGACACAGGGAGAAAATTCAAAAGATGTTGGAGATCAGGCAGATCTCATGAATTGGAGCCATCAGATAATGGATAGCTCGATAGGAGGCGATGGAGGGGTAGGGGGCCCTAAAGCTAGACTTTTTACCACTGGCGTGACAGCTGTTAAGGAGATGTTTGACGAAGAGACTGAAACCTAAGCCGGAGGGAAACTGTACCTCTGTGACCCCCCACCAGCCTCTGAGTGACATGTTTTCAAAGAAGGTCTCAATTTGGCCACCAGAGGGCAAGAGAACACAGAAACCATTTCAAGATTTATAGTTTTAGAAATGTTTGGAATAGGACTGTGTAGGAGTCTTTGCAATAACAAGCCATAAAAACAATTATGAAGGTGCTCTTTTGGAAGAGCATATTTTAAAATCACATGTCTAAAGCAGTGACTGATTCCCACTAGCGTTGCAACGAATTCTTCCCTTGTAAAAAAAAAAAAAACTCAGAATTTCTTTAAATGGTGCATGTATTTCTTTATAGACTGCTAAATACTTGACAAAAATATGGGAATATGTTAGAATATTTAACCTAACATTTTAAGAAATTTTTTGAAGATCCCTCAAAAGTAACATACACAAAACGTCAATAACACAGCAGTGATTTATTTTCAAAATTTCAGTAATAGGCTTCTTTAAAGAATGTGAAGCAACTGTAAATTTAGCATGTGATGACATTCATTAGACCAATGGTCAAAACAAGCATGTGATCAGTCTATCAAGAAGGAAACATGGAGGTGGAAAGAAAGAAAAGGAATCACCCTTTCCAGTAGTCAAAAGGTGAGAGAGAGTCCCGGGCCAGCAGCCAGGTGTCTGCTTTCTCCAATGTCCTTCAGCTCCTCCTTTGGCGCCACCTCCCTTCTGCCCCCTGCTGAATGTAAACTTACTACTCAAATGAAGCCTCAAGCCCGACTCCAGATCCAGCTAGAGAAATCGCAGCAAGTTTCCTCCAGGCATTTAAACTATGCTATTTGCACTGGGGCATAGCTCAGTGGTAGAGCACTTGCCTGGCATGCACAAAGTCTTGGGTTTAACCCCCAGCACTGGGGAAAAAACACACTTGAGAATCAGCTAGGCTGGAGATCTGGAAACAAGGATTCTGGCTCTAGTGTGTACATTATCTGTGTCAACTACTGGCCCACGGCTTTTCTTTTCCTTTCTTTTTTTTTTTTTAGTTTTCAAAGTTTAATGAGAAATTAAAAAAATATAAATAGAAGTTCACTTTCTTTAATGTTGTACAAAAAAGCATGAGTAGAACCAAAAGTAAACATTACATTATTTGCATCACTATCTAGTTCTTCATATTAACTTTACTATTCAAACAATAGAAAGGGGGAAATTTAGGGCTTGGGAAAAGGATAAACACCAAAAAAACTTTTCTACCATGTTTATTCTTCTACACTGTTTATAGCTGTGCTCACAGAGATGGCTTCTTTTACTTCTCCTCCGTGCAGGAATTCAGTTGTATATAAAATTGAACCTGCTCAACAGCTTAGGAAGACTGGAAATTATGGGTCCATATCCTGGTGCATTGTCATACAATTCAAACAATGGTGCAGCTACCAGCTTATAATTTTTAGGGACTGCAAACAAGGCTTTCTCTTGAAGCTGAACCAGAAACAACTTCTTATGTTCCTTAGGCTTTGTAATATGTGCAGGAATATATGGATACTGCGGAGGCTCAAAATTTGGCCTCCACCAGTTACCAACGCAGTCATCAATGACCCAGTCTTGCAGGACTCCACCCTGGCGACCCAGTATCTCTGTCATTAAGCGTTTTAGTCCTTCAACTTCATCTTCTCCTGGGTTAAGTTCACCACCAGGTAATTTGAAGAAAGTTGTTCCCAGCTGTAGGAGTAACACATGGGGAAGCCGGTGCTCATGTACAATCAGAACCCCTTCAACAGTCCTCCTCATTCCAATTTTATCAAATTCCTCCCTCATGCGCTGAAATCTGGCAGCAACAGAGCTGTCCTTTTCATAGAGGGGCTCTTTTGTACCAAAAGTGTAATTGGTAAGAGGGTACAGGTTGATGGTGCGCTCCAGGGTGAGGGGCTTAGTCTGCTGGATGTACTTGTTGCCGAACTGGTTGACTCCCCGAGGCCAGCCCGTCTGCGAGCGATTGGGCAGTACCACAGACATGCTGGCGAGCTCTGGCCCTGGAAGCGAGCAGAAAGCTGGAGATAGGGGAGACTTTACCCGTTCAGACAGCGGTTATCTGGGTCCCACTTAGCAGCTGCCGCCTTCCATTAACAAAAAAAGTAACAGCCCACGGCTTTTCAACTATAAAGATTTGAGGCTAGGTGATCTAGAAGATCCTGACCTCTCACAGATCCTAAGATTCTATTCTGCTCTTTGTCTCAGTTAACATGTGAGTGCACGAGCACAGGATGCTGGTCTTGCTCAAGAAAACATGTGATTTAAGAAAGGACTCTTAGGGCCGGGAATTTAGCTCAGTGGTTCTGCTGCCTGCATCGAAGACACAAGGACCCAAGTTTGATCCCTGCTACCCAAAAAAAAAAAGGACACTTGAAGATGACTCCAAGAAATTAATCTCTTTCAGATCTGAAAAACAGGTAATAAGGAAATTCCTTTTATGTTAGATGAAGGATTTTGATGCCCCTCAGCCCACACCTTTCAAGGCCTGCTTCAGGTTGGAAATACAGGCTGCTTTTCCACGACTTTAGGTTTTAATAAACTCTATTCCTTGGGCTTCCCAGGATGCTATGAGATCAAAGTAACAACTAAGGGGCTTAGTAGAAGGTAGGACAGCCACACTCTAATATGTCTCCTGACAGCAGTGTGAAGATTGCTGACCATTTGTAGCAGCTGAAATGCCATTGGCTTGCACAGAATATTCCACCACAGAGGCTTCAGCCTCTAGGAAGGAGACATTTAGAATTGGGCTCATCTGCTATGGTCCACTCTCAGCTGTATCATATGCAGAATTAACAGCAAACTGTTACAAGATGGCAGCCAGGAGTAGGCAGCCAGCCTCGCATAAAGCACCATAAATAGGAAGGAATGAGAACGGGCAAATACAACCTTTTTGTCTTGCAGGTCCTGCTCTTATCAGGGAGGAGTCTTTCCCCAGTACAGTTGCGTTTATATTTTGTGGGGTAGAGGCCTTTTCTGAGACTCCTCCTGGCTTAGAGCAGGACTGGTTTGGACCCTGTGGCTGCACACGTGTGCTGACTACTGCCACCAGTGCCAGTGGGCATGTCACTCTGAGCACAATGGCCAGTCAATCCTGTTTCCCAGTGACCTCACGGAAGACTGGGGTTGGTGTTTCTCTTGTTCGATCAAAATAGTGGTCAGATACAAACCCAACAGTAGCACTGTGAGTCAGAAAATAAGAAACAGTTGTTGGTAGAGTAGATGATCAATACTCCTTTTAGTCTCATTGACTTGAAGTCAACTAACACGAAGCAGCCTGAGTTCTTTGCACACCAGGTTTCCCAGATTTCACTGGTACTTTTTCTGATTTTGTTTATGTGGTAGAAGTTTGTGGACTGATAATTGATTCCCTACCACCTCACTGATATTAGTGAAGGAGGAAAGAGTTTTGGTGAATAGGAGCCATAGAATAAGACTTAGTGTGAAAACAGCTGGACTTTCAGGGAGCCACACATTTTGATCCAGGACACATAATTTTTCTCTTTCTTTCTTTCTTTCTTTCTTTCTTTCTTTCTTTCTTTCTTTCTTTCTTCTTTTTCTTTTTTTATTATACTAAGGATTGAACCCAGGGCCTTAATACTAAGCTACAAACCCAGCCTCTTTTATTTTTTATTTTGAGAAAAAGCTACTGAGTTTTTAAGTTGTCTGCGCTGGACATGAAACATGAAGTCTTCCTGCCTCAGCCTCCCAGAGTGCTGAGATCACAGATGTGTGCCACCACACCCATATGCCCCACGACTAAAATCAGAAAATCAACAAACATATTTCGAAGACTCTTTGGCACCACTCTGTATTCCTAGGAATCTTTCCACCTGAGAGAAATTTAACTTTCAAAAGTAACTTATAATGACCCGAGTAAAGAAGAGTGGTTATAAGGCCCAGGTCCAGGACACAAGCCACATTGAGACCAAATTTTCTCACTCTGCACCAAAGCTGGCATCTGTCACTGTCTCATCCACCCAGCAGTGGTGTTCCCGTGACGGCACAGAATCTGGGGAGAAGATGAAGACTGTATCAGCAAAACATCCCCACTGGAGGGGAAAAATCCAACTCCAATACATACACCAGTGATAATCTCCAAAGGTCACATTGCCCGATTACATTGAGATAAATAAATGAATCAACGTTGTTTCAAAGCGTGTTTTCCTCCCCATTTCGCACATTTCATGCTCACCTTATCACGGGGTCCTCAAAGGAGGCCTGACATCCAAGCACCCGGCCTAATACCAAGCAAACCATTGTCTGCTTCCTTTTAAATGTGCTCTAATGAGGAGGAGACAGTGGCTTGTAAAACTCGTTTCCATCTGTGGGAAACCAGAGAGGCAATGGGGGAAATGTCTTTTCCACTGTCTTTTCCTTCTTCCACCCTCGCAGCTGCAGAGTCACAGGTGCTCAGACTGAAGTTCAGAGCCCTCGTCCATGGCTGCCTGGCTTGCTCCTCCCGAACAATCCAGATTGGTTGACTGTATGAGCAACACCAAACTTGCTTTTCCTATTTTTTCCCCTTTTCTCTCTTCATTTCTTCTTTAACCCCATCATTAGTCAATTAGGGCTGCTATAAAAAAAATAAGGGCTGCTATAATAAAATGTCACAGGCTGGTGGTTTAAATAATAAACATTTATTTTTCACAGTTCTGGCGGCTGGGAGGTCCAAGGTCAAGGTGCTGGCCCCTGGGTTTGCAGACGGCACCTTTATGTGCATCCTGCATCCTCACATGGAGAAGAAAGAACCCCAATCTCTTCCTTTTTTATTTTTTAATTTTTGGCAGTACCGGTGAATTGAACCCAGGGCCTTTGCACTGAGCTCCATCCCTAGCCTTTCTTATATTTTTACTTTCAGAGTCTTGCAAAGTTGCTAAGTTGCCCAGGAGGAGGCTTAAACTTGAGGTCCTCCTGGCTCAGCCTCCCAGAGTGCCGGGATCACAGGTACACATCACTGCATCTGGCTTCTTCCTTTTTTTATGAAAGTACTAATCCTGCTCGTGAGACTCCACCTCCAAGACCTACCTCCCCCGCAAGGACTCCACCTCCAAAAACCAGCACACTGAAATGAGAGTTAAAGCTCCAATATATACATTTGGGGCTAACCCACTCAGTCTACCCAGCAAGTGAGTTCCAACAAATTTAATTGGCACCCCCCCCCCCCATTGCTCAGCGTATTGTGTTTCTTCTGCTTTTCTGTCGAAAGAACGAAGTCTCCGCGTTGTAGAGAAAGCCGTGTTATTCCCAGAGACGGTGATGGGAGCTGGGGTTTCCCCGGGAAGACCTGGCCAACAAAGCGAATGCATTTCCGAGGTATCCCAATAGAGGGCAGCAGCGCACCGCTCGCGCCCTCCCGGGGTAGCGCTCACGAGTTGTCAAATTAACTTTCTGAAATGCTTAACACGGTTCATTCTGGGCTTCTATCTCCTCAAGAATTTAGAGCCAGAACTCTAGAGAAAGGGATTTTAATTGTATGCTGATAAAATGTCAAAATTATTATGCAAAAAGTAACTGCTTTTTAAAAAAAAAAAAAAACAATACATCCAGGATTAAGAGACAGATTTGTCCCTGTAAGTGAAATCCATTTTGTAACTCATCAGAAAATCTTCCACCTATGAGCAAATTTTTATAATCTCTATGAACCATTAGACCGTGTCTTTCTAACTTTTGGACTTCATTATAATACAATATGCTAAAATGAGTGGTCTGTATATTTGGTTAACCCTTTTTAAACTGTGGTGATTTTTAACTTCTTGAGGAAATCTTAACGATGAATAAGGGTCATCACTTGGGAAAGGCACTTATTTCACAGCTGTTAAGCTTCCCCTTAAACCCTGAAGAGCTACATCCGAAGGTCACCTTCTCTCACAGTCTTTTCCATTTCAAAAGAAACCCAGAAAAAGACACTGGGATGGAGCTTTCTTGCAGGTAGCTAAGATAGTTAGAAATTCTTGTAAGGCAGTTAGACAAAGCTGGGCCCTCAGCAGAGAAAAACAATTGAGGCACATTCACTGGTTAGCATTATAAAAAGAAGAGGTATTACTTCCCCTAGAGATGAAGAGCAGTGATTAATATTCTAAATAGACATCAATCTCTCTAGCCCATTTCCTTTCTGGAAATTCTTTGTGCCTTGTACAAGTACAATGACTTGCTTCCCCACTGGATCCTCATTTAATCAATATTACCTCAGCAACTATACTTGTCATAATCTTATTGGTTGATCATAGTTTTGTCCACCTTGAACCCGCCTCACCTCACGGCTTTGTTCCATAAACACCTTTGAGAAGCAGGCTGGGTGGGCAACCCACTTTCCAATCCCCCTTCTGTCCCTCTCAGATAGAAGCTATCTCTCTCAATAAATTTTTCCTACTCTTAACCTCCATTGTTCCTAGAATTCATTCTTCGATTTTAGAGAACATGAACTCCTGTTTCAGGTATTGAGCAGGTTGAGAGTTACATCTATTTCCCTATATCAGCTTGACTTCCAAAGCTACCCAATGCAATAAAAGAGAGCCACGCCAGGTGAAGGCAAGGGTTTTAACCAAGACATGGAGTCCCCACTGGCACCCAGAAGGGGGGGCATGGGATTTCTAGAATAATTGCTAAGACATAGCGGGATGTCTAGAAGTAATCACCTTTGAAAAGCAAGGTAAGACACATTCTCTGAAGGAATGATTGGTGAAAGGTAAGATACAAAAAGCCAAAGGCATATGTCATGTATTTAAGAAATAAGGCAATACATTTTTTTGGGTACCAGGGATCGAACTTGGGTCCTTGCACTTGCGGGGCAGGCAACGGAACCACTGAGCTAAATCCCCAGCCCTGGCAATATATTTTTTTCTTTTGAGGGAATCAAGCACTCTTCAGTCACTTGGTTCACTCTGACTTGATTTCAGGATGAGTTCATAGATGTCTCCCCTTCAACGAGTCCAGAGTTTCACAGCACCTGACTGCTCATCACCTATCCCCTGGATTCCCTCAGTGCAGCCTGGAGCCAGAGAAAACCTCCCCCTCCCTGCCAGACTCCCCGGGGTACACAGAAGCTGCCTCCTTCCCTTGGTCAGTGCTAACTGCAAAGTCACATGGCTGAGTTTGAACCCAGGACCTTTGCACTGAGCTACATCCCCAGCCCTTTTTATTTTTCATTTTGAGACAAGGCCTTGCTAATTTGGTACATTCCTTGGCCTGGGCTTGATCATGTAATCCTCTTGCTTCAGCCTCCCAGAATGCTGGAATTACAAGTGTGCACCACCACATCTGATTATGTTGCCTGCCTGAGCTTGAGCAATCCTTCTGCCTCAGATTCCCAAGTAGCTGAGACCATATGTGCACATGATCACACCAAGCTCTAGAGGTCTTACTTGGCTTTTATATGTGATTCTAGAATCAGGCAACACCTATTTCTTAAAATAGAAAGAGTGCTCTGATGAGCTGAGCAGATGAGTTTTGCTTTATTGGTAGAAAAGGGCTGAAGACAAACAAAAAACTGTCCTTAGAAAAGCAGAGGGGACTTATATACCAGCTAAAAATGGCTTGTTTGAAGATCTGACTATGATCTCGCTCCTGATTTCTCAGAAGTTCAGATAAACAGCTTAGTTTAGCTGCACGGGACTTCAGTGTGAGGAACTTTATTGTCGTTTGTTCTGTTGGGCCTAGGGCAGCTCAGTCCACACCAATGACCTCCTACAAATTTCCACTGCAGAACACAGAAATCGATGTCTGTTCTCACCTGGACACATGAGGTAGGGGACAGGGAGAGCTGCCAGAACAGGAACAGGAGACTCTCAGGGAAGCAAGCAGCTCTTCTACAAATGGGGGACAAAAGTGATAGTTTTCCCCAGGCCAAGCTGACACCACAGTGGGTCATTGGACTGTAGCCATCTTCCTAGGGTCGTGCCCAAGAGGAAGTGCGCAGCATGGGGAGATCCCAGGTGAGGCCTCTGGAACAGGACTGGAGGGTGTGTGCATGAGAAATCAGACAGGAAGTACAATACCTGGGCCAGAAAACAGTGCATCAAAGGCGGGAGTGCTGCAGAGAGAAAGCTATCGACTGGACGTCCTCAGCACCAACCCATTTGATATCTGAGAGGACTACAAAGAGCACCAGCAGGGTTCAAAGCCAGGATGCTCTTTACCTGCTGTCCTCCTCCACAACCAACTCCTAGAAAGACAGCCTTACATCCTGCCTACTGCTGGCCCGGGGGGCTGCAGGGCACGTCCGGGCTGGGCACAGGGTGTGAAGATGGGAATATGAAGGAAGTTTGCATCTAGACTGGAGTTTCCAATACCTCAAAACAAGACTATTGGAATAGCTGAAAGAGACTAGAAAGAGATGTTCAAGATGTCCACAGGGCAAGAAAAGAAAATCTTGGGCCGGGGATTTAGCTTAGTGGTTCTGCTGCCTGCGTCGAAAGCCCAAGGTCCCGAGTTCAATCCCCGGTACAAGAAAATCTTGCACAGTGTGTTTGAAGTCAGTTCATTAGTTCATTCCATAAACTGTCCTGTAAGCTTGACCATTCATAGACATGGAGATCAATCTGCTGACTATCCCAAAATTTGGGATGCTTTGATTCTTAGGCAGGATTTTGTGTGTGATGAAGAAGCTCTTAAGAACAGGGGACATCAAGTTCCTTCTGGAACTTCAAAGCAAGAAAGATTAAAATGACACCTCAGACATCTTTTCTGTTGTTGTTGTTTTGTGGTGTTGCCTGTTGAGCCGATCCTCTTGCCTCATTCTCCTGAGTTCGAAGGTTATAGGCATGCACCACCATGCCCAGCTAGCTTGGACAATTTCATCGTCCTAAAGTGATCCTGTTCTGAGGCATCATGGCCCAAAAGTAATATAAGAACTGTAAAGAGAAAGAGATTCATAGCCCTGAGAAATGAGCAAGTGGAAGGAGCTTGGGATGTTGAGTCTGAAAAAGACCTAGGAGGTCTATTTTGAGAGCTGTTTCCTGAGTCCTGACAGCGGTCCTGGTGTGTGCCATGACACAGCACACCCAGATCCCCGGCTGTCTTCTAGGAGAGAAATTACCCGTAGGCTTCATGGGCTAGGTCATTTCTCTAGGGAGCACACTCTGCTTTGAAATGTCCAGTGCCAATGAGTGAGTGACTACTCAGACTTGAAGCTAGAAGTCCAAGGTGGGCTGAGAAGAAGGTAAAGAAAGGAATTGCATGGCTTAGGACCTTGCTCTGCTAGTTCAGCATCCTGAGGAAGGGAACGTTCAGAATTGGCACATGGAAATGAGTGTGAGTGGGAGGGATTGTGGCTTCCAGTGCCTGGTGAAGTTGGCCAGAAAGGAAGGGATACAGCTGAGCAAATCTAAGCAGGCCAAACAGAATTTGATTTCATCTTTTCAAATGTTTTTCAAGCTCCTTGAATCCCCACAAAGTCCCATGTATTGAAGGTGTAGTCCCTTGTCCATGCCACTACCGGGAGCCTTTAGTAAATGGGGCCTGGAAGGAAGAAAGGTAGGCTATGGGTGTGTCCTGAAGCGGATTCTGGGATCCTGGCTTCTCTCTTTGCTTCCCGGCTGACATGAAGTGGATAACTTCCTCTGCCATACTCACAGCATGAGGTGCAAGCAACCATGGACTGAAACCTCGGAAACCATGAGCCAAAACAAACCTTTCCTCTCTTTTCCATCTATATGTGTATATTAATTTTATAAAATATTAGATTTCACTGTGGCATTTCCATGCATCCGTATAACATTTGTGATTGTATCCATCCCCCATTACTCTTCCTTGTACCCCTCTTCCTCCCTTCCTCTTGTCTAATAATAGATTCCCTTCTAATTTCACCTCAGCTTTGTTTTGCTTGGCTTGGTTTGGTTTTTAGATTTCACATATTGGGCCGGGGATTTAAGCTCAGTGGCATCACACCTGCCTGGCAAGCACAAGGTTCTGAGTTCAATTCCTGGTACCAAAAAAAAAGTTCCCTAATAGATTTCACATATTGGGGAAAACATGTGATACCTGTCTTTCTGAGTCTGGCTTATTTTGCTTAACATGATGATTTCTAGTTCCACCCATTTTTCTGCCTTTCCTCTGTGTGGGTTGATTTATTTCCAGTATTCGTTACCACAATGGGAAGCTGTTGATATAACCATCTTGGAACTGCAAAGGGACACGGGGGCTTCTGGGCCCAGGCCTTCTTAGTCTCTGGGGGCAAATGGTCAACAATAACAAATCTGCTCCCTTGGAGTGTTAGGTGGAACCTTTCGCTTCTCATTACCCCTCAGCCACCTTCAGGGTGTCACTTTTGAGACTGACAACCAATGATTTTAAAATATAGGCACATAAGACCATAACCCATTGGTGATAGCTCTGTGAAGTGATATCCTAAGTCACATTCGTCTACGAAGTTTGCCTCCCACTTCTTATATTTTTCATAGCCTCTGTAGCATACTTCAAGAGTTGGCATGAAAAATAAACTCTTTTCATGGCCTTTAGAAGAATCATTTCAAAACCTGCATGGGAGATTTACAGCTGAAGTGTAAAGTGGACTATCCATCCTACCTAGTATTCTGCCTGCCAATACGAAGGTGACCCTCCACCATTACTGGAAGACCTCCGAGTTCATTTTTTTCCCCCTGGTAGTAGCAATACCTTTAAGCTCACCCACTAAACACTGATTATGAGCACATTTTACAAGGCAGCCAGCTAAGAAGAAAACAAAACTACATGCATAAAGAAACAATAATTATAAATAATATTTATTGAATGCTTGGGATGAGCCAACCCTGTTCTACTGCTGTATTCATATGCACAATTGCATTTAATTATCACTGATGTTTAATGAGATAAGAACCACTGCCGGGTGTGGTGGCACATGCCTGTAATCCCAGCATTCAGGAGGCTGAAGCAGGAGGATCTCTGAAAGTTTGAGGCCAGCCTGGGCTACATAATGAGTTCAAAGCCAGCCTAAACTGCAAGGGAGACCCTGTTTCAAGAAAACCAAAAAATAAAGAACTACCATATCCCTCCTTGTCAAGAATGAGGGACCCAAAGCTCAGAGAGGTTAGGTGCCTACACCAAAGCCAAACAGCTTATAAGCGATACCATCTGGATGCTTTCAAGCAGGCTATAAAGTTGTGCTAAGTACCACTGTGTCCCTAGTAACAGGACTTTCTACACACAACTAATTTGCTCTGAGATGTGTGACTCTGAACCTTCCCCAAATACCTAATCCTCCTGACAAGCATTAACCTTTGAGAAACAGCACAAAGAGCCAAGTGGGTCTGATTTCTCAATGACGATCTTGAGAGGGTCCGGGCCCCATTCTGAACTTGTACGGTGGGCTTGATGTTGCCTTCCAGTGACAACCACAGCTGTTTTAAGACAGGGTCAGCTGTGTGCTTTTCCTTATGACAAATGACAACTCCAGAGGTCTGGCCTGGCTGCCCTAGGCTCTCCGCTGAATCCCCTTTCCTGCCTTCCAGGAAATCTCCCTTCATCACTGCTTCAGGCGTGACCATGTTCATGCCGGTGCCCCGGGCCCCCTTGCTCCGCCATGCAAGGCTTTGTTCCTCCCTCAGTCCCTGTCACCACATTTGAGCCAGGGCAGGGGGCACTGGCACTGTTTGAGATCATGTGGGACACAAGGTAGAGGACACAAGAATCCGCCTATTAAGGTCAGATTTCTCCAACAAGGTTGCCTTATGGGCAAGGAGGTCAGCATCTGGGAGAAACAAGCTCTGACAGCCTTAATATTTGTGGGGTGGATGGCCAGAATAAAATGAAATGATCTTTTATTTTTGTTTCAAAATCTTCTATTAAAATTAAAAGGAAAAATGCTACTTATAATGAATGGTTATAAAAAATTTATTGTGAGCAAAGACATAACGCAAAATCTGCCATTGTAACTTTGAGGTTACAGAGCACAGTGTTCACTATATGCATGGGGTGGGGGTGGATTGAGACAGGATCTCGCTATGAAGTTCCAGCTGGTCTTGAACTCACTACGTAGCCCAGGCTGGCCTCAAACTCGTGACAATCCTCCTGCCTCAGCCTCCCAAGTCCTGGGATTACAGGCACTATGTGCATCTTATAAATAGATCTCTAGAACTTTTTCATCTTATAAAATTTAAACTCTATGTCCACTGAACAGCTACTCCTATTTCCCTTACCACCAGCTCCTGGCAACCAGTGTTCTTTCCTTGCTAAGAACGGGACTGTTTCAGATGCTTTATATAAGTGGAATCGTGCAGCACTTGGCATTTTGTGACGTCTTATTTCATTTGGCATAATGTCCTCAGGGTTGTAAGCATGTCCTCATGTTGTAACACGATTACCAAAATTTTAAATCAAATTGTGTAAATATAATTGCTATTTTAACTTAATTTTTAAAAATATTATTTTGTAGTATTACTACTCATTATTACTTAATCTTAAGTAAAAACATTAGGTGTTGTTATAAAAGTAGGGACTGGGAGTAGCTGAGTGGTACAGCTATGCTTAGCATGTGTGTGGCCCTGGGTCCAATCCCTAGCAGACCCCCAAAAGCATACATACATATGGATTTCACTGACCATGGAAGTGAGGTCCTCAGATTCTTCTTCAAAGAGAAAAGGGGCCATGACGTGTGCCGCTACTGCGGCCTCCAGCCACGGGAACTTTAGGATTTGTCTCCGGTCCAAGCTGAGGTGCGACCCTCCCAGCGAGCTCTGGTCTGAGGCTCAGGACAGGGCCTGTGGGCCTGAGCCACTTCCTCACTTGACTACTGTCGAGGCTCCTCCCACCCACACCCCGGTCTGTCTCCCTTTCTGTTCCCGAGGGTCAGTCCTGCACTGTGATCGGAAAGCTTCTTCTGCACCCTCCTGCTCTGTCTTCCTTTTACCTGTCACAGGCATCTCCCAAATAAATCTCTTGCCATTCCAGCACTGAAAACTGTGTGACAGAAGCCTAAGTAGCAAGGTTTTGTGATACATGGCCATTGGGTAAGATCTCTGAAGTTGTGCCACGTTAGTAGAGGGAGTAAATTATCCCTACACTTAAGACAGCTCTAGACCTGCCCTAACAAATGAGGAAGGAAACGTGTGAAGGGTTCAACTGATTTCAAGAAATTCTGTGCCAGAACAGACTGCAACACTATTTAAAGGACTACAACAAAATCAAACATTCAAAAATGTAAAATTCACAATATCCATCATCCAATCATAAATTACTAGGCATGCAAAGAATCAGGGAAATGTTACTAGAATCAAGAGAAAAAAAATATTTTCAGCACATGCCTGGAATCTGAGGCCAGAAGATCACAAGTTCAAGTCCAGCCTGAGAAACTCCATGCACCACAAAAAGTTTTAATATCTTAGAACCACAACTGAAAAACAGTTGATACAGTATAATACAATATCCATGAAGCACAAAGAGAAGGAAGACCAAAAACCACACAGTACCTCATTGACTGTGACCAATATTGAGGATTCTAAACTATGTGTATACCGAATCCCAGAAGAAAGAGGGAAAGATATTTGAAGATGTTATGATCAAAGTTGTTCCGAATTTGATGAACACTACAAACCCCAGGAACAAAGAATCTCAGCTCCGAACAATATACATAAAGAAAACTGGCACTGAGACAAATCAGGAAACATTATGCATAGAAAAGGAAGACGAGAATGACAGAAACTTCTCACCAGAAAACTCACAGGGCAGGAAAGGCTGAGGCAGTCCTTAAAAGACTAAAATGAAATACTGTGAAGCTAGGTGATTTATCCAAAGGAAACAGCACGTAAGTAAGGGCTGGGAGCATTCATTGCTGGTACACTCACACTCCAAGCAATATGAAATGAAGTTCCTTAGGCAAAAAGAAAATGACACTGGTTGGTTTGATCAGAGCCCATCTCCTGTTAATTAATATAAACTCCTAGAGATTAAAGCCATGCACACTTACACATACACACACACACATGCACACACACTTCCTACATTTTAGAAAATATGTATAACATTTAGCTTGATTTTATCAAATATGCAGCAAGTCAAGTTCTCACCATATAAAATTTAATTTTTGTTTATTAGTAAAACAAGAAAAAAATCAGAGAAGTGGGAATTGGTTTACTTATCAATTCACTGAAAGAGAATTTGCTAACGAAATGTATTGAAGCTCTAAACAATAGTGTATAGACTTCAGAAGCTCACTGCCTGCAAATAGGTCATGAAACCTAAATAATATTAAATACTTTGTAGATTATCAGCAGATTCTTAAATTCACAGCCTCACTTATTAGCACATATCCACTGTTAGGTACAATAAGTTCTTAAAATTAAGACCATCTGCCAAAGAATTACTTCAAAACTATAAAATTCCAGGCTGGGGATTTAGCTCAGAGGCACTGCACCTGCCTTGCAAGTGCAAGGTCCTGAGTTTGCTCCCCGGCCCTAAAACAAAACAAACAAAAACAAAAAACAAAAAAACCCTCCAAGCCATAATTACAGGAAGCTCTGTGATAACCTGAACAATGCCCCTGGATGAGACCCGTGCCCTGCATGATCCCTTTCTGTGAGTTTACTCTGGGCTTACTGGTTCGCAGCTCATAATCAATATAGCAAAATAATAATGTGTCATTTTCAAGATCAGGTTATAACAAAGATTGGCTTCTGTTTTGCTGTCTTCTCATTCTTGCTCTCTCATCACCAGCCCTCTGGAAGCTGCCATGATAAGAGTCAGCTCTTCAGAAAACCCTATGAGAAGCCACATGAATGAGCTCCTGAGCTGACTGTGTTCCATCAGCCGAGCCACTGGATGAGACATCCTCCATCAACAGCTTGATTGTAACCTTAAGGGACAGCTTGAGCGAGAGACACCCAACTCAGCTATATTCAGGTTCTTGACCCAGGATGATTTTAAGCCTCTAGGTAGTGGGAGAATTTGTTACACAGCAACAGATAACTAATACAGCTACCACAACCAGTTTAAATATCTTATTCATGAAGAAATTCTAGCTGGGGATTTAGCTCATTTAGACTGTCTTGCAAGCATAAGGACCCGAGTTCGATCCCTGGTACCCGCCACCCCCCAAAAAAAGAAATTCTAAAGACCCTTTCTACGTAATGTAGAGGAAAACCGTTGGGCACCATGGTATTTTTGTGAATCAGCCAACAAATGCCAAACTATTACGTCCAGATTCAAAACTTGGCACTGTGAATCATTCAACTGTTGTCACCAATGAGCAGTGTAATACAGGGACAGAGTTTACCAGAAACCAAAGGGAGAGCTCCACTATCCAACTCTGGTTACCACTGTATAAACTTAGAGAACTGTCGTGTTCTATTAAAAGTGTTCCAGGGCAGTATCTTTGATCACTTATATCGAGTTCCAATTAAACTACTTTCTGCCCACACAAATGGGTAGAATCACACGATGACTCACTAATTCTCCCACTGAGCAGAACTGTGCACAACCCTTTTTGGCCATCTGGCTAAGGGAACACTAATAACCTAGGCTTCCCTGGGACCTAATAATGACAGCAGACTAATACACATGACTCCTGCTGGCTAAAGAACCACACCTGACACACGCAAGACAAAGAAGATAATGATTAAAATAACATGGGCAAGACAGCTTAAAGTTTTTGATGTTATCTGTCATTCACAGAAATGTTTGCTTCTTGCATGATTGCTGTTATTCTTATTATTAGCTCCGTTCACCATGCTGTCTTCTTCATCATGTGTCTAAGTCAGGGTTCTGATAACTTTAGAATTCAAGGACAATTTGCCAGAAACACAGTAGCTGTTGATCTCCCAAGCCATGAAATGCCTGCATAGCAAGTAAATTGCTCTGTCATAATGAGAAAACTCCTAGTGCCCTGTCTCAGGACTCTACCCTTGCTGACTTTGAGATTATTTCTATTCCATGTGGCTTAAGACTTTGTTGTTGTTGTTGTTGCTTTATTCTGGTTGAAGAGCCAAATTCTCTGGGCCAACACTACCTTTCCCCGCCAGCCCCATAAACAAAATTGGCCCTCTTTATTATAGGAGGGGATGATCTAGCGGTGCGGTGATGAGCGCCTACTGTGGAATTTTCATCTCCCACCGAAATTTATGGCCCCATTCACCGCACTGCCATAAGCCACGTAGAGAAAGAATCAGCAGGTAGTTTATTTCTGTCTGGAAATTGATGTGCAGCCAGGGGTAGCATGTGCGCACTCGCATCTGCCCAAAGCCGGGTGTAAAACGTGCCAATGAATCAAGATGGTCTCGCGTTTTTACATCACAAAGTCAGGAGGAGCCCTGAGAGGACAGCTTTGGGAGCTGCACTGCACCTCGCTGACATAGGTGCCTTGGTTGGTCTCTCTTCCTTCCCTGCTCCAGGGATTTGCTGCAAGTTCTCCTAGGTCTGATGGTGTAAGGTTGTGGACCAAGCAGATCTGGTTTTAGAAATGCCCCCAGCTGTATTAACTTGGTATTGGGTCCTTGATGTCACCAGGCATTTTTCAGGAGTGTTTTGGGTTAGGAGACAATGTCCTAAAACAGTAAGTTTTGGCATAGATTACGAGTGGTGTCCCAATTTCCATCCTCTTTTACTTCTTTTATATTGGAACTCCTGATTTTAAGCTGGGCACACAGCCATCAGAAACAAAACTATTTCTCAGTAGCTTGGCGGGAGATGTGTCTAAGTTGTGATCAATGAAATGGCAGCAAAAGTGTTATGTGCAACATTTGGGAAGTGTCCTGCTGACTGGAATACAGATGAGATGACTGGAGCACATGCAGCCATCCTAACCCATGAGGTAGAATTTGTAGGCATACGTGGGTGTTGGATCCTGTCACGCAGCCTCTATTCTCTCATTATAACATTATTTTGGCTTCCTCCTAGAGCACTGTCCCTCCCTCTGCTGCTGTGACGTCACTGTGAGGTCACGGTGATGTCACGGTGATGTCAATGCAAGCCCGCGCTCTCTCTGGTGGGCACAAGGGGGCAGGAAGAGGCTCCTCCCACCTGGTCCTCCTCGGTCCTGTTCCAGTGGATGATAACTTAGGGTTTCTTAGAGCTCAGTCCGAAGTCTCTCTACTTCTTCACCTTTGTGCCCCTCACAAAGAAGGCGCTGCTCATGCAGGT
Organism: Heterocephalus glaber; assembly: GCF_000247695.1. The sequence goes on from NW_004624739.1 coordinate 17,517,250, forward strand.
TTCTGCTGCAGCTAGACATGGATGAGGCATGAAACCACCACAGCCACTGCCCTCGGTTCTGTGTCTGCGGCTGGACTGAGTGACACACTCGGGAGCGGGGCGCCTGGAAGGGGGAGCAGGGCTCAGGACAGAAGCCAGGAGAGGTGACAGCCCAGACGGCCCTGCAGGAGGAGGCCGGAATCAGCCACCTCGTGCCTCACATTTTCTGAGCTTGGGCTGGGGCTCCCCTGCTACGCAACCCTAAGCTGAAGCCAGACGGCAAAGAGCTCACAGTGCAGGCAGGCTCTGGGGCTGGGGCAGGGCAAAGGAGGTGCATCCTGCATCCGGCTGCCTACTGAGCATCTTGGGAGAATTCCCAGCACCTCACTATCCATTGGCAGGTGCCAAATCCCGGTTGTCCCACCCTCCCCCAATGCAGCAAGCTTAGTCCTCTGGCCTCCTTCCCAGACTTAGGAAATGGTACCCTCCTGATTTATTTATGCAAATCGGAAATAAACATGAAATTATTCCTGGTCTCTGTCTTTCCCTTTCCACCCGTGGTCCACCACCAATTGGTTTCAGCTAATTTTATAAAATCTAAATTCAGCATCACAAAACACAACCTCCTATCTCAGCCGGGCGTGGTGATGTGGCCCTGTAACCCCAGCACTCTGGAAGGCTGACACAGGAGGATGGCAAGTTTCAGCTCAGAGCTGGGGATGTGGCTCAGTGAGAATGCCCTGGATCAATCCCCAGTAATGTGAAAGAAAAAAGAAAAGAAAGAAAAGAAAAGCTCCTCTCCCCCTGGTACTTTGATTTTCAAAAAGAGAGGGCAAGCAAGGCAGGTGGGCAGGGTGTGGAGTGATTCTTCAGCTGCCTTGATCTTCAGCTTGTCCTCAATCCCCCCACTCTCGCAGTAAAGCCCCTTTTTGCTTAGCTTAGTGAGAGTTGATTCTGCTGTTTGAACAGAGCGTTGGTGAATAAAAAAAAAATTTTTAAATAGAAGTCTAACTAAAAGGTACTTTGCTCCTTAATATATCATTGTTTTCAGAACCTGAAGGACTCTTGAAACTATTCTGTTTTAAAAATATCTTGTCCAAAAAGAAGCAACACAACTGCTCTGTGGGTCAGCCAAGCAGTGTGAAGCTCCTCAGCTGCATCCTGGTTCCTGCCCACACCACCGTGAGATCCCAGGCCTGGCTTGGAGCCCCACTCGCATCTGGAGCTCCGCTCCACGGGTCAGCCAAGCAGTGTGAAGCTCCTCGGCTATGTCCTGGTTCCTGTCCATGCCACGCTGCGCTTGATGCTATGGTATTGCTGATTGTATCATTTAGTCTAACATGTTGTGATTGATCTAATCAGTTTTCCTTCCTGGTATAAGGAAAATAAAATAGCCTCAGAGTCATTAGAGCCT